>CM022472.1:8711964-8775942 GCA_011952105.1 Coreoperca whiteheadi | reverse complement strand
CACCCCCACCCCCCCATATACACCACAAACGTTCTGCATTACGGTTAAAAATCATGTGTATATTTTGGGTGTGTTGCGTGTGTGTAGGGTGAGAGAGTAATTGTGATAAGGCAGGTGGACCAGAACTGGTATGAGGGGAAGATCCCAGACACAACCAAACAGGGCATCTTTCCTGTGTCATACGTTGACATCATCAAGCACTCCCCGTCCAAGAGCTCCGCCAACCACATAGATCCACATGGTTACCCTGGTAACAGGACACCAAGCTCTACACCCATCAAGGTAGGGAATCGCTACCACATTGTGATAATAGAATAAAATCAACCAATACAGTAAAGTTACACATTTTCTAACTAGCAGTTTGTTTTAAATTTAAATAAAAAAATTACTTTGCTGCTTTATTCATTGATTGATTTATAATTTGGGGTATTAATTTATGCTTGTAAACAGTAGAGTTCGACATCATAAATGTTAACAAACATTTTACATCTTCAAAAAGTAACATGTTGTAATTATGTGTGAATATATTTAAATAAATAAGTAAATACATCATCTGCATAAGGGAGTAAACACAGCTTTTAAGCCCTTAAATGACTTAAAACACACACACACACACACTGGACTCTCTGTTCCAATTTTATAAATTACACTGTTGCTTCTTTTTCACTTTACCTCCATGGAGCCTTTCTACCATCTACCTCCTTCCTCCACTACCCATGACCTCCCTTCTCCTCATCCCTCATTGAGAAGGCCTGACCTGCAGGCTGTCACCAACGAGTGGCTGTCCCTCACATTGGACCCATCAGCGTCCACTCCTGCTCGCTCCCTCACGGCCACACCTGTACCGCCCACACCACCCCCTCTCCCCACTGACCTTGCACCTTTTCTAAAGGCTCAGGAGCCTAAGGCACAGTCACCTGCGCTGTCACTAAGAGGCTTCGCTTTGCCGCCCCAGGCATTTTCCACGACTCCTCCTTTTAAAGAAGGGATACTCTGTTTCGGTCACACCCCAGCTGCCCTGCCTTACTCCCATCCTCCTCCTCCTCCCCCTCCCCTTCCTCATTCCTCATTTACCTCTCCACTGCCTGACTCTTCTTCACTGCGACACAACAGTGGCAAAGGAATAGCCCCAACTTCACAAATTTCTAAGCCAGAGATTTTGTTCTGCACAGTGCCAGAGCCAATAAAATCACCCACACAAGTTCCTCTGCGGCACAAATCAAATGTGCAAGTAAACAAAAGCAGCAGAATCCTTGATGTCAAGCTGCAAGTAAAAGACCCTTATGATGAGCTGTTGTCCATGATTCTGGATGGTTGTACCAGTACAGACAATTCCGACTTTTCCCTACCAGCTATGCTAACTGATGAATCCCAGAGCAGGTTTGAGTTAAAAGCAGAAGAATCCCGTCAGCCAGCAGTGAAACCCCCAGCGGTCACTCCGGCCAGCGACTCGGCAGGCAGCGTTCGGTTAGAGGTGCAGTTTCACAAGCCTGTGACGATGGAGCCACTTTCCATCACTTGGGGAGAGCAGTCAAAAACTCTGAATGAGCAACCAGTCGAGTCTCAGAGACCACCATCGGTGAAAGGAAGGGGATGTACTGAGTTGTTTATAGAAGAAGAGGATGAAGCTAGAGAGGATAAAGAGGAGGACGTTAAAGTTTTTAATGAGAGACTTATTTCACAGGTAGAGCATGGTGTGTGCTGCATATGTTGAGTTTGGAAACACTACAGGGCCCTGGAATAATGTGTGACTTGTCAAAATTTCTTCTATGAAAAAGGCCAATGGAATAAACTTTTATAAGAGAATGCAAAAGTAGGTCTATTTATTTTTTTACTTTTGCATTCTCTTATAAAAGTTTGTTCCATTGGCCTTTTTCATAGAAGAAATTTTGACAAGTCACAGTAGGAAAGCACAAGTGTAAATAATCCCATTAATAACTGCTGAATTCCATTTAGCTGCTTCACTTTCAGGGTCCTAGTATTAGCATGATGGCTCACTGTCATGGCTTATTGGGACACTTGAACAGAATGGAGCCATCAATAATGTTATTAGTCATTGTTATTAATATAACACCTGTGCTTTTCCTACTATATCAAGTCAAAATGTCTGCTGTGAAACAGACCTTTTGTTGGAATTTTTGAGGGTGCTATATTTTGGGTAAATTTCACACATGTGAGGAAGTACATGTACGTCTTTTTTTTTAAATCATCCATGTAAAATATTTTCCTCCACATCCCTTCCGAGGCTCGGTAAAATACAGCCATATTTTGCCAAATAGAATTTGATTAAAAGATTTCTTAAGATCCTCGGCATTTTGCTTTTGTGATTAAGCTTCATAACTGATTTGTGTATCGTTACCTCCGTAGGCTGATGTCTCTCCTTCCACTCATCTTCCTCACCCCGGCCTCCCCTCACCCACCGCACCACCCATTCTGACCTCCTTACCTCCCTCGTCTTCTTCTTCTTCTACTTCTTCTTTCACTCCTACTTCACCTTCTTTCTCCCAGTCACAAAAGCCGGATCGTAACACCATCCCTCCCCTTGTCTCCCCTCGGCCCCCATCACTTCCTCACCTCATGACATCACCGCTACCTCCAGTCGCTCACTCTCCGCCTGTCTCACCACCTCCTCCCCACTCCTCTCAGCCCTCTCCAAACGTTCCCTCACAGCGCTCTGCCTCTCACCCCTCATGCTCTCCCTGTCTTTCTCATCCGGTCACATCCTGCCCCGACTCAGAGTCGCCGATTCCCTTTCCCTCCCTGTCTCCCCCGAAACCCGCCTCTCCTCCCCTCGCCACTCCACGCTCTCCCCCCACCGTACCCCATGCAGGACGTAGGTCTCCCAAGGTGAAGGTAAAGCTGGAATATGGAGATTATGGCGTTGATTTAGATCATGTTTGTGATGCCAAGGATTATGACAAGAACCCGTGATAATACCCATCTCGAATGTTTGTGTCATTGACATTAGTGGAGCTGAGACTGTGGTTGACATCAACTAATCAATTGTCAGAAAATAAACGGACGACATTGTTTAAATCTGATTAATCGTTTATGCTATTTATGTGGAAAAATGCCATGACAATTTGATTATTTTTCTCTGTTTTATATCATTGTAAATTGGCTATCTTTAGGTTTTGGACTGTTAGTTGGACAAAAATGCAATTTGAAGAAGTCACCTTGTGCTCTGGTAAAATGTGATGGACATTTTTCACTATTCTTTTACATTTTATAGACTAAACGATTAATTAAAAGGCGATTGCAGACAGATTAACAGATATGGAAAATAACCGTTTGTTGCAGCCGTAGCTGAGACTACTTCGTCATATGTACACTAACATGCGTACATTCTACACTATTGTGTAAGTGCTATAGGGATGATTTATGGACAGCAGAGAACATTCTTGAAATTAGTGTGTTGCTCATGTTGGTTGTACTGTGGTGTGTTTAGGATGATTTAAATTGGCATCCGCATGTTGATGGATGATTTTTTAAAGCATGTTATTAGCTTTGTGCTTGTGTGTTCAGCTCATAGTGAAGGTTACTGTACTAAGACTATCGGTGTGTTGCTTCTGGTCTTTCTGCCTGTTAAGCAGGATCCAGTTGTTGGTGGTAAACCTCCTCGTAGCCCCATCTTGTCCCGGAGGTCCTATCTGTCCATTAGAGGTCGAAGGGTAGGGGGGCATGTCTTCCTTCAACCATGCTCTGACTGTACTCTTGTCTCTGTGCAGGAGGGAAATCTTTAGAAATAACCATATCATTCATGACTGATCACCACATGTTCTATAGCATACATGATAAAGTATGCTGTTTTTCAAATACAGTGCACATGTCATTTCCCCTTTACGAAAGGAGAAATTGTAGTATTTCTGCTGAATCATGTTTGCTGTAGTCACAGCTCTGGGTATGAAATTATACCTTATTCGTCTTAAGCGACATTAGACTAGTCTTTCCGTTCAACCTCCTCAAACCCTAAACAAAAGCCTCACAAATACCACCATTTTGACTTCCTGTCTGTCTGTTTCTGTCTTTCTCACAGCGATTAGTACAGGATGCACTCCATGGTGGAGGAGACCCGTAAGTGATATTTTTTATTATTCCACTGATTTGCTGTTATCCAAGAAAAGAAAATATCACTTTCTGCTAAATTGTAGGCTTAGCAAGGTATACAATTATTTGTGCAGTAATTGTAATCAACTTACCCATTCTTGAACCATATCACCAAGTTTAACTTGAATTGTTACATTTGCTTTATTGGTATAACATTTAAACACAAACAGTTATGGAAAATACTGGATAAAGGAGAAAAAAGCAATGGTGATCACATTACACTGAACAGATAACATTACTTCTCCGTATCATTACTGCAGCATGGGTGTCAGTTCACCATCAGTTTTTCTAACTCAGGTACCAGGCCGTGTACAACTACCTGCCTCGCAACGAGGACGAGCTGGAGCTGAAGGAGGGTGACATTGTAGATGTGATGGAGAAGTGCGATGATGGCTGGTTTGTTGGTAAGAGGAGGGACAACAAGGTTGTTCTTGTCTATTAGAAACATATTTTAGTTTTTAAAACATTATCTTCATTGTGTTACTGTTCAGCAGTACAACAGAGAGCACGCAAGTGAATAATTCAGGTTCAGCGTCGCCTCTATAGACACTGGCACACCTCGTAAAAAGTGAGTCAGTGAAAGAATAAAATAATATGAGATTGAATAATTTTTTACTGTACACCCATGAGATATAATTGGATCAGAATCACTGTTATTGGCCAAAGATGTTGCCACATACAAATAGTTTCCAGCTCTCAATATACTTACACACAGGGCTGAAAACAAATGTACAGGAACATAACTGTCTATACAATAGACATGCAGCTAAACAAAGATAAGGAAACATAAATATATAGCCAGTGGTAGAATGCACTTAATCGTTTTACTTATTTTATAAGGTTTTTACTCAGTATTGTCATTTACACACTCCGTTCCCAGTTTGTTAGGTACATCTTGCTAAAACCAAAGGAGTCTCTAAACTGTTTTAAAGAAGTGTTGGTTCAACTGTATGATCATTTTGGAGGCTGCAATTTGTTGTGCTTTAAACTCCCCTCGGCATTATACAGAGAGGTGTTTACCCCTCTCTGTATAGTGCAATACAATTCAGGGTCTGAATACGTCTTCCACCATTGTATGTACCTACAGTGATGTTGCTAGGTACTGTCCTGCGTCTCTGACACATTCAAATCTTAAAGGACGCAGTAAAGTCACTGTTAACGCGTCCAGGGGACTCACCATATTTTTCCCTGATAATGCTACATTGTGAACAACAAATCCATGTTGTAATTAAAAAAATAATCAAAAGATATATCGCTGTCAAAAAGCCTGTTTCGTACCCTCTGCGCATATAGGCCTACTTTATCGCTCCAATACCAAACGGGAAGCAGCAAACTAACGACCGAAAAAACTCCTCAAATCCCATCTCACACACACACACGATAGTCGGTGAATGAACAGTGTTGTGAGTCTGTGTTTAATTCGCCGTGTAGCTGATCCACAGACCTGCATGTATTTTAGTGAGAATTCATTTTTTAAACGTTCGCCTCAGTCTTCTCCCACTAAAATAGCGCAGCTAAACAACGGAGGCTGGTAGCAAGTCGAGGCGATACAATCTAAAATGTCAAGTCTGTACTTTATTGATTATATTGATGCCGCATTGACAAGACTGTTGACATATGACGCCTTTTATCTTGTGTGTCTAGAGTTATGTGTTGTTGCTGACACAAGCAATTGTTAATATGTCATATTTCTTAAATGGAGTTTGGTGTAATATTTCCCCCAGAGCGCGCTGGGAACTTCAGTTTAATTCAAACTGCTAATACTTTATGTAGCCTTTACTTTCTTAACGTTTTGTAACCACTACAGAAACACTAGGTAACTGCTAAAGTATGATAAGGTTTTCTGATGTTAACTGCGGTTAGTTATTGATTTGATTAATGGTTTACAGTATAAAAATGTGTGTTTGTATTGATTAATGGCGGTGGCGGATCAGAATAAATATCATCTAATTGTGATCTCCTCATTAAACATGATGTGCTTTATGGTGTTATGACTCTTGACTCTGAAACTTGAAAGCTCAGCGTTCTCGTTGCCCTTTAGCTTCCCTTTTTAACATTTATTCACCCAGAAAAAGCTAAGATTTCTCTGCATAATATGACTTCCTCATTCTGTCAGCGGCTGTGTGTCTGCAGTGTAGTTACAGATTTGGAATGTGATTTGTTTAATTTATAGATATATTTTCAACATGCATGAATTGCCATAATTATAACCATATAACATCAAACACGAGTTCAACGCAACAATTTGTCAGAAAACTTAAATTTTATTGGGGACCCACTCAAATGACCACCTGTGGGTCCCAGGGACTCACTAAACTGAAAACCTATAAATATCGCTGTACCTATTTTACAGGCAAGCAGATATGATACTAGATACATATATCTTAGATGATGATTAGATAGATGCTTGAACTATTTATACAGAGTTTGTGGTCTGGTTGGGACTATGGTGTAGCGGTACTCTGCAAATATCAAAACCTGAGACCACTAGATGGCACTGTGATCCCACCACATGTGTATTACATGACTTTAAGAAGTCAGCGTCATCCCACACAGCTGAGTGCAGTTTAAGGCTGATAGCCCTGAGAATCTGTTTGCCATATTAATCTTTGCATTCTTTTACGAAACACTTTGCCCTCTGAAGATGTTTTCATGTGTTTCAGTTTGAGTTTGATCTCCAGGTTTGGCTGATTTCCAGGCTGCAGTGAGCTGGAATAATATCGCTGACAGCTACGGGCAAGTTTCAAGGGCTGACAATCTCCTTTTATTGCTCTTTGTTATTGAAGGGACCTCTCGGAGGAGCAAATTGTTTGGAACCTTCCCAGGAAACTACGTGAAGCAGCTATAATGATGATTCCAGACTCCCCCTGGCTCCGCCCTTTTCTGTGACACGTTAATCGCCCTCAGCACAGCACCCGCAGGACACCACCTCCCAACACTGGTCCCCCAAGACCTGTCGCACATGTATGTGTTTGCGTGTATGTGTGGCTGGTCAGCTTCACACAGACAGAACATTTAGCTCTAACTAGCCATCTTTAATGGAAGACTTCTATAAAAGGTTTTTTTAATCTTATCTTTTTATCCTTATTTTTCTATTATGGAGAACCCAAACTTTGTGCTCCAGTCAGTGACCTTTAACTTTTGACAGTGATGGAAGGATATCGAAGGACCTTTGCAAACACTCAATGAAAGAAAACAGGGCACCGCAGTGACGCTTTTCTTTCTGTAAGATCACCACGATCACCTTTTTTATTTTTTCTGCAGTATCTCACATTCAAAAACACTTGTAACATTTCATTTCAGTGTTGAATTATAAATATCCCCCAAGACATTCAGTGCAGAAAGGGTTGTAAAAACAGTATTCTGTATGCAGGTCTGTTGTATACGAACTGTGTTGAAGGAAATTGCAGCCATGCAGCCGATATTTCAGGTAAAAGGATGTTTCTTCCTTCACTTACATGTGATAAAGACTGTGCATGTATTAATGTTATGTGTTACCCAAGGTATCGATTGGTTGATAAGAATTTGGGGATCTATTTGTCCTGAAACACTATCATTAATTATTGTTAAGCAATTGTTTGAAAATGAGGAAGTGGGAGAGATATCACTGTTGCTGTCGAAACCTAATACATACGTTTTAAAAATCATTAGAAAACACAAAAATATCAACTTGTTGGTTCTTCACCTTCATACTAGGATTGATGCACTTTAACGAAACTTTAACACAATTGTGTGTTTGTTTTATGTCAGATTTCACTTCAGATTTGGCACACTACAGGTTAATACTACTGTGGGACTTTGGGGTGTATTGGTCATGTTTGAAAAGTGTATGCAAAAAGGATACCAACCTTTTGAGGTATTATATTTATTAGAGGACAAGTGCTGTGTTGTAAGACGATTTTAGAAAGGCTGGAACAACATGTTGCTTTATTAACATCTTTCAACAGCAGAAAACCAACATTTGAAGGATTGTTATTTAATTGTCAAGTAAAGTGCCGTCCAGATAGGTGCTGAGTGACACATAACACAGTAGTTCACTGGCTATAATTATGCCAGGTGTCATGATGTTTTATGTTTGAATGATGTATGAATTATTTAAGTCAGATGCAGGAAGAGATGGCATTTGATCAAAAACTTCAGTCATGTAACTGCAGTTTTTCTACTAGAATTTAGTGGCATCTTTTAACCCTGTTGTCAGTGAGTGGGTCACTGTTTCATGTAGTTATATACTATTAGGAATTATCGGCGATTTTCCATTTTACCTTGTCATGCTCAGTGAATATGATTTATGTTTTTGTTTTCTCATTTTACGTGTTTCACAGAGGATGGACACTGACGACAAGACAAATGTTAAAGCACCTTAAGATATATTTTGTTTTTCTCATTCACACATCTTTACGTCACCCCCTGTCCATCCACTCTTTCAGCTGGTGTGAGAACACGTTTGTGTGTGTGTGTGTCTGTGGTGTTTTTGTAAGCCTTTTGTATGAGAGCTGTAAAATGGCCAACATCCACTTGCTTTATAAAGTCAGCGTTTTCTCAGCCACCATCACATTTGGTTTCCTCTCCTTCTTTCTTCACATTCTTCATCAGTGGTGCTAATTTCCACTTTTTCAAAGTTATTATTGTAGCCGGGCATGTAGGCCTTTTTTCCTCCAGTTATTTGTTGTTTTAAGAGCCAGTGACGTATTTAAACTGAAGTTACTTTAGGTAGAGTGAGTAGAGTTGGTGATTGCTGCCTTACATCCAACTCACTAATTTAATAGCCATGTATATGTGAAACTCTTCTGTGATGCAAAAAATTCATTTATGCATATGTAGTCTAGAAAACGTCAGGAAAGTGTATGGCAGTGTGCACCGAACATGATCACAAACTGCAGTGTTGAAACATACAGTAAACCTCTAGTCTGCCTTTGATACAACATTAGGAACAGATTTGGATTGAAGACATGAATTTGACTCCTGATATGTTTATACATGTAATAAAAATGTAAATCTTCTATGTTATTCATGTTAATATCAAATGCACCCTCTTGGACCTAAGTATTTCTACAATGTCTTAGCATTTGTTGGATGATTTTATGGGGCTGTATTGCCAATAAAATCCAGGTGGTAGATGAAATATTTCTAATTATTTTTTCCCTCTCAGCTTAACATAAAGGATTACTTTGTTGGTTGATGACTAAAAAGGAAATCTCATATATGATGTTTGAAGCGTGGCGGTGACATGATTCAGGTTCATGCCCTCTCTGCTTCACACAATGCCACAAATCGACTGTTGGTGGCAGTAATGTGCTAATTCAAGAGAAGTTTCAAAACATTTAAGAAAAAGGCCTTGCAAATGTTTTATGACATTGTAAATGCACAATGCTTTTGGCGAGAAATGTTGAATGTGAACAAAAGTGCATTACAATGAAAACTCCACAGGGCGTCTTTTATAAATAGTCTCATTTATGAAGTTTGACAAATGGTAACGCTTAAATAGCAACCTGACAACGGCTGAACATCTTGTTATTGCTGACCTCTGGTGGTCTAAAGGATAATGCTGGTGATATGTATATTTCTTATTGTCCACAAATTCCATGAAAAGACCAAAACCAACTGTACATTAGTCCATCTCTCAGTTCTTTGTGGTCCTCTGTGTGTCGCACTCTGCTCCAAGCCCATTTCGCCCTACTGAAACAGGTCAGTGTAGTTTTTAACAACATTGCTCAAACGAGTAAGTAGTGTATTTGTTAGGGACCATTTTCAGTCAAATAAACTATAGTAATCATAGTAATGTGGACAACAATGGATGTCCATGGGAGAGAGAAATAATCTACATTAGGCTTTGGCATTACAGACGATACTTGTCAGTGCGATCAATTCATTGTTAGCTTAGGTCCTTTTGTTGTTATGGTGACAATAACAGAAATATAAAATATCACCAGACTTGTCCTTTAACTTCTCAGCTTGCTGCAGCCATGTAGAAGTGTACTGCAGGGTGTGTGGACGTGGTAACAGTGACAACACGCTTTCAACCAGAGAAGGCATTGAAACGCTGCTTTTATCAAGTCTTCAAGGTTTGCAGCAACACGCTGAATTCATTTATGAATAAAAGTTTGTTTAGTTACAAATTCATGTAAATCTTAAACGACTTAACCCTGACAGCCTAAAATCAGAGATACATTTATAATCTTTTTTTTTTTTTTTTTTAATGATGCTTTTAAAGGTAGAAAATAGAAAACTGTTTTAACTGGCGCTTTATTTTATTTATTTACATGAGGGAAACATGCCCTTCTCGGAACGAAAGCCTGACAGAGCGGTCATAGATTAACAAGCCTTACTCACGGTTTTTTGTTTTTTTTTAGCATTTTGGACATAATGCAGAAATGAAGGACATGTGGAAACAAGAGAAAAATGTCCTCAGCTGGCTGGAATAAAACAGTGATCATAAACAAAGAGCACAGAAAATAAGTTTTTGTAGGCTAGAGGATATCTTTTGAGAGATGGAAAAACCCTTTTTTAAGACATAAACAGACCCAGTTTCTGGTATAAACACAGAAAAAGAGATATGATGTGTTGAACTGGTTTGTTAACAAGCTCAGGGGTGAGAGTCCTGGGTCCCATCCAGATCAATAGTGGCTGGAATGTGCCTGTGGGACCTCCAGGACCTCAGAGTGGAGCTGCGCCTCCAGACCAAATAAGGACAGGAGCAGCAAGACCCGTCAACCAGAGCGAGAGGAGGCTAGCCAGACCGTGAGCTGCCCAGGGGATAACTGTGAGCCTAAACTGGATTTGAGTGGGACAACTGAAATTTAGGTAGCACCTGATTTTAAGAGGCAAAACATTGGCTTCTACTGGGAGAGAGAAGTAGTAAGCGAGAAAAGAAGTGCTCACCAGAAATAGGAAAACTGGCAAGCAAGTGCTGGTAGAACAGTCTGGGAGCCAGTTCCCAAAATCGGACCAATTACTTCACTCCTGGGATGGTGTCTGTCCATTCTCCTCCCCCTGCCCCCGCCCACATGGTACAAAATCTCCATCCCTTTGATATTCCTTCACTCTTTAACTGTGTTCCCCGCAGCGTGCAGTTTACTGTCTGTGCTGTTGTTATCTAACAGAGGGGAGGCATTAAAGGGTCATGCCACTAAATGTCGTGTTGGATGGTCCGGCCCCCTGGGGGTTTCGCCTGGCAGGAGGAAAGGACTTCAACCAGCCCCTGACCATCTCCAGGGTGAGTGAGTGAGTGATAGGATGTCGCTATTATACAAACAGAAGAAACATGGTAGAGGATTCAGTTTGCAAAAATATTTTGACCAAAATAACAACTTGATCAAAACCAAACCTTTCCACAGCTTTTACCTTCGTTACTCTTGGTTGCGTCTAATTCGATGATAAAGGATTTGACATCTGCCAAACGTCTACAGTGTAAATGTGAATGTGCTTTAATCCTTCGGTGGACCAGCCCAGAGGAGTCAGCGTTTGCGTTAGCGTCGACTTGTTGTTTCCAGGAGGGTTCATTCTAGAAAGGGTCTGTCTGGGCTCAGTGTGCTATGGGGTTTGCACCTGTGCCACAGCAAATGTAAGAGGCTTAGATACAAATAGCAGCTTACATTGTACTCTGATGTGCCCACCCACACACACACACACACACACACACACACACACGGATGTCTCATTGAGTGGATTTCAGACTAAAGAATTTAGGAGCACGGTGAGGTTACGATATTATTCCATAACAGTCCTGCAGAGTTTGTTAATCAATTCTGACTAAAACCGGCTGAAAAATGTGGAAGAAAAAGAAAATTAGAAACCTGCAGATGTAGAATCCACTTTCATATGTTTGGACAAACTTGTTTAAATCCTCCACACATGCAGGACACCTATGCTGATAGCCGAGACAACACATAAGATGAGTGAATTTGCCAGCGACTGGAGAAGAGGAGCACAGTGTGACTGTATATGCATCTATCACAACGGTGCAGCTGTCCAACGAAAGCTAGTGAACGTCAGCTTGAGGTCAACACGCAGCATATGTCATCATTGTAGACTGACATCACGGGCAGAGCTGACAGATGACTGATTACGTGTGTAAAACTAAATATAACTGTAATAAAGTAAACTCACAGCTATCAAATTAAAGATACCTTGGAAGAACAAATGATTTATTAGACAGATACTTGATTAAAAAGAAAAGGGCAAACTGTTTAGAAGGTCTTGGCTGCTGATTCAGATTGGTGAGTTAGAATTTATCTTCATCTGTTGATGAAAATGACAATTTCCTGGAACTAATATGGTATTTCCTGTTTATACAAAGTGTATAAATAACCAGGAGGTTACTAATGAGACTTTATTGCATTTGGAGTTGTTCAACATTTTGGGAAAGACGTTTATTCACTTTTATCTGGCAAGAGTTCGAGAGTTGAGAAGGTCAGTACCACTCTCATTTCTGTACAGTAAATATGTACCTGGGGGTAGTGGCCGATTAGCCTAGCTTAGCACAATCAGTGAGCTTTAAAGGCTAAGTGTTTCCACCTGTGTCAAGTCTTTATGCTAAGCTAAGCTAAGAAGAAACCGCAAAGGTGGAAGGCAAGACAGAAGAGAGGATGTGCTAAATAATTCGGGAAAAGCAAAAAAGGTCGGCGTATACAAAGAAATACATGACATACAGAAACATAAACATAAGTACCAATCTACCATCATTAAAATATGACTTGAATAGCACCTCCACATAGATCAAGACTGTTCACGCACTAAAAGAAATGGCTGCCATTGTAGTATAAAATGGCTATATTTTTATTTTCATGCATTTTCTTCCTTCTCTCTCTTTCTCTCTCTGTGGAAACACCCTGTTCTAACATACAGTCGCTCTTTAGTCTTCCAGTTTGCAAAGTTGCAGTTTTTTTTCAACCACTACCTAACACAAACGGAAACATTCTGAATATGAAGAGTGGTGTCTTCAGTCAGCATTCAGACTATATGTGCTGTATCCTCGGTGTGTCACACAGGATCAGACGTGAGGAGACCCAGTAATCCGTCTCTGTTGGGGTTATGTGTGTCTATATTTAGGGACCTCAGGAACTACTGACTAAACGCATAGTTAGGTCTCCAAACCACTGGCTTTGTCCAATAACCGCACACCTGTTGTGTTAGTGGACACTCAGTGGAACATATGAGAATGGTGATGAGAGAGGACCGGGATGGACGAGGAAGGGGAGGGAGAGAGAGAGAGAGAGAGGAATCAGGGAGGGTAAATGATATGAGAGCAGTAATACAAGATGCCACGTGTTAAAATGTAAGAGAGGTACATTAAAGAAAAGAATGTGACAAAGCTTTGGCATACCTGACGAATCACCTCACCAAGACATTCGCTGTCCGTGAGACAAATTAAAGGAATTGTTGCTGCAGTGAACCCTCAGGCTTTATTTAACCACAAGTGAATTCAGTGTCTCCCTTCACTGCCATTTTTGGTCAGGAACGTCTTCCTCTTTATGACCCGCCGGTGTTCCCAGCTGGTTGAGGAAAGTAAACACAAGTCATTATCATCTTTTTCTTCAGCAGACAGCAGCCTTAAAGGGGCGCTCCACTGAGTTTTGCACATCACGCTTAGATTACTTGATCCTCGTGTCATGGGCAGTACCACTGAGCCTGTGAAAACTGTTGTATAGGCTACTGTTGTATGTGGCTCTGGAGGAGCATGGAGTCACATCTGAGAAGATAACCCTGGTGATGTCATCCGGGTTATCTCCGCTTCAGCGCAGAGACTACCATTTCTAACAATAAGCATGCGTTAAAAACATGGGGCTTCGATGGACAGGCATTCACCGGGCAGGGAGGGTCTAATGAAAGACGCGGTTGAGTTGCATTATGGGAAGCGTGGGATCCAGCATTGTTGGAGCTTGACCCGTCAAGACATCTTAGCCTCTGCTTGCATCCATTTTCCGTTTCCCAATTTAAAACATGCTATAATTGTTTTAACATAAATAAATGCTATGACCTTATAAAGTTGTTACGGCTAACATGTTAGCAAATTGTTGCCTATGAACACATCCAGCAAATACGGCGAAAACATTAGCATTTATTTGGAGTCGTGTTTCTGGGCACTCGGTGAATTTAAGCCCAATGTTCACTCTGCGTTTAGCTCTGTTTTAGTCCCCATCAACTCCTGAGGGAAATATCTGCCTCTTAGCAGCTACATTCTCCACTATGTTCACTAGCTAGTCCCTAACTTTGTCTAGGTACTAGACCTTTAGCATACTTTTTAGCTTGCAGATGAGTCAAAGAACGAAAAGGAAGGACAGACGGAAGACACAAGGATGTCAGGAAAAAAAGGGAAGAAATAAGGAAAAAACAAAGGCTAAAGGAAGCAGCAAAGGGAAAAGGAAGAGAAAGGAAAGTTAGAAGGACAGAAAGAAGGAAGCAAGAAAGAAAAGAGACAGGAAGAAAAAAGGAAAAGAGGGTTGTAATTTAAAGACAAAGGTTCGACGTGACAAGTGAGATGTGTGGAAACAAACGAATCCAATAAGAAGCATAGTTGTGCACAGATTCAGGTAACAGACATCAGAGCAGTAAAAAATACAGTCAGACCGCAGCACTCCAACAAATGCTCCACTGTAAACTACTGCTCCCTCTTTGGCAGCATGAGGCATCCCCCCAGCACTTTCATCCACAGTTATTTATAGGCAGATGACCTAATTCAAGTTTCAATGTAACATCCTAGTGTAGATAAGTTTCCTATGTCCCGTAATGCAATATGGCCGAGCATATGTCATGGCCTGTGTAGTGTAAGTGGGAATGTTCGGTTGGGTTTGAAGCTGCCTCCTGAGGTATTCTCTGTGACCCCGATGACTTTCTGGGAGTTCTTAATTCATCTTGATCACTTCCTGGCCAGCAGAATACATATTCCATCCGGATGCTGTCATTTAGTGGGAAGCGGCGCATGTTTACTTTATCTCCATGACAAGGGACGGACAGTTTACACACATGCATACCAACCAGGGCAATGGCGTTCCTTAACGGGAACCCTCCTGCTGCATCTCAGAGAGCAGCTCGTGTGCGTGTGGTGGAATGAAATGTAGATTTTAGGTTATGAATGGCCTGAATTGTTTCTGTTATGAATTTCACTGAATAGTTGGGCTTCTTAGTGGAGTCTTTGTTTTGTCTGAGTGTTTAGGCCGAGTGAGACTCAGAGAAAGGCCAACAAAAAAAAATCACATAAAGCTGTGATCCCAGCAGGGGAGCATGAACAGTCTGGCTTTGCAGTTGAGTTCTGTATTAAGAGATGAAGTGCCAGTGATGGAGAACAGGCCAAAGGCTGCCCCATCTGTACATACGGGACGGTTGGAACAGGATTTATGGATTTAGGATTTATTTTCTGGCTGACCAAATTAGAAGACATTGCTGTGGGATTCATTCTGATGCGGAGTAACGAACTAATTATAAGAACAGTATTATTCATTCGAACAGTATTGAGCCCTTAATAAAGTGAAAAAACTGATAGAAGAAGAATTTAACAATGGGCTTCCTCCAGAGCCACAGAAGAAATTATACATAATAAATCATAAATGCAAAGACTGCATTGATCTAAGCCAAAATCTTAAATTTAGATCAGACATTGACTCTAGATGTTATTGATGTTACCAAACGACAGTCACCCTCTCACGTATTTTCTGGTCTTGTTCTAAGTGAACCATTTTCTGGCAACCAGAGGTTTTTGAAAGACAGATGGAATGCTGCAAAGATACAGCAATGTTTGGATTAACTTGCAACATCGTTGCCTCAATCAAAATACCATAAACCTTATCGCCTTTTCCACCCTTATTGCCAGAAGACTTGTCCTATTTAAATGGGAAGATATGAACCTCTTTAAAATGCTCAAACTCAATGTATGCAAGTTGTATGTAAACAGTATAATTTTGGTTTGTTTATTGTACTGCAAACAATAATCAACATTTAACTACTAGGAAATAACTTTAATAGGAAAGACAAAACAAATATAGGCAACAGGCGTATTTCCCTTCACCTCTCCTAATGTGCTAAGTCAGGGTTTTCAACCTTTCCTGCCCCATGAGCCTGTTTTCAGGTCCCAAACTTCTCACGACCCCCAGCAATCAGAGATGTCGGTTGAATTTGAGCAAGGCATATTTTTGTTTGTTTTGGTGTTTTGATAAGGATGGTGGACAGCATACACACACACAAACCTCCCATAGGAGGCTGAGATCTGGTGACTGCAAAAGCCATAGCATAATACTCATCAAGCCATTCAGTGACCATTCGGGCCCTCATGGAAGCATTTGCATTTGTTATCTTTTTCCACTTGTATATTTAAGTTTGTCCTTTAATGTCTGTATCATCTCGTTGAATACCTAAAGCCACAGTCTGCATTCATTGTCCATTCCTCTCCCCATTATGTATTCCTTCTTCTGCTCCCTTCCAGATCACTCCCGGCAGTAAGGCCTCCATGGCCAACTTGTGTCCTGGTGATGTCATCCTGGCCATCGAGGGAGTCCCGGCCACAGACATGCTGCACTGTGATGCCCAGAACAAGATAAAAGAGTCCACCAATCAGCTCTGTCTTACTGTTGAAAGGTTATATGCAGAAACAAAAAGCATGCGCACAAACAGGTGCTGGACAAAGTAAAGGCAACGCCAGCACAGTATGCTGACATTTAGTACATTAGCCATGCGATAATTACTGTGTTTGTGAAGCTTACAGCATATTGTTCCACGTTTGTGTTAGGCAGCTGTTGATTCCATTTTTTAATTAAAGGCCATTGTGGTGGTATTGTATTGGATTACACATTGTACTGTTGTTGCTTTTACTGTGTCCAGTAGGTCCATATCACGGTGTCAATAAATGTGTCCCAAGTCCGCAACACATGCTGGTACTGTACAGCAGTGGTACGCAACCTTTTTGGCCTGATACCCTTTAAAACATGGCATTGTCTACGTCAACGGTTGAATGACAGTTGTCACCAAAAACTTGTTTTTTTTAAGACTGAGTGTTTTATGTATATACTTTTTGGAGGCCTGAAGAGGCAAAATTGTCCAGTAATTCGCTAGAAATAAGAGTATAAGTAAAAATATACAGAATTCTGTGTGCCTGAAATTTATCTTATCATCCCTTTATATGTGTGCTGACCTCCGGGCTGTGAACCACATGCTAATCTTTATATGACTGTGTTGTACAGTTTATAAGTATATAAGAAATTGGTATAATTCACTGTTTTGTACTAACAGGATATGATACAAGATGTGTTAACTGTAACTATAACTGCTGTTATAGAAAACTTTTTTTTCTAAAGCTTTCCCACTACCATCTGAATTTAGTTTTAACCTTTTCCAGCTGTGAGCATGCTCTTACCTTTATTTTGTGGATTGCATTATGGGACAATGGTATCCAACATCACATTCAAAAATTGTATTTTCTATGTCTTATGACTTTGGCTTAATTAAGCCACTTTTTCAGTTTGGAAACACTCAAAACCCTCTTTAAATGTAAAAAACAAATAACATGTAAGCACAAGTTTAAACCTCAGTTTTGATGTTTTATAGGTTGGGATTATAGACAACTCACACACACACTCACACACACACACAGACAAAAAAGAGTCAGTCTATGTTGAGGTAACCTTCTGACCAGTATCTGTTTTTAATTTCCAGGAATGAATCAAGACTCTGGTCACCACGTGTTGTGGACGAAGGTAGAGCTCACCCATATAAAGTCAACCTGGAAGCAGAACAGCAGGTTTGGAAGAGTTTGTGAGAAATGGATTCACGTTTATTAAAGCTTATGGCAGCCATTTTGCTTCACATAATTATTCCATTATTGTCTCAACAATGACCTTGTTTCCCTTTTCTCCAAACAGGTATATAAACCTATTGGCACTGCTCACAACCGGAGAGCGCAGCCGTTTGTTGCGGCAGCGAACATCGACGACAAGCGTCAGGTGGTCAGTACAGCCTACAACACTCCTATAGGCCTCTACTCCTCAGGCAACATCCAGGATGCCATGGAGGGCCAGATCCGAGGCCTGGTTCACCCAAAACCTGAGAGGTGATGGTTCTCACTCTATCTACAGCTTAAACATGGCAGTCAGGTTCTTTCAGAGCCCTGCGCCATACAGCAACTAACAGCATGTAAGTCGTAAGTGCACTGATTATGCTATTAGTCTTGCTAGCAATAGAATTATGGCTCTAAAGATGATTATGTGGTTTTGTCATTCAGCCTGTTCAAAAGGCCATCTGTTGGGCTCTTGTACAGAGGAACAGCGCAAGGCTTTGCATCAATTTTGGTGCAGTGGCCACAATTTGAACTACAAGTCATGCCCAGTAGGTCCAATAAAATATATTAAAGAGGCAGCCAGCTCAAATGCATGAGGAACCTTCATTTGATTGGTGTTTCCCCTGACTTTTGACCTAGAACCATGACCAATTTAAACTTTGCACTTGTCCTACCTCAAAAAAGTAATGAAATTCCCAACAGCCTCGGCTGTATTATAAGCTTAAGGCTAACATTTGCTAACAAACATGCTAACATTTGTCATCATGGTAGCTGCTAACACTGCTCACATGTTCAATATAAGCATTTTAGCATGTTACAGTTGGCTTTAGGGCTGCTCTTTATAGAATGATAGAATCATTTTTTGTTTTTAAACAGCCAAGACTTTCAAAAAGGCCAAAGACCTTCACATTGCTTGTTTTGTCTGACCGAAAAGTTTAAAACCCAAATATATTTCAGTTACAGTCATATAAAACAGAGACGAGCAGAATTTTAGAAGCTGTAAACAACAAGTTACTGGCATTTTGGCTTGATATTACGTTCGAATAATTATTTGATTAGCAAAATTCTTAGAATATTTTATTACAGAACTAACTGATTAATTGACTAATTGTTTCAATATAAATAACCTTTCCTCTGGCACCACCCATAGGCCAAATGTTTTTCCCCACTAGTGGTAAGGATCATGGAATATCAAAGTGTCCATTTTCATCCATCCAAGTTGTGTTTTCTGGTGTGTAATTATCATTACAGCCTCACAGGGTTTGTTCCCTTCAGGATTTCGTTCTGCTTTGCTGTTGTTACATTTACTGTAGTACACCTGCTCTTTACATGACTCACCTCCTGAATCACCTAGTCACTCACTCTGTTTGGTTTGTTTGAAGGCACTGCCATAGATGTGCTACACAGTATGTTAGCCTTCGGCCTTCCCCTCCATTCATGTGGACTTCATTAGACTACCTCATATATGGTGTGTCACACTAAGAATATATTACCACATTACCACAGCCTGCAGGAATTAATCTTTGCAAGCCTTATCCACAACTTCTGAAAAAGACATTTATCACATCAAACCTAAGTCATGTCAGCTGATACAATGTAGACTTACTCTGCTTCAGTTCCAGGCTACTTTACGGCTTTGGAAAAGGAGAGATGTAGATATCATTGTAATGTATTCATTTCCACTATAACCAGCAGAATATGTAGAATTATTATATAATAGACCATGATTATGAAAAAAAATCTTACAATATGCATGAAAAAGGGCATATTGTAGAATCAGCACGCTGTAAAACTCAACTAAATTCTTTCATTAATCTCTTTCCTTTTCTCTTTCCTCTGTGTTATATGGTCCAGCTCATGAATCTTCTTACTCATCCCACATTTAGCATCTAACCCTTTTTCTCCTTTTAAGGTTGTCTCACCATGCTGTTGCTCTATAATCTCCATCTGGTTGTTCTCACCTGATCTGCTTCCCTCGGTAATCACACGTTATAAAAAAAAGAAGTCAGGGCACTGCAGTCAAGATTGCAATGCATCGTTTCTGCCACTAGCATGAAGGAATCGCTTAACGCAATTGACTCGTGGTCTGCGAAAAAGAAGTTGAATTTGTCCCAGTAATATGGTGGACCAGAGCAGTGCTGTGTCATAGATAGCGGAGTGTGCATTTCTGTTTGTATTGTGACCAGGTATCGCTCTGTATGTATGTGTGTGTCTGAATGGGCCGCTCAGCCCCAGGACTTTGACCAGCATCGAGGATTCTGACGTGTACCAGATGTTACAGAAAGACCAGGAGGAGCCCCAGGAGCCTCGGCAGTCTGGCTCGTTCAAAGCCCTGCAGGAGTTTATTGACAGTGATGGTGAGCTCTTCCTCTTTCCCTGACAATTTCCTCCACAAGGCAAAAACATCTTTCAGGTTGAAATGATTACTGATACCAAAAAATATTTGTACGTTTACTGACAGCCAAAAAAACCTTTCTGCCTCACAGTAGAAACATGTACAGATGTTTTAAAGGGCCTGAAAACTTATTCTCTAAATCAGCTTTTTATGGGGTTCTGCATGAACACACTATTTTCTGCCAAAGATAGAACAGCTTTTGTCAGTCGTTATTTCACATGTGAGATGTTTTGTATTTATTTTTTTTCTCTGAGCTCTTCTCACTGGTTTGAAGTGAGCGGGGCTCCGTCGGGAATCAAAAGGTGATGTCACATATACTTCTGTGCACCAGTCAAGATTTAGCAACATTTGAATCAGAATCTGATGACAGTTGCTGGGCTGTCAAAATGTTATCAAAAAACACCCACGCAGTCCTGATAAAGAAAATTAGCTGACCTTTTGAGTGTTAAAACTCATAATAAACAATACTTAAAGATGTTTGTTTTTTTAATTTGTTGCTTATGTACGTAGGACTAATGTTATGGAGAAATAACTCTCTGTTATAGAGAAGTTCAGACAGCTGATCTACAGTGTAATACAGCGCTGATGCAGTTGGGCTTATGTGTATTGTACTGTATGGATTGATTTGATCTGGATTTGTTTTGAGGTGGACCGTTTTTCTGTGGCTCAGACACGTTTTTCTGCTGACCCTGTCCACAGCAGTGTAATGCTCTGCTTCCCTGCTGGTACTCCTGTCTGCTTCTCCAAACTGGGGGCGAGCTGACCGCCCTCTACTGTAAATAATACACTGACTATGGATAAGCACCTCATACAACCTCCCTTCACAATACCAGAACTATCCCTTAAAAGTTAAATACTAAAGTCTTCAGGGTCTTTAAAACTATTTTGCAATGCTACTGCAATTGTCTCTTCATGAGATGTTTTTTAGTTTGTTTTAGGAATATCATTGTTGCAGTATTAAAGGATTCAGTTCAATTATATTACATGACATTCTGGAGTGATTAGGGCTGGAGCACACGGTTGTAGTTAGAGCTATATAATGAGGCCCAGCAGCAAATGTTTTGTCTTGAAACATGTCTTCCTTAGAGTCTGTTGAAGACGGACACTTTTCTCCAAAGCCACTTATATTTTTATCTCCCGTACACACATCAGGAACAATTCTGGGGCTCAGTGTCTTGCCCAAAGACACTTCGACTTGACATTAGGAGGATCCAGGGTTTGAACCAACAACCCTACGACCAACCTGCTGTAACTGCTACACCACAACTGAATTTACAGAACCACATTGCATAACACTTTTCCCAGTAAAATACATTTATAATGCTACAGGGAACAAAGATAGACTTAGTGCAACATTGGTATTTAAATCATTTATGCAATATTTTGACAATGTACTGTATGACTAACTGGTCTCATAACATACAATGTTAAAGCTACACAATATGTCATTAAGCCACACACCCATGTGTTTCCTTTATTATTCAAGTAGTGTCGTGTTAAAGCTACACAATACGTCATTACAAAAGTACTCCTCCATGTGTTTCCTTTATTAATCGAGTTGTAAAACTGTGTCCTGAAGCCATTAAGTGTCAATCAGGATTCAAGAGGTTATAGGTCTCCCTGCCTCGTGTCTCTTGAGTGTTTTTTATGTGCTCCAGTCATGTATAGGTACAGAGTTGTTTTGCTGAGTGGTTTTCTCTCCTATGTGGACAGGCACCCGTCCCATTGTGACCAGGACAGTAAAAGCCCCCACAACCAAACCAACTCCACCCACAGGAAACCTGCAGAAACTGCCCATCTGCGACAAGTGTGGGAATGGAATTGTGTGAGTAAAAATAGAAAGAAATCATCTGTGATTCACATTCAGAGCCTCCATGAATCAATACAAACAAAGGGTGGAGAACATTATAGGAACAATACATCCCGCTAAAGCAACACCACAAACTACAGCTTGTATAGAAATGAATTAACACCCCTTTAAATCCTGATAGAGAGATTTTTATTTCCTCTCCCAGGCGTTTTCCAAGTAGCTAACTAATGTAAACGTTAATGTAACATAAAAGGATTGTAACCTAATTTGAATCATATATAATGTGTTCACAATCATCTATATCTATACTATAAGTGTAGATAATAAATGCTTTATAACACACTGTAAACATTGTTCATGCGTGTAATCAAGTTATTACACATCATTATATAAGATATATTTGTTTTAGTATGTTATCAAGTATTCATTAAAGCAACTGTTTATTTACCAGTTACAGATACTTCATAGGAGCAAATATCATGGTTGACTGACGCATTAATAAACACTTTAAAAGTGGCCATATATTTGCTTAAAACTAAATGATAGTGTGTTATAATAACCATTTAGTAGATTTTTATACACTGCCTATGAATGCTAGATAGGGGTGTTAAAATAAAGCATTATAAAAAAGTCTATTTTTTAACTTCCTTTACACCACTGTGTTGAATTTTTATATAAGTTATGTGCGTGTCATTCAGAGTACTGTCATGGCGTTGTTTTTTTGTTGTTGAAAAATTAGAGAATCCCATTGGAAATTGGTGCAGTCTATATGTTTCTACAGGTCTAACATGTTAGTGACCCCCAGTTTCTATGCATTATGGAAGGTGTATTTTCATACTATGGGGTGCCATGTCTAAGATTTTAAAATTGCACACATAGTGTCCAAAATAAAATACCACAAAGTTTCCAGTAAAAAGGGAAATATGTGTTGTCCATCCATTATATTTGCAAACTTAGAGTATATGATCGTTCACGCACTGTTCTACAAATGTGTAAACTATACAACAATCAACTTGGACAAAATAATTTCCTTCACTGTAAAAAGATGCTGTAACTTTACTATTTCATAATATTTGTGGTTTACATGACTTTTCACACATACACTATTCTTTGCTTTTCACCTCTTCCTCACCTTGTCTTCTATGCTACAGCGGGACAGTGGTGAAAGCTCGAGACAAATATCGTCACCCTGGTTGCTTTGTGTGCTCCGACTGTGACGTCAACCTCAAACAGAAGGGCTATTTCTTCGTGGAGGGCCAGCTGTACTGTGAGACTCACGCTCGTGCTAGAATGAGACCACCGGAGGGACACGACCTCATCACAACTTTTCCTTCTGCATAGATTCCCTACTCATATGATCACAGACACAAACACTCAGACTCACATACACATGCACTTTGGCCAACACTCCTATGTCCTACATCTGTTTCATGTGTTTATTCGCACTTTGACGTTGTCTGTGTACAGTAATATTTTAATAGGAATACGCTTTTCTTTCTGAACGTAACAGTATGACGCAGCAGCAGTGAATACAAGGAAAACACAGTGAGACTTGCCACTTTATTCTTGCCAGCTTGCTGCCAGTTTCTCACAATATGATGTTTTTCCAATAAAGGCCTCTGTTCATACTGTTCAACAGCCTCAATATGGCAATGTATTGAAGAGAAAGCCTATGCCAAAAAAGCTGAATAACCCAGCATAGGTATAGTATCTGCATGCAAATAGCCATAAAGGAAAAGGGAGAGGGATCAAATGTTTACAAGTGGATGTTCTACTGTGTTCATTGGTTTATACATTTGTCCTTCAAAGCTCGTCAAAGAGACAAAATTAATGGAGGTTAAAACCTTTTCAATTCTGACATTTCAGTTTGTCAGTCCACCACTTTGGTCCAGATTGAAATATCTCAACTATTGGATGGATTGCCATGAAATCTTTTACAGACATCCATAGTCCCCTTTAGGATAACACCTGCTGACTTTGGTGACCCATTGACTTTCCCTGTGATTCCAGCATGAGACTGACATTTTTGTTTTTGTCTCAACAACTTCCTGATGGATTTCCGTGAAATGTAGTACACAAACTCATGTCCCCCATTGTCATTGTGAGAATGATAGCATGCTGACATGAGCATTTATCTAAGTACCATGAAGCCATACACCTTTTTCACAAAAGACGTGTTGACATGTCGAAGTAGAAAAAGCACAGGTGTAAATAATAAAATTAAGGATGGCTGAATTCTGTTTGCAGCCTCGGTTGACCAGAGTCCTGGTATTGTGCATGCTGGCTCACTGTCACACTGCCATTGCCTTTTTCTGCTTCTCTGGCAGCGCACCTCGTCGCTCTGAAACTTTGTTGAGAGAGGATTAGTGTGCCTGTGCAGCTAATATAACATTATTTTACATTTTTGGTTACAGGGTGGCCAACAGGCTCTCATCCTTCTCAAATTCTAACTCACGCCAAATATAATGGAGCCTCACAGCCGCTCCTTCATGAAAAATATAGAGGGTTTCTCTGCACACAGGACAAGGTCTGAACATCAGGCTTTTGTCCAGAGCCCAAAGCACACAGGTTGCATGGCTTTAGCTGACAAGGGCGCAAACACACACACACACACACACACACACACACACATCCAAAAACACCTTTCATGCAGGCTATGCAGAGTTTTGCCTCACTTAGATTAATTAGGCTCACCAATAATGCATACATTCTTATTTATCCTAGCTCTTAGTTATCAGACACTACCATTGGTTGATAGCTTAATTTAACTTCCAAGGTGTCGGATAATGGAATGTTTTTAGATGTAGCTACTTCCCAAACCCTCCAGAGAGTCCAATTTTTCAATGCCCCCTTTCCCCCTGTCTGCACACTCCACATTTCTGCAACAAAATGACGTCATAAATTGACTAGAATGCAGGAAAACTCTCTCTGAAATTAAACGTTTTCTGGGCGAAGATCCACAGATACCCTTGTAAGGTTTGTTCCCTTGATTCAAGTATGCTGATCAACCATACTTATTAATCATGGACCATGTTTTATTGGCTTAGCTTCTCATCTAAAGCACGCTATATAACATGCTAAACAATTGTGAATTTGGCTGCTGAACTTTTTAAACAAAACTCCTGAGGGTTGAGGAGTGACGACACCGAGTGATGACTGAAACTGAAACCTTGGCAGCCCTGAGAGAACACAGTCATTGTTAATGTTATTAGTAACACCTGTGCTCTATTTTCTATGAAACTACCAACCAAGTACCTTTCAAGCCTACAGAGGAAGTGTATTTTGGATGGAAGATCATGTTTTCTGTAAAATGCTTCCAAAATACAACAAAACACAAAAAAACTCAATTGGGTTTTATTACATTCAGATTTTCTTTTCTTTAAGAATTTCAAGCCTAGCACATCCATGGTAAAACCACACAGGTGACTTCACTTATTTAGTTTGATGAGACAGCTTTTCAGGACTGTGTGGGAGTGTACAGAGTCAGTCTATTTGATTGACATCTCCCTGACTCTCCTGGTGGCTTTGTTGCACCTGATAGGGCGGGACAAATTACGTCTTTATCATTCTTATTGGTACGTAGCGTCCTGGTGACCTCATGTAGTTCCAAGCAGAGCTTTGGCCATCCTCAACGTGAACTGGGATGTAATCAGCCAGAATAACTGCAGACACCTGTGCAGGTGTGCAGGACCTTAAAGGCTTCAGCTTCAGCTTTAACAGAGGGGAAATTTGACTTTGGTTGCATTCAGTTTTAAAAAGCAGTTATCACACCTCAAAATCGTCAACCACTGGTCCATGAGCAGAATCGCCCCTCTGTTACAAGCTCACTATGACAGAGTCATCTGTGAACTTCAGCATGTGTCTATCAGAATGGGAACTTCTGCAGTTGTTAGTGTACACCCCGGGATCTGTCCAGCAGCAATGCCAGGGTTCAAGTTAACTTACATATGGATGGATTTTGTTAAAAGCAGAAGAGAAATCTAAAAACACAATCCAGTTCCACAGGTTAGCCAATAAATTATTGTCTAACTATAACTTATCTTAATCAGTGCTAGTCAAGCTCATGTAGTGTCGCCGCCTCCGAATGGCAAACACAAACGAGAGACCAGAGCCAGAGGACCCGGAAAAAGACAACATGTGGATTAATTAAAAGCTTTAGTGTACTTTTTGTGAGTGTGATTCAGGGCAAATATCTCTGCAGTTAAAATGTGACATACAGTAGCCCCGCCCACGGTGAAAGTCAGACACAGAGAGCAGATGATGAGAGGACAGAAGCAGCGGGACCAGAAATGACAGCAAAACGTGTCTCAATAAGCATAGTTTTACTTCGTGCATGGTGAATTTTTGTGCCTAATTGAATAATTGATTACTACGACTAGTCGTACCCTTAATAAATATTATGTATCGTACCGACATCCAACCTAAATGGACTCAAGTGGCTAAAGAACGCCACGAGCCACCATTAACCAAAAGACTCTATGTACTGCATGTGGGAGCCATCTCTGATAAATATGCTGTCTCACTGTGTTTCACTATCAACCCCACTTATTTATTTCACAATAGAAATACAATTAATTGACAAAATCGATACTTAGTCCACTGACAAAAGGCCATTAATCAAAAATGAATACATATGGATGGAAAGCCAAGAGACAGACATGGGGAATGATGTAAGTGCTTTCTTTTATAAAAGCCAAAAGACAAGACCATCAGCAAAAAAAGGATGAATTTAATTAGTTTCAAATCTAGTTTTCATTTTACTTGATTAGCAAGTATGCTCCTCCTGAGGGTACACTTTGTGGCAGCAGCAGCTGCTCAATAACATCAGACAGTTAAAGAAACAATTATTGATTTAGTGCTGAATACACCATGGATAGCTTACTAAAAATGGAGCTGTAGAGCTAATGTCCCAGTCCCTCGGCTCCTCACGAATGCACAAAGTAAATCAGTGAGGACCTGGTCAACAGGAAAGGGCTCTCCAAAACCTGAGCACCGGTGTAATCACTGTGAAAGCAAATAGTGGTAATTAGGATGCTTGCTGCAAACAAAGACAAGTCGGGGAGGGGGAGGAACTCTTCTCGTCTGTCTAATAAGAAATCCTATTTCAGTTTCCTACTGAACTCATAATGCAAACACACACAAACATCTGCATCCCTCTGAGACTGTAGCTCTGACCACGTAACAAAGACCCCGATAAACATCAAGGCTGAAACATGGTTAAATGTAGATTAATTAGTGGTATGTACCTCACATGTCAGTTTCTCAATTTCACATGAACTCACATGTATTTGGTATATATTTGTCAATTTATTTGTATATCATATAGCATGCAGTAAAATTCACTACCAACACTTTTAAACTTGGCGTGATTGTTGACAATTGACAAGATATTTCCATTATTATGTCTAGCCAGGCTGATAACATGCGGTACATTATGGCATGTCCATTGAATGTCAATTTAGCAACATTTGAATACACTAAATCAAATGACCGTCCCACTGAAAATCAACACAAAACTCTGCAGTGTTGCCAGTTTCCCAGTCCATATATGCCTGAAGCCTGACAGTTATCACTGACCCCTCATTTAAACCCACTGATACTCTTTCAACTCAGCCAAAATAAACAAGAGGCTTTAGAAGGTAATCTAACATCTAGTATGTCAAAGAGGTCCACATGTATCTTTTTTAAGGACTAACATTCAACAGGTGGCATCAAAGATGAATCCAGCGGCTTCTTCAACCTATCTGGTTTTCTCAGTTACCTGAAAATCTTTGTTGAGCAAAACCCAGAGCGGATCTTTTTATACGCTCCATGTTTCATTTTTGACATGCATTCCAGTTTTTACGCAACAAAGTTCTCCAGCTAAGTCAGTAAAACTGCTTCTTAAAAAGGGGTGTGAGTAGACAATTGTTTATAACAGTTATTTATTAATCTGTAGATTATATTTTCAATTAATCCATTATATGACTATACAATGTCAGAAACCAATCAATGTTTGATATTTTTGCTAAAAAAAGACATAAATGAATTATTACTTTTCTGTTAATTGCCTAGTTTACTAATATTTTAGCCATAAGCACGTAATAAGCCAGCAATATAATTGATAACTGATTGTTAACAGCAGTATATTTTACTTATATAACATGTTGTTAAGCAATGAGGTTTCTCCAACACTGATTAAACATTAATATTTATAAATATCTACAAAACCTCCAGATATTAATTTTCCAATTATGAGATGCCAGCATCAACAAAAGCATGAAAAACATAATACATTCAATGCTGATATGTCTCTCATCTAATAAAACTCATGCTACCTGTTGTTATGACTTTATACGATACCAGTGGTGGTAACAATATCCCAATTATATAATCAAGTACACCAGGTAAACTGAGCTACTTTTGAATAGTGTAGAGCAACTTAGAGATGATACCTCATGTAGAGGTGTACACTGCAAAAATGTACAACATTCAACATATAAGGGAAACATACGGAGGTTTTGACATAGTTGTGAAACTTCATATGGTGGCAGATGAGTGTTAAACTTCAACAATAAAGCACTTAATATTATCTTTATTTAAAATCCTGGCTGGTGCAAAAATCTGACTGAAACCAATGCTGCTGTGGGAGGCTTTTATGGTACAGAGACGTTAGGCATTGGCCCTTGTTCAAACTTCAAAAGTGTACCGATGAGTGGCTCTCCGCTTCATTTAACCAAATTAATGTACTATGAAGGCTGATTCGCTTGCCAGAATGTTTTAAAGATTTTGGAAAGGGGTTTATTAGATATGATATCAAAGTCACCATATTTCACCATATTCATGTGTTTTTAGATGCTTCCAAGACATTCAATCAACTAAATCTGGAAAAACCTTTACTAAAATGAGGGTTAGAGGAGTAGCTAAACAACTACTCAGAATAAGTATTGTGTGTAGACCAAGCAGGTTAGTTGAGATAGAGCTGTTTTTAACTTAAATGTTATTACATTTCAGTATATTACCCCCCATCCTTGTTTAAATTGTATATGGGTGACTTGTGCTGACAAATGTTAATTAGATTTAAAAGGATAGAATATGACTATTTCCAGAAATCAACTCAAGTGGAGATGCTTTTAAAGTACGCAGTGAGGTCAAATAGCTTGGTCACCCTTTTAATTTAATTTAATTTGATTTAATGGTTAATAGAGTGACACATGGACCGCATTATAGGATCAGGGTAACAGGCTCGTATGGCACATGTTCTCTACTGACATATGTTAATCAGATGTCAAGGTCTGGCTCTTCTGACTCTATGCGTCTGTATCACCTATGCTAAATATAGCAGTATGCAGAGACTTACAGTCACTTATAATGATTCTATGTATATGGATATTCATATGTTAATCAGGAAGAAATGTTCCCACATGTCAGGCAGTGATGAGGAATCTTATTGTGTATACAGAAGGGAGAAGGTTGAGCGTAACATAATAGACTTGAGATGTGGGAACTCAGGAGCCATACTCTGTTTCTACATTTTGAGAAGATAAGATGCAAATATGTTTTATTTTGTAGGAGTTTTATTTAATGTGATGCATGTGTAGAAAATAATTTATTAATCTTTTTTTGTGGTCTATATTGTATGTGATATATACGTTTTCCCCCTGGTTCTTTATAATTTTTTGGGTGTTTGAATTATCTTTTACTGCTATGGTCCAGACTTGATAGCTTGACACGGTAATTAAGAGAGGAGAAGCAAAATAATGTAAGCACCTCAAAGAAAAGGACTTTAGTTCTTAAGTGACACAATCACAGTGACAAACACTGCAACAACAGTGGGTCATACTATGTTGAATGTCAGTTAGTAACTTTTGTCAGCAATAATAAATCAGTTTGACTTCATAGCATGGCACAGATATGAGCTTTTATCTTTTGCTACTAAGGGACTGTTTGGAAATTATTAGAGGGTGGATGGGGGTCAGAAAAGCATGACGGTTATATATTTTAAATTTTTATTCAAGGGAGGGTAGTCTCAAAGGCATAGTTTTCAAAAGGAAGGGGAGCCACAATGAAGTGGAAAAACACATATACATATATATTTATACAAAAAATAGAAATGCTATGTAAACCTCTGTATTATAACTTTATTTCAAATCATGTTTAGTTTCCTTTATAGATACCTGATACTTTCTGATAACCTTGTGCATCTTTACTGCAAGGAACCCTGTAGTATCTTATTTTTGACCAATGTTCAATTCTAGCAACTTTTTAATCTTTTTAATATTACCTTTAAATAAAAGTACAGAGTAAATATTTTTTTAACCCAAAAAATTTAGTTGGCAGTACCTTTTTAATCCCTGCATAGCGTCTGAAGGTATTCCTTTCAGACTGCATACAGCCACAACAAACTTCGCCATAAGGTAGGGCAGGTTGTATGTAGAGGCAAAACCCAGGGCAGAAAAAGTGCACTTGCTTCAGCTCCGTAAGCTCATTACTCTGAGCTCAAGGTAATAACTGAAGGTGACTCAGAAGAGTGTATCAATATGTTTATCAGCTCAGATCTCTCATTTGGACTATGGTGGCAGGACAATAAGAGAATAATGTTCAGAGAGACTTTAGTAAGAAAATCAACCTACAACAATAAAAGTGAGTGTGACAAACATAGGATTTTGAAAAGTGAGAGGGACGTGTGATTCGCAAAACTCCAAAGGTTGCGTCATCTGTGCCCAAATGTAACATTCAAACAATTTGACATCAAGAGAAAAATCATACATGTGTAGGCACAAGACAAACACAGACAAACTGCATCAACAAAGAGGAGTATCCATCATAGCTTGACTCATCAATACTTCTGAGTTGAGGTTGAAGGATTGATTGGAATGAGAGCGAGTCTGAACCACCTTTGTAATTGTAATTTAGTTACTTTAAAATTTAATGTTTAAAGTAGTTTCTTCCAATCCACATATCATTTTCATTATCCCTTATTTTGAGAGGCCAAAATGCCCACACAAAACCAAATACAAACTTACAACAAACTTACTTAATACATTTGATTATCAATCAACCTTTCTGACTGTGCAACTTAGACATTTGTTGATTTGCAATCTGTACAAACCCTGTCTTCATCTTTTTGTGTCTCTCTGCTTTTGGAGCACATACTGAAGGGCTTGTAACACTTGCACACAGACAAAAAGGCCGTCCTGTAGTTGTTGTTCATCCACCCATACAGGATGGGATTGAGAAACGTCGAGCACATAGCCACAATATGGAACACAGTGAAAAGCAGCTTAAAGTCCTTCATATACAACACAGTGCTGTCGATGTCAACAGCCAACTGGAATGCATGCAAAGGCAACCAGCTGACAGCGAAGACCACCACCATGATCAGCAGCATCTTAGTGGTCTTCTTCCTGTGCTGATACCGGTCATTTCTACCTCCGTCAGTCATGTGATTCTTCAGCTTATTCCAGATGCGGATGTAGGCAACAGAGTTGATGGCCAGAGGTAAACCATATTGAACCAGAAGCGCTGAAATACTGTAGATGCTTCCATTCGTGCTGTTTCCCGGCCACTTCTCCGTACACACCTGAATAGACTCGTCCGGTAAAAGCTTGAGCGTCTTGTACTCCCTGAAGATCGCGAGCGGGCTGGCCAACAGGGCACTGACGGCCCACGTGATGACAATGACCACAGCGCACATGTCTTTGGACATCTTGGTCTCCATGTGGTAGACGATGCACCTGTGGCGGTCCAGAGCGATGACGTTCAAGGTGATGGTGGACACGTGCACTGCCAGGCCTTGAGCGCATGGCAGCATGAAGCACAACACCTGACCAAACTTCCACTCGCCATACAGAGTGTAGACAAGGGTGAAAGGCAAACACAGCATGTTCACCAGCAGGTCTGCCACAGCTAAGTTTACAATAAAGAAATTGGTAACAGTTTGTAGTTTTTTAAACCTGTAGACAACATATATCACTAAGGAGTTTCCAATGACTCCAAACAGTATGATTGTGCTGTAAGCAAGGATGAGAATAACTTGAACTCCAACCAGCTGTGTGCTGTCGTCCAGCTTCAAAACGTTCTCATCATTTATCGTGCCTGTAGTTGAGCAGCAGTTGGAGGATTGAAGTTCAACTTGTGAATCATCTCCCCGGGTCGTGTTCAGTTGCTCTGCTGTATCCATGGCACAGAGTCCACATAAGTCACTCTGTAAAAAGAAGGACATCAGTTTCAGCAGTGAACATGCAGTACATGTTGTGGCCCAGACAAAGTCAATTACTTTCTATTTTTATATAGTTCACAGGCACCAATCTGGCAAAAACAGTAGGGTGGAATCTATAAAATATAAATCAAGGTTTATTTTATTTTGGAGCGTATAAAAAGCATTGCATTCAATGAAAATACACTGTGCTGTCAAACAGCAGTGACGCTATGTACATATTATTGTCAATATATGTGTAGATCTCAGGGGATTCTAAAAACACGTATTTCAATTACCTGCTAAATATCTAACTTGCTTTATAGAGGAAGCTCGACTATAAATTATAATGTGCAAGTTAAAAGCATGTGTACAAGCCTAAGATGAGATGGGTGTACTCTACTAAGTACCTTTAGCACTGAAAGGTCGACCATAAACCAGAATTAAAACATGCCACATCTCTAATGTTATAGAACACATTTTTAATTTGCAGATTTGACAAGTCTTGTTAAAATTAGCTAAGCATCACTGAGGAACACTGCAGATGATGCCTTCAGGAGACCTGGATCCTGGAGCTGTTTCATCAGGAACAACAAAAGCTGTGGACTCTGTGGACAGCAGCCATGGTGTCTTTGCTGTAATATGGGCACATTTTCTGATCACAGCTATCTTCAAATAAAACTCAAATAAAACATCTGAGCTTAGGATGTCACTCACTCCAAACTCCACTGTGTCATCTGATGACTTCATCAATTCATCAAGTCTGTTTGACGAGTCTGTTTTCCATATGTTAACTGATGTGTGTGTTTGCAGCTATTGGCTTTTTACAATCAAAAAGCACAATACACATTCCTTTGAGGGGGGTGGGGGGATTTTCCCTTACAAAGATCTTGGACTATCACACTGAACATGAACCGTAGCCACATACAGTATTCCTCTCGAATGATAAATGCTGCAGGTGTCTTCGCTTGAAAATATCATTTACTTCCTCATGAGACAGCCAGGACTGTCAAGAGTGAAGATGACAACTTGCTAAACTACTTAACTGAAAATTTTACATTACAATGACTGCCTGAACTTGTTTTTATTCACCTTTACAGGAGCTATGTGAATACACCAGTAATGTCATTTTTCTGGTGTTTCATGAATCCGTTACCCCCGAAAAAAGTGGCTTTAGGAGTTAAAATGCAGTTTTCACTGAGCCCCGTGGCAATTTGTGATATTTAGGCTATTTATAAAGAAAGGGACATAAGTGAGGAATGTGACATGGGTCAGTTGTAGCTCCTATAGTGAAACAACAGGCTACAGCTGATTCTTCCACACTGGAATAGTCCAGATCAAATGCAAGATCAACGATCTTTTTACTGAAATCAAGATCAACTCACCTCAATCTGCAGAGTGAGATTTTCAGAATCTTCTCATTGTTTCTGCCTCTAGTAAAGTTTAATGATTGCTTTGGAAATGCTTCTTCTCGTTCCTGTGGCATCCAGAAAACCAAAATAATATAAACACCGACGGAATAATCTTCAAGGAGGCACAACGTGCGCGCAACAGCTAGCATTTGCCAGTGCGCACTGCAGCCAGTTTGGCACTGAAGGCGCATTACCTGCCCTGTGAGACTCTAAGAGACCGACAGATGAGGCGGGTTGAAGAACAGGGAGGAGACACGTCCTTTCCTGAGCAACATCCCCAAACCGAGCGATGAGGTCTCTTTGTTTTACAGCGGGTCGTTTTGGATGCACTTGATTCTGAGAGAGTACGTGTCTGCTGCTCGTGCTGGAATGGCAAATGTATGTAACGTTTCCGCCTAATGTGCCAAATGCAGAAGGATATAATGCATATAAATGCAGAGAAACTTCTTTTGATGTCAAATTGAGAAATGTTTTAAACACTAATAATCAAATAATCTGTTTAATCCTATGTGTTTTACATTAATGTCAGTAGTTCTGTGCAGAGACCAATCCTTCAGTGAAGAGCACACAAAGCTTGACTATTTAACAAACACATCGTGTGAATCTGCATGAGTCAGTACAGTGTGAAGGAGCCATGGGTCATAATTTCCTGCTGATTAAAATTTAAAAACAATGAATAGAAACCTCAGTGGTAAAAAAACACAAGATGATTCAAGTCAGGCTCAAGTTGGACTTAAAAACATGGTTCAATTTTTTCTAAATTTTGATTTTGAAAACATCTTTCATCAAGTGGATGATCCAAACATAATGTGACCTAATGTGACTGAATTTGACTGAAGAAGAAGGGTGGCTGAATAAATGAGTGCACACATGGTTGACTTTGCTTCTTTCCAACTTCCTGAGCACTAAGTCAGAAGCAATACCCTGGAACAAACATCACGCATCCATTAATTATACCTGTGTGTCCTGTGCAGGGTCACAGAGGAACCCAGCATACATTGGGCAAGAGGCAGGGTACACCAGAGTCTACCACAAGGACAACACAGACACACACAACCTCATGAACAGAGTGTGCCCTTTAATGACTATGAGGCAATTATGAAGAGGCAACAATTTATAGTAATGACATGACATGAGTAAAATGCAATTCTGAGCCTGAAAATAAGAGACCATCATCACCAGATGATACTGAGTTGTTAAAGTAAAAATGGCCAGTTCACTGAGATGGTAAAATCCTGCAGCTTTGTTGATTTTACTCCACAACTCAAAACTGCATCATCATTTGAAGTAACCCTTACAGCATATATTTTGGTCAATGACAATGAGCGTTTACCATTTAAAGTGTAGTACAATGCAGCTGACCCACTTGAACCCATTGTAATTGGGTTCATAATTTGATAACCACTGCTATAAACCAAGGCACCATGTGGCCAGTGGAAATCGAGTTACTGTCAAGCAGCATCCTTGGCAAAAGCCCACTTTGCCCATAGTCCAACTATATACAGATGGTGAAGTAATGAAAAAACCCAGGAAACCCTGAGTAGACATATTAAGAGTTTCCCCCGAGGTGGAACAGATTGCTAATGACCTTGTTTTAACGTGAATGTCAGCAACGTGAAATTATTCTTCTGTTGCCATTAACGATCCATAACAGAATGTTTTTAAGGCTTCATCTCTAATGCATACTTGACATTTTTCCTGACAATTTTCAACACAATTTTACATTTTTTGATGTTTTTCTTTTAATTCCAGGCAGCTATTGTTTTTCATTCATGACCTCACCGCAGTAATGTAATTTCAATGTAGACTTGATGTTCAGTGTGATGAGTTACACGACTCAAGAAAGTATTGCGAGTCTGTAAATGGATTTTCATACCATAAAGAAATGAATTGAAACCAATGGACAGCTGGAACGGTAGAAAAAGTACAATTTAAAAAAAGCACAGACTTGTTGTATTGTATTATTGTAAAGGGATTGGAGCTATAAATGAAACTACAGGAGCTTTCAGCATAAGAAAATGTCATTTTATTATGAAAATCAAACCAAATTAACCTTCTATCTTCTATCACATTCTGCATTTTTAACTCCTAACCGGAGTAAATTAAGTTCCCACATGATTGCTTCAAATTATTAATGGGAATTTCAACACATTAATGAAGTGGATAATATATTATAATATATATAATATAATATGTATAAAATATACTCTTCATATTAATTTTATGCTTTTACAATGTGTGTAATTTGCAATTCTGCACATTTATCATTCTAAAAAGCCGAGACATTAATATGCTAAGCTACCCTCGTGTCAGGGTTCTACCTAATTATTGACCAAGTGTCACCTGTTCTTTACAAAGCTGCATGCCCCGGCATGATGTCACGATCCAAAGACCAAATATCACTTTGAAGGTGAAGTGGTTAAAGAAGGGAATCTCTTTTTGACTATGCTGTTGTACTTTTTATCCCGAGTTATTATTAATGGAGTAACATGTTGAATGAAAAATAAGCACGCCATTTATTCAGATAAAGCTGAGGTTGTTGCAAGAAGTTGAGTCGTCATTTAGGTGTTGCTGATTGTTTTGTTGTCTTGTGAGAACATGAGGACGCAGGTGTCCAAATTCAAACCCTATGCTACAAATGACATCATTATATCCTATACACAAATGGTCTTTTCACAAATATTGTTGCCTTTATTTGGATAGTGACAGTAGAGAGATGACAGGACATGAGGGGAGAGAGGCTCGAACCGGGGATGTTTTACTTAGCTTTTTGTTTCAGATGCAGTGAAAAATTAAGAGTACTTTCTTTACATATGGGTGTGCAGGTTTCACTTAAAGGATTCCGGTCTAGGTGTGTTTACTTCAATCTTTGTCTGTATCTCCAGAGACACCAGAGTCTTTTATGAATCTAAATAAGATGATCATAATACAACTTCACTCACAAATGGCTGCCACAAATTTGCATTCAAATCACAATAAGGCACTGTCCTTCCTTTTCAAACACACAGGGCTTCCAGTGTTTATATAGTCAATTTAGACTAATCTTACCACATTGCTTTCTCACAGCCAGTGCCAATAGTCTCTCTGTCTGCTGGTTGGCTACTTCTCTGCTTCAGAATTCGTCATAAGTACTACAGTTGCTGTTTTACCATATTTACCTTTAGCGTTTCATAAACAAACTGTACTGTCACTGTTCTAGATTTCTCAGTTAGGCATCAGGCATCAGTTCAACTACTTGTAGCAATAGGCCATGTTTCAGATATTTATTTTGCACTTTTTATAAATTTAATAACATTTTAAAAATACAACAAAAAAATCAATAAAGATAATTATTTTCCATTTTTGTCTCTGGTGCTGTGAACAATAATGATTAACAATTTATTGGGTTTGCCAAAGTTAAACCGTGTTTTATCAGACAGAAATTACTTACAGTATATTCTTCATCGTTGGACAGCAACCTCTCTGTCCCATAAAGGTGTCCACATGGTCCAGGTTCCGATTATGCATCATTACAAGTTGATGTACGTTAATGCGTCGGGATACGCCATTGTCCTATTTCCCTGCTTCAACACGCATCCACTCTCCAGAAAAGCAGCACTTTTTTTTTTTATCATATCCACTCCACATATTGGCAGCTACTTCATTTTAAGTATTATGTGATCAACTGTATTTAAAGCTGCATTCGAATCAAAAGGCAACGATTTGTGCTGTTTACTGCATTTGAACCTAAACAGAAATGTTTCAAGAAGATTACTACTGGAGTGATAATCATTTAATTGTGTAATTACAAGTCTTTCAATGGTGTGGGAACCATTTCACAGTGGGAATGTTTGGACTGTAATATCCCTCAAGACTGTGGTGTGGGTGAAAAAACTGCTGAAAAAAAGGAAATAGAGACTTACTGCTATGCTAAAATAGCCAACACAATGAAAGTCCCAACTCTAAAAGGATAAAATATCTATCAAACAATATCAAAAGCATGTATTTTAAATAAATGATTCATGACTCTGAATACAATAGGGGCTTCTTTCCCTTGTAATGGTCCATATGAATGTTGGACTTTGTATTCATGTTTATGCTTAGAGCAAGTCCCAAAGACAGACTGCTTGTTTGTGCTCTTAGTATAGATTTATTCTACTAAATTTTTACAGAAATGGCAAACTGGATTTCTAAAACAGCCATGTGATCCAAACATGTATTTACTGATAGCTAAATAAAGGAGACTCTTGACACCATGTGGGAATATAGATAGGAAAATCAGATTTCTCTCAGCTAAAAGCTGAAAGGCTGCAATTTTAGAGATGAGAAAACTCAGTTACTCTTCAATCTCAGCAGGGACTGTGCACCTGCACGCCGCTTAATAGAACTTGGGGGCTTCAGCCTATTACATCATCTTAAATCAATACATAGTGCTTCTCTGCAGGATTAGTGCCTAGGTGTAATGTCAAGGCAATTATCCTTCATTAACTCAGGTTTTTACCTGTGTTACTCAGGTTCAAGGCAGAGATGAATTTATACAGTTTGACCCTGGTTATCATGGATATGATTACCATTAATTATTACACAACGATGTATAATTTCTGCCTAAAAGCAAAATGAAATGCTAAAAGTTTGGAATGATTACATTACTCCATCACAAGGTTCTTCATTTGTTGTGCACTGTTTGACATCCTCACTGAAACCATGAGGCAGAAGAAGATAATGTGCATCTGGTAGGTTTTTAAAGGCACCCTGTGGAGTTTACTTAAACAGCCAAATTGTGTTTACATTCAGTGTTTCCCACTAAAAAGCATTGTGGGTATCTTTGAGGCCAAATAAACATATTGAATGGATTTCGTTCATCACAAAACATTTCCAAAGCCAACCTTCTGAATATTTTCAAACCTGCATTGTTTACATCCATGTTTACATCAGCTAGCAGTCTTCCTCTTCTCCCCCTTTGCTGGCACATTACTATGTTGCTTGGCACATAATCGCCTCAACTGTTAATCAGTGGGATATCTTGATACTATTGGCAGGAATGTGTATCGCATCATGCACATGCACACAAAAAAATGGGGACCTGCTCGTAAAAACATTGCTCTATAGCGCTGCTAATGGTCAAAATCGCCACAGGGTACCTTTAATTTAAAAAAGATGAGAATAACAAGACGTTCATAACTTCTGACTTTACATACACATTTTTCACACTTTACTCCTTAACAGAGGAAAAAATACCCATAAAAACCCTTTTAACGGGTAAAAAATGGAGAAAACCTTAGGAAGAACAACAGAGGAGGGATCCCTCTCCCGGGACAGACAGACATGTGCTGTGGATGCTGTGTGTACAGAATAGACCAACACAGTAAAATTACAGTATGGACAATCAGGCTGACAACATTATAAAGTGATTGTAACATATATGAAGAATGGATCTGTGAGGACATCAAGCAACTTCAGGTGTCAAGATTATCAAGAAACAGATGTTAAAGGTTCATTTTCAACTGTTTCATCCAGTTTAAAGTCGATTTCATCCCTTTTAAGGAATTACATAAACACAACCCTGGGCTGTATAGAAATCAACTTTGACGGCAGCAGAGAAGATGTTAAGATAAAAGTATTTGATGTTTCATGCAGGACTCACAACAGGAATCAGGTAGATCAAAATAGTACTGTATTCCATTACAGTACTTGTTTCTCTCACATCAAAACAATAACAAAAGACTTAGTTTGTGAAGACGTCGTGAAGTAGTGTGGGATCATGGGAGTTGTCTTCACCACCATTGCTGTCATTGCAGTCAGCTTCTCAGATTCTTTCAGTGTTCATTGTTCAGGAGGCTTTTACCAGGAGCCGAATAATCTGCAGATGTCTCCTCCTCTCCAAAACAAATGGACCAGGTGATTAAAACCGGTGAAAACACCGAATAAATCAGCTTCACGTTAAAAATCAGTGTTTCTCCAAAGCTATTCGGCAGACAAAGGATGTCCCGGAGGCCCTGCGAGCTGAGCTGCCGCTAACATTTGCTCAGTCTGTTTCTCTGATAACTTAAGATCCAGACCTCTGATGGTTGATATATAGTTAAAAATGCCCAAGATCTAAAATGTGTATCGAAAAATGTGGCTTAAAACTGGATAAAAAGTCAATTTATGACAGCCCCTGGCAGACAACCACAACGCCGACGCATGCACAAAGGGGATGTGATGCCTTTGACAGACGACCAAATGAAATACACCGAAACATTTGGGATAACGTAAGTAAACAACTCAACAAAATAAATCACACAGGTCTAGTTGTTTTTAAACATTTTAATGCGGAAAACTTACATACTATACCTTTAGTAAGATTTTTTTTAGATAGAGCATGATATAGTGTAAGTATAGTATCACACTGATGGCAAACTAAAAATGCATTCACTACAACACCCATCTGCATACACCATCATGTATCCATAGTCTCATCTTTCCAAATATCTCTGTTTGCAGCTGTGTCGACTGAAGGTCCAATTATAATGTATGAGCTGCTGCTGTTAAATGAGATTAATGTTGAATATCAGAGCCTGGTGAACATTAATGATGAACAAGACAGAATTTGATTCTTAAAAGTTTTATAACAGCATGACTATTAGGAGAAAATGACAAAGCCAAAGAAAACTAAAACATCAGTTGATATATAAAAAAAATCAACAATTGTCCAAAAGAAAATAATACTGACATTTTTATTATCATGAACACATTTGTTTCCCAATGCCTTTAGTCAAACAGCTAAACCACAGGACTTCATTTCAGCTTCCACTAGTATGTTAAATTAGAGTCTTTTCTCATGAGCCGTCTCTGGAGAGGTCGTTAGGCTGCCATCCAGATGGTGAATGAGATGAGCAGGGTCGGTAAAACTGTCAGTGGTGTCACACAGCCCAGATACAGTATGGTTCCTATCCCACACAGTGTAGTCAAGTAGGAACTCATCCTGCTGCAAACAATCTTCCGTACTGTTGTGCAAAACTACAAGACAGAGTGTAAGAGTTAGACAGTGAGTTGAGGCTAAGTAAATCACAAATTAGCTGTGCAGTAGAGGTCTGTTCTTCATTACCTGCAGAATGGCAGTAATTTGTGTTTAAAGTAACACTAGATGGAGCTACTCGCCTCATTAATAAGTGAAGTTCATTTTCACTCCAGTAGACTGAAGCAAACAACCCTCTGCTGTGAAAAAAGATCCTCAAATGACCAAATGTCACTAAGTCTGAATTTCAGCATTAAGGTAGCCGGTCACTGTTTTCTTCAGTCACACACTATCATTAGTAGACTAACACCACCTCACACTTCGTGTTACACGCATATTTGTCCAATAATCTGTTTTTCACTAAATCCCTGGAAATAACCGACGGCGTTGCAAATGCTAAACTTGCAATGGACCCTAAACCTTTGGCTCTTGCATGTGACCTTTCTCATGCAATAGTCTCCGGGATTCATAGACAGAGACATGAATTAAAGAAATAAAGATTAGTCTGGACAAACAAATCAGCGCTTCCACATAAATCTCTAAATCATCGCTCAAAATAATAATCATGGAAAGGAGTGTTTTTTGACTGGCTGTTCAACCACGACATAAATAGTGGTTTCAGCAGCTATTTAGCAGCAGATTGTACCACCACACTACATAGACTCATTAAATCATACTAGATGGAAGGCACTTTAACTGATCTTATATTGAAGGATAGATTCATATTTTGTCAAGTCTGCCCTAAAATACTCACATGTCAATATGTCTATTAAAGCAGTTATTGGTCGCTGTAATTGTTCCTCCTCTCTCTCCATACTTGCTCTATGCTGATGGGGGACAAAATTCCTCATTCCACTTCAGTGTTAACCTGAAGCTAATATGAGGCTTCAGCAGTCTGACTTAGTTAAATAAAATGGCTGGCTTCCAAAGTTACTGTATTTTTAGTACAATATTCCCTCCACTATAGCTCAGCAAGAAAAGTTTGTCGGGGGAAACAAAAAGGGAATTTTGCAATAAAAAGACTGTAACATTGGAAGATACATACCTAGTATGACTAGCCCAGACTGTTGAGGCCTCATATCAGCTTTGTTTACTCTTTGAAATGCATTTTTACTCACAACTAGGACTATTAGGACAACTATTTTGTCTCCCATCACTTACGTTGGTTAGAAACGGCCAGTATGGACAAAAAAAGATACAATTAAACTTATCCGTTAATCTTTTGTCTGACAGGAGGCCAGAGACTCTACCTGGTACGTCTGGTAGCTGATGGCCATGCCATATCTGCAGTACATGACGTAGTGTTCACAGTTGTACCACAGTAAACTGTAGGTGACAGAGCCCTGGAGTTTCTCGGCCCTTCTGGCCACCTCTTCCCCATCCAAAGGAGGCTGGCTGCACACCTTGTCCATGTGGTTGACCAGAATATCTGAGCCATAGGCAAAATCTGCCACAGAGTCCACTCTGATGCTGGCAACCTTAGTGATAACCCCCAGCAGTAAGCGGTTATTTGTTACCATCTTGGCAATTGCCGTTTTATTCTTGGAAATCACCGGCAAGATGTCCGGAATGAGATGAGCCACACGATTGTCACCCAGGTAGATACCAAAATGTGTGAATAATGTCCTGGGGACTTCCAATAAATCTCCACGCTTGTAAAGGGACAGGTCATATTTAGAGTCCTCCTCTTTTTTGGAAGCTACAAACAAAAAGTTGAATAGTTGGTAAAGAAACATGATGGAAGTAAGTGTGCAGCAAAGTGTTTGACTCCCATTTTATTTATGTCTGAATTGGGAGGGGCCAGAGTGGTTAGTAGGATTAGATATTGGTCAACATTGCAGGGTGATTTTGACAGAAATAAAGAAGCTTTCTCTAATCACTTTGCTGTGTGGTTGGATTTTGAATCTTAGCCCTTGTTTCTGTTGTATTAAGGTCAGTGCTCCTCATTAAGAAGGCTGACTTGGCAACAAGTTAAATCCTCTTTTAAAAGGTCACTGATCATCTGAGCCATCATACCCAAATAAAGAGCCTTTGTTTTCCGTGGACTAGATTGGTCTGCAACCCTTTAAATTCGTCTCATCGTTATTTAGCACTTTCTTGGATATTTAGCAACGTACATGTGGCATAGCTGTAGAAATGCGTTTTCTTCAGCGTATCTATACTTGTACATTTACACCCATATTGTCTTTTTACTGTTGTACAAACCTCAGTCCCTCAAGAAGAACATATATACTGACATATAATATCACATATTAAAGCTAATCTGGGGCTCTGCTTTCACTGGCATGTGGTTGAAGATGTATGGAGAGTCACACTTCACATGGCACACAAATAAAAATAGTATGTTTATTAAACATTAAACATATTTACAACATTATATTAAGTACACTACTATAAAATACTCACTGTATATACACTAAAATGTTGTTGTAGATTGTTGTATATTCACTTTTGTGGTGACTCAAATGTTTGCAAAAATGAATTGCTAACCATATTCCTACATCAAAGAATGAAAGTAAACCTTTATGAGGAAAAATATAAGCCATATGGGAAACTATTAATCCATGTATCAACACAAAACATTTAACATTGTCTACACAATACAGCGAAAGTGTGGTTGTAAAGCAGACTCATAAGGCAACACGTGACAAGAGTGCACTGTCCTGAGGAGGTTATCAGGTCAGTCCTAGCCAAGTAAAAGAGTTTGTTTGCTGGTTCCTTGTGTGGCACGCCTTTAACCAGCCATCCACAGAGTAAAGGAAATAAGGATTGTGGGTAATGTAGTTGATGGGGCCATGCCGAAACCGACGATGGAGATAATTCCAAGAAGGACTGTAACAATCACGCTGCGCTGGTCTCTGATGATTGATTTCACACACTCACAGAACTACAAAGGAAAGAAATACAGTTAATTATTTCGCATTGTGCTATAGACTAATATTATTTAGAATTTTATACCAAGGTTGTAGAACATTTCTGATCACCTAACTGACAAGCACTTACTTCTACTTCCCTTCTATCTCTTTTCTTAAAAAAATAAAAACATGAAAAAACTTCCTATCCTTACCTTTGTATACTGTGCTGGGCTTTAAAAGACTAGTTTCAGGTGCACTTATGCATTTTGTTACCTTGTGTTGTTATAATTGCTTCCATTGTCTTCCTCATATGTAAGTCGCTTTGGATAAAAGCGACTGCTAAATGACTAAATGTGATCAATTGTCACCTGGAAAGTGTCTGTTAGTCGTATCTTTCATACCGCAAGCATAGTTTCTGTGAACAGTTTAACCTCCATTCTAAATCAGCGTCCAAGGTTAACCTGCAGGTAACCATAGCAACAGTACTCCTTAGGTTGGTGTTTTCTTTAGACCGTATGTAAATTGATCACAAGAGGAGATGTGTCAGGATCTGGGTGGTTTATCATCTCGGCTAAAAAAAATCCTAAGGGAAACCTGACCTAAACTCGTGTACCTGTCCTGTAGAGGGGTCCAGTGTCAAAATCTAGTTTTAAAACCTTATTTTTCTTTATGCTATGTTCACATGGTGCATATTCCTAAATAAGTTGTGTTTAATCAAAATGCCTAAAACTAACTGACACACAAAAATCTGGGGTATTACTAGGACTAATGGGTGTTTCTAATGGGAACTTGGAGGTGACAGGTTACATACACAAAGTACCAAGGCTGGGAGGGGGGCCAATAGTGGGGTCAATGGGGGCCCAACAACACACAAATGATTTTTGTCAGTTTAATTCCTATTTGATTAAACTGACTACAAACAATTTTTAAAAAGTGAATGAGGATTTGAGCACAGCATCTTTTTCTGTGGTAAGTGGCCACAGTATGATGATACACTCTAAGGTGCCGATTTGGAACGCACTGTACCTATATAATGCCCTAAATCTATACATAGCCTAACTTATTAAGATAGGATAAGATAAGATTTAATTCTGCACTCTTTCAAAGGAAAGTGTTAAGGACTATACCTTCTCTGTTTGCCGGCTCGCGGCAGATCCGTATCTGCAATATGTCGCAAAGTGTTCACAGTTATTCCACAGCAGACTATACGGAATTGCTCCGATGAGTTTTTCAGCTCTCTTAGCGACAGCTGCATTGGGATATGCTTGATTCTTCCACATCTTATCCATTTGATTAACCACTATGTTGGAGCCATACGCAAAGTCCTCTAATGTGTCCACGCGCACCGTGGCACACCTGTAGATGCAGCCGAGGATGAGTCTCTTGTTTGTAATGACAGAACTGATGAGCTTCTTGTCCTTTGTAAGCACAGGGAGGATGTCAGGGATCAGGTGAGCGACTTTATTGTCACCTAAATAAATGCCGTAGTGGATGAAAAGGGTTCTGGGGACCTCCAGCAGGTCTCCCCTACGGAGGGGCGGTGGGGGACCGCGCTGCGCGTGCAGCTCATGGTCCTCGTCTTCACCGTCCGGCCAGCTGGACTCAAACAGTTTGAATTTGGAGAGAAGAGAGAGCTTCTCCACCAGGAACGTCAACAACTGCAGCATCGTGAGAGTTTTAGGGGAAAATATCCCAACGTGCTTGAGTGAAATGAGCTTTTTATCCTCACTGGCACGAGGAGGAGAGAAAGCCCCGAGGAAACCTCGAGGACACGATTGGGCACGAGAGACCTTGCGCACGTGCGCATTCTCCGTCATTGACATCCTCAGCATCTTGCTTTTTTTTTTTTTGCTGCTTTTTTTTCAAGTCTGAGGTATATTGCTCTACACTAAACACTTTCATTTGGTTCCCACGAACTGCAGCAAAGAAGCTGATTAGAATTAGGCCGATAGGAGGCGATTTATTTTAAAAGAAACATGTCTAAAGAATTCAGCACACGTGTTGCATTTAATAATGCAATTAAAAAAGTGTTACATACATGAAGTAAGAGTTTGAACAGAGATGCATCGTGACATTTAAAACGTAAATATGTAAAGATTTAACAGGTAGGCCCAATGTGCTCAGTTGTGTTAATCTAATTTAAAAATGAGAACAGACACATCAAGAAGCTGTCACTTCACAAAACCCCACTACAAAATCATTGTTAAGCTACTTTAAAGATGCACTAATTAATATTATATACCTATATAAATTGACTACTTGTAGTGTGAAAGGTCGAAAAAGCAAATTGTACTAAAGTATCAAAATTGCAAGTACATCTTAAATAGCATAGCCCGTTTTAAATTGTTATATTATGTTAGTTATCATATGAAATATTATCGAGTTATTTGTAAGCAGCATGCTGTAGCTGGTCGGGAACCTATTTTAACTTCTTAATGTTGTATTGGTTAGTTTAATTTATGCATCATAATTTATGCGATGCTCATATTGGTTTGGAAGAAAACTTTAATCTGCAAAGTGACTAACTGTAGGAACTACAGCTGTCAGATAAATGTAGTAGAGTAAAAATGCATGTTGAAGAATAAAGTAACATATAATGGAAATATTAAAGTAGTAAAGTAAATATTAAAATTATACTTGAGTACAGTAATTGTAAATGTAGTCAGCTGTTGTCCAACACTTGCCTGAATTCAATGTGAGCATTCATATAGTGGCCAAAACAAGATGATAAAAAAAATGACTTTCACATTACTCATAGAGATGTCATAGATGTAGAAAACTCTTAAAAACTTTTTTTTTAATGGATGGAAATTCGTAACACTAATCAATGAGTTGTCAGTAATCACTACAAACAGATATCAAACATCGATATGAAGAATTCACAGGGTAACAATGACATTGGCCATGAAAATTAAACGTGCAGTTTTACCAGATAGCTTCCATTTTATTTTATCATAATTTAACTTGACAGGTTGATTTGACTTAGTTGACTTGTTTTTTGTCAGAGACAACAAAGAACACCTATATAAACTATACATACTATATAAATCAATCAGGGTAATAAATGGCACACTCAGCAATGAACCAACAGATGTATGAAATAGGCAGTATCAGTATTAATATACTGGTAGTAAAATTAAAGATGTGTCCCACTTTTTCTTATTAGCTCAGCTGCAGGGCCAAATGAACCCACTCCAAACTGGGTGTAATCAAATTGAACATGGAATGAGATCAGAGTAGGTTACAATAAATCTGCCAGTGCTAATATTAACATATCCGGGTCAACTCAGTTGCTTAAAACACAATCATTGAAAACTAGAGACCACGGCATCATATGAAATATTTTTTTATTGCAAGATGATGTACTTATTACACTTAAGTCATTCATGGTGTGTGGACAACAAAGTGTCAACCTCGCCGCATGTTTTTCCTCAGACCCACGTTCAGCTGAGTCGACTTACCGTGTGTGACCACAGGAACACTGAGTAGGGATTATAACAAACCTTTGCCCTCTGTCATGGGGAGATTTACACCATGGTCAAACAGCTCCAGACTTATAGTTGTGGCCAATGGGGGACCCTAACAAGGCTCTTTACATTTAATTCCTGGTCAGATCACCTGTGAACTATGCTGACACTGTTTTTCAGCCTGGAAACTTAAGTTGATTACTGACAGACATATTTCCTATGTTTTCATGAAAAACAATAATTCAGTACTGTATTAGTATGGCTTGATTAACAGGGTAAACATTTAGGATTTGTGTCCTAATAAAATACAACCAATGTAATAATGTCAGCCTGGCATCAGTGTCAGAATACATTAACAGCAACAACAGCCCAAAGCACGTCTTAACATCCTGGGCACAGTGTTCATAGAGAGCCCCTGTTTTCATGGCACTTAGAAAAAGAGACCCTTTCCATCTGGTGGTTCTTCACAAAGAGGCCAGTTCAGCAAAAGTTCAGCACTGTTAAAGGTTCATGGGCCTGGCAGTTCATTCTCAGGTCAGCAAAGCTTTATATCCATCCTGGGCCTGTTTTTTTCCACATAATATAAGCAGGTCACACAGAGGTAGTTAAGGTCAAATGTGGCATCTAATACCAACATGGGGTCCACAGATGAAGCCTTATTCAGCTTTATTTTGTCACATGTATCTACGCTGTTTGTTTTGTTGTAATATTTGCCTGGAGCACCCTAAAGAATATCCACTGACTAACCTTGTCAACAACTGTTCAGCATACAAAATATAGGAGTGATAAGACCAGTGTAAAGTGACCTTGAACAGCATGCAATTGACTGCAAACATTCCTCAGTTAGAAAAGAAGACCATTGCACTTTACTCTTTGATATCCTTGGTGCACTTTCACACAGAAGCGGTAAAGAATGCATACAATCTATGATGTTGAAGTGATGGATCCATTAACCCACCAGCATTTTAACCTTAAAATCCACACTACACAAACACTTATGAATGTGGGCTTCTTGCTAAAAAAGAGCCCACAGGGATGAGAAGAGGTGTATTTCCATTAACTGTGACTCAGCGGCATGAAACCAGAGCCCTGTGGGGAAGCTAAACGTGACTGAAACAATAGGTGATTGGTGATTTTAACTGTCCGGGAGACGTGAAATTAGAAATGTAAACGTGATAACATTTACAACCACTTTTATGTCTTTGAACATACCATTCGACAGATCACTTTATCAGTAAGAGCAAATTCTTTCTCTCTATAAGTAAAATCATCAAGAGCATGATGGTGACCACAAGCACATGTTGTCAAAGTTGAATTTCTGATCTAAAGCCCATCATACTCTGGTTATTCATGGCAACCAGATTCAGGCAATTCCGTCTAACAATGATATTGAAATAAAATGTAAAATACTCCCCGACGAAAATGAGATCCCTGTCCAATAAGTTTCCTCTGGCGAAGGTAGACCCCCGCCACTCAGACAATTTGGATCAGACACCAAATATTAAGTAAATTATTTGGATGTTTTGTATTTTATTTACTCAGTAAGCGTTTCAGTTTCAGTATTTTTTGCAAGTTTTATTTCCCAACATCGAAGTCTAAATTGTGAAATCCTTTATTTATTAATTTTATGGACCTAAAAGTAGCCAGTAGCAGCCAACTAGCCAGTTCAGTCAACGATATCTCAGCTGCACATGTGCTTCTTACAAATTAAGCCTGTGAAAAATGTGCTTTGATGAATTCTCTTTTTTTTCTGAAATACAAAATGTAAACTGTCCATGATGAACAATTTTATAAAGGTTTAATATTTATTATCTAATATCTAAAAATAACTTCACCAGTGATTCATTTGTCTTCTTAATGTGCCACAAATGAACAGAGCTACATGAACTCAGAGCTTTTCAGTGGGGTTAAATTCATTTTATCATAAATACCGTGCATCAATTAAGATTTAGCTTCATTTGTTATAATATATCATGTCACACAGACCTTACATAAAATTTCATTGCAAGCAGTCAAACTTATCTCAATTCTTTTTCTACATAACTGTACATGTCTTCTCTTAACCCAAACAATTTTGCTGTGCTCTGAATACAAATAAAGTCTACCATTTGAAGGTGTGCTCACTGATTGCAAGGTATGTATGTTTGGGCTATTGTGGTTCCACTCCCAGTAGTGGTTTTACCTGCCAGTGCAGCCAAGTTTCAAATAAGAGGTCAATACCATCCACCGAACTGAAGCATTAAGTGAAGGAGTAAAATACTGTATTTTAGTCCTAGCTACAATTTCACAGATTGTCCTGATAAAGCCTGGTTCCAGAGCTCATAATCATCTTTTTTTTTTAATTTAATATACAAATTTGAGTGATGATGCTTAAACCATAACCACTTACCACAGGCAAAAAGAGAATCAGTGTTGTTGTCAGTGTATCCCATGGCTGGGTCCGTCTCACTAGTGAGACCTCTGCTGTTAGAAAGTAGCAACTGTAGCGAGTACTGTTATGATTATCTGCACTTTGATACACGATACCGGTTTCAAATATACAATTCTAGATTTTTTGCGGTAGTAAGTTTACATTTGGACTTACTTACTGTCTGATCATTTTGACTCACTATCTCAAAATGATGACACAAACATTCAAAAGGTCAGCTTATAATCTCATCATATTGATTTACAAATTCATTTTGATTTACAGGGAGTTGTGGTATTTTTTTTTCTTCCGAAGTTTTCCTCCATTCTGTTTCTGAGTATTTTCCTGTGGATATGTTGTGCACTTGTTTCACGAATAATTTGTTCAACCAGCATATGTTGGCACGTCTTTATTGACAACACACTGATGTTTAATGTTTTACAGGGACAAGTTATAATGACATTGTGTATGAGAGGACTGACTCATGCTGTCGTTTGTCTTTGATTTTTATCATATGAGGAATCAGAATGGTAAACTGTGTTCCAGTCCCACTTCTTGACTGGAATAAGCTTAGTTTGACTGACAGGCCAATAAAATGCTATCATGTACTTGATAGAAAAGGCAATGATATTGAAAGGTGAGTCATCATTCTTTTTGACTTGCTTTGTCATTATTACCAGCACTGGGTACAACACAAATGTACAGTTTGTTGTATGGCTGTGTTCTGATGGCTCAACTAAAGCTGTCAAATCTGGGAAATGACCGCTGTTTTAAGTCTGAGTCACAGCTCTGTCCCAGCACTGGGAGTTGGATGTTTGCATATGAACCCCTTATCAAACACTGAAGTGAGGACCTTGTTCAGATAAATATCCAGCAGAGTCGAGCAGCTCTTCATTCTCCAAGAAGACACGACCACAACTGCTGGCCACAGCAACATGGCTCCTTCACTTCTTGCAACAGCAGGAGGACTTCTGTTACTTTTCTCCTTCTCATCAGCAGTAAGTCACTGAATTTAGATTTTTCACTCGCGCAGTTTTATTGAGCACAAACATCTAAATAGTTTTTGTCTCTTTTGTGTAGCAAATCAGAGGAGACAACATTGCATCATGCACCCAAAATGATGGCTTCGTAAGTATGCAGTTACAAATCATAAGCTTATATGTTTTTGCTGTTGGGATTGTGTATATATGGATCTATGAGTACACTATCATCAATTTTTTTTTACCTGCCCTATCTGTATTCAGGGAAAGTACTGTCCTACTACATGTGGAGTGACTGATTACCTGCTGAGATATATGCCAGGGCTGAACAAGGATTTGGACAATTTGCAACGGGAACTTGAAACAATTGCCAATTTGACCCAGGGGGCCGAAGTAACTGTTGTCCACATGAAAGATTCTGCTACTTCAGCTCAAAAGAGTTCCCCATCAGGTAACACACTCAGTTTGGTGCCATTAAATCTTGTCCTAAGACCCAACTTTATACTACTGTGCTTGAGTACAATGTTGGTGCGTAATATCAATAGATTCGGTTTTTTTCTGTTAGTCATATACGTGTTTATCTGCTTTAAATTCCTCTGTAAAGCACTTTGGGTAACACTTGTTTTCAAATGTGTTCTTTGAATAAATGAATATGACTTGGCTCAAGCACAAACAGCTGTTAATATATGTAAGGTATTATTAATGTATAAGTATAATTAATGAATGTTTTGAAACTGCGTTTTGATCATTGCTGACTTTTTATTTCAGACCCTTACTTCAAAAAGTCATCAAGTATGCTGGATGATGTTCTTCGATTTGAAAAGACCATCATCACGCAGGAACAGCAAATATAGTAAGTTACCATTAGCTCTGAAATGATATCATTTGACATGAAACCTTCATACTAAGTGGTTGAAAGTAATTAAGCACATTTGCTCAAGTACTGTACTTAAGTACAATTTTAAGCTACTCAAGTATTTATGTTACTTTATACTAGTTTGTAGATTTAAATTATCATCCACAACATATGGACAGCCTCTAAATAATGATGCATTAGTATAGATTAAACACAGTATGTGAATTATTTAAAATTTTCTCTTTAATTGACCAGTTTTAACGTGAAAGCATCAGTAATAATAATATATTAATATAATGTTTAATATAGTATATAAAGTAACACTCCAAAAAAAAAAACAATGCATACTTTTACCTTTGATACTTTTGATACTGGCTTTTATTCTACTTTTGCTTCTCACAGCCGCCCACGTCGTCAGGTTAATGCACACCAGCCCTCCTCGCCCACACAGCTCGGACTGAAAACAGATGGGGGCTTTGACACCTCACATTTCTTTCCCCTATGGACACATAAACTCACACTCACTCCTGACATTTAAAAAAAGCACTCAAATCTATGTTTCACATCTCCAAATTGCATTCATTATTTGTTCCTTTTGCCTCTATTTGATTTTCTTCTTATTCTTGTCTCATCTGTTTTTGCTTCATTGTTTTCTACTTCTCACTGTGTAAGAAACGGAGACATGTATTACTTGGGATACAGCTCATACAACTCATATCTGTTTCCGTCTTTCCAGTGAACTTCAGAATTTAATTTCATCCAACGAGAGGAGAATGGCAGACTTGAAACAACTCTCCATTCAGCTGCAGCAGAAATGCAGTGAGCCCTGCAAAGACACAGTTGAGATCCAGCCCACCACAGGGACAGGTAATAGAAAAAAAAGATTCATTTCATTGACCCTCGGGCCATTCCCATTTCACAAGAAGTTTCTCAATCCTGCCTCATCTGAACATTTGTCCTGGTTCAGTGTTTAGTTAGAGGCTAAAATCAATATGGTGCATCAATGCAAAGTAAACAGATTTAATCTAGATGTAATGTGTTGTGATCAAATAAGTTATCTCTAAACGTTATAATTGAACGAAAGAAATGTGGACAATTACTTAATAACAGGAAAAAATATGTAATTTAAGTTAAGATTAAGTTAAGATTGAAGTTTTGTCGTGTCATATTTATGTAGAACTTTCCTTTGTCGTCTTCTTCCCTTTTTTCATCAGACTGCCAGGATGTTGCAAACAAAGGTGCCACCACCAGTGGTCTTTACTATGTGAAGCCAACGAAAGCCACTGAGCCGTTCCTGGTCTATTGTGAGATTGACAGCTTTGGACGCGGCTTCACAGTAATACAGAGGGTATGCGTCACTTGAACTATGAAGGAAAATGGATCTTTACTGTCTTCATCTTGCACTGGTTGATTCCTATACATTATTTTGTTGAAACAGAACTTCATACTCAGCTTGCAATTTGACAATCCTGAAAGCAAACAACTGTTAACACTGATTAGGTACTGTGTGAGAATTATTAAGGTGGGATGAGGGGCTGAACCTTATGTTTTGACCTTCAAAAACGGCCTTCCCCACTGTCTAACATTGTTTTAGACCCTCCCTTTGATAATTAATTTCACCATCTATGACTGCAAAAGGCAAAGCATAGAAATTCTAGGTAGTGAAGCTACTTTTAAACAATAATATTCTAAAAATATATATACAGTATATGTGTTTGTATGTATGTATGTATGTGTGTGTATATGTATATATATATTATACTGCTGAGGCCTTTTATGAATGAAATCAGATGTCTGAGATCTGACCAGTGAAAACATTTCACATGGGATAGTTCACATAAAATATAGTGAGAAATTTCACCCCCCTCCCTTCACTAATAATTCTCACACAATCCCTTAGTGAACTACTTTTTTAAAAGTGGCGTTCAAATCTATTGGCAATTGAGAAATGTTTTGTTGACTAACTGCAGAAACTGGAGTCAAAATATTGCACTGCCGTATTACATTTTGACACTTGTTCGTTACCACAGAGACGCGATGGAAGCGTGGACTTCCACAAAGACTGGATCCAGTACAAGCACGGCTTTGGTTATCTCTCACCAGATGACACCACAGAGTTCTGGCTCGGCTTAGAGAAGATGCATCTGCTGACTGCCACCACGACCATCCCAACTGTGCTGAGGATAGAGCTTGTTGACTGGGAGGGAAACAAAAGGTATGTGCGCACACACACACACACACACACAATAACAGATTATGTAAGAGGAGAGCGAAGGGACTCACTGACAAGGCAAACATGACCCTGATGATGAGGTTTCCTTTGAAGAAGAAACAAGTGTAGGTTGCAACCTAGTATATGGATGGACTGTGTATGCCAGTGTCCCAGGCACAAGGGTGCATGTGCCAAAAGCGACGTCATCGTGCGTCTTGCAAGTCGCATGTGGGTTTTCAGTTCAAGATAGACAGGTTTGAAGGGGGTTTTTTTGTTTGTTTTTTGTTTTTTCTCAGTTTGATGAATACAAAGGTTCAAACGGGCATCAGTAGATCATGACATTAGTTTATCACAATACAGCTGAGGACACAGTTGAACACAGAAGCACAAATACTGATAAAAAAAACAAAGAACCTAAATTAGAATTTAAGTAATGAAGGATTTTTAAAGCAAGGATTAACTGCAACCTCCAGGATTTTAAAAAGCCGGCAAATTTGTTTTTAAATGCTTCAAAAACAGGAGATCTTAAAAACCGACATTTTAGAGAATATTCAGCCTTTGTTTCATTAATTAATACATTAGTTGTTCCAAATACTTGACTTCTTTCTTCACAGGAATCGTATAACAGCGATAAACTATGTCTATGATTAGATCTGAGTTTCCAATTAATTACAATTCTTCCTCTCCATTGAAGAGCTGTATACCAGAGTGTGCAGCCATGTTTAATCTAAGGCGTTCTACAAGGTAACACTCGTTGACTACTTGCTTCTTCTCAGAATGTTTTTGTTTGTACGCCCTCTGGCATTTCGGAGAATACTGCAACAGATTGCGCGTTGAGCATAAACTTCTCTATGCGCGCTCGTAGCTCGCCATCTGCGGAGGCCCGTGTCACAGAGTCTAGCACGAGCATAAACGAAGCTTAAAAGCATCCTGAGGGCATAGTTAAGGACCGTCCGCGTCTATTCAACTTGAAAGAGTAACTGCCAGTCGGGAAACTCTTAACACCGGACCGACCAGTGGTGTAACTTCATCTCTCAGTCAGAGAGTTTTGCGTTTATAGGGATGGCCCAGGCCCCACTTTGCTGTGGCCCAGCCAAATAATCGCTCATCAGAGGTTACCAAAAGCTAACATTAATCCTCCATTCCTCTCTGGGGCCTCCTTTCTCCAGGTATGCCGACTACAACATGTTCAGAGTTGGACCAGAGGCTGACATGTACCGTCTAACATACGGCTTCTACTTTGGCGGTGATGCTGGAGATGCTTTCGATGGCTTTGACTTTGGTGACGATCCCAGTGACAAGTTCTACACGTCTCACAATGGCATGCAGTTCAGTACCTTCGACAAGGACAATGACAAGTATGATGGCAACTGTGCTCAGCAGGACGGCTCCGGCTGGTGGATGAACAGATGTCATGCTGCACATTTGAACGGCAAATACTACCAGGGTAAGACCACATGGCTAACACCAGTGTCCAACCCTTTAACCACTGGTGTTCATTTGCATGATCGGTGCTGTTTAAGGCCCTATAATTTAGTTTTTATTAACAAATCAGCAACTAGCCCCCATCAGCACAAAGACAAACTGCTATCCAAGCATAAATATTAGTGAAAATGATTTGAGGTCCACTCTAAACCGTTTGTGTTCTCTTCATAGGTGGTAGGTACACAGAGAAGGATGCAGGTGAATATGGCTTTGACAACGGCATCATTTGGGTCACATGGCACACCCGCTGGTACTCCCTGAAAGAGACCGCCATGAAGCTCATTCCCCTCAGTCGCATCACAGCAGGCAGTGGACAGCAGGCTGGGGTGAAGCAGTTTGGCGGACTTGGAGATATTTAAAAAGTAGACCAATAAGCTTGTGGTCTTTTAAGGTTGCAGTTAAGGTGTTCACCACAACAGCACTGAAACCGCCTTAAATTAAGCAACATGCCTCCATGGAAAATGTATTTTATGATGTGTCCATGTTTAAGTGATCTGAGCCAGCAGGACGCTGATGTTCACAATTTTCCTTTTCTTCTTTAGCGTTGCTTTGAGCACTAACCAAATCTGACTTTTCATTGCTTCATGATTGGACAGTCTTAGTTTGGACAGAATGGCTGCCAGCCTGGAGACACAATCTAGTTGAGTCCATATGGCAGGCAGCGGTTTTGTAAAACCATGTGGAGATGAAACAAATGCACCTGGTGAAAATAAATAATCGAAAACATTAAAATAAGATAAAAACCTGTAAATGTTTTGTCATAGTACACGGACTGACCAGACATATGCACCTGTACGTAATGCAAAGCAACAGCCTTGAAATAAATACCATCTTAAATGTAAATATTTTGTCCGCTTCATTTGCTTATTTAGTCTAATATAATCTACACCACTGTAACAAAGGGTCGATAATCATTAAAATATTTTTTTTTTCTTCTGAAAATGTCCTCTATTTTGTTTCTTTTGCAGGCAGAAATGGACTTCCATAAATGTAAGATGTCTCATTAAGACATTTTAACTGCAAGCCAATTCAAAATGAGTCATTTCTGTGGACACGTTGTGGTCTTGTTTTAAAGACAATTTGTTCATTCAGAGTTTGTTGGCATGTCTTTATTGACAACACACTGATGATAATGTGACATTCTTTGTCATCATTATAGGTGTAGGTACCAGATATACTCAGCCTGGTAGATCTCCTCTGGGTCCTGCATTTACATATGACATAACCCATTAACACATTATGACTGGCTGAACACTGGAAAGTGCGCGCCGTGTGTTCGCGCCGCCACTGTGTGACTGACCAAGCTTAATTCCGGGTCGTGTCTAGATAGCAACCAGAGTATCTTTGTGGTAACCTTGGATTAGAGTAACTTCCGAGATTCGTACGAGTTGTTTCTTCATCGTGCACGTTCCTAAACCTAACCAAGTAGTATTGTTGCCTAAACCTAAATCTCACAAGAGTTTCCGCAAATCCAGGGTAGCCATCTAAACAAGACCAAAGATCAGCCAGGCCGAGCATATGTGGTACCTACACCGGCACTGGGTTATCAGCCCTGTCTCCTAGAAATGATGTTAATATACAACTAATTTGCAACAGCAAATACTATTTGAGGGAAACGTAATGCTGACTGAATTACAATTTCTTTTAGCGTAATGAGGAAATGCTGTTAATGTACCTGGCAAGTCAAAAAAATGTTGATACTGAAAGTATCAGTAAAATGTTCACTAACAACATATTTCATTTATTTTCCGCAAAAATGGGCAATCTTGCAATACACTATCCACTCAAAGTGACTACAGCATTATTCAACTTTTTTATGGTTACGCTATTGACATTTAACCTAACTTAACCAATGTGCTTTTGTTGCCTAAACTTAACCACAGGAGTCTAGACGGAAACGCTGGTTTCTGGTGCTACAGTCCGGCGCTTTGTATGCACACAATCCACCACAACCACCTCCTTACAAATCCTGCACGGTACAGAACTGATTCATTCACTGAAAGAAACGTTGTCTCCGAACATAATGTAGGTGGCGACTGCACGTAATTCGGAAAACAATTTAGTATTATACAAACAAACTCTAGGAGACAGGATTGAAGATATACATAAACAAAAACAGTTCATGGTACAGTGTTCTGATAGCTCAACTACAGCTGTCAATTACAGACCACCGTCAACTCTGGTCGCTGTTGGACGTTTGAGTCACAGCTTTGTCCCAACACAGTGTGTGGGATGTTTGCACATGAACCCTTTTTCAAACACTATACTCAGGACCTTGTTCTGATAAATATTCCACAGAGTGGGGCAGCTCTTCATTGTCCAAGAAAGCAAGACCACAACTGCTGGCCACAGCAACATGGCTCCTTCACGTCTTGCAACAGCAGGAGGACTTCTGTTGCTTTTCTCCGTCTTGTCAGAAGTAAGTCACGGAATTTAGATTTTTCTCTCACGCAGTTTTATTGAGCACAAACATCTAAATAATGTTTGCCTCTTTTGTGTAGCAAATCAGAGGTGACAAGCTTGCAATATGCCCCCAAAATGACGGCTTCGTAAGTATGCAGTTAAAGCACAAATAATAAGCTTATATGTTTTTGTTGTGTGAATTGTATATGTATATACTCTATGTATGAGTACACTATGATTAATGTTTTTCACTTGCTTTATCTGGATTCAGGGAAAGTACTGTCCTACTACATGTGGAATGGCTGATAACCTGCTGAGGTATACACCAGGGGAAAATTGGACAATTTGCAACTGAAACTTTAAACAATTGTCAATTTCACCCACCCGCCCACGCCTCCAGGTCAATGCACACTAACCGCCCACACAGTTAGGACTGAACATAGATGGGGCGTTTTGGCACCCACTCCTCATTCCCCTGTAGATACAGGAAGTCAGACTCACTCCTGACATATATTTGAACCATATTTGGTTCCTTTTGCTTCTATTTTATTTTATTTTCGTCTTTTTCTTGTCGTATCTATTTTGTAAATTATCTTTGAGCTTCATTATTTGTAGAAACGGAGACATGAATTACTTGGGATACAGCCCACACAACTCATATCTGTAAACGCCTTTCCAGTGAACTTCAGAATTTAATTTTGTCCAATGAGAGGAAAATTGCAGACTTGAAACAACTCTCCATTCAGCTGCAGCAGAAATGCAGTGAGCCCTGCAAAGACACAGTTGAGATCCAGCCCACCACAGGGACAGGTAATAGACAAAATGATTCAATTCATTGACCCTCGGGCCATTCCCATTTCACAAGAAGTTTCTCAATCCTGCCTCATCTGAACATTTGTCCTGGTTCAGTGTTTAGTTAGAGGCTAAAATCAATACGGTTCATCAATGCAAAATAAACAGATTTACCATAATCTAGATGTAATTTGTTGTGATCTTATTTCAAATAAGTTATTTCTAAACGTTATAATTCAAATAAATGTGGAAATAATTATTCAAGAAATAAATCAAGCCAAGAACAGGCAAAGATATTTATTGTCTTGATTTTTAATAAACAGCACTAGCCTGGATTGAACTAAACTAAATATTGACCTTTTAATGTCAGGTGTAAAAGAAGCCTGGCTAAAATCAATCTGCTTTATAAGCAACAGAATTCAATCCAGCTCTAGCCTATTCTTTCCATAAATGTAATTATTGAAAAATATTGACCAGGGCAGTGATCCTCAAAGCACTTCTAACAGGCACTTTAAAACATTCCAGTATAAATTTGAGAAGTATGTAATGAAGTTATACTAAAATGCTATTCATGAGTCCCTCGTAGTACCTGTAGTTGGTTTGAATAAAAGAAAGAAACATAGTTTCAGCTAAATATATGACTTCGTCCTCAGATAAATTAGCCATGCAATGAGGGTTGTTTTTTGTTTTCCTCGCTAAAACCTCAGTGTTACTCTTTACAGCTCAGTCTAGACAGATTATGTGCATTAAACGCACCCTATGCTTATTTTTCCTCGGCTGAACCCCGAATAACTAATTCAGTCGAAATAATACCTTCAAAGACTAACTGCAGGAATGATATGCTTACATTTTCTGTATCACACAGTACACCTAAATTCCTTTGTGACCGTGTTATTGTGGCTGGGTTTTTATCAGAGTGTCACAGTTGTCATGTTTATTTTGATCCACATTTGGACAGTTTATCTACTTTGCATTGTGTACTGGTAGCACTTGTTCTGACTCATCACATGCACCTCAATAACTACATATGAGTCCAAATTCCATCTGGCTGGTGGTAGATGCGTGGTTGTGCCTTTGTATGGCCTAATGGGCTATTTTACATTACAAGTTTTTTTTCATCAGACTGCCAGGATGTTGCAAGCAAAGGTGCCACCACCAGTGGTCTTTACTATGTGAAGCCAACAAAAGCCACTGAGCCGTTCCTGGTCTATTGTGAGATTGACAGCTTTGGACGCGGCTTCACAGTAATACAGAGGGTATGCGTCACTTGAACTATGAAGGAAAATGGATCTTTACTGTCTTCATCTTGCACTGGTTGATTCCTATACATTATTTTGCTGAAACAGAACTTCATACTCAGCTTGCAATTTGACAATCCTGAAAGCAAACAACTGTTAACACTGATTAGGTACTGTGTGAGAATTATTAAGGTGGGATGAGGGGCTGAACCTTATGTTTTGACCTTCAAAAACGGCCTTCCCCACTGTCTAACATTGTTTTAGACCCTCCCTTTGATAATTAATTTCACCATCTATGACTGCAAAAGGCAAAGCATAGAAATTCTAGGTAGTGTAGCTACTTTTAAACAATAATATTCTAAAAATATATATACAGTATATGTGTTTGTATGTATGTATGTATGTGTGTGTATATGTATATATATATTATACTGCTGAGGCCTTTTATGAATGAAATCAGATGTCTGAGATCTGACCAGTGAAAACATTTCACATGGGATAGTTCACATAAAATATAGTGAGAAATTTCACCCCCCTCCCTTCACTAATAATTCTCACACAATCCCTTAGTGAACTACTTTTTTAAAAGTGGCGTTCAAATCTATTGGCAATTGAGAAATGTTTTGTTGACTAACTGCAGAAACTGGAGTCAAAATATTGCACTGCCGTATTACATTTTGACACTTGTTCGTTACCACAGAGACGCGATGGAAGCGTGGACTTCCACAAAGACTGGATCCAGTACAAGCACGGCTTTGGTTATCTCTCACCAGATGACACCACAGAGTTCTGGCTCGGCTTAGAGAAGATGCATCTGCTGACTGCCACCACGACCATCCCAACTGTGCTGAGGATAGAGCTTGTTGACTGGGAGGGAAACAAAAGGTATGTGCGCACACACACACACACACACACAATAACAGATTATGTAAGAGGAGAGCGAAGGGACTCACTGACAAGGCAAACAAGGATTCTTTGAAGAAGAAAATAATGTCTCATCAGAGGTTACCAAAAGCTAACATTAATCCTCCATTCCTCTCTGGGGCCTCCTTCCTCCAGGTATGCCGACTACATCATGTTCAGAGTTGGACCAGAGGCTGACATGTACCGTCTAACATACGGCTTCTACTTTGGCGGTGATGCTGGAGATGCTTTCGATGGCTTTGACTTTGGTGACGATCCCAGTGACAAGTTCTACACGTCTCACAATGGCATGCAGTTCAGTACCTTCGACAAGGACAATGACAAGTATGATGGCAACTGTGCTCAGCAGGACGGCTCCGGCTGGTGGATGAACAGATGTCATGCTGCACATTTGAACGGCAAATACTACCAGGGTAAGACCACATGGCTAACACCAGTGTCCAACCCTTTAACCACTGGTGTTCATTTGCATGATCGGTGCTGTTTAAGGCCCTATAATTTAGTTTTTATTAACAAATCAGCAAATAGCCCCCATCAGCACAAAGACAAACTGCTATCCAAGCATAAATATTAGTGAAAATGATTTGAGGTCCACTCTAAACCGTTTGTGTTCTCTTCATAGGTGGTAGGTACACAGAGAAGGATGCAGGTGAATATGGCTTCGACAACGGCATCATTTGGGTCACATGGCACACCCGCTGGTACTCCCTGAAAGAGACCGCCATGAAGCTCATTCCCCTCAGTCGCATCACAGCAGGCAGTGGACAGCAGGCTGGGGTGAAGCAGTTTGGCGGACTTGGAGATATTTAAAAAGTAGACCAATAAGCTTGTGGTCTTTTAAGGTTGCAGTTAAGGTGTTCACCACAACAGCACTGAAACCGCCTTAAATGAAAACAACATGCCTCCATGGAAAATGTATTTTATGATGTGTCCATGTTTAAGTGATCTGAGCCAGCAGGACGCTGATGTTCACAATTTTCCTTTTCTTCTCATCTTTGCTTTGAGCACAAAATAAATGTATTTTCTTAACCAAATCTGACTTTTCATTGCTTCATGATTGGACAATCTTAGTTTGGACAGAATGGCTGCCAGCCTGGAGACACAATCCAGTTAAGTCCATATGGCAGGCAGCTGTTTTGCAAAACCATCTGGAGATGAGACAAATAATAAGAAATATAAATATGTGTTTGAATTGACTGAAAATAATCAGAAATAGTCACCTGTATGTGATGCAGTTCAACAGGCTTGACAAAAATACCATCTTAAATGTAAATATTTTGTCCGCTTCATTTGTTTATGCTGTCTAATATAATCCACACCAATGTAACACAGGGTCAATTACTGAACCTATGATTTGGTTTACGTTACTATCTACAGGGGTTTCCAGCTTTCTGATCACACAATTTCATTTTCACGACACCAGGTCATATTCTTATAGATAATACATGTGCACACACACGCATGCGAAAATAGCAGTGTATTTGTTTTATATTAAAACAAACTGCTTTTTTTAATAAATGATCTGGCTAGGTGTAAAAGAAGCCTGGCTAAAATCAATCTGCTTTATAAGCAACAGAACACAATCCAGCTCTAGCCTATTCTTTCCATAAATGTCAGTCATTTTCTACCGCTTGTTCCCTTTGGGGGTCGCGGGTGACTGGAGCTTTGGGCCTTGGGCGGGGTCCACCCTGGACAGTGGCCAAGTCGTCGCAGGGTTGACACATCACGCACACTTTGTCTTTGGAAGGTGGGAGGAAGAGAGCCCACAGTAACACATGCAGACTCCACCTAGACGTGGACCGGACCAGTTTCCGGTCCGGGATTCGAACCCACGATCTCCTTGCTGGGGGCCGGGAGCACTGGCCGCTCTGCCACTGTGCACCCCCTTCCCTAAATGTAATTATTGAAAAATACTGACCAGGGCAGTGATCCTCAAAGCACTTCTAACAGGCACTTTAAAACATTCCAGTATAAATTTGAGAAGTATGTAATAAAGTTATACTAAAATGCTATTCATGAATCCCTTGTAGTATCTGTAGTTGGTTTGAATAAAAGCTAAATATATGATTTCGTCCTCAGATAAATTAGCCATGCAATGAGGGTTGTTTTTTGTTTTCCTCGCTAAAACCTCAGTGTTACTCTTTACAGCTCAGTCTAGACAGATTATGTGCATTAAACGCACCCTATGCTTACTTTTCCTCGGCTGAACCCCGAATAACTGATTCAGTCGAAATAATACCTTCAAAGACTAACTGCAGGAATGATATGCTTACATTTTCTGTATCACACAGTACACCTAAATTCCTTTGTGACCGCGTTATTGTGGCTGGGTTTTTATCAGAGTGTCACAGTTGTCATGTTTATTTTGATCCACATTTGGACAGTTTATCTACTTTGCATTGTGTACTGGTAGCACTTGTTCTGACTCATCACATGCACCTCAATAACTACATATGAGTCCAAATTCCATCTGGCTCGTGGTAGATGTGTGGTTGTGCCAAATGGCCAATGCCTTTGTATGGCCTAATAGGGGATAGCTGTCCAAAAGGCCGATATATACCCCGCCTCACTCCCTAAAGTCAGTAGGTGCTTTTGAGGTTGGTCTCACAATAATAACAGTAAAACCTGTAAGGAGAATTTTGGTCCTAAACAGGATTGTTTTACTTTATAGTCCTACTATGTCACGAAACACACGTTGCACCAACTAGGTAAAAAAAAAAAAATTGGCGTTGAAGGACTGGATAACCATTAATAAATGTACTCTGTTAAGCAAACATGGCCTGGCACACGAGACAGGAAAACCAAACTTTGGCCTGCGCTCACTGCAAGTTACATACATTCAAATTACAGGCACTGTATCATAAATATATTGACATACTTATCAGTGAAAAATCAAAATGTTGACACTCCTGAAATACATTATTTTGTGCAAAAGTAGAAAACAACGTTTGTGGAGGAGGTCGTTTGTTTGTATGTCTGAGTAGTTTTTTTATTGTCGTTATGGCGTAATTGCATTACTCTTCCCGACCGGTAGGTGGCGCCGACAAACTACTAGCTGGCTTCCGTTGGCACTGTTTACTTCCGGGGCGGAATGTTGTCGCTTTGTTCGATGGACATGTTTTCAGGGTTGTGATATATTTTTGAGTGCGACCAAGCTATAATCGTTGAGAAAGTATTTTCTTTAACTGTGGTGTTTCATCCGTGTTTATATCCCCACGATGACTGAGGTAAGCCGAGGTTTGAAGTATTTTCGTGGCTTTTGCTTTGCTCCCGCTCCGGCGCTAGCTAACGAGCGAACACCGGGGTCCGGCTAATTGCTGGAATGCGTTACGTTTACGATACGATTTCTTCTTTTCTTAACTTAAATTCAAGGCTAGACTACTTGCAGTCTAAATATAACATTTGTACAATAATTATTTCTCTCCTACAGGACGTCCAGAAGCACTCAGTCCACACTCTGGTCTTCCGATCTCTCAAAAGGACGCATGATATGTTTGTGTCCGACCATGCGAAGTCCATCGCGCTAGATGACGAGAGGTAATTCTGCCAACTTACATTAATAACTGCCTGTTGCAGAACTGTTTGAAGTTTATGTCCTTTGTTTTTACAAGTACATTGAATGATTCACAAATATTAAACTGGGTTCTGTTGTCATGAGTTTGATAAATGACTCTCAAATCTTTAGGCTAAACTAAAAATTATGTGTGGAGGCTGTTTGGG
>CM022472.1:8673220-8711939 GCA_011952105.1 Coreoperca whiteheadi | reverse complement strand
GGGGGTTGTGTAACGTTAACAAGAGGGAATAGGTAGCTCTTTATTTATTTTAAGGGACATTTCTGTAAAGGAGGTGTTTCCCTTAACTTTCCCCCTAAACCTGAGAACCAGAGAGTCACTTAAACCTAGGGCTGAGCAATATCCTTAAAATCCGTTTTTATGGTATTAACAAGGATATATTTACCGTATCAATACGTCTATGGTTGTATGACCAATATATTACGTATAAAATGTTGGGGACGATATGATGAAATATATCGTGAAACTGATTTCATTCGCTGGACTAACCAAAAATCTGATCAGTTTTTTATCCAAGATTTTATCCATGTTTCCCACACCTGCTAAAATAACCTAACGGCTGTTCAAAGCAATAAACTGTGTATTGTTATTCATTAAGTCAGACAAAAGTCATTGTTTGGCTAGTAAATTGACAACGCGACAGAATCACATGATCACTATATGAGCAGAGCACATAAGTGATCTTTGAAGGGGAAAACGATGCATCACTGTCTCCTGTATTTGCAGCTTCAAGTTAAAAATGGGTGTGAAAGTGAAAGCGGAGTATGGTGCAGTTTTACACATGCCTGTCCTGAAGGAAGGGAAAGACAGAGTGTCACTGCTTCCTGGCAGCATGCAAGGCCGCCAGAGCTACGCACAGCCAGGTGAGCATGAAGCGAACACGGCATGTGACCCTCAGTGTGAGAATAGGCGACTAATGGGAAATATGGAGACATTTTATTTTCATCCCTCCAGAAAGCCCAGTATTTAAAAATGTTCTGTAATGTATTTGGACTAATTCGAAGATAATTTCCTTTTGAAGCTGTAATACTCGCTCATTTGGGATGGTGTTTTTCTTTCTTCCGCAATGTCTTTCAGGGGACGACCCAGAATACCTGATCACTGGGACACACGCTTATCCCTCTGGACCTGGTAAGTACTATGCTATTCACTTAACCGAGCCGCTGCACGCTTGTAATGGTTCTGAGCCCATTCAGTGACCTGCATCGCGTTATTCTAGTGTTCATACCAGTATTTTTCATCCAACAGGAGTAGCCTTGACTGCTGACACAAAGATGCACAGGAATCCAAGTGAGGGAGGAGTCCATTCCTTGGCGCTGGCTTTGCCCCCCACCCAAGCCAGGTAAACCTTTTTTTTCCCCTCCACAGTGTGTAAGTTGAGTAGATTTAGTTAACGGTAGTAATTTGGTACAAACACTCAAGATCAAGTCAGGTTTTCGGAACCTTTCCCGTATTTTGATAGAACTTATTCATACATAAACAATATTCACGTTGATGTCGAACGTCAGGCAGGAGGCGAGCCGCACCGCAGCCAGTGTTGGAGACATCCATCGACACGCCGGAGGAGCAGAGCGATCTCACCCGCCGTCGACTGCTGTGGTGGGTCGCACTGGGCTTACACATTCACTTGATGTGATGCCTTGTTTACCCTTGTTCTGAAATCCTTTCAAGCAGTGCCGAGCTGATAATGAATGTATTCATTTTAGTCGCTCATGGAGGGAGGCGGCACCAGAAATTCGTCACTCATGAGGAAAGCACCAACCATGCCTAAACCCCAGTGGCATCCGCCATGGAAGCTGTTTCGGGTAACTATGAATCATTTTAAATCTTCCAATTTATGCTGTATTTTCCTTGATCCGTAGATATACTTGACACACTGATGCCAAAGTGAGGCCTGCATCTGGGATGTGTCGTTATTTTAACAGTAGTGTTTTACCTGATAGGTCATCAGTGGTCACCTTGGCTGGGTGAGGTCCATCGCCGTGGAGCCTGGGAATCAGTGGTTTGTCACAGGGTCTGCTGATAGAACCATAAAGGTGAGTGAAGCTGAAAATAACAATAATTACCCCTGTCAGTTATTTATTTGATTAAATACTTTGCGTATATAATGGCAAAAATAATACCACCCAGAAGTTATCCAGAAGTTTTATCCTTTGAGTGTCTTGATGTGTAAGAACAATACAATACATTATGAACATGAAAGCTCCTTGGGAACAACAGTTTGATAAAATAAACTTAACTCAAGGTCTACTTGCTGTCTTCAGAGCTTTAAACCGCATCCTGTGGTCTTCATCAGCAATTTGAAGTTGTTTCAATGACGTATGAAGTCATGCACCTTTTTTAAAAATGTAATTCTGTTTTCCCCTCACCTACCCTAGTAAATTATTTCTAATCTTTCTAATCACCTGTCTTATTGATCTCTTTCTGCTCTCATGTAATCCATTGAATGTTAAGTAGGTTCATGAATGCCAGAGTGGTTGATAGCGGCATTATTGCACTCTGTTGTTAACAGCCACATATCATACGTTTTCTTTTGGACGCACAAGCAACATCAATATTGCAGCTTTTACGATAAGGTGCCATAACTCCTGCCAGCTTAAGATGGCACAGTTTCTGGAAAAGTTCTGTAACTCTCATATATATGACCTGAAGGCTGTTTTGTCGTGACAGATCTGGGACCTGGCCAGCGGGAAACTGAAACTCTCCTTGACTGGACACATCAGCACAGTGCGTGGTGTGGCGGTCAGCACTCGCAGCCCCTACCTGTTCTCCTGTGGAGAAGACAAGCAAGTCAAGTGTTGGGATCTGGAGTACAACAAGGTATGACGTTGTAATGAGAAGGAGCTTAATGTGATGGAGTTACTTCAAAAACCTTATTTAACTTAAAGGCCATACAAATATATTTCAGTTGATTTATGGTATTTCTGGATTCTCTTGACAAGTCAATCTGTGTTTTAGGTCATCAGGCACTACCATGGACACCTGAGTGCTGTGTATGATTTAGACCTACATCCAACTATTGACGTGCTGGTGACGTGCAGCAGAGATGCCACCGCAAGGGTAAGCTCATACTTTGTTTGCTCGCTGTTGTATGTATGAATGTTAACGTTCAGATGATGTGATTTAACTGAACAGGGTCAGTTTCTGTTTTAAGAAAGGCTTCTCACATTCACCTTTACCAGTCACTGTTGCATTGTTATAGCTGTATACGTTTACATTTCCTCTGCCCTGCCACAAGTGAACCAAAGCATGTAAACAAAAGTCACATGGGCTTGAAAATGACCTGCTGCTGGACAGAGTTTAAAAAAGTGAACTCATTTGAGATTCAGACAACAGGACTCCGATGTCTGAATTCTTAGCTGAAGCATGATTTACAGTTCTTTCAGTGTTTCCCAAGCATGAATCACTTCTAGCTGTCGGATGTCGGCATCTGTCACCTTTTACCTGTACAGCCCTTATTGAACCATGGAACAATAGTTAAATATTGAATAGCATACTCATTCTGTCCTGAATTAAAGAGAATGCTTCATTTTCACTTGGTCTCGGTGTACATTTCTGTGGTGTGCACCCAAGTTCAAATAGCATCGATCAAAAGTGTCAGAATGGACTGGTGTTTAAAGAGTCCATCCTTCCATCTGGCAACTGTGGCTGAATATGTTGTTATTGTCTGTGATGTGTGCGTAATAACGGCCTCTGCAGGAGTCAGTAATTCAAGTAATTTGGTTTCTTCTCTGTCCATGCAGGTGTGGGACATCAGGACAAAAGCTAACGTGCACACACTAAGCGGCCACACGAACACGGTTGCCACAGTGAGATGTCAGGCCGCAGAACCACAAATCATCACCGGTAAATACCAGTATCTAAGAATACCAAGCAAGTTATTCTGTGTCATTATTAAGTGTTAGAGGTGTAGCTGATTGGTTGGCCTTTAACTGTTAATGTCAGCGGACAACTGATTAACGTCTTGCAGGCAGTCACGATTCAACCATCAGGCTGTGGGATCTGATTGCTGGAAAAACCAGAGCAACTCTGACAAACCACAAGAAATCTGTCCGAAGTATTGTGCTGCACCCCCGACAGTGAGTTACCTAACCCCAACGTATACTGTTTAATACGTTAATGTTAAGTGCAGTGCTGAAACAACAGTTTAATATTTGATTAACTGCTGTAAATTATTTGTCAAGTAAATATGTGAAATGTGAGCTGGTTTCCTTTTCAGTTTTTAGGATTTGCTGCTTCTCTGTTTGGTATCATAATGAATTTCATTCATTTGGGGTTTGATGGACGCCTAGCGGTTTTTTAAATTTTATACACTGAAAGATGAATTGAAAAAGTAATAGTCCTTGTTGAGTCATTAGGAACAATAAGACGTTTGACCCTAGGGATTATAATATACCAGTTCTACCATTATGAAAACTAACTAAGAGTTTTCAATGTGCTGAACATGTTGTCATCATATTTGTGTTTTACAGATACACATTTGCCTCTGGTTCTGCTGATAACATCAAGCAGTGGATGTTCCCAGATGGCAACTTCATCCAGAACTTGTCGGGCCACAACGCCATCATCAACACTCTTGCTGTTAACTCGGATGGCGTGTTGGTGTCCGGAGGTATTTGCAACTAGCTACAGTGTCGCTTTCTCCCCAAACCGCTTGCGTCGTCCACAGAAAATGTTTAACTTGTAATTCTTAATAACAGGGCAGCGTTTGTGTTTTCTCTGTAGCCGACAACGGAACCATCCACATGTGGGATTGGAGGACAGGCTACAACTTCCAGCGGATTCATGCAGCTGTGCAGCCCGGATCGCTGGACAGCGAGTCGGGCATCTTTGCGTGCGTGTTCGACCACTCAGAAAGCAGACTGATCACCGCTGAGGCTGACAAGACCATCAAAGTGTACAGAGAGGACGACACTGCCGTAAGTTATACTTTTATGTTTAAAGTCAGTTTAGATTTTAGTGTTGGTTCCCAGGCAGCAGATAGATCATTTGACAGCTGTGTTTTCTGTCTCGCAGACGGAAGAAAGCCATCCCATCAACTGGAAACCAGAAATCCTCAAGAGAAAGAGATTCTAATTATCTTTTATTTGTTCCTCTTGTCACAGTAACGATGTTTAATTTTATTTCTACCAAACCTCCTGTTGCAGATACACCCATCAAGTTTTTCTTGCTACTGCTTTTTCATCAGGCAAACGTCTTCATGGCTCACGTGTCTTTTGGCAGAAGCGACCACATCCTGAAATGAAGTTGCACATTCTCGTTTTATTCTAAAAACCATTTGCAGTCATCATTGTATGACATTAGTCCTGTAAAGTGGCCATTATGGGCCACCAGGAACCTCCCCGAGTGTTTGTTCTTGATGATGATTGCTCTCTGATAGCTGTGGTTTGTCTGATCCGCCAACATCAGCCACTCTTCAGACACAGACGGACTGGCCTCAGAGGAGACCTGGTTCCTGCTGGGGTCAAACCCTGCAAAGGAAAAGACGGTGTGTTGAGAATTTGTTCGCTGGAAAAAAAAAATAAAAAATTGTATTGACTCATCAGAATTGCCAGTTGTACAGACATGTAAACAAACATTGCCTTTTTTTCTGGCTTAAAATGTGAAGTTTATTTTGCTCCATTTAATAAAGACCACATTTTTAGTATACTTGCTGTTTCTTTTGTTCAGAAAAGGTCCGTTTCTGTACTTGCCAAGTTATCTGCTGGAGGCGACGTGTCACCAGTTTGGTGGTTTAGCTGCTCACCTGTCAAATCACGCCACAGCACAAGAGGATAATTCACCCATATTTCAATAGAAGTCTGCATTGTTAACCACGCAGTTAGGTTTAAATGTGAAAGTCTCATTGCTATTCAGATTAAAAAGGGTTCGCCACAGTTAGAAAAAATACTTTTTCTGGCCTACGTTAAGTGGTATAAAAAAAAATGCAGTTTACGGCAACATTTTCACAATGTCCCAGTTAACCCTGTATAATTCATCAACATCAGTGTCAACGGTTGTTACAAGAACTACCATCTACCAAACAAAGAAAACTGATTAAAAACATCCTGGATGGCACTGTTGGTCCGCACTGAAATATATCAGCAACTGTTGGATTGATTTCCGTGACATTTTATACATGCGTTTATGGTCCCCAGAGGGATGTTTTACTACCTACCTGAATCATGGATGTAGAGGTTTGAGAGAGCATGGCGAAACGCTCGGCCCGGTTTCTTCTTCAGGCAGGGGTTTGATGGTTCTTGCTGACGCACCACCTCACTAGGAGGTTCTTCAAACGCCAGGATGTGACCGGTGTTAAACATGATCTCCTGCTCCGGAGACCTGACACACATCTCAATGTGCTCCTCATCCTTCTCTACATTTCTGAAAATGCCATTGACAGTAGATGTAAAATAACTGAGAGATCAGATGACAGTGCATCAATATAATTAATCAATCAATCTAAAGTACGTTTCCATTTGGCCAAGACATTGTCTTTCTCAGTGAAAATGAAACACTGAGACCGTTACATGAAATTTAAGCACAAATGTTTGGCTGATGGGATACACTCGTACCAAAATCCATTTTCATCCATGTAACCTTTTGAGAGGCTGAAGTGGTTTAAAAATGTGTCACCTGTCCTTGAAAGGCCTCCTCACCCGAAGTCAGTGGCCACTCACTGGCCTCCCAGTTGTTGGCCAACATGACCAGCTCGATGATGACCTCCCTGGTGTCTGCATAGTTGAGCTCTTTCTTACAGCTGCCAGTAAGCTGGAGTCATGAACGGACAAACCACCGCAGCCTCCCTGGTGTCATTTTGAGTTTAATATAATAGATAAAATTGAGGTTTTTGTGTAACATGCACACGTCTTATTTAGACAACATCATTTTTGAGAATACAAATCTTTTCTACAAATTCACAAAGTTTTTAAACAGGTTAAACTATGGCTTTTCAAATTAAAATCTTATTGAGACTTAACTGAGCCCACAATTGGCCCCATAAACTTTATTGAACTCAAATGTGGCTCGGTTGTCTGTAAGGGTTAAAAAGTTCCAATGTGCAGTGCCTGCAGTTCTTGTTTTTACCAGTAGAGGGAGCCACCCCGACACTAGATGGTCTTTTGCCGAAACCTAAGCTCATTAAACTGCTAAAATGAGATTTTTTTTCTAACGACTTCACCGAAATCAGGCGTGCTAAATGGCAGACTGTTTTAGCTAAGCCTTCTCACTACAGTTCAGTCTGCATGAGTTATATCTTCATTCCCTCAACTGTCCTGCGCGCTTTTTGATCTTCAACAGGTCAAACACACTGCCACCTGTCAGCACGCGGCACCGTAGGTAATCTCTCGGCCTAATTAAATCTTAAGCAATCAGGGCCACAGATGGAAGCCGATCAGCGCGGGACGTGCCGCCTCCCAGGAGGTGTGCTCAATGCGCACACTTGGTGCTCTGCGGCCACTCAGTGCCGTGATGTGTGAAGAAGCCCAGGGGATTTGTGTTACTAGACGTGTGGATTTCTCCTCTCCTAGATCACGCAACAAGCTGATGAAATATTGTGATGGATAATGACTGCTGGCTGTCCTTCTGTGCGCAAAAATGCACGGTGCGTTTACCTGTTTTTGTTTGGAGATTGGAGAGGCGCTCTAAAATATGATTTAAGAGTTTGACTTTGACAAGTACAATATGTAGCCTAGCTTCGCGTCACAAACCAAGAGCTCAACGCCATGTGTAAAGGAGGAATGGGTAGCAAAAATGCCGCAACTTCGCTCCTCTGGACGCTCCTCGTGTCGCTGCTTTGCGCGCGGTCGCGCGGGCAGGTGTTCAACCTGACGCTGTCCGTTAAAGAGGGTTTGCCTGCCAAAACCATCGTTGGAGATCTGGGAGCGGGGTTAAGCAGGCCCAACACTGGATTCTTCATCTCGGAGAGCAGAGACTCTTATGTGTTCAGAGACTTGGAAATAGACGCAGACACGGGGATCATCTCCACTGCCGTGATCCTGGACAGAGAAAGCAGAGATAAGTATGAATTTGTGGCGGCCACTCTTACAGGTGAGGTGATAAAAGTGAAACTAGAGGTGAAAGATGTGAACGACCACTCACCTGAGTTTCCCTCAGAGGAGGTTCACTTGGAAATATCAGAATTGAGCCCCCCAGGGAGTCGATTTCAGCTTGAAGGTGCCAAAGATGAGGATGAGGGTGAGTTTGGGACCCAGGGATACAGGATCACAGAGACTGAGATGGGAGACTTATTCCACCTGGAGTATCGCAGTGGATCTGAGAACCACCCGAGCCTGGATCTCATCCTCAGAAGCCAACTAGACCGAGAAGCACAGGACTTCTACTCCCTCACCATTGAGGCCTTTGATGGTGGCATCCCAGCCAGGACGGGGACTCTTCAGGTGAACGTCCATGTCCTGGATGAGAACGACAACCCTCCGGTGTTCAGCCAGACTGAATATCACGCCTCGCTGCCTGAGGATGCTCGGGTGATGTCTGCTGTGTGTCAGGTGCACGCCACCGACCTCGACCTGGGCGACAATGGCAGAGTCACCTATGAGATCAACCGGCGGCAGAGTGACCCAAATGAGGTTTTCTCCATCAACGAAACCAGTGGGGTGGTGTATCTCAACAAACCGCTTGATTATGAAACTCAGGCTTTTCATGAGTTGATCATAAGCGCGAGAGATAACGGGGCTCAGCCTGAGTACAGCAGCACTTTTGTGGGTGTGAAGGTGCTTAATATCAACGATAATAGTCCCACCATCAATGTGCTGTTTCTCAGTGAGACAGGAGATGCAGTGGTGTCAGAGGCAGCAGCGATTGGGGACTACGTTGCCCGGATTTCAGTGTCGGACCCCGACTTTGAGGAGGAGAGGGTGACTGTCACGCTTGAGGGGGGTGACGGGAAGTTCACCATGAAGCAGACAGACGATTTTTTGTATGCTTTGTGTGTCAATGCAGAGCTAGACAGGGAAGAAAAGGATCTGTATGAGTTGAAGGTGCAGGCATCAGATTTTGGGAGCCCACCCCTGAGCGGTGAGATGGTCTTCCTCCTGAGGGTGGCTGACACCAATGATTGCCACCCAGTTTTTGAGAAGGATGTATACATCATCAGCATTGCCGAGGACGCTCCCCAGGGGAGTTCCCTCATCCAGATGCAGGCCCGAGACGCAGATGAGGGCGTCAACTCCAACGTCAGATACTCCATCCTCAAGTCCAACCAGGACCGCCTGATCAGCATCGACCCGGAGTCCGGCCTGGTCACAACAGCGGCAGCTCTGGACAGAGAGACACAGATGGAGGTTTGGTTCCTGGTGGTGGCGGCTGACGGAGGGGAACCTGCTCTGTCATCCACGGCCACAGTCACTGCGCTGGTGGAGGATGTCAATGACAACGAGCCTGTCTTCCAGCAGCAGCTGTACAACGTGTCCATACCAGAGCACAGTGACATTGGGAGCTGCTTTTTACAAGTATGTTGGAGAATATTTAGCTCAAAGGGTCTGTTTACTCAAAGTACAAAAAAAAAAAACATTTTCCCACCCTTAGGGGTATCTTGCCATGCAAATATTTTTTGTTTAATTGTTCAGCTTTTGACATATCTATTCCTGAAATTCTTTCCTTCACCCCAGTACACTTCAAGTTTTTTGGGGGGCACTGTTATGCCTTCATAAGAAAGTACTCTATGTTGAGCTGACAGGAAATGCAAAGAGAGAGAGAGAGAAATGCAACAGAGGTAACTAGCCAGACTTCGAACTGGGGACACTGGAATTACATGGTCAGTGTCTTAAACTGGCCGCCATGATGCCCCTCACCCGATAAAATTCAAGTGATCAGAATTTCAGAAACATTGTCCTGTTTACTCTTGATAATCCACAGAACACACTGTAAGCTGTTTTAATTGTTTCGCATGTAATTTTCCCATGCTGTGAGCACCACAAACACCACACCATTCATTGTACTGGGGTGGAGGCAGAAATCTCAGAGGCCGATATCTCAATTGACACTAGAGCTGAAACAATTAGACGATTAATCGATTAGATGGTCGACAGAAAATTAATCTGCAACTATTTTGATAATCAATTAATCGCTTCAGCCATTTTTCAAACAAAAATCTCAAATAGTCACCAGCTCCCACTCTTCCTTTGTGATTATTTGCTGCTTTTCTCGCTTTTACTTTATTGTAAACGTTTGTCTGTGTCGATTCACCTTATTCTTCCTGAGAAGTGCAATGTTAAGTCAAACTTAAGGCACCCTCCACAACAGTGGTTCACAACCTGGGGGTCGCGACCCCTTCAGGGGTCATGAGATGGAAACAAGAAAAACATAGCTCTGCTTCACAAAATTACATTTGTTGTTTTTGTACATGCAGAAGAATAAATCTTCATTAAAATGGAGTTGCCTGACTTGTGGATGACCAGAGACTATTAAATCAAGTCTCATCCCATCCTGTTCAGGCCTATATGAGTGAAATGACTCAATTCAGAAGAGGCGAGGGATGTTCAGACAAACAAGAGGCGTTATGCTAGTTTACGTCACGCACAGATACTAGAAGGAGAAGTATATAATCTTTTCTTTTTTCTTTTTGAAATGCTGGATAGTGTTACCTCGAACAATATTCAAATCAAACAATCTGAGAAGCGAAAATCACTCGTGCACACTTTGCAATTTTTTAACAAGGCACCAGACATTGATTTTTAATTATTTATTTTAGGGGGTCTAATGGCAAAAAATCTTGGTAACTGCAGCTCAGCAACACAGTTCAGTGGACAGTTACTTTCAACTTGACAGTTCACTGTTGTATATCAACTAGTTTGGTTTTACAAAAAAAGATTTGGGTGCAAACCAGAGGAGTTTTAAGTCTCCAGTGTGAACATTCAACATCTTATGCTCTCTGTCTTGCTGTCTCTTTCTTACATGCATAAGACAAAAGCAGCCTTCAGTCTATATGCACAAAGACATCAGTGTTCCTCCTAAACACACACAACACACACGCACCCCTTCCAGTTCAGCACTGTGGCTTTGATATGACAGATGTGATGCCTGGTACCACACTCCTGCAGCCTGGCACAAGCTGAAGCCCATTACAAAAGAAGCCTTATTTACCAATGCATTTTCTGTAAACATGAGGGATATCTGGCATTTAATTCAATTAAAAGGGAACTGTAAAAAAATAAAAATCATTGTTTTTCAGTGATGTCTTTTTTCGCTGATTGATCTAGCACAAGTGTGTGAGCTGCAGGAGTGTTTTGAATATGCACGTAAGCCCTTTACTTTTAAGTCAGCTTTAAACAAAATGCCTTCAGGAAAATGAAGAACTCTGAGCAAAAAATGCTAATACGAGAGAATCTGAAGAAGAAAAAAATCGAATTCATTGGGAGCAGGCGAGACTCAGCAGAACACACATATGCTGTTTCACTGGTGTTTGGTGGCACATTGTCACTCACAAACTGTTGCTCCATCCACACCTTTACTATGCAGCAAGCAGACAACCGTGGCTCTTCAGTAGATATATGATAGAGCAAAGATTCTTTAAAAAAACGACATAGCAGAGAAGTGGAAAGTAAACAACTTTCATAATCGATTCATCTGTTGATATATTTTCAGATGAAGCATCTACTCTATGAAATGTCAAACGATTGTGACAAATGTCCATCACAACTTCCCAGAGCGCAAGGTGACGTTGTCCACTTGCTTTTGACAATTTACCAACAGTCCAAAACACAAGGATAATACATTTGCGATCATATAAAAAACAAGGTATTTTCACATTTGAGGAGCTGGAACAAGAGAGTGCTTACGTCCAGCCTCTCAAATGTGAGGATTGAGCGTTCTTCTCTTGAGACATCGCTCACCTCATGTCCACCCCATTTATATCAGTGAGGGTGGGCTAAATAACAGAAACACCTCTCAGTATAATGCAATGCAGTTCAACAGCATCACAAACTACATCCTTGCCTAATGACCATGACGTTGAATCAATGCCCAGGCCTCAGCTATAGATTATTAAGTCTGTGGTACATTTACTATGTTGAGTAGATTGTTTTATCCATAGCGAATGCATAGATATCAGGAGATATCCAGTCTTTTCTTGGCAACCAGAAAACCAGAAAATAACCATCTCCATTGTATCAACTTGAGACTAATATGAAAATCATCATTTACAGGACGCAGACAAGGATTAGGATTATAGACAAGTTTCATAAAGTCAGCTCTCACTCTGTTATCATGAAAGCTAACGACCCATGGACACTCACAGCTATGTACTTATTGTAAATGTTGAAGACGTGTGGTAACCACATATGGATGTTTCAGGGATGTAAAGTCACTTCAGAAGCTCGTAGGGTGTGTTACACATCTAATCAGACTTTGACCCATGTCTCTAGAAGTTCATAAAATCTGAGATGATCTCATGTTTATGGCTGAAATCTGAGCGCTCTATCTGTAAAATGAGTCTTTTGTCACGGACACAGTCACACATGAAAGGAGCTCCGTCAGATCGGAGGTGTGACTTGGCAGTTTGGCTGAGTCTTGTTTTCCCCTGCAGTGATACTCTTCACCCTTTGATTGTGGGCATTTTTGTTGCTTTTATTGTGTTGATCTTTTCTGGCAGAACAAGACAAGTATTATTCACGGTTACTACAGAGGTTAAACATTGATTTTTGACAGATAACAGGTACTGTATGTAGCCCCAAGGGCTGAACAGCACATCAATTTCATTTTAACATTGTACATGAAAAACTGCAAACTGTATATTAGAAAGACCAAAATATCAAGTACATAAATACAAATTTATGTTAGTACAAGACTAAAATATGTCCATTCGCTGAATACGGCCGTGATATACAGTCAAAAGTTCCGAAAAAGGCTAGTAAGTGGACCTTGAGTTAAGAAAGTTATCACCGAAGACTTGCATAGACTTGGTCATCACTGCTGTATGAAGTCAATAGAACATTAGGCTATAAGGCATTTTTAGTTTGTCTCGATATTAGAAAAACAACAAAGTAACACATTTATCAAGTGTGCTTAGTGCTGCTGTTGCTGCTAGTAATATTTATCTTGACTGGAGGAACACACAGGCAAAGTCTGTCCCTTCTTTGGCACTACTCTCTCACACATTTAGTATTATTTTTAGTCTTGAGTAATGACGGTATTATTAATCTGCCTGCTATTTATAAAGAAACCATAACATGAAAAAATATATATATATCTGTTTTAGACAAAGTTGACACGACAGAACGTACGTACAAAGACTACAGCAAACAATGTTAGGCCTCAGTATTCTGAAGGTTAAAATTGAGTGGCAAGAGATGTATTGATGTGAGATGGAGAAATAGGATGGCAGACTGTACTGTGTGGTTACAAGTAGGTGGGTGTGTGTATGTATATGTAGGGGATGTAGAGGTGTTGGTAAGAGGGAGTGGTAAGCAGACGGAAATATATAAATAAATGAGAAAAGACATTTACATTTAGCAGACGCTTTTATCCAAAGCGACTTACATATGAGAACATTCACAAACCGAAGGCGCAGCTTCGGGAGCATTGTGGGGTTCAGTATCTTGCTCAAGGATACTTTGACGCATGGCTGAGGGATTGGACTGCTGACCTTCCGATTGGCAGGCAACCGTTCTGCCCCCAAGCCACGGCTGCCCAGCCAAAAGACAAAAAAGAAGAGAAAAAAGGAAATCTTGTAATGATAAAAAACTATGGAATATAGAAGAATTTGATCAAAGTGGTTGAGTATATTAAGTATGTTTATCGGCAGGGAAAAGAAATGCATGTGTATATGTGTGTACACATAAATTGTAATGGGGTGGACTCTTGTTGCTTTGTCAGAAATAAACAGTATCATTTAAAGACAAAACTATATAAAATGCCATGTTGAACTGGCAAAGATCGACACTTAATGGGGGTTTATCGGTTTATATAGCGAGGTGATGCTTACAGGAGATAACAGCCATCTGGTCAAGGCGAGTGCACATGCAAACAAAGGATCACCATCAAATAAGGCTTTACAAGTTTAAGACAAATAACAACCACCAAGATCAAATCATACAGCACACATTTTTAAAATCGGATTTTACCTTTTCATGTTTTTAAATATCCCTCCTTATCATTCTTGACACCAGCATCATTGTGTTGACTGTTCGACAACTAAAATCCATATGAGTAATTCTCTGCAGGGTTTTTCATTTGGGTTTATTCATTTCTTTATCTGGCAGCAGCAGGGGTGTCATTTTCTGCTGCCATTTTTCATCAAGTCAATCATTGAATGCAATCACAGTAAGAGGGTGTTTGAGTATCTCTGAATTCCATGAGATGGACTACCAAATTCTTAATACTTTATTACACTGAAACCACCTTGGGTATTTTGTAATATTATTGCTGTTACAAAGAGTTTCCCCTTGGGGATTAATAAAGTATTTCTGATTGTGATTGATCCTCAGATGATAATGACAGTGTTTTAGTTGCTTGCATGAAACTGTATTTTTCTTCCTTTTAGGTTGTTGCCACAGATGCAGACAGCCCAGAGTTTGGCACACTGCTCTACTCTCTTTCTGACGGCTTTGAAAAGCAGGACAAACACCCTCTCTTCAAAATCTACCCAGAGACTGGAGAGCTGTGTGTCTCTCAGGACATCGATCGAGACTCGGGACAGACGGTCCACGACATCCTGGTCAAAGCTGAAGATCCAGTGAGTGGACTTCATTAGTGTTGACATACTGTGGACTTGTCTGACCTTCGTTTTTGAACCAGCATAATTAACTCCCTGCACTGGGATCACAACCAGATTTGAGGGTTGTATTTGGCTGTCAAACTGCAGCTGTTTTTTCTATTCGTTCCTTCGTTCATACAAAATTCTTTTCTCACTTTTCAAAAATTAGGGAGGCCTGAGCGCTCAAACCTACGTGCACATTGACATAGAAGACCTGAATGACAACGCTCCAGTGTTTAACCCTGACGAGTACACCATGAGCATGAGCAGCCACGCACAGTCCGGCACAGAAATCCTCAGCGTTATCGCTACTGACCGAGATTCTGGCAGTTTTGGACAGGTCACCTATGAGGTCCTTCCTGGTGACATGTCCAGTTTGTTTGCACTGGATAAACAAACAGGTAGGCAGACATAAGAAAACACAGAATTGTTAGTGTCTTTATTGTTTTCTTTCCAAGTGGAAGAATGTTGCAGTCACTGAGTAAAAACAAAATGTGCTGAACAAATGCCAAACAAAGAAATGTATGCCCTGCTAGCCATTCATAAATCTGTAATGGATGGAAGTAATTATTGGGCCAAGAGTGCATGAGTTTAATTTATTTATCTTATGTGTCTTAAGTACGGTGGCCCTTAGGCGCAAAACGCAACAATATTGGACGAAATACAAATACAACTGAAAATAAAAAAAGAATTCACTAAACGCTAAAAGGTAGAGGTAAAGATTCTTCCTGCCACCGGCTGGGCCAATTATTTTGTTTGTTTTTACTGATTTGTTAATATTTCTTCTAAAGCATCATTGTGTTTTGGGAAATGTTGTCTTTTGCCCCTCAGGGCCGCTGTACAATATTGCACTTACTATTTGTACTTCAGTTCATTATAGTCAAAATACGTCACACCATATTAACAGAAAGTAAACACGACGATTACACGACACTGTTGTTTTTAGGTGGATAGCTACAGTTCAATGTTGTTTTCAAACGGCATTTGCATGACTTCTCAAGCTGCAGTGACTTGTCACACTCACCAGTCTTTAAGTACTTGTGTGACTGGCAGGCCCAGTATTCAGGGATAGACAGCTACTTACTTTGCGTAAGTCCCCATGATATGATTGCCAATGTCACTGCTCAGCAGGGGTGGTGCAGAAAGCCTAAAGCTTTATATCCCCATGTGGCTGAGTGTAAGATAAGATTTGCACTCTGCCACAATGTAATACTAAACACAGTTTTAAATGAGTAGAATCATTTCTACACCCATTTTTAAATAGGACTTTTCAAAGTAGTTTGTTCGAATGAGCAGTAGCGTTGATTCTCTGAGATAATAGGTGGGGCTTCTAGAATAACTGTTGCTGCTATGGATGGGATTGCAAGGTAAATTTAGGTGACAAAAATTAGTCACCTTCATGACCCATCTGTCATGGGTGGTTGTCTGTCTATTAATGCAGTAAACAAAATATTGACTAATGTAGAATGGTTATTACCATTGCAGCATGTTTGCAAATTTGTCTGTGAATGAAGTTTATTTTAAAGAATTTGGAAAATAGCATCGTTGGTCTTTGTTTTAAATTGACTTCAATGTTGTTTTGAAAATTCAAATACCTGTAGGTGCATCTTAACTAGATATTGTTTGTGTTCTTTTTGTGCAGTGTTTCTTTGCCTGTTTGTTGTCTAAATTGCATTTTTCTTTCTCAACCTAGGTTTTGTGCTGCCCTCTTGGTCAGGCCTCTCTTTAAAAGAAAATTTTAATCTCAATCATGGCTGCAACTTACAATCATTTTCATTATTGATCAATCTGATGATTATTTTCGTAATTCAACGATGAATCGTTTTTTCTATAAAATGTTATACAAAAATGAATAGTGCTCTGTATAATTTTCTAGAGCCCAGAGGTTGTTGTTTACTTGTTTACTTACTTGTTTTGCCTGACCAAAAGTCGAAAACCAAAAAGAAAATAATTTAACATTGATATAAAAAAAAAAGCAAATTCCCACTTTTGAGAAACTGGTAGCAGAGAAAAAATGCCATTTTTGTTTGAAAAGTGATTGACACAATCAGTTGATCAAAATAGTTGCTTATTAATTGTTGTCGATCAACTAGTCTTGATCTCAATAAATAAAGGAAAACAAAGAAAGAAAATGACCAACCTTCAGTTAAGTAGGTGTTATTGAAATGAAGCAAAAGAAACAAACTTTGGAATGATTGTACGACCTGACTTAAAGCTTATTGAATAAAACCTTAAACCTATTTCTGTCCCTGTAGGAATGCTGTTCCTGACCTCCACTCTGACCCACCTGGGTGCAGCCAGTGTGAGGCTCTCAATAACAGCACAGGATGGGGAGGGCTTGACCTCAGCCAGACCTGCAGAGGTCACCATCAATGTTTTACAGAGCGCGCAGGCTCCAGCTGTGTTCCAGAGATCACGCTACACCTTTACTGTGTCTGAGGACGCACCGCCAGGGACGTCTGTGGGGACAGTGGAGGCCATAAACCCAGCAGGTACGTGTATATATGGCCACATCCTTGTTTGAGAGCAGCAGGATGAGAGGTGGGGGTTGTCGAGAAGGTTCACATTACCCCAGATGGGTGTAAGAGTCATCAGATTACTTAACACAAATTTAAAAATCAGTGAAAAGGTTAAAATCTCTCTGCATCTTCTTTAGGTAGTGACAACCAATATTTACTTGATTAAACCTTTTGAGGGATGTATATATGAAGTATAATATTGCCATGGAGTCAGTGAGTTAACTCTGTGCTACAGCTTTTTTTAATCCTATATTTGATTACATTTTGGCAAATTGACACCATTACAAGTATGCTAAATTAGCTTTTAGCCTTTCCTGTTTGCAATGTACCCATGGATGTACAGACAACTATCACTGGATTACTTTGATACTGAAGAAAACTTAAAAAACGTGATGATTCCCGAGCACGTTCTGGAGTTTTGAGGAGCGCCTTTTTCTATGTGGATTTGTTGATGCTTTTTCGTGGTGGAATTTAAAAATATATGTACATCATATCTGTGTTCAGATTTTAGTGAGTTATGACTCCGGGAAGGAGTATGAATATTGACTATCGGCTCAAAGATTCAACTCGCATTCTTGGTTAAAATGAAATTGGCTTGTTGTATAAGGGGTAAAAAAACTGCAAACCAGTTCCATACTGTATGTGGTAAATGTCCTCAAACGGCATGGTGACCCAGTTTTTATCAGTGTCACCTCTCCCTGTGTCTGTGTGCACCGGCTTCCTCTCACAGTCCAAAGAAATGCAGGTCAGAGGACTTGGAAATATTTTTTTTTTGTGCTGGAATTGGCTAAAGATAGGCAGGGGTAGAAAACAAGCGCTTACTCTTGAATTACATGTTTAAAGAAAACAATGAACACATTCAGTGCGAGTCAAAAGTATCAAACTAAAGTTAACTAATTGATTTAGAAGGCAAATTTCCCCAACACTGCAGAAATGCAGTATTTAAGCAGGATTTGTCCAGACAGGTGATTGTGACAAAGACAATTGAGCGATCTTTGTCATTGTTCAAATCTCCGTCCAGACATGAAGAGGCAGTAAAGCAGCAGTAAAGAGTAAGGCTGCAGTTTAATCTTTAATCCTCCTTAGTGTTACGACCCCCAGAAACGCTCTTTACAAAAGAGGCCCAGCATAAACAAAGTATCAAGAAGTTGCAGGAAAAAAAAAAGACATTTATCAATAGACAATAAAATGCCCATAATCCAACACCAACAACAAATAATCGAAGAATTAACAAAAGTTAAAAGTAACATCATGAGAGTCGGAATCATATGCACATCACAACCAGCAGGGGGGGAGCATGTAACACTTGTTGTAACACTGAGCGTGTTCAGATCACAGATGAAAAAGGGTCAAAGACAATTGTACAATATATTGTATCATTATTCTTAGAGGTCAAGGATAGTCCTGTCATAAATGTACACCTGGACTGGTGTAGGATTTATTGTATATGTATATTATAATAGCATTTGTTTTGTGAGAGTTTATGTGATGTAGTTACTGTAAATAGAAATAGGATTCTGAGTGACAGAGATACGGCAGCGTGTATTCTCTCCTCTCTCTGTGGAGGGTTTCCTGACTCCCCAGTTTTGCAGGATTATCCCTTCATAGTCCACTTGTTACGTTGCCCCTAATCCCTTCAACAGCTAAACCATTCTACTACACTAGACAGTCATTTAAGGTTGTCTAATCAATTAACAGATTAACGCTTCAATTTAAAGCAGAAACAACAGAACTAGGCCTGTTTGGCAGGGGTTGGGCACCGTTAAGCTCTCTGTTTGTTTCAGGGGTTTGTAATTACTGTTGAAGTGTAACAAACACTTGGAGGGGATTAATGAGATCTTCTGACTTGCCCTGTAATTACTTAATGTTGCTTATGGTGTGTGTGCTGTATACTCATGTGGCAAGTGAAATAGTATATTTGTATTGCACATAGCATGTTTCTCCACCATGTGCATAAAAAATATAGATTAAGTGGGTCTGAAATTACTTCCTTAGAAAGCCAAAACATTTGTGCTTGTTACTCTTTTGTATTACAAATGATTGACATGCAGCACAGGTTAAAACTGTTACTTACTATTATATTGACTCCTTTTTATCTAGAGTGGAACTCTGCTTGACTTTGACTAGTTTAAACGCACCAAACCTTGGAGAGTGGGATGATCCTTTATTATCCTATGTATGTCACATTCTATACAGTATGTTGGTTCACCCTTATTACAAGAAACCTATTTTCTCACTAACCGCTTGTGGTGTCTAGGCTTGCAGATAGGTTTTGGTTTTAATTGCCCTAGTATTGGGATTTCTGTCTCTGAAATTTCTGCCTCCACCCCGAAACAATGAGGGTGAATGGAATTTAGTTTGTGTTGCTCAGAGCAATAAGAAGTTACATTTAACAGTAGTACCTCTTTCCAGAAACAGTGACCTGTTACTCTGAATAATCAGCAACCTCACTGTGAACTGTTTTGATCAGAACTACTTTCTACCAAAGAAATAGTTTCCATGAAAGCTGTTTACAGCATGTGTATTCTGTGTATTATTCAGAGTAACGGAGGCACTAGCTGTGTCATAATTTAATACTGGACACTAATTCCAAGCAGGTTTTTAGTGTGTAGTATGTTCACACTGGAAAAGGGACAAGTTTTATTCATTATGCATGTATGCATGTTAAAAAAAATGCTTGTATTTTGTGTTAATGGACATTATTGTCCCAATTTTCCTAATTATTGTTTTCTCTTTGTAAAGTTTAATTGGTAGTCCAACGGTTCACATATTATGTCTTTTCCTATTAGCATAAAATAGTAATGTATACAAATTTTTGTATACTGACTGCAAAATAAGAGTACTAATAAGATTAAGATGTAGCAGCAATGTATGTTGTGTGATATGTTAATGTTGAATTGTAATTTTTTTATTGCTATGAGCACCACAAACAAAAGTTCCATTCACCTCCATTGATTTAGAGAGGAGGCAGAAATTTTAGAGATAAAACCAAAACTGAAGAAATAAAACCAACCTTTTAATGTCTTCTGGTTCGTCTATCAATAAAAACAATTTTGTCTTCACAGACTCTGGGGAATCAGTATCCTACCGAATCTCCTCTGGAGACCCTCAGGGTTTGTTCTTTGTTCATCCGAAGTCCGGCCTGATCAGCATCATCAAACCTCTGGACCACGAGTTGCAGCCTTATGCCCTGCTGGTTCTTCAGTCCTATATTGACACCTCACCAGTTTACAGCACCACCCAGGTCAACATCTCCATTGCTGACATTAATGACAATGCTCCTGTTTTCCCCAAACTCAGTGACACCTTCACAGTGTCTCAAAACACACTCCCAGGGACAGTGTTGTTCATCGCCCATGCACACGACTATGACAGTGGTGCCAATGGGAGGGTGCAGTATTACCTGAAAAGTACTAGAAACGGTACGTTTGTTGTAGACCACAACCGTGGGACAGTTACATTAAATCGGAGTTTACAGGTGGATCCTCAGCAGAGGTACAGCCTGGAAATTGTGGCTAAAGATGAAGGCGAACCTTCCCTGAGCTCTACACTGACCCTTACAGTCAACGTGGACTGCACCACTGCTGAAGACAGCCTGGCCTTCGAGACATTAGTCTACCAGGTGGAGATAGGTGAGGGCTACAGGAAAGATTCGAGGGTCATCCAGGTGAGGGCACACCGGAGCCGGGGTGCTCACATGTCAAACTCAGGCCTCACCTACTCCTTGGAGGCAGAAGTCGGATTTCCACATGCTCCGTTTCGGATTCACCCAAAGACCGGATGGTTGTATCTCTCCCACAATCTCGACTATGAGGCAGAGTCCGTGTTTCGTTTTCGAGTGTTGGCCACAGCCAGAGAGGCCTCGCTGGCAAACATCACAGCTACAGCCACGGTGACAGTGCTGGTGCTGGACATCAATGACAACGCCCCGGTGTTCGGCAGCGAGGTCTACTACTTCACTGTGTCAGAGGGGCCGTCGCCTCAAGGCCTGGTGGGTACAGTCAAGGCCATGGATAAGGATTCTGGGAAAAACGCCCAGCTGTCCTACATCCTGCTCTCAGATGGGAAGTTCTTTCGCATTAACGCTAAAACAGGTAAAAAGACCATCACCATCTTGAGGTCATATTTCGCTTCACTGTGCGGCCGTGCGGCCTCACCTGTCTGTCTCTTCTCTGTACCCTTCCAGGTGAAATCATCAACTGGGTGGCGTTGGACCGGGAGCAGCACAGCCAACACAGTCTGAAGGTGATGGTGACAGACCAGGGCCACCCTCGTCTCAATGCCACCGCCACCGTTCACATCCTGGTCACTGACGTCAATGACAACACTCCACAGTTTACACACCTGCCTGCCAGCAAGGAGCTTAATGTTCAGGTAGGCTTGTTGGGATTTTATCTGTATATTGTACTACAAGAGTATGTTTGATCCTGGAATCTTTCAAAGGCAGTTTTTTATGGTGGTAATAAAGATTTTCTTATAGATTACAGCACTATAAAAACAAGGCTCAGTGTGAGCCTGAGATGATGTAGTTTTTCACTATTGTAAGAATGAATCCCTAAATATCTTTATCAGTCTTGATTATTTATTTTCTTTTTCTCACACAAATTTCCTCAGCAGGAAATGTAGATGTTCAAAATCACATTTAGGACCTTTCATCCATGTTGGCTTACAAATTGAGATAATAAATTCAGTTGGACTATCATTTCAAAACTGGAGTTGACAAAGCAAATTCCCCGCACGGGTCCACTCAGTGGCTGTTCTGAAAGCTGTGACAAATATGAAAAACTCCAGAACAGCTACTCAGTGGACTTTGTGGTGAGACTGTGTCAACTGCTGTTTCCTCTGTCACGAATTCACTTTCAATCTCAACACTTTGGCCTTTTTAATCATTACCACAGGCTATAATAATATCATGGTGCCATAATCCAACCCGTCAGGAACTGCCCTCCTGTCTTGTGGATAGTGTTACCAGCTCCCATTGTTTTCTATATAAACCTGCACATCTTTAAAGTGTGCAGTGTGGTTGATATGTTGCACTATCCAGTGTAATTCACAGCGTACATGTTCCTCTCCTTATTGCAGATATGGGCTGGTCTGCCAGCAGGATCCTTGGTGACAAACATGTTTGCCAAAGATTTAGATGCAGGACAAAATGGAACAGTTACCTTCTCATTGGTCACAGGTGAGTTGTGAACATTTATGTTTTTTTGGATTTGTGGAGCCGTACAGCATGCACTTTAGCTGTTACCATATGTGCCACTTATTGATGACCTCCTGAGTATCACCATTTTGTATTTTTCTCAGTTGATTTAGAGGACGAGAGTCACGGGCACTTTGAGATCGACAGTGAAAGTGGAGACGTCCGAACAACTGAGCTTTTCACCCAGGACCCTGAACCCTACTACACTCTGAAAGTAAGTGCCAAAGACAGCGGAGCCACATCTCTGGAGGACACTGCAATCATTCATGTACAGGTACAGTCATTCTTCCACTTCATACTTTGACTTATAGTATTATTTTTATATTGTATTGATTCTGACTCAGTTTCAGAGATGAGTCTTAAACTGTTGAATGAATGATATTATAATTATGTAATTTACCTTTTCATAAGTTACTGCAGTAACAAACACCAAAGAAGAAACAACAGTCAGTGTATTCCTGCATTTTCAAGCATTTAGGCCCAATTTAGAATTTCTAAGAACTAGATCAGGAATTGGACTGGAATTCAGTCCCACCATTTTCAAGCTTCTCTCTTTAAAAACATTTAAACAGTTAAGTAATTCTTCATTGCTCACTGCTTGTATCCTTTCATTGTCTCTAACAGTACCATAGTTTTGAGTTTGCGCAGATTTTTTGCACAGGTACCGTATTTTCCGCACGATTAGGCGCACCTAAACGCCTTCAATCGTTTCAAAAGCTGATCATGCGCCTAATAATACAATGCGCCTTGTATATGGCCCAGTATTAAAACGCATACAGGTCTCAGTTACGGTAAGCAGCCGCGACTCGATTTTCCCCCGTAATAGTGCGCAGTGCATGCTGGGATACCGGGAAACTGGCGTTTCATTTCCATTTTAATATTTTTGTAAATACCCTGAAATGGCTCCTACCAAAAGACACGCGTACAACGCTGAGTTTAAACTCAAGGCGATAAGCCACGCACAAGAACACGGCAATAGAGCAGCAGCGAGAGAATTTAATATCAATGAATCAATGGTGAGGAAGTGGAGGAAGTATGAGGATGTCACACACTCTCTCTCTCTCTGTGCGTGACTAGCGTTCTATTGTCAGGAAATATCACAGAGTGTGGCATCGTTTCATACAGCGATGATCTTTGTAAGAGTCAAAATCTCTGCGGAAACAGCCCAAGCAGCTAAAGCTCTAAGTTACAGTGTGATCGTTATTTTAACACTGTGATTTCCAGCGGAATTATTTCTTACATATCGTGTTAAGGAATATAAGTTAAGATTTATCTGAGAGCCAGATGCAGTCGTCAAAAGAGCCACATGTGACTCGCGAGCCATAAGTCCCCGACCCCTGATCTAATGGATGCGTTATGCATCTAATGGATGCATAACGCACCGTAACTCCAGCCTCTACTTTAGCGCCTTATGCGAAGCGTTTTATTAAAGGTGCGCCTTATGATGCGATGCGCCTTATATATGTAAAAATAATTAAAATACGTCATTTATTGAAGGTGCGCCTTTTGATGCGGTGCGTCTTTTCGTGCGCAAAATACGGTACTTTGCCCCTGAGACTTTGTTAACTCTTCAAAGGAAAGAAGAACGGTGGTCCACACACTAAATGTTGCAAGCTCTTAAGTGTATGTGTACAAACTGTACAAAAAGGACAGCTCCACCCTTCAATTAGGGGATAACATAATACAAAAAAACTCCCATTGTCCCCTAAAAGATCTACTATATGAATAAAAACACAAAGTAATTGTCCGCAATATATATATATATATATATATATATATATATATATATAATATGAATTATTACAAAAGTACAGAGACAAAAAATAAGCACAATGTTGTGATTTTGCATAAGAAAGGCTACTTAGAAATGTGTTCTTAAGTTTGGCACCAGGGGGAGACATTTATTAATTTTTTTAGCAAAGGGTTTTATATCAAAGTCTTCATTTAGACCAGGGGGTGACACAGTGTGTATATCCAGAAAGTTTCACATTGGAGAGGTTGTTTTTTTTTCGAAATCGGCCCTGGGAGATTTTTTTGTCCCTTCAACCGGGAGCCACGTGTTATGCTACATGTCATTTTTTTTGTCCCTACCCCCTCAACTTTTTAATTCACATGTTTTGACCTGTTATCATTTTGCTATGACTGCTGCGATTTGGATATTGTTCAAAATAACCAACACAAAATATCACACTCTATGTATTTCACCTGCAGGTTCATGGATTAGAGGCTCTGCTTGGCCGATCTGACCACCAAATTGTGAGGCGTTTTACTGTGAAAGAGGACGCGGAGCCGGCGACTGTTATCGGCTCTGCCAGTGTTGCAGATAAAGGGAGATTCCAATATTCCATCTCTGAGGGTGACGGGAGCATTCACTTCGGCATCGACAGCTCCTCTGGTGACATATATATCAGCCAGCAGCTGGACTACGAGTCTGCAATGCAATACTTCCTAATGGTTCGAGCTGAAGATGTAGGACTCGCTCCTGGAGTGAACATGTCTGTGCTGGTCAGTGTGATGGTGGAGGATGTAAACGACCACACACCCTGGTTCCCTGATGAACTGGTGACATTCGGTCTGTGGGAGGATGCTGCAGTCGGAGCACTGGCATTTGCTTTTCATGCCAGGGATGCTGATGGGACCTTTCCTAACAGTGGCCTCCGCTACTCCCTGACCTTTGACCCTGAACTCAGCAGGTCTTCATCACGCTTCCCCTTTCAGATCAACCCTCACACAGGGAGCCTGACCGTAGCGGCACCTTTAGACCGGGAGACCACCCACAGCTTTGCCTTCACTGTAACAGCCACCGACCAGGCGAAGAGGAAGGATGAGCGCAAGCAGACGTCGGTGACGGCTCAGGTCTTCCTGCTGGATGTGAACGATAACCGGCCGGTGTTTATATCAGCGGACACAGCTCAGGTGATGGAGGATGCAGAGGTGGGGAGTCTGCTGCATCACTTTGTGGCCATAGACGGAGATCGAGGGGAAAATGGGGTGGTCTCCTACGTCATCATGGCTGGAAACAGGAATGGATTCTTCACACTGGAGGAGAAAACAGGTAGGATTTTTGAAGGATGATTTTGGAGTACAGAACATTTAGAAGCAGTGATTCCATTACATAGTTTGCGCAACAGAGCACTGACAACTTTATTTTTTAATTGTAAAATGTCCCGGTCAGTACATATTGTGGATACAATTCTTTACAAAAAAATAAGTTTAAGGGTTCCTTATGAATAATGTTTGTCTGTGGACAAAATAATATTGGCTTATATATCGTCACTGGAAGTTTTAAACTTTAAAAGAAATGATCATTTTATCATTGCAAAACAAAATTGTCTGATTGGTCTAAGGGTTTAAGAACCTGAACACTTACGTTAATCTCTTTTATCATTAGGAAGTTATTATTTGTGACTAAATAAGCAACAATCAAGGTTAAAAGCTGTTCCCTCTCTTGTCCATCATATTCAAAGTCCATCTTCTTCCATCTCCTATAGGCCTCTTGTTTCTCTCGGCCCCTCTGGACTATGAGACACAACGTCTCCACCGTCTGACCGTCCATGCAGTGGACCACGGCTTCCCCTCGCTCTCCTCCACCCAGACTCTGACAGTGGAGGTGGGCGACGTGAACGACCAACCACCTGTCTTCAGCCAGGGCATCTACAACGCCAGTGTGGCGGAGAACAGAGACCCCGGAGAACCAGTGTTCAGGGTCTCTGCCACAGATGAAGATTCAGGTAATAATTATCGGCTTTTTATATCATGTCTGTGTTTTTGATTACGTGTTCGTAAGTTGGTGTTATCACATAAAAGTTAAAATGGAGAAAAGGCATTCAGTTAAATGTTTAACACACATATTTAATCTAGGGCTGCGATTAATCAACAGATTATTTTCTCCATTAATTGACTAATCGTTTGATCCATAAAATGTAAAAAAAAAAAAAAGAAAGAAAAGAAAAATGCCCATCACAATTTAAAAAGGGTTAGGGCAGGACCAAAATGATGGTCCAGATGTGTTTTGTTCAATCCACACTTAAAGACTAAAGACAATGATAGCAGAATAATATTGACTCAAGGTTCACTTGCCACCTTTTTTGCAGAGCTTTCAACTGCATCGCATGGTCTGCATCAGGGTCATGATGTTGGCTCAGCTGTAATTACATGACCTAAGTATGGTTGAGTATATAGATAATGAAGTCGTCACCACTCACAAAAAAGTATGTAACAGGCTTTCCTCAGCCTTTCAAAACGCTGATGAAAAGCGCGTTTGAAACATTAAAAATGTTACATTTGCAAGTGCTGACAACGTCATTGGCTACTTTGTGATTTTGTTTGGTGTCGACACCCATCATACTCTAAAGGCATTGAAGTTGAGCACACCGGTTCTTTTGTTTTGGTTGAGTATATGACTGGACGGAAGTTTCATGTTTAGGTTAGGCGATGACAACTGAATAAACAAACAACTGGGCAAACTCCATATGCTGATGAAGACCATGAGATGTGATTAAAAGCTGCAGTGGGAAAAAGTAGTAATTTTAGTTAAGCTCATTTTCTTAAAACACAAATTCCAAATAGTTTTCTCCTTGTTTTTTCTGTATTGCTGTGCAAGACGTAAAGGTTTTTTTTCACCAAATATATATACTATAGGGCCTATATGTTTGGCTAGAAACAAATTCTGATTGAGCGTTCTTGTTTTTCAAGTTGGGGAAAATAAAGAATGAAGTGAATGAACTGGGAACCAGGATGATCCAGCAACACATCAGCTCCTATTGATGGCAGTTGAACTAGATCTGATCAGACTCCTGGATTTTAACGCTGTGATCCAGAGACCAAAGCATCCGCCCTGTACTTACTAGTTTATAGATATGGCATCTAGGATATGCCCATCCTGGAAGACGAATCTCTCTTCTGCTGATTTCCTCTTAAAAAGACCTAAAGGATCTAAAGGATGTTTCATGCCGTACAGGTTGTATAGCCCTCTAAAATAAATTTGTGGTTTTGGGCTATAGATCACATTTACTTGAGCGACTGGAAAAAGTCACTGGAAAATTAGGAGTCTGTTCTTTTGAAACATCCCAGTTATGTTCTGTTTGGAAACTGTTAGATGAGCTGTAGTTTTCATCTAGTAGCATTCAAATTTAGCCTGAAATAGTCCCTCCGTGGAAGTGGAGATGGCAGTATGCCTCCAAAGTGCCTAGATGGCAGCACTAGCATGTATCTCCGAGGCCTACCTCAACAATATGCATAAAACCAGTGTTAAATGGCAAAAAAAAGAAATTCCCCAGCAACATTTTTCTGTTTAAGCAGTATGATAAGACTTCCTTTTTATTATTTTTAAAGCATAGTACTACACGACAAAATACAGTTGAGCAGCAGCTCACCCTGCTATGTTTTAGTTAAACTTCAGCACTGCAGTAAATCAAGGTCATCGTCTGTTTTGTTTCACTCCATTAGCAGTTTAATTGAAACCAAACCCCTGCCCCTTTTCTTCATGTGTTGTTCCATTTGTGTCTTTTTCATGTGTTATGTTCACTGTACATCCCAGCAAATCTCATTCATCTGACCCCTAATCATATTCACAAATCTACACATCAGTCCTGTTTATTTTAACACATTGCGTATGGGGCCTCCTAAGTCCCATTTCGTCTCGTCATGTTGACAGTACGAGTCCTTTTAAATACTGGAGGTGGAGGGCATGTGGCAGGAGGAGCTGTACAAGAGGGGATTCAATGTGAACTAACATTCTTGGGGGTGAGAATTGTCCAAGAACAGCAAGCACACAGCTCCTCTGGGAGATTTGAAAGGTCCTCTCTCATGATGATTTCCATAATCCAAGCCATCTGTGCCAATAGGCACCGTGTTTTCATCTGTCTCCTCAAATCGCCTCGCCTGGCAGCTCAGCCAGCTCTCCCACCAGTCTTCTTTGATTATCATTAGTGCTGCTTTTTCCCCCAATGCTCACCAAAGATGACCATTGTTTTGTGCCTGTGTCAGTCTCTCTATCCAGTTTCCATGTGTTGGACCCAGTCAGAGGAGATGTGCAATATCAACAAGTGTGACAGCTAACCTTTGTGTTACTCTGCATGTCCCAGATTTCACTTTGTTGAGCAAATGTTCATGGGTTTTGGAGGGATTTTCTAAAAAAAAAAAAAAGAATAACTGCTCTGTCTTTCGGGTCACAAGAAAACAGAAACAGTTTTTTTATTCACAAAGAACTTTTGTGGTACAATTTTATCACCACATCAGACTTGCCAAGTACACATTGCATTTGCAGTAGGACATGCTGGTCTTTGGTTATTTTTATTTTGTCACTCTTTTTTTGCTGAAACTCTCTTAATCTCACAAATGGTTTCTAAATGTTATCATCAAAAGTATAAAGAATATATTATTTATATCCAGCATGATCTTATCTGCTGAGTAAATGTCACACTGTAAACTCAAATTATTTGACATTATTAATCTCCAGAGCGGAGACTAGTTTAGTCGCCCATGCACAGTGACAAATGACAAATAAGACCAATGTCAGAAAGGTCACAATACATGACATATGAAAGGCATGCTGCCACATCAGAAGTAACACTAACACACAACACATTGTGAAGCTCGCTTAGCCACTAAATTTTAAAAAAACAATGTCAATACAATCAATCAATTAATAAATAAAAGGCTGGTGATGGCTACATATATGTAATCAAACCTTAAACTTATGTCAAAAATATGACCTATATTTCAGAAAACAAGCAAATATCACGTCATTCAAATGTTTCACAGTTGTGGGAACAAAAGACCTTCTAAATCCCTCTGCAGAGCATCTTGGCATTCTTAGACAGTCACTCAACACAGTTTTTAGACTTTTAAAAACACCAAACCAGGGTTTAAGATTTGACCCCTTAATAATATGGTCCTTCCCCATGCACCTTGGAAGTCGATGAAGTTGTGACAGAAATCCCTACTCTGGGCTATTTCTTCGGGAGGAAGTAGTCCCACTAAAAACTGATCACAGGGATTCTTCAAGTGAACCCTACTTACCGCATGATGCTGATATTTTAATTCTTTTATATTTTTGAACACCAATGTCGTCGGGTGCACGGTGGCAGAGCGGTTAGCGCCACTGCCTCCCAATAAGGAGATCGTGGGTTCGAATCCCGGACCAGACCACGACCTCCCTGGGTGGAGTCTGCATGTCCTCCCCGTGTTATCGTGGGTTTTCTCCGGGTTCTCCGGTTTCCTCCCACATCCAAAGACATGCATTAGGTTAATTGGTGACTCTAAATTGTCCCTAGTGGATGAATGTGTGCGTGAATGGTTGTCTGTCTAAGTGTCAGCCCTGCGACGAGTTGGGTGTACCCCGCCTAAGGCCCGAAGCCACTGGGATAGGCTCCAGTCACCCGCGACCCCGAACGGGAGCAAGCGGCAGAAAATGACTGACTGACTGACCAATGTCGTGACCACCATGGCAATTTCTCCAGAGAAAAACTGTAAAACTGCATTATTCTGTTCTGCAGCTTCACCACTACAGTTTGTGTGTAATTTCCAAAGCTAGCTTTTTTTTTTCTGATGGTTAATGTGTGGCTGCCAATAGAAGAACCACAAGACCTGTAAGCAGCAGGGCCAGACTAGCGCGGCAAAGGGCTCAGATAAAGGTTTTGCTCCCCTGTCAGTTTTTAAAGGTGACACATTACAACACAGGTTCTGTTTTCAATTTGGCATCAGATAAGGCCTATCTGAAATGGAGGCAGAACTCACAATAACTCACCTGATGAAGTGCTTAACTCAACCTCTGACTGGCATAAATGCTAGGATTAAAAGAAAAAAAAAACTGTTTTGTCAGTTTCTATGGAGAACATGAACATTATTGGAAAGTCTTGTCTTGTTTTAAACATGAAAAAGCTAATAGATTAAAAAAATATATTTTTCATGTCTATGCATTTATTGTAAGCAAGCAGTAAGTATTATTCATTAAGGTTGTGCTTATTTTTAGATTCCTAATCACTATAGAGATGATATCTGGAAAAAGCATGAAAACCTAGAAGTTAGATTCAAATGAAGGAAGATTACTTCAGAGAACATATATATCTTACATGTATTAAATATAATTTAAAGAAACGGTAGATGTACCTTACTCCTGGCAATTAAGATAGACAGAAGTTCAGTTAAGCTCTGTTTGTAGGTGATATGTTGGGTTGGCCTTTTAATAAGTAGATTCTGATTTCGGGTCCCGTGCGTACTTTACAATAGGGTATGTCTGTTGTGGAAAGCTTTTGAATTGTTTCCTCTTTGAATTTGTGGATCTGTACATTATGATCTGCCACGTGATCATGTGAAGCTGGACACCAGGTGGTGCAGGACACTTAAATAAATAAACCAGTAACCATAATAATAATACTGGGACGTTCATTTTTCTTTTTTCTTCTTAGTTTCAGCAGTTTTCCTCACATTCTATGAAATGAGTATTTGTTTTGAGGTCTGTAACAGTGTACTCCAGAGCTGGTGAAGCATATATTAACCTCCTGTGTCCCTCCCACAGAGGAGAATGCCGTGGTGTGGTACACTCTGTTGCCCGGCCCCGGCTACGAGCTCTTCAGCATCAACCCCTACACCGGTCTGATCACCACCACCTCCTACCTGGACAGAGAGCATCAGCAACATTTCACTCTCAGAGGTCGGACACACGAACAAACACATGCTGTTGTTCACACATAAACACACTCAGTTAAAACCTGTTACACCTGAGGGACACAGAAGTGTGAGCAGGAATAGTGCTCTGAAACACACTCTTGTTGTTGTCAAGCGATAGCTGCGATTTAGGTGGTCATGTCTGTCGCTTCACTTCCAGGGTTGTGCGTAACTTTAAGAAAATCCTACCCAGCTTTAGTGGCGGCTCCCTGCCTCACGTGAACTAAAGTGCACCTCCGCTAACATCAGAAGAAATAATTTAACGTTTTTTAATATAATTTCAGCCTTAAGCTTAATTGAAAATGAGCCGTGGCGCTACTTCAGGCAGCAAAGGCCATGTATTTAATGTGTAAGGCGATTGTTGAAACCGCCATCTTGTAAGTACGTGGATACATGGATTTGCCTGATTCAGCTCAGCAGGTGAGTGAGTGATCTGTCGACAGAGAAGCAATGCGTACACATGGGCACAGCCAACACAGAACTTAACCTTTCATCCAAAAAGTACATTTCTTAAAGAAGAACAGTGGGTGGAGGTTTACAGGTTACATCATCTAAAGATGAGACAAGGAAAGAGGCGGTCTCCCTCTCACGTTATCAGTACAAAAGCAAAAGAGACTTCTGGGACACTTCAATCTTATGTTAGGAACATCAAGTGCCCCATGACCCAAAACAACATATTCACAGCGCCTGAGGCCTCCTTTGTGAAACCATACTTTATTCAAAGTGTCATATTCTATTACACCCATAAACCCCTTAGTCACCTCCAGATTTCTCTGACAATGGCTGTGATCAGGATTTCCTGAATGACAAAAGTCTTTTAATTAAATTGCTTCCAGTGTGAAACTAGAACCACAACCACAGCCAACTTTTTAAAGGCCTGCGATTCTGTTCTTTGTACAATGTTCCTGCTTGGCTACACATTTAAGCCAATACTTGGCTCAGATCTTCCTACTAAAAGGTCCTACAAATATCTAATATCTAAAAAAAAAAATTAAAACCTGCTACAGTCTCTATTGAACACAGGCATTTCTCTGTCCCTACCCCTCTCTGTTTCTCATTCTCTACCTTCTCTCGTCATGCTTCACAGCCAAAGTCATAAAGAATTCAAGGTCTGCCTTTTGTATGAAGGCAATGTTATTTAGCAGATTGATTTATGTTAAGGAAACAGTAGACTTTTAAAGGGCTGAGGTACAGTATATCTAACCTCCAGTGACTGCGCTGCTGCACCCTCTGCCTTTTGAAGTGTTTGCTTTCACTCTCTCATGGGAATACAGTCAGTAATTACATTCAAACTATTCAGCAGTGTTTGGTGATAAACTGCTTTCAGATGTTTTAACATAATATTTGTACAGTCAGCAGTATGATGAACAATTAAATATAATAACAAAATATAATAACAGGAAAGCCAGAATGTCTTGAAGTTGTGCCAGAATCACACTGGGCTTAGTGGGAAATACCGAAATATGTGGGACAGTTTTCTCTGGCTACAGATGAATTTAAGAAGAAGAATTTAACAAGTACTTTTCAGTATGTATTAAAAGCTGTCACAGTATACTTTATGTTGACAGGTTGTTTTTTTTCATTCTTAGGTTCTGTACTACTATTAAAAGTCTAATCTGACTCCAGTCTTTGGTCAGCAGAGATACAAACAATAGGATCGGCCCTGACCTTTCCTCTAGCGCCATCATCAGGCCAAAATTTTTATTTGTAAAATATTTTGGTTTATGATCAAATACCCGCAAAGGTTTCTGCAGTAGCCCAGAACAGACAAACCAAACACTGGCTCTAGATAGCTCCGTTTGCGTTTTTTGAGAGTTTCGCGGCCACCGTAGGTTCCCCTACACTCTTGGAATAGGAGGATGATCTGAGCGTAATCAAATGTTTGCAAACTGCAGTTTCACTGCTAGATGCCACTAAATCCTACACAGTGGACCTTTAAGTCCAGGAAGTAAATAAGATACCATAGATCAGGGGTGTCATGGTGCACAAGTTTATTAAGAGGCATATACTGCGTTCGCGATGTTCCTGTTAAAAACAAATGAATAGAAACGAATGTTGGATTCATGATTTCACATGACTATCAAAATTAAATAGGCATTATACCACGATTTCTACAGTGAGCGTATGTGTGAATTCCCTTCGATTCCTGTCTGCAGTCCAGGCTCGTGACAGCAGCACTCGGCCTCTGTCGGGTACGGCCACAGTGCTGTGCTCTGTGCTGGATGACAATGACAACCCTCCAGAGTTCATGCAGTCATCCTTCCAGATCAGCCTGCCAGAAAACCTGGCTCCTGGGGTTGTCCACACTGTTCAGGCCTCTGATCCAGACCAAGGGGAAAATGGGACTATACACTACTCCATATTAGGTAAGGAGCCCAGATAGTGCTCTGTATATCTATATGAATTTAAATTTTGGTAATACATTTTTTTTGTTGATAACATTATACTCACCAAGTTAATTGCTTAGATCTGAGAACTCAGTGACATTGGGCAAAAGAAGACGAAAGTGGGAAAGATCATACAGGTTTTAAACCATCCCTAAGGTTAAGCCAAACTAATTTTGAAGAAAAAAATCATTATCAAAATTATTTCCGAAACTGTCCATTGTAAACATCCATACCAGTTAACATATCAATTTGTTGGTTCAACTTTGAGTTACCATACTTGCCAAAGTTGTACACACAGTTTCTCTGTGCAATCAGGGATTATAAGCGACATTTCAGGTGCTCTCACTTTTGGTTACCAGCACGTGGTTTGGATAATCTGGATAAACTGTGGTCTTGTTTACAACCTGTGTGAAATGCAGAAATGATGGGCAAATCTGTAAACACAAGACCCAAATTGTGATAAACCGGAATTATCCTTTCATTTCTATCCACTGTATTTAGGTGAGGACTACAGAGGTCGCTTCACCATCAACAGCCACACAGGTGTTGTCAGCACCACACAGGTCCTTGACCGTGAGGAAAGACAGAATTACACACTCACCATACAGGCCCGTGACTATGGCCCCACCCTGCTCAGCTCCTCCACCCAACTCCAGCTGGTGCTGCTGGACCAGAACGATAACATGCCCACCTTCACCCGTAAGAGCTACCACGCCTCCATCAGCGAGGGCCTACCTGCAGGAGCTGAGGTCCTCCGTGTTAACGCCTTTGATCCTGACGAGGGGTCCAATGGGGACGTGACCTACTCTCTGACAGAGGACAGCAGCCAGGGGGCCTTCACTGTAGATGCTCTCACAGGAGTGATCCACACCACCAGGTCTCTGGACAGAGAGAGCAGGGCTCAATACACCCTCAAAGCTGTGGCTACTGACGGCTGCACCCAAGGACCACTGAGCTCTGTGGCATCAGTGACCATACAGGTGGAGGATGTGAACGACAATGTGCCAGTCTGTGACGAGAATCCCATCAACGCGTGGGTTTCCATGAGGACTCTACCAAACCAGATAGTTACCACAGTGACAGCAACAGACGGTGACCAGGCTGAGAATGGGACTATACAGTTTATGTTGTCGGATGAGGAAAATCTGTTTGACATCAACAGCGAGTCGGGAGAGATCTCGCTGCGAAGACGAGTGAGAGCAGGGTTCTCCAGGAGGAAGCTGCAGGTTGTGGTTTCAGACCGAGGACGACCTGCTTTAACTTCCACCTGCCTATTTTTTATCCATTTGAAGGGAGAACACGAAGGACTACAGTTCACAAACAAAGTGTACAACGCTACTGTCAAAGAGAACAGTAGAGCTGGTACGTTTTACCACCAGGAATCATTCTGTTTTCACTGATACGATTAAAAACCTCATCAACCTTTTCACTTTCTCTTTGTCAAGGCACCTGGATTGCAAAAGTGGAGGCAAGTGACCAAACCAACAGCAGACAGAGAATCACATACACCATATTTAGTGGCAACGAGAACCGCATTTTCTCCATCAACCGTCATACGGGTAAGAAACATATGACATTTTGCAAACAAAAACGTTGCTTTTGTTCCTTTTTCTTGCCATTTCTTGCTGTCCATCCAAAGTTGTTCGCTGGTTATGATTAGCAGATGGCATTTTTGTTATGTATTTGCAGGAATGTCATGCATGCTTTCATCATTTAAGTTATGCTAATAGCACAAATTCTCATTCACTCATCCATTTTATTTTCCACAAAAGTATCCAGAAAATAACTTTTGATTTCCAGTCCTCACCATTGTTTATCTTTAACCAATCAGAGCTTCTAATCCAACCATTTTAGGCTCTTATTATTTTCTGTCTCGTTTCAAAATTGACTTTCAACTTATCTGGTTCATCTGGTTGTTTATATACAAGTATTTCCTAAAGAATTATGATTGTTGCCTGCCTGATTTTATCATATTCTACCCCAAACATGCCTACATAAAGTAATGAAGTAGAAAATGTTAGACTCAAATACACAATATTATTAAACTGACATAGGGCTGAATACTTTTTCAGGGTTACGTCAAAAACTTGAACCTAAAAGTGCTTCTATCAGCACCTATTTTTAAAGTTTAAACATTTAAAAGTTATGTTTTCCTTTCCATTTATTTCCCTTCATTTCACCCTGATCGAAAAAAAAAACACAGGCCAATGTGAAAAAGGCTGATGCCAAAAATATTAACATTATATATATGTTATTAAATATACTGCATTTTAGAATAAACATTACACTTTGGCCTTGAAATCAAATGGGCTCTGATGTTGGGTTTGCACAGTCTTTGGGGTATACAGTAACTTAGCTTTGCCCTCTCATTAGGTGAGATCCGTGTGCAGAAAGATAACTCTCTGGACTTTGAGGTGAGCCATCAGATCCAATTGGTGGTGCTGGCTGACAACGGGCTGCAGACAGCTCACTGTAGGGTCTCCATCAGCCTGCTGGATGTGAATGACAACTCACCAGTGTTTGAACACAGCAACTACAGAACAGCTGTCTGGGAGGGCCAAGTGCACAACACCTACATTATGCAGGTAGATACTATGAATATTTATGCTCTCTTTGACATTAGAAATACCAAGCAGGTATATCATATATTTAGTTGTTTATTGGCAATCAGATCTTATCAGTAACGATCGCTGCTCATATTTTCTGCAGGTGTTTGCGTCTGATGCTGACAGCATGATGAACGGGCAGGTTGAGTACTCCATCGTGTCTGGTAACCCTAATGAAGCATTCATTTTAGACTCCGTTCGTGGGATTCTTGCCACCAATGTCTTACTGGACCGAGAGATCACCCCATCATACAAGTACGCCGACCTAACATATTAAAAAGTATTATGTAACTATTTCTAGCATGTACAATAGTGAAGGCAAAACATGATAAGTAAGTTTCTACTAATGAAATAGAGAGTACCATTCCCTGTCATAGCTAGCCTCAGCATCACCAGCATCTGTGTTTTTTCTCTAATCATTGTCGCGCACAGGGCTGATGCATGGGATACTAGTTTAATTAGTGAAATATGTCTACTGTAATTGAGTGGGAGGAAATGATCTCATCTTGAGAATTTGACGAAAAGGGCTCCTGATCCAGCAGTTTCATTATGACTATTATGACTATCTTTGCTTCATTAGAGAGCTGTCTGACAGATTTCCTGTCAAGGCAAAAGAGATTCAAATCAAGCTAAAATGGAATATGTGATTATAACAGCTATAACTGTGGACTACACTGTAATTCTTGCTTTTCAAAATCTAGTTCAGTAAAACAGTCAAAAATCTGCTCGAGTGAAAGTAGAATTACTGAATTTAGAAGATACTCAAAAAGTGCAAATACTGAAAATATCTGCTCAATTCTATTATTGAGAGTATTATAATTAGTACATTTCAAACCTAGCATAATACATAAATACACTATCCATAAAACTATCCTGTTATTTGGATTAAATGGCATCATTTGTTTACTGCCTTTATATTACAGGCTGGTTCTGCAGGCAGCAGACAGGGGGAACCCTCCGCTCAGCAGCACCACCATTATCAGGGTCCAAGTGGTGGACGTCAATGACAACAGCCCTGCCATCCCCTCCATGGAGCCTGTGGTTATAGCAGAGAGTAAGACCAACCCCCAATTCTTTCAATGACAAGCACTCATTAGGATATAAACATTGTCTATGTTCTTTGTCTATTTATGGACTTATTCTGTTGTCTTCTGTTTTACTGTAGATCTGCCAGCGGGTTACATGGTCACCCAGGTGACTGCAAACGACGTGGACCTGAGCTCAACCATCACCTACAGCTTTTCAGACAACAGTAGCACCAATGTTCCCTTTGCTATTGACCAATATACTGGTGTGGTTACCCTGACTCGAGCCCTGGACTATGAGGAGCAGACAGAGTACACGCTGACAGTCTGGGCTTCTGACTACCTCCACCAGACCACTGGAGAGGTCAAAGTTCAAGTGCTTGACGTCAATGACAACTCTCCAGTTTTCAACAAGGTCTCCTACCAGGTACAGATAATATACTTAGCACTAAAAAAGCTACATGGCCTATATACAAACTGGCTGGGGTTACCAAGCCATGCATATAATGGTATATGCATGTTCTTACAACCTTCTAACAAGGCATGCCTTATTTAGGGTTTATAAGTTGTAATTAATGTTGACTAAGTTGTTTATTAATGCTTTACCAAAGACATTGATAAGGACAACTTGTAGGTTGCCAGTTTGTAAAAATCCATGCGTCTAATGTAAATTATCCTTCAGCATAATTGGGTTTGTCTTTTTAGCTAGCTGTTTCATGAATCTTGATGGCTTTTTCGACGGTGAAAATTGGGACCCTTTACTGATGACTTACTAACATTAACTGCAGACTTGATGGCTTATTAGAAAGTGATTAGAGGTACTCCAGTGATTTGGTCTGTCACGTCCAAAAAGTTGAGGAACTCACGTAAAACAGATTTAAAAAAGAATGGTCAAAAAAGGCAGGTTGAGATATCCTGACTTTCAGTCCCTATTGTGGGTCAATCTACAAAATAATGAATCCTCCATTTCCCATAATGGAAATGGATAATGTCGTTCACTGGGCTTCTTTCTCTGCCAAAATACTCACATTTAAGCCTCAAACCCAATCCTAGATAACCCTGATGACATCATCTGGGTTATTTTCTCAGACTATTAAACTGAACTGTTATTAATATTAGTAAATCATTAAACTAGGTTCTTCCATCTTAGTAATCCAGCAAGTCAAAAGTTTCAAATGCTTTTAATTTAATTTAATGTATGGATTTTGTTTGAGATACTCTGCAGCTCTTTTCCTCAGTTTAAGAGTGGGACTGTCCATTTGAGGGGTCCTCTAATGAAATTAACTAAAAAGACAAATTCTGCTGAAGGTATACCAGCCAAAGAGGTTTTTCAAACCTGGCAACCCAAAAGTTGTTCTTACAAATGCTGAGTTTTAAAGCATTATCAAATGTTACAATTATATACCCTTTATAAATTATGCCTCATTAGAACATGGTATCTGACTGGATATAGAGTATACATCATGCTCTTTTTTTCTCTCTTCAAGGTGGAGTTGTCAGAGTTGGTTTCAGCAGACACATTAGTTGTGTCTGTGTCCGCCACTGACAGAGACTCTGGACTCAATGGCAAGATAACCTACAGACTGCTTTCATCTCCTTTACAAGGCTTTTACATCGATACAGACAATGGTAAGAACAGCTTTACTGATGGAAAAGACATTTTGATAAAAATGTCTCATTGACAACAATCCATCACTGTGTCTGTGTGTGTCTGTATATATATATATATATATATATATATATATATGTGTGTGTGTGTGTGGGTGTGTGTGCTGTGTCTTATACATATCTATTTTTTTATTTGCGGGAGCACTGTATATT
>CM022472.1:8649722-8673195 GCA_011952105.1 Coreoperca whiteheadi | reverse complement strand
GTCAATAAATATTTCACGGGACTAATCAGTGTCATAATCATAGCATAGAGTGTTTTGTTGTGTGGGAGAGGACAGTGACAGAGGTGGGAACCAGAAATAAATCAACCTCAAAACAACAATTTAAATATTAAAAGATGAGACAAAGTCCCAGCAGTGTGTGTGTGTGTGTGTGTGTGTGTGCTTGTGTGTAGAAAAGGGAGAGGTTAAGAAGTCACCAGAAGGATAAAACATTGATCCAAAATGTAACATAGTCCTTCTGTAAAAGACATTACCTCAAGCTTTAGAAGTTTCATGACTTATGACTGTCTGATGGTCTGATTTTCATATTCATCCCTCATATTCCCTCCATTAAAAAATGTTTTCTGGCATAGTTAAAGGGGCACACGCCAAATAAAAGGGCCCAGAGAAAGTCTTTGCCTGATTATGAGCAGCTCAGCATGCAGTATTAGAGGTTACTGAGAGTTGTCATTCTGCCAGTAGGAGTATATTTCTCCAGGGTTTATGTTTTTGTAGTCTTGGATGTGCAAGTGGGTTCCTTGGACAGGGTGGAAAAGAAGCAGCAGAGAAGGCAATTAGAAGTCATTGAGATAAAGTGCTTCAGAGGAGCCGTGCCTATCCTATTATCTCCCTTTTAAAAATCCCTAAACCCTAGAAATGAGATAAATCCTACTGAAAGGAAAAGGAAAGGAAACCACCACTCCTCAGTTCTGGCCACACTTTTCCACTCAAGTGTGATTTATGGGCTTCTATCATGTTTGAACTCCAAAGTTCAATATCAGAGAAATGTATTTGCTCTGTTTTGCGGTGAGGAGCACTAATGGAAAGTGAAATTTGCATCAGTGTTGACTAAAGCTCTCTTAAAAGAATGATTTTTGCGGTGCGGTGCTTCTCAGTTTTTCCATGCCTATTTGTTTCACAAACAATGAATGGTGCTGCTTTAGAGTAGAGCCTCAGAATACATGTAGAAAAGTTTAAGTGGCAATGAAGTGGAATAATAAATTGGATGAACAAACACTTAATTGTCATCCAAGAAGAAAATTTGCTCTTACAGTCTGCATATGGAATTCATTACAGAATAGTCACACAGGAAATTATGTTGCATTGCGGTGTCTAATGACAAGGACAATTTTGATTTAATTCTCAGTATATTGACATATAATATATAAAATACATGTTCTGTAGTTCTTATTCTGAAGAGAAACAAATCCAGAAACAATCTGCGTATTTGTTAACCATCTGTTAAATCAATTGAAAAGAGTTTTATAGTTTTACATTGGTGAGACCAGATGTCAGGTCTTTCCTAACGTTTCTCTACCTTGTAAGCAGTTCTATTGTATGATAAAATCAACATGTCTGACTGACTGACTGCAATATAATTTTTTGAAGTAAAACAGATTTTAGTAATTTATTTTTTTTGGCCTCTGATATCTGATATATTCAGAGCTAGTTACTAACTTTGTCTGTTTGTTGTTTCGCACTGGAAAGGTAATGTACAGTGGTTTGGAAAACAAAAACAATTAGCCAAAAGCAGTTAAAAAAGCTCCATAGACCTAAGGGAAGTTTGGTGGTAATTGTCTGTGGCTTTGTCACTAGGAGCAACTCCTTTCACATTGGATCAATTGTTAATATAAAAATGTTGATTAGTGCAGCTTTAAAAAAAAAACCCAAAAAACAAATTCACTCATGAACACGTTTTGTCTTATAGGGTCTGTTTTCACTAATAAGCCCTTGAAGACCATCACAAACAGCAACCTGATCCATCTTTTGGTTGAAGCCAGAGACAAAGGCGATCCCGTGCAGTCTACTGTCACCTCCATAGATGTGTTGATTCTGGACACCAACGACCATGCACCTTTGTTCCACCAGGACATCTACACGCTCACCGTCCCAGAAGACACACCCACAGACACCACCCTACTGACACTGTCTGCAGAGGACCAAGACTGGAGCCCTGAAAATACCCGTTTGGACTATGCCATCTTTAGGGGAAATGAGGAGAAGCGATTCTGTCTGGAAGTAAAAATGATTCAGGTTGAGAATCAGATGAGAAATGTAGGAAAACTTGTTTTGTGTAACCCTTTAGACCGCGAGACCACAGAGAGCTATGCACTAACAGTGAGTGTGTCTGATCGAGGAACGCCTCCACTGAACAGCTCTGCAGTCATTATGGTGACTGTGACAGACTGCAATGACAATACCCCCATCTTTTCCAGCACAGAATACCATGCACAGGTGAGTGAAAACAGCCATGTTGGTAGCAGGCTGGTCCAGGTCAGTGCTCAGGATCCTGACCTGGGAACCAACGGCCTGTTGCAGTATGACATTATCTCGGGAAACAGCAAGGGTCACCTCAAGCTCGACCATCAGTCTGGCCTTCTGGTGGTCAACCACTCACTTGACTATGAGGAAGACTCAAAATACACCCTCACCATCCGAGCATCTGATGGCGGGGAATCATCTGAAGAACGTAAAGTGGCTTTTACAGTGGTCTTTATCACAGTGTTGGATGAAAATGACAACACTCCATACTTCATGTTCCCTACTGTTAACTGTTCTGTGCTGGAGAATCTCCCAGCGTTCACCCACACTTGTTCTGTCCATGCTGTTGACAATGACTTAGGCCCTTACGGCCAGCTCACCTACTCTATTTTGTCCTCCTGCTTCATGGACTATGGCAGTGGCAGCCCTGAGAAGAAGGAGGCCTTTGCCATTGACCCCCTAACAGGTGACATTCACACCAGACAGACCTTTGATTACGAACGCGAGAATGAGTACTGCTTTGTAGTGGAGGCCAGGGACAAAGGCGACAAAGCAGCTACAGTGAGGGTGCAGGTGACCATCACGGGAGTGGATGAGTTCAGTCCCGTTTTCACCCAAAAGCAGTATCATTTCGTCTTGCCAGAAAATGCCACGCCCGGACAGACAGTTGGGTATGTGATGGCAATGGACTATGATGGAGGGGTGGACGGGCTGGTGGAGTACTCCCTTGTGAAGACGTCACCATTTTTCTCTATAAACAAAACAATTGGTGCCATTTTTGTGTCAGGTCCTGTATATCGCAGAAGAGGCAGCCATGCCACTGAGGACATGGTGAAGCTGGTAGTATCTGCAAGTAGTCCAAGATTGGCCTCCAGGACCACCACCTGCCTAGTTTTAGTCAATATCTCCAGCTCAGCAGAGGCACTCACTGGGGTGCCTCTTGATAAGCACATGCTCAGTTTGAGTGTCTCACTAATCATGTTCCTCCTTGTCCTTCTCATTTTTGTGTGCTTGGTTCTCAGGTACAAAATCAAGGAAGCAGCAATCAAAAAGGCTGCTGCCATTGCCGCTAACTTGAACCACGGCACAGGCTCATTCGGTAGATCCATTAGCCAAGCACAAAGTGCCATCTCTCTGGAGGTGATGAAGCGCCCCAGCATCTTGGTGACCAGAAGGGACATATCGAATCCATACAATCAGTCAGACTCAAGTGGACGTGGGTCCGCAGAGGGTGAGACCGCTGAGGACCAGGAGATCAAGTGGATCAATGAGTACCCCTGCCGTAAAAAAGACAAATCTGTACAAGGTACCCAAACCACGGAGATCCCAGATTCTGCTTTGCCTGGGGACAACATCTCTAGCCACTCTATCGATGAAGGGCCTGAGCCCATTTTATCTGTCAATAAATATTTAGTCTCAGGGATGGCCAGCACAGAAAGCCTCTACCACTTCAAAGAGGAGGGAGGAGGTGAGGGACTACTTCCTGCAATACTTAGGGTGAGGGATTTGGAGGAGAGTTTGAGGACGAATGGGTACGCTCCCCTCTCGGAAGCCCATGTCTCTGCAGATTCTCTCTCTTCACTGGTCTGTCTAGAGGAGCAGCTGCAGGGCAGCTACAACTGGGACTACATTTTGGACTGGGAGCCACGATTCCAGACTCTGGCCTCCGTCTTCACTGATATCGGGATGCTCCCTGACGAGGAGCTTCAAGGCGGCTGTGAGGACTTAGCAGCAGAGGCAAGCTGTCTCATGTACCCACCGCCTCTTATAACAGGAGTGGCTCAAGCTGGCATTAGAACTGTACCTCCACGAAAGCCGGGGCGTATGCCAAGCCTGTGCAGGAAGCCCTCTTACCCCAAATATGCGTATTCCCCCTTAGCAAGGAACACAGGACTTACCCCTTCAGCCATGACGCCCACTTTCTCCCCATCGCTGTCTTCTCTCACCATTAGGACCCCCAGTGCCTCACCAGTTGTCTCTGAAACTGGGGTGGGGGGTATCAGACTTGACTCAGGGCCCATCACTGCAAGCCTACTGGAGGCAGAAATCCAGGTGTAGACACAAACATTGACCAAGTTCATCAGTGACATTTAATTCCATCCTCCATTCACCATATGAGGGTATTTCCCCTATTATTTCTAAGGGACATTAAGAAAGTTTAGTTTTCGTTTTGATTAATTGACAACATTTTAATATATTCATTAAATACAACACATCAAACTTTTTAAGAGATATAACAAAAAAGTCCTGGATTTACTTCCATTGTTGTCCCCGTTTTTATGGCTTTAGACTCATGGGTGTCATGAGTTTAGTCTCAAACGGCCGATACCAGGCAAAGCTGTCATTTGAACATAATATAGTCATTTAATTACTTAGATTGAGGTTGATTTCATAACTTGCTTCTGTAATAACACTAATATCTGGAAAAGCCTGAACTCAGTTTGCATTATATTCTTATAATGCAGCACTTTAAATAAGAGCAGATGTTCTAATCAGCAATTAATTATTGAGTCTTTTATTGTAAACATGTTCATATGTGCATAAAATGAAACACTTTCTTATTGAAGTTGGCTGCAGCTTCTAAACGGAAACTTTTTAAGGTTGGTTTAACTTTAATAACCAAAGAAAGGCAACAGTGTTCTGTGGTTAAGTCTGTCTTCCTGGAATCATAAAAAACAGTGTTTTGAATACAGACCCATTTTTGCCTCCCTCTTTTTTAATATATTCTGCCAATAAAATGCCAATAAAATCCCATGATGAAAAGAAATTATTTTATTTCTTCAATCTAGGACAGTTCTTAATTTCAATATTAAATAGTTAAGTCTTTAAAAGTTAGATAAGCATTGCGGCTTATGCAGACATCATCCAAAGCTAAAACACTATGAAGGATTCTTCACTGACACTCATTTTGTACGGATTCAAGAAATGGGATTATATTGTCCTGCTTCCACTGGTCAGCATGATGGCTGATTTACACAAACCAGTTCCAGGTCCTGGCAGTTTTACTTTTTCACATGACCAGAAATGGTCTGTTCCCTTCATGATTGTTTTTGTGTGTGCTGACTGTAGACTATGGACATCCTGTTAATAAACAGCACTTTATGTACAATTTCCAGAGTATGAGTTTAAATGTTGATAAATCTGCAAACACATTTGCAATAAAAAAAAAAAAGGTTCTTCTGTATTTTCTTGGGTTCAGCATGTAAAGGTGTGATGTTGTGGTACTGATCTTTCAGGTACATCCTGTCTTTCAGGATGATTTATTAGCTTCTCCACTTACAGTAGGTGTATAATGTTATATTCAAAGACAGGATTTCTTACTGAATTGAAGTGCCTCTCTTTAAAGGGAATGATAGAATCGTATTTCGGTTTCAATGGGTTTTTTTTATTTTTTTTATCAATTTTTGCGTAAGTATTTTCCCGTGTTTTTTCTCAAGAAGTATCCAAGGGGAAATGGTCAAATGGTTTCAGTCAACTCATACTGCACCCCACATAAACAAAAGATGGGAATGCCATGGTTAAAAGCATGATCTTAACCACTTAAACTTTTTTGTTTACCTTCAAAGTAAAAAAAAAACAACCTTTTTATGTGGTAGAGAAGAACAAGATCGAATATAAAATCTGCTTTTATCTGTTTGTCTTAAGGCTTCAATGAGACTACATCATGCTTGAGTGAAATATACATTTTTAGTTATATTCATTTTTAATTAATTTGACACTATTATATATCCCCTATATCCATGTATCATTGCAGCTCATTTTAACTTAAACTCTTAGATGCAGTATTTGTTCTTACCATCCCTTTCATCCAGTATGCAATTTTAATTAATTATTAAAAAAGCTGAAGAGAGTCTCCACAGCTTTGGAGACTTTTTATGTTTACTGCTTGTAACCGTGATCTAAACATCTATGAATTTTGCTTCTCTAAGAAAAGTAAAGAAATACAAAGTGATTCAACATGACTCCACTTTGTCTGCTGTTAATCTAAATGTGCTTCCCTCAGGGAACATATGAGCTGAGGAAGCTGAGGAGCTAAAGTCTTTATCAGATAGTTTCATGAAAGATAATAAACAGTCAGGCCTGAACCATACCAGCCAAGTGTGTCCTGCGTGTAGTCACTGATAGGTGCGTAATTATTTAATGACTCAGTTCAGTCTCTCCTCTGCACCTCAGTGGGTTTTTACAAGCTCTGCACTCCCCTGTATTTGTGATTTCAGCGGGTCCTTGGCCTCGGGATCATGGTGATGGAAGAAATCTCTCGCCATATCAGGTGATCTAGCCAAACAAGCTTCTGTGTCCCCGCACAAAGCTCCCCACGACTGGAGTAAAAAGCAGCTCAGTGGATCTTTATCAAATACTGCATGTCAGTCAGGCATCTATTGAGAGAGGTCAAGTCTCAGGTCATAAGATTTCCATGGCAGTTCTATAAAGACACAAGTTTTTGGATTGGCAGAAACACTTTTATGTTCAATATATAGTTGAGATTATTCACAGTTAAATAAGGCAGACATGTGGAAACTGACTGTAATCCCCAGCACGGTTGAATTAACCTGCTAGGGAGCCCTTGGGCAAAAATGACCTGCTGGGTCCGCATGAACCCCTTGATCCTCCCACTCTGTGCACTGTGTATGATATGCTGTACTAACATGTTTAGTGCTTTGTAACTTGGTAAACACTAATTCATAAATGAAACAAATTAATTTAAGAATATGCAACATATAAGCACAATAATGACAAAATTGATGGTCATAAAACTAGATTTTGACACAGGGATAGTGTGATAATCGGAGTGATTTGCCATTTTGTTTTAACTTTTACATTATTCAATATGACAATGTGTTAAGTAACCATGTTGCGCCATGCAGGTAATAGGAGAATGCGTTTACATGCACGGTAGTAACCTGGTTACTGTAAGTCCATGTATACATGCAACAGGTCAGTAATCGGATTTCTCCCCTAACCCTGACCTTATATTAGAAACATGGCTTTTTCTCATATAAACTGTAAATGTGATAGAAGCCACTCTGTCAGTTGACAGACAGAGTGGAGCTTTACCTCATGGCTAATGTGTCTGAATTTTACAAACATTCAGCAGTGGAAACCCGAATTATTTAAACTTATTGCAGTAGTCTGATCCTGGTTTGTTATGTTTGGTGCCAGAGGTACAGTGAATTGTTAGACTGTTACCTAACAGTAAAAAAAAAAGTGTGTGGCCAAAAAGTGTGTATGTAATGCAGATTTGTAGCATGAGATTTTCATTACAAATTCCACCTGTTGTAAGTAAAGCTATAAAAAAGAGCATCTAGGAACTCTTCTGAAGTTCTTTCACATAAAAGATGGTACAAATTATAGACTGAATTTAGAGTGAAAAATGAAAACAGCAAGAGCTCATTCTAATGTGAGCAACCAGCTCTCTGTCTTCAAAAACCATTTTAATTGTGCATATTTATCTATACATCATACTTTTTCAAGTTTAAAAATGCATGTATATTCCGTTCAAGTGCACAAGTTCCTCAATATGGTCACTTTGGTACCAACAAAAACTGTAGCACCCATAGATGTATAAAGAGCACCAAGTATGAAAAATGTTTAAGTACCGAAAGCTAGCATCAAATATCTGGTCAGATTCATAATGTTGTTCAGTATTTCTTTGATCAGATAGTTCCTGATTTCAATAGGATATTTGCCAATTTAAGACTATATTTTATTTTATAAAGCCCTTTTATGACTTTGTGCTTAGACATCATTTAACATTTGAAAACATTAACGTCTTTTGATTAAATGAAAACCAGTTTTTGTAGAAGACCGGAGTCTACAGCCACACTAGCAGCGCTGAGGCTGTACTTGAGCTAACATGCAAGCTAACATGCACGCTAACATGCACACAATGACAATGCTAACATGCTGACGTTTGGCAGGTATAATGATTACCATGTTCATCATCTCAGTTTAGCATGTTAGCATGCTACCATTTGCCAATTAGCACGAAGCACAAAGTACAGTTGAGGCAGATGGAAATACCATTTACTTAGTTGGTCATGAAGTAAAATATTTTGACAAAATCATCTAGCATCAAAATAAAAGATGCTAGATGCGTTTAAAGCGTATGCCACTGATTTAGCATTGCACTTCCATAACATTGTCAGGATGGACAGTTTAAAACAAAAGGATCACAATCGATGCAGCAGAACCAGAATTGATGTCTTATTTATTTATTCCCTACATTCTTCTTCCAGTCAAAACCTGGCGCCTACATTACCCACAATACAACCTAACCATCGACAGTTTGGTTGGATATCTGGGTGTACTAGCAGCTAACATAGCCTCAAGCTGCTAGCCTCAAGTAGAAATGAGGAGCGAGATTAAATCCAAATGCAAATTTTAATGAGATCACCCACTTTTTATTTATAAAATGATTGATACATTCCCAGTTTTGTTTCTAATCAGTGTGGAGTAAGTTGTTGCTCACGGAATTCAGATACGTTTTTAATTTACAGGAGAGCCACAATCTGTTTATGGTCTATCAGCAGGTTTGTGGCAAAAACATAAATCATCTTCAGTATCATAAATTACCACTGGGCCCTTTGACTCGGACAATCAATTATGTCCAGAGCCTTGATATTTTTCCATAAATCTCATAAGTTCATCTAAGATGTGTTGCTGAAAGATTTTTATAAACATTGTCACACTGAGAGCTTGCTTTTTGCTTCATTTGCAAGCTGGAAACAATCCAAATGTTTTCTGTTTTTACTCACTTCCACATTTTTTTCCCCAAAACAAAAAGGGGGCACATTTGACAGCAGAAGAAAGAAATGTTAACCATCATCATTTATTAATAATGAGAACCAATTTTAGCATTTATTTATAATACAGCCATTTGTAATCTTCACAGGAATCACACTGCACTTTGCATAAAGAATGAATCACAGAATGGGAACGAGTAAACTGTGCTGACCATAGCTTACCTCTGTTTTTATCAGAACCAGGTGGTACATCCTTTCTGTCTTCTTTTCAGATGTTTGACAAGTGTGTGGGGAGATGTATACCAGAGTGTGTTGCTGTGCCTGGTTCTGATGGAAATTAACACAGACATGATGTGGGATAGCTGAGCAGAGCTGGGAACAAGGATTTGGAAATGGGGATGGTGACATGCAGCTTGTAGAAAAACTGGCTTGTTGCTTGATTTCTTCCAGACTCTTAACGCGGCTCGTCTTTTTAATATCTCCAGCAACTGTGGAGTTTCATTCCAAAACAACATGCAGTACATAGGAAAACATAAATCCCATGCTTCCAAAACTGATAGCAGTTTATTTTAACTATAGTGAACCACAGTGAGTACTATTTAAGTACATTTACTCAAGTACTATATTAGGTACAATTTTAAAATCCTTAAGTATTTGCATTTTATGCTATTTATAATAATACAGCACTACATTTCAGATGTAAATATTGTACTTTTTCTTCCATTACATTGATTTGACAAATATAGGTACTTTATACTTTGCATAGTTTAGATACAAATGACCTTTAAAAATATGATGCAGTGTTATAGATTAAACCACGCAACAATTAATAATGCATCAGCAATAATATACCAACAATATAAAATAATATAACACTATGACAGTGGCCATATGGCATTATATGTACTTTTTCTTTTGACACTTAATAATTAATTAATTAATAATTCTGTACGAAATATAATATTGAATTCAAGACTTTAACTTGTATGCTGCATTTATTTAAATAAAAGACCCTCCTCCACAACTAGTTACCAATATTCTTTTTAAAAGCGGAAATTCCATACAAATACAAATACCAGACAGATGCTTTTTAAAATTCTGTGGGATTTTAAAATAAAACAGCTCAGAATTGTTCAGATAAAATCCTAGTATGTTCTTTGACAGTACCCTGAATCCAAAAAATACGAATACTCCACTGTAAAGCTTCACATTTGACACAATGGGCCTTTTGGCTAACTCTGGCATATTGACAGGAATGTTTATTAATATGCACTGTCCCGGGAATAAATAAATAAATAACAAGTGGGTAACTCATTGTCACTTGCCACCAACGTTAGCAAAGGTAGTTTCATGCAACAAACAAACAGCAAACCATTGAGTCTGTCCATTGTAACTGTTGTGAATTTAAGATGACTACAAACTTTTCATGGCCACCTTTTAAGCCTATAGGTGTTTTGATATTTAAATCATAGGTTTTCAGTTGAGTATTCCTCACAGTATAGACCTTAGCTGGCAGCCTAATACACTGGGATAAGACTCTCCCCCGTCCCCTGCACACGCACGTAGCAGGCCTGGAGCTCCTTGAATGAGACCAGTGGGGAGAGGGAAAAAGAGCTTTGTTGGTGGAGGGCAGAAGAAGGAGGGTCAAACAGGCTTTGGATGTATGAATGATGCCTCAAGCATCACATTTGGGTCCAATCAAATCAGTGATGTTTTTTGGCCACAATATATAAAACAGATGGACCAAAAATGGGAGGAGTACAATTGCTTTGTATAAAAGCTGTTCAGAGTGAAGAAGTAGTATTCTACTTTTTAAGGCTTGGAAAGCTGTTTCCTTTTTGTTTTCTAAAATGTTGTCTAGTTGTCCATGTTTCATAATGTAACATTTCTTTAAAGCGTTTCATTGTATGCTGAGAGTAAAACAAAAAGTTTGTCTCCAGTACTGATTAGTTTCATTTTTTGTCTGTAGCTTGTGTGGCCTGCTGTTAACATTAATAATATCTCAACCTTTGACCTGCTTGTAATATGAAGACTTTTTTTTAACCACAGACCTGAGTGTGAATGTCACCTTAAAAGAGTGTCTCTGGACATGCAATGTTGTCTCACACCCTCAAATGACCTCTAATCCCTCAGGAAAGCAGCAGGGGATGAAGTGTGCTTGTAGGGTTGGGGGTTGTTTTAGCCACAAAGGTGAAAACATGAGGACAGGTGCTCCCTACTGGGCCTCTTCTCCCAGTATAAGGGGCCTGGTTCTCCTGTGATGGATGGGTCTGGGTGAGATGCCAGGCCCCTTTGGGGCAGAGTCCACAGCAGGGGAGGCACCATCTGGGAACAGAATGTCAAGGCTGGCTCGAGAGTGGAGATTTATGCCCCAACCTCAGGTTCAAACGGTTGCGTCTGACACAGTGTAGACAAGGTGGCAATGACAGCTTTCCTCCTTTCTTGTCCAAAAGGAGTCCATCCATTTTTGTCTGTGGGGACAAGATGACTTTAGGGTCAAGTATTTCCAAACTAAACATCTTCCTTTTCTTCTCTGGGTTGTCCCTCAGTGTGTGTCATGTAGATAAACTTGAAACAGTACAGGTAGCAAATGACGCAGACACAAGTGTCAGTCTTTCCGATGCTGCCAGCTTTGAGTCTTTGTGTTTGCCCTGCTCAATGAGGGAAAGCTCTATGCTATGTGCAAAACCAAAGGGATTTTTTTACATGTCGAACTTCAACAGCATGCATAAATTAAGGGCAGACAGACTCAAACAGGCAGACCAAAAACTTTTTTCTCCTAGCTTTCCTCAGCTCCCTGAAGAAGCCACAACCAAAGTTTTTTTCCAAACCATTCTAACGTCCTCTACACACACTCATATACACAATCCAGCCACAACAACCATTTGGAATAAACACAGATGGTGAGTTGCATGAGTTCATCCACTGACCAGTGAAATCTCCATCAGTTGACTCAGGGTAACAAGAATCAGAGGCCACGGCAGTTTTTTGATGGGCCTATTAGTGCCTTGGCTGCACAGGGAGGTTGGAAAGGGAGAGGTATTAAACAATTAGAGCCATAGACACAGATGTGGGAGACAGAAGGAAAAGCTGTGTGTGTGTGTGTGTGCGTGTGTGTTGGGGGTTCCCAGGCCTATGAAAGTGGTCATGCAGGACTATGCACAGTGTCCCATGTGGAGCTCATTTTATCCCTTCACTTTGAGGATAATCTGTAGAGTGTAGAAGCATAAAGCATGCGTACATTTAAAGTATTTCATTTACTGGCATATACAAGGATTGTGATGTTGTCTGTTTCTTAATGTACTTATATATAGAGCAAAAACATTAAAAGACAGATATACTGTAACTGAACAGAAAGTACAGAAACAGGCAGTGTCGAACAGCCAGTTATACGCAAGACAAGTATAGAGGCTCCATGTACGACAAAACTTCAGCTCTACAAGGTGACAAGTCCACTGGAAAATACAAATTTCCAAAAACACTGAATCTCCCATTGTTATGTATCCTGAACCTCAGTTTAGTTTTCTGAGTCGTCTCATGTCTGCAAAATCCTCAACATGTTGTACATAATTTCTTTGTGTATTAAAGCTACAGTAGACAGTATTTATGAAAAAGTAAAATGTATCGTATTAGCTTGTTACCCTAAACCTAAAAAGTCAGGCTGCAGCAAAACACTGAATCCCATCTTTTCTATCTGAGAGCTGGAAGTTTCATATGTTTTGCTACCTATACATTATGTATACATCAGTGTGTGTCTGGAGTGGGACAGATTAAAATAAATAAAAAACAGTTAAACGTTTTGGATAATAATACCTTTACTTGCAGAGTTAGATGAGAAGATTGAAACCACTCTCATGTCTGCACATTAAATATGGAGCAATTAGCCTAGCTTAGCTTATACTGTAGACTGAAAGCAGGAGGAAACAGCTTCCTTGACTCTCTCTAAAATTAAAAAATAAACCTACCAACACCTCTAAAGCTCACTAATTAACACACTGTATTTTATTTAATTAATTTATACACAAACAGTAATGTAAAAATTACATTTGTTACAGTCCGTCACTATTTATTGGCGAGCACAGTGACATCCTGTCTTGTCTTCTCAGTGAGGTTTCCAGGCATCAAGAATTGCTGGGGGGGACATACAAACTCTTATTCATCAATAAATAGTTACCACCGTTACAGCTCCAGAGGCGTATTTTTGAACAGAGCCAAGCTAGCTGTTTCCCCTTGCTTCCAGTCTTTATGCTATGATAAGCTAACCACCTTCTGACTCTTAACTCTTAACTGTGTGTGATACCTGACGCACAGGCCTGAGAATTGTATCAGTCTTCTCATCTAACTCTTGGAAAGAAAGCAAATGAGCATATTTAACAAAACGCTGAACTATTCCTTTCATTCCATCCATTCCTATTCCTTTCAAATGTGCAAACGTGTTCTAAACATCAAAGAGGTGGACTCACTGATTTTACATCTCCTGAGTTTGTTAATGTGAAGCAGTCATAGACTGTGCAGGCTTGTAAACATGACGGTATGCTACGTAGTTCATGAAGGTCACATTTGAGATTACTTGCGTGTAATATTTGAAACGAATGACTTGTTCACCGAGGCTGAACCTTAAAGGGAATCTTTATAAAAAACAATGACCTTATTATTCATTATAGGCCTTCATCCACTACACCAACCCTTAAAGTATTTTGAATATTATGTCATCTGGAGTAACATGGAATGGCAGCCTGATTTCTCAAACAGCTTTTGGTTTCAGTATTTCAGTGGGATATTTTATTATTGTGCTCCTTTGGCAGAGCAACAGTAACAAACGTTTTTCTACAAAACATAAAGCAAACAAAGCAGTCTCATCATCTTGACACTGAGCAAGTTTGTCACTTCTTGCTTACCATTTCAGTTGTAATAGTCGCCTTAAAACCCAGACATCATGCATGGAATGGATTAGAATAAATGTTATATTTAAGCTTGTATACACCGAATGTGACATATGATAGGGCATACGTAACCTCTGGCAGTATGAGGCAGAGCCAGGGCGATGTTTTGGTTGGAACGCTATAACTCGATATTGTGCCATCACCCTAATTCAGCCAGGGCTGTCAAGCAAAGATTTGCAGAATATTTAATTAAGCACCACGGTGAAAGATAAGCATGGCCATGTTTACTTTCTGGTCATGTGCCTTGTGGTGCAGTGATGATGCTCTGAAACACTTTTGCAGGGCTTCTGTTTCATCCCTCTGCAACAAATACAAACAGAATGTCAAAAGGGGAGGTCGTTTTGTTGGATGTTTGAGGTTGGAAAAGCCCTCGGTGTTAAAGGGGAGCCATCATTTAGTTAATGTGAGGCCAGTTTTTAAGTGTGTGTGCAGTGATGTGTCTCCCCAAAGAGTTTAGGATACCTCAGGGTCTTTTCCTTCTCCTCTCAGGAGGACTGCAGTTTTAATGTGCCATGCCTCGGGCTTGTTCCATCTGCCTCCGTACACCATTAGACAGAAGCACACACACATACAAGGTAGTGACGCTACTGTAAGTGCTAACACGCTCTGCTCTGGGAGTTGACTGAGGAGTAATAAAGGGCTTGGTGATTTTTTTCTGACTGCATTTAGGGTGCTTTCTTGTTACCACAGTAGAAGACTTCAGCTTGTGGGGTTTTAATGTTGCCTTCTTCATATGAAAACAACAGGGAAGCAATGATGACGTGTTGATGTTTCCATTAGACCACTTAATGTTCATACTTGGCACATTGACAAAAGCATTTAGTTTTCTGAAGACATCTACTTTTGGAGATTAGCTATAAAATAAAATTTGCAGAGTGGTGATTTTATGCCCGACATCATATGATACGACTATAAACTTTGACCAGTATGAAAAGAAGAAGTACAAAGCACATTTTTAAAAACTAATCAATAGATCAAGACATTTTGCTTGTTTGAGGCTGATGAGGTTAATCAAGTCAATTTTTTTGGGGGGGGGGGGTTGAGCGTTTTCATTAACTTAGAATTAGCTGGTTTTATCTACATAGGGAGCGGGTCCCTTTTCACGGAGATCGCCATGTTGCGCCACCATGTTTCTACAGTAGCCCAGAACAGACAAACCAAACACTGGCTCTAGATCGGGCCATTCATGTTTTTTGCGAGTTTCGCGGCAACTGTAGTTTCTGCTACACGCTTGGAAAAGGAGGGTGAGGCGAGAGATATTCAAATGGTTGCAATCTGCAGTTTCACCACCATCTGGCACTAAATCCTACACACTGCTCCTTTAAAAGTATCTATACTATCCAGACTCTCTTGGCACCACCTTGACAGGGTCAATTTGCATACTGGCCCAGACCAAACTATCACAAAGTTCAGATCAGAGGGTAACTATCCTTTTTTGAACATTGCTAACAATAACCATAAATGTTTGCCTTTACACATCTAAGATCAGATAAACGTTATCTGGTGAGGGGAATCATTACATGTAGATGTTATCTATCTGCTAAAATCTCTTGACACAAGGATGAATTCCTATCCTTCTATACCTTCATTTTCTGACAACGATTGATGTTGTTGACATCTTGATTTTGTATTAATTTATAGTCAATATAGTATAGAGATATAGTTGATTTTAAGAGTGCAGAACATTCTTCTCTTTATATTTGCTTATCAAGATCAACCAGTAAAACACAGTTCAAATACTGACAAAACGGTTAAACATTTAAAACACGACAAATATAATTTCATGTGCTGTTTTCCTTCTGCTCTTATCTTGATGCGTTGCATTCCAGAGCACGTTCCAATTTCCTAGAAAACGATAATATATATATTCTGTTTACTCATGCGTGTCTGTAGCTTTTGGCATGTCAGGGGTATCTGGATAAAATTACCCTTAATTACATTTACTTACGTTGAATGGAGTTATCAGTCTTAATTGTGGTACACTAGCCGAAACAAACATTTTACAGTGTCAAGAAGAAAAAAACATAGCACATACATCTGGTAAAATGAATCAATTATTATCTTGGATATCTGTTTTCTGTACTATGCAGGTTTTTGTAGGCGATTGTTATATTTTGATGGCTTTGTCCCATTCTTGAAACTGTAGAAAGCAACTAGAAGTCAAATCTTGTTTCATGGTTCAGAGGTTGTTCAGAGTTTGGGCTGAACTTGGTGTAAAGTCTGTTTCTGTTCAAGGGACACACACTTCTCAACAAAACCTCCAAACAAAAGGTGTCCTTGTTGTGGTGTCACAGCTGTGAATGAATACCAAACCTTTATTTTAACTTGAGCATGTGTCTGGTATTCCAGGGGTCACTGGGGGTCACTTGCTAACCCGCTGCCACCATCGCTAAAAATTAAGTGGGGTGGTTTTTCTTTTTTCTAACCCCCAAATTCCTGAGATGAAGGTATGTGAGATTATATTTCACAACACAAACTGTCACAAGGCAAATGACCCATGAGTTCCGGTGGAGTGGTAATTTCTCCATTTCATGGAGAACATGTCTTTGTATGAAGTAAATTAATTTGAAGACTTAACTTTGTGGGGAAAAAACACATCATTTGTCTTTTTTTTAATCTGCCATATAATTTATTTTTTTAAAGAATCTGCAACACTATGTAATCTTAATTTTAATAGGTTATTTTTATTTTTGCAGACTCCTTACAATCTCCAATAGCAATTAATGTGTTAAAAATGTGTTAGAGGAAAATAATAGGTTAAAACTACACAATTCTGAATTATACACATTGCCTCAGTTAACATATGTATTATTCATCGTAACAATCCCTCCAAAACATGTCTCAGAATCTCTGTTTCTGTGCTGCAATCATTTAGGATCTACTCTTATCTGACCTGTAATAGATTCATTTCTTGCGTTTGCGAGTAGGGGCAAAAGTGAAGAATATTTACTTTCATCAGGACGTATCATTTTACAGAACTTGACTTGAAACCTCCTGAAAAGAGCAGGAAACTCCCCTCACTGAAGCTGAATGAATCTTTTTAATATTTTAAACCTTCTGATTTTCATTCATAAATAATTCATTACAAAGCTCATCTACTCAGTCAGTAGAGAACAGCAACATCCCTTTTATGAGGAATGTGTGAAGGTGGCGAGGGGTAGGACTATGGAGTGCCCTTCTCCATATGGGGTGGAGATCAGGTACGGGTCATTTAGAAAACACTTCTCTGACAGCAGAGCTGCTTGTACTTTGGTCTAAGTTGTAAAATATTCCCATAGAGACCTTCACAGTGTGAGTCTTGCAGCTTCAGTATCGGTCAGGGGTCAAAGAGCAGGGCCCTGCAGAAGAATCAGCTTCACACACTGATCCATGGACATCCTTCAAGCATAAACCTGCCTGGCTCAGAGTTGTGTTTTATGGTACAATGACACTGTTTTTTGATCCTGTAATGCCAATCTGGCCGGACTTTTGACCAGTCTTCAAATACTGAGATTGTTCCCATAATTCTGATGACTAATTACATGGCTCTGTCCAAAATAATCTGCCTACCAGCACCTCTAAAGCTCAGTAATGAACACATTATATCTAGTTTGTTTAATCCGCACAAACAATGCAGTGCAAACTTCAGGAACTGCTCCCAGTAGTCCCAAATAGTCTGCCACATAACCGGCCACAAAACCGCAACTTGTGGTTTATACACTTGGTTTTTGTATGGATTAGACAAGATATAACATGTTAGTTATTTAATTAGTGAGCTTTAGCAGTGCTGGCAGGCAGATTTTGTCAGCTTTGGACAGAATCAAGCTAGCTGTTTTCCTGTTTCCAGTCCTTATGCTAAGCTAAGCTAACGGCTGCTGGCTGTCACCCTATATTTATCGTACAGGCGTGAGAATAGGATCGATCTTCTCATCTAACTCTCTGCAAGCAAAATGTCCAATTATTGCTTTGCATGACTTATAAATGGCTTATTAATTGAAATAGTTCTAACATTTATTAATTACATTTCAATACTACAGTAATAGAAAATACAAATACTCTTGTACCCTCTCCACATATTTGTCCACTGCTATATACAGTTTGCAAATCTCTAATATCCATCTGGTTATCCCAAAGTCTGGAAGAGTCGTCTACGTGTCCCACAGCTGCTCTGAAACCCCATACTGAGTCAATTAGACCTGTACAATAGGAACATCAATTCCGCCAAGCAGGCACAATCTATATGACTCTGGACCTCTAATGAGATTAATTCCTCTTGGATGGGATAATTCTTTCCAAAATGTCAATGTAGAAGGAGTGATTGAAGTTAACAAGCTCATTAGTGCACTTCAGGACAATGTTCAGAGCTGTGTAGTTGATTCTCAGTTGGCAATCAAGGGCGTGTGGAAGACAAGTATAAAGACTAGTGGTCCTAACATTGAAGCCTTGTGCTTTGTACTAAATAATCCTTATTTTATCAGTTAAGTTAACACCATTTTGCAAAGGCGTGACAAATTGCAGACCATCTTTACAAAGTCCAAACAAAGTATTTTGATACCAAGTATCTGCCATACACTCAAAACTCAGACATTGACTAGACAGACAATACTTGTTAGAAGGATCACTTCCCTGTCCCAAGATCCTGTATGGGGCTGGGTAGCCTGTCTGCATAAAAATGGGCCTATATGGGAAACAAGACTTTTCAAAAACAGGGTTGGTTTACATCAGCAGTTCTGGTGGCTTTGATGCTTCTCACATTGAGAGATGAGTCTTAATTTCAATAAATTGATTTCTCAAATATTTCCACTGTGGTTTGGCTTTTTTCAGAACCTGCACCATACACTCTGGGATTGTTTTTGACAGTAGCCTAGCCCTTCTTTATGAAAAAAGGAAGAACAAGCGAAAAGGGTGGAGGGTAGTGGAGGGGAAAGCGAAAGAATGAAGGGTTAGTGGGCTACAGATGGACCACTAGGTCCGACAAGCTGTGTCTCATTTTCACACAGAGTTGTAATGAGAACCCGCTGGGGTGACTTTAAGCACAGGCTAGGATCAGCTTACCTCTATCCCGAGCCTCTGACCTTAACTGTCTATGAAAGCGTATTTTTAATAGAGACTGCATGTTATCGGTGTTTGGAGAACTAAAGCCTAATACATGGTAAGGTTTGATCCAGTCCTAATTGCAGTCCATGTATCCCCTTTTGGATACTTTCCATCATGTATATCCTTTGATTCTTCTCATTTTAAAATTCGAGCTTAAGCATCCAGGATGTATCAATTTGACTAGTTTACCACATGTTTTTGTATATTTCTGATGCACATACATCCCAAAAGTGCATTATGAGTCTATTGACAGCTGATCACATTAGTCGCCCAAGAAAGCATGTGACCTGCCACACCACAGGTACAGTTTAGCCAGCTGAGTTACTGCTCATTTAAAGTGAGTCCAGTTGCAGGTTAACAGGGGGCTCTAGGCCTTAGATGACCATATAAGTGTTTCAACAGAAAACTGTATAGAATTAGTACACTTTGAAGGAAAGGGGATAAGAGGCCTTATGGCAGTATAAAAGCAAGTTAAACCTGCTGAAGAACCAGTGAGGTCCCTGCTTTAGTGCTGTTAGGCCGCATTCAGACCAACTTTGGTTCTAGGTGAAAAACATAAATTTATTTGAATGAGGCCAGTCTGATGCCACTATGGCAAAAGAAGAAAAAAAACCATCGTATCAAATACATGTAAGCACACATACTTTGTAACATTAATGCCATATTTCTACTGTTTACCTTGCAATCATTGCAACAGATGACAATGTCCACCGTGATACGTTTTTCATAGTTGCATAATTCTGTCCCAGAGTATTATAAACCATTGTGCAGTGTTATGGCATCTGATAATCCTTCAAACTGATGGATCTGTTACTCGGCAACAGACTTCCTGGATCGTATTTCATGTCTCACTGGTACCTGAAGCAACACACCCACACCAACGCAGCCCCATGCGTTATTTTAAAGCAGCCTGTTTTTGCTCTGAAGTGCCAGCTTAATCCTGACAGGCTTGGAAGGCATTTTTGCTCTTTAAAGCAGCTATAACCAGTATTTTTATAAAAACACAGGATCAAATGACTGTGTGTAATGTGAAAGGTGTCACATGTAGTGATGAGCCCGCAAAGAATAATCGGCCAACTCTTCAGTTCCCATCTGATCTACTGAGCTTTTTAGCATCTTCCAGCTCATTGTTTGGGTTTTCCAGCCTGCAACTTCACTGTTTTGGTTCACTCTCACTGCCCTCGTAGGCTTATTTTCAGCGAAAAGCTCTGGGCACATATCTCATGACCTCTGCAAATAAAACCAAAACTGCCTGCATGGCTAGATACAACTACATGTAAGTGAGAAAACGTGTTTATTTCTTTCATGTTTTGTAAATGTTGGTGAACTGACTACTATAGCTTTGCTCTCCTGTATAGTAATCAGTTTCTAGAAGTGAGCAACATTGAGTATCACCAGTAATGTGGATTCATGTGTAAGGCATCTAATTTAATCCATACTCCTTTGTTCCAGAGTTGGGAAACACTTACTGTACTCCAGTAGCAAAACAATCTAACACCTAATTTTAGGGTGCAGCGCTTTATTAATAAAATATTATATTTACATACCAGGTTCACCAAAATGTTTATAGGTTCTGTCTTGTTTTTGTAGGGCAAGCTAAACATGTGAAGTGGGACCTCTTGCCAAAATATGCTCTTTGTTCAGTTGTGCTAAAAAAAAAAAAAATTAGACAAATATAGAGCAATAAACTTTAATGGCAGGTTTAATTCATGGCAAATCATCCTAGTACTTAAAACAAGTGACTCATAACCTTTGAATGACTGAAGGAACTGCTGAGTGGGGAAGGTAGGACGTTCTGAGAGACTGAATTGTGACAGTACCATACAACATGTGGTACTTTGCACACTAGATGAGTTTAAGAATAGATTCGTGCCCATCAATTCATTGCTTCTGGAAAAAGAAAAAACATGTTGCTGTTGAGTTTTCAGCACCACATGAAATTAAATTCACCTCCATTGTATTGGAGTGGCAGCAGAAGCCTCAGTGACAGATATCTCGAAATGTAGGTAAAACCACAAATATTTGAATGTCTAGAAAACCACAAGGGGGAAGTGGGAAAATATGTTTCTGCTATTTGGGTGAACTGACCCTTTTAGCTAGAAATTCCACAAACATCACATTCGAGATTTAAGTGTTCACTCATTTCAGCTTCTTCCGAGGGAGCAAGAGGAAGGTCAAGCCTGAGAAGAACCACGCTGCTGTCTGCAGACCAGACTGTAGCTCAAGGGGGTCTGAGAGCGGATAGGAGCCAGAGCTGCAGAGCAGGAGGAGGCAGATTTGGTTTCACCCCTGGGTGTGCTGTGTGGAGGTCTGCTTCTCACACCAGGGCAAACAATATTTCACCATGTGGTATGAAGCTGCAGACCTGCCCAGAGGATGTCACCACTAAACTCCTAATGATGGAAAATTAACGCTCCACTGAACTGAGCTAAATACCCCTACTGACAACATTTCCAAACTATTTACAGCATGGGTCTAAAAACAGCAAGTTAAGGGATCACTCAGGATGTATTTCTGTTGGTTTGGGCGTAATGAGGAGAACCTGTCAGACACGTCTTGTTATTATTTCCATGAAGGGCAGGAGATGAAATAGAGGGGGAAATTGCTAAGAAAACGGCCGGTGATAAAATACCAAGAGCTATAATTAGAAATCAAAAATGCCTGTCAGACCCAGAGGAGCAACACGTGAGAATTTGGGCTTTTCTTTGAGAAATGAGACAAATCTGTCCACAAGGTTCACCTGATATGAGGAAACCAAGTGTTGAATGGAGAAGGGGTCTTTACACACACTATAGAGACTCCTCCCAGACATGCCTGGAAGAAAACCTCTCGTTACAGTAGGAGCTGGCCACTGACAGAGGCTCTATCAACGCTGACCGATGCTCAGCAACCCCTGATTTAAGCGTTTATATTTTGCAGGTTTTACGCGCATTCAAAATGAGAGCCGGTGTTTCGACAGTGACAGTGTTGTGGGTGATGACAATACCCTGCATGGAGGCCATCCACGGATTGTACAATTTTGGCCAGCATGACTTATTCTACAAAAAGAATAACTGCAAGCCAATTCCCGCAAATCTCCTCCTGTGCCACGATATAGAGTACACAGACATGCGGCTCCCGAACCTGCTCGGACACGAAACCATGAATGAAGTCCTGCAGCAAGCTTCGTCTTGGATCCCCCTGGTTCAGAAGCAATGTCACCCCGACACAAGAAAGTTCCTCTGCTCCCTTTTCGCTCCCGTCTGTCTGGACGATTTGGACGAGCCCATACAGCCGTGCAGGTCTCTGTGCGAAAGCGTCAAGAACGGCTGCGCGCCAGTGATGTCCGCGTTTGGCTTTCCTTGGCCAAAGATGCTGGACTGCGACCGTTTCCCACTCGACAATGACCTGTGCATTCCACCTGCGGGCGTCGAGAGCTCTGCGCCAGTCACCAAAGAAGGTAAGGTTTCTTTAAACTGCATTTTAAAAGCATATTTACCATCCCCAAGTACTGTGCATTAATGCCAAAATCACTGAGTGGCACATAAAATATAAACTACATGATTGTCTATTCAACATATTCACTCATCTGTCCATTTAATGCACCAGAATCCACTGTGGTCTCATCTGGACCATGGCTGTGCAGGTCCTACTTCGTTTGCACGGTACATAACATTTGTGTTGAATTATGGCAGATTATGTAACATTTACCACGTCTAATTTCTGTTTTAGTGCCCAGAGTGTGCGATGCTTGCAAGGAAACCGATGAAAATGACAACGAAATAGTTGACAACCTGTGCAAGAATGACTTTGGTAAGTCCATCCATCTATTTTATTAGAGCAGTAGTTCCCAAGGTGAAGCCCAGGGGCCCCAAGGGGTCATGAAGGCGTTCCAGGAGATTTCAGGCAACGTGAGGAGAAATTGTAGTCACAAATGTTTCATTCGCTAGAAAGTCCAAAGGAAGAATGTGCATCCTCTTTTATCTCCCCATTGCATCCATTTTAGCCCTAAACCATAAATGCACAGGCCTTAAGCTTCTCAGGTGGCTTTCCTTAAGGCAACATGCAAAAAAGGATGATCTCAGTTTTTTTGGTGAAAACAGTGCCAGTCTCCATTCCTTATTTTCTCTCCTACTTGACTCAAGCTCTGAAGATCAAGGTTAAGGAGATCTCCTACATCAACGGTGACACCAAGATAGTGCCGGAGACCAAGAGCAAGACCATTTACAAGCTGAACGGCGTGACGGAGCGTGAACTGAGGAAGACGGTGCTGTGGTTGAAGGACGGCCTGCAGTGCATCTGTGAGGAGATGAACGACATCAACGCTGCCTACCTGGTAATGGGCCAGAAGGTGGACGGCCATCTGGTCATCACCTCGCTGAAGCGTTGGCAGAAGGGACAGCGCGAGTTTAAGAGGATTTCCCGCAGCATCCGCAAGCTGCAGTGCTAGGAAGGGTGGTGGTGGTGGGGGGG
>CM022472.1:8604814-8649697 GCA_011952105.1 Coreoperca whiteheadi | reverse complement strand
AAAAAGGGTTTCATTAAAAAAAAACGGCAAAAAATTTTTTTTTGATAAGTTTAAAACATTTGTCCCCCCCCGGGGGGGTGTAAAGGGGGGGGGGGGGGGGGGGGGGGGGGGGGGGGGGGAGCTGCATGTGTCACAGTTGAAGAAATGGTTTAGCTAAGCTCTTTCCAATTATCCCCTTTCCAGTTTGTCAAACAAGTTGCAATTATGGTTCAGAGATTCCTCTCTAGATTCCAGCAAAGATGTTTCTTTGGCCTTAGAAAGCCACTTCCTTTGTTTTCCATTGGTTTATAGTTAAAAAAAAATGCCCAGTATCTTAAAAAATAGCCAATATATAGCGTCTCTGGGGCCGGCCAAAAAAACTTGCATGTAATTAACCCCACAATTAATTCTATTAATAATTCTTATGGATGCTCATGTTCTGAAAGGTGCTATGTCCCAATACGCTCAAGCTGCAGTCATCAGTGATCAATTATCAGTTACCAATCAATCATGAATTACTTAATTGTTAATTATAATGTGGAAGACCCCAGGAGGAATAGCTGCTACTAAGGTAGTAGCTAATGGCCATCTAAATAAATAAACAAATAAAATAAAACAAATCAATAAGGCCATCATATTTTGAAAGGGGGATTTGTAAGTGACTAAACTACACAGATTGGCCATGTCTTCTGAGCAGGGCTCGCATTTATATCTGTGCAGACACAGAAGCAAGCAAATATAGGGGGTGGGGGGGGCGATTTTGTCAAGTTCATTCATTGAGTCCCATTCATTTTGCACCGAGCGCCCCCTAGTGGTCAGTGGTCGGTTTTAAAGTGGTTTGTCTTTGCTGTCACCTCGTTAATTGCAGTTAATTGTGCTCAGCTGGTGTCCCGGGTGGAAAGGAGTCACTAGTTAGATGGTTGGAGCGAAAGCTAGCGGAGCTTTGAATTTAAAGATTAAAAGAAGATCAAAAATGATTGAATCTTAAAAATATAATAATAATAATAATAATAATCATTGGCAGAGGTGGCCTACCGTTAAATCCTGCGATGGGGGTGAGTTTAAGACATGTTCCTTCTCTTTTCCGGTATTCCTTGAGACCTGTTTCTGCTGAAATCTGCATCATAACCTAAAAATGACACTTTTTTTTAATTAGTTTTTTTTTTCATGGGGCATTCCTCAAACAAGGTTAAATCACCAACAGTTGTTTGTTTAGGGTGATTCAAAACTCCTATAAGGAACAAATTACACCACAAGAGTCAAAGGCCTTAACTGTTTTAGATGGGATTCCATGATTTAAAGTACTCAAATTAAATAAAACGAGCTCTGGTAAAATATTTTGGTGGGGGGGGTGTTAAGGTATTCGCATCCGATAAACTCTTTTCTGTCATAGTTAACAAAAAAAAGAGAATACAATGACAAATGTGTATTCAAATTGTGTGGTGCATATTGAGTGAAGCTGTGAGCTTAGTGAGATGTTTAAAGACAAAATGTCTTTTTGTATTCCCATCGTCTTCTCAAGCAAAAACAAGAGATTGCTGGCTATATTCTCTTCCTGCTCAACATTTTAATATTCCTGGTAGCTTTTTGTACTTGAGCCGCGCCATACTTCTCTACCATAGTATGATTTTAAAAGCTAATATTTTTCTACTCCAGACTTAAATATTTCATTTCATTTAAACTTGTATGTTAAGTTTTGATTTGCATCTTCATCCTATTGAGTGACACAAGTTGTTTTTTATGGTATTAGTGATGAATAGCTTGAGATTTGTTTGGTTGGTAGTTTTTGATTTCATGAGCAGTAACTTGTTAAGCGTGTGTGTGTGTGCGAAAGGTAAAAAAAATAATAATTTGAAAGTATTACTGTGTAAATATAATATACGTCTTTTTATCCGTGTATAAAGTTTTCAGTGATTAAAAGCTGCCAATGACATGTTTTTAAAATTACTAATTTCTTTGGTGTGTGTGTGTGTGGCAGGAAACAAATATACTCACAAAGTACTTTTAAAAAATCTAATGAACACTTTTATAAGATGGAAAATAAACCTACATGTAGTATTAACTAAACACCGCCATCTAGTGGAGTTCAATGGTAAAATATGGTCATGGACAACAACTGCATGCATACAGGCATTTGGTGTATCTAATAATTTCAAAAAATGCATATACAAATACTTGCTGTATACCTCCGCCCCATAAAATATTTGCACCATTATTATAATAATGCTAAATAAATCTTGGCCTATGAGCCTAGCGTCAGTTAAATGACATGTACATCTTGAATCTAAGCTTTTCTTTCTTGTTGTGTATATTTTGACCATGCATTTCTGGAAAAAGCAAGGCACTTGTTTTGTTCCTGATAACTCATTTGTTTTTCAGTTCTCTGCTTACTGTGGGAAATGCTTGAACTGCTCACAAACTAGGAATGAGGATTTAAAATTATTCCAGCAGGTAACTTTAGTCATGGAAAAAGCTACCAAAAGGCACACTTACTGTCTTGGCCCATAAACACTGGGAAAGTTTATACCTTTACTTAGCCCAACACAATGACCGATTTGAAAACCTCAAACTAAGGCTGCAACTAATTATTTTCATGATTGATTATACTGTTTGTTTTTAATAAATACATTTTTAATTTAAAATGTCAGAAAATAGTTAAAAAGGTCCGCCAGCTTCCCTGAGTTAAAGGTGTGGTCTTAAATTAGTTTTTTGTGTGACCAAACAGTCCAAAACTCCAAAATACTAAATTTATACTGAATGTAAATGAGATGCAGGAAATCCTCACATTTAAGAAGCTGGAACCAGCAAACATTGAGCATCTTTGTATAATAGATGACTTAAACAGGATTGACTTCATCAAAAGTCGGCAAAAAGTTTTGATTCGATCAGTTAATCAACTGTGTCCCTACCTACAGGTCTACCCATCAACCTATGTTTTCGTGAGGTAATCCAGTATTTTATTGCCTCTGAACTGCATTACCTGGATGACTGATCTTTTACCAACAGGTAAAAGACATTATCCTGTAGAAGTAGAGAGGTTTTGCCACTTCTCATAAAGGCTTAATCAGTGGTGGAGCGTCTCGGGCATTTCGACCTCTCTGGGTCAAACACACTGTCACATGAGCTGCAAAGGTATTGCAGACACCATAATCAAGGCGTGACTTAATGCGAAACTAAATAAGGAGTGTCAGGTTGGCATTGCCGGATACAGCTTAAAACATTCAGGCTACCTACTGTGTGTTCAGAAATATCTCTTGTGGACGGGACATCACATTTAGGAACCTCACTGGTGTCGTCTGAATTGCACCGAAAGTGAACCGTAACTTGAAGCCTAAAAGATGAACTAGTTCACTTACAATGCTATCCTGACCACACCTCTTCCTACATGGTCTTTACACACTCACCTTGGCTGCGGATTAATAGTTGTTTTGTTTTTGTTTTTTGCTTAGGAAGGTTCATAACTGAGTGAAATGACCTGGAAGTGGCAGTCATGATAAGATCTGGATGAATTCTCTAAATGCTAAGGAAAGGTGCATCAACGCTTCCCTTCTTTATCTCTTTTAGCACAGGGTACACTGGACCGTCCTTTATGAAAGGGTCCCACAATTCCTTGAGGCAACAACATTTATGGTGACGCGGAAACAACGGCGCACCTATTTCTATCCATGGGACACTGTCCAAAACTTGTCCGAGATCCAAATCCATAAATATAGATCGCTTCTCTTTCAAATCTATCCAGTTAAAAGATCAAAAGCGCTTATGCCAGGAAACATGTCTGAATACATATGATTTACTCTGGCTCCTTGCTCAGTTCCTTATTTATATTTAATGGTTCAACTTTCTCTACTTGTAAATTCCTTTTGTTATATTATTTAAACATTTCAATCCTGTTTTTTATCTTTCAACAATCTATATTTTGTTCATTCCTACCCTATGAAAACATACCCTCTTAGGAGGTGGGACTCTGTTTTGGACCGGAAACCTTCCTTGAATTGTAAAGCGTTGAGTTTGTCACTGTACTTATCTGTAATCTTAATAAATTTGGTTTTAAGAATTTAAAACCAATAGGAAAGTGCAGTCGGACTCTCTTAACAGCACAGTTGTCTCTTCCTAAATCCTTTCACGAATTCTCCTTCCCCGCTTTCCTTGACCTCATGACATTTCCCATCAAGGTCAAAGAAAAGTATTTAGGAAAAGACTTAGGAGATAATTATTAAAGCTACTCGACCCCAGCCCTTGATTCTTGTTACTCAGACAACAGTCACATGACTGCAATGTGACCTCAATGACTCACCTCCACAGCCCTCATGTGATGGTGTGATTGATCCAGAAATACCTGGGACTCCCCACAGGCCAGCACTGATGAGGGCTCTTGGATGGGTGCAAAAACTTGACACCTACAGTCTAGACAGTAGTTTCATTTTGACCTGATAATGCTCAGTGTTCTTGTAGTCCAGGGTCCAATCCTGAAGGTTATGGAGTGTTGCTTATGTAACAACAATAGGTTTTGTACCTCCTGTAGAATACTCCTGATAAGGGCTGGGCCTGCCATTCACCTTCAGTTAGATACCTTACATACATAGTTGTGGAATGAAACAAAGTACTTTTTACTCAAGTACTGTACTTTATGTATTAATGATTAAACAACCAAACACTAAGTGGATCAAATTAGCTCCCTCGACCAGCTACAATATTAAAATTCTACTTATAACAATTCAATAGATTTTTCTTTACTTATTTTACTTGTGTAATAGTGTGAATGCCAGAACACGTCCTTCACTGTGTATATACATAACATCTCTTGCGTTTTTCCTTTTGGTAACAACTTTTCCTGTAGTATCACACATGTAGCCTAATTGCAACATCAATAATGACAATACTGTTGGTGTCCATGTTGTGTTACTTATCCTCCACTGTGAAATTGTCTTCTTTTTTATTTTATGTCAAGAATTTATTTATATTGACTGAATTCATTAGATTGTGGATTATCCTGTCAATTTAACATCTTCAAGCAGGAAAAGCGATGCTTAGATTATTGTATATTCCCCTTGAGAAATACAAGTTGTTTTTTAACATTGCAAATAAACGGTAAAACTCAAGTATCATGGTCAAACTATGGCTAAGTCCTATTAATAATAATGTACATCTTGCAACTTGCGGTAATGGGATTCTATTTCCAAAAGCAGAAATGCCCCCACAGGATTTTTAAAAGCCATGCAATGGTCGGCCGTACTGTATGAATGCACACAAACACGTACTCACTGGTGTGGCCGTAATTGCACAATCCAGGGTCCTTACAGAACAATCAAATGACATCATATTGAAGCGATGCGCCAACACGGGTGATGCCTTCGAGGCTGTGGGGAAAAATGATTCTCTTGGGCGAAGAAGAACAAACCTACAAATATGTCGGAATTTTGCCAACAATCCAACTGCACTGGCGTGACGTTTAGGGGGCGGGATGTGTGGAAACCCTGTAAACTACCGCTTGGAAAAATCAGCGCTTTTTGACTTGTTTACTACTCAATGCAAAAATATTAATACTACTGGGGATTTTATGTTTAGGTCTAATTGAAGCTACTTTCTGTTGTAGCCTGCAATAACAACCTTCTGGGTGGGATGACGCACTTTTTGTCTGCGCTGTATGATAGGAGCGTTTATTTGTTTTCTTCACACCCAGGCTATGTGCTTGCAAAGTTTGCAAAAATAGAGCAAACGACTCTCTTATTAATAGGGACACGTTTTGTTTGCTAATGCTGATCAAAAGCACCTCTCGCTCTGACGGTTCCGCGTTTACGAGGGTCGTGAAGGCAGCACTACAACTCAGTCGTCGGTGCCTAACTTAAACTCCTTTAGCCTGCATTTAAGGTTTGTGCGTCTTATTTACCGTTCGTGCCAACAGGCTATAAAACCCGTTTTGCCTCCTAATGACGGTGACTCTAAGAGCAGGCAGGGCTCAGTTTGACGAAGCTCAAAAAAAAAAAAAGTCCGCGGGGAAGTTCCCTAGGAAATCCCCCAAGACTGTTCGGGGATATTATTGTCGACACTGATCCGTCCGCTAAAGCTCCGACACAACTGACCTCCCCTGTGCATTTCCAAAGACACGGGGCTAGAAGCAGAGGCGTCAAATGCTGGATTATTAAAAGACTGGCCCTTCTGTCAAATATACGAAGCCTGCAATGGATAACGTCAGTATAAACACGGATAACGACATGGTGAAAATGCGGAGTTACAGCACGCTGAACTCTCTGTATCACGAGACGCGGCAGGAGATCGAGCTGCTGAACAAACAGATTTGTGTAAAGGACAACATCATTTCAGACTTAAAGGCGAGGCTGGGGCGATATGAGAGGATCTACATGACGGTGGGAGACAACGAGTCTGTGGTCATCGGGCCCTCCAAGTCTCTGCTGGAGAGCTTGTGTAAAGAAATATGCAAACTGAAACAGAAGAGGAACGACATGGAGTTCAAGGCATCTCGACAAGCGGAGGTGAACTACGTTGACAATGTTTATAATGTGGTGTGTGTGTCTGTAGCCTCTATACATCGGCTGCTGGAGTAAAGTTAATGCAGTTGGCACCGGTCTGTGCCATGTGTGTACGATTCCCACAAGTCATAGGCAAGAACTAAGATTTAAAAACCCTTAAAGCCATGTTACATATATTGTAATAATATACATCTTATTTGTCACCCTTTTCTGGGTTATTGACTTGAACTGTGTATTAATTTTAAATTATTTACTGAAAATATGTTCAGAGATAGTTAGACATATTTAAGACTTAAGAAAATCAAATGCAAAACAAATATTGGCAGTATTTATAATAATAGTTTGTGTGTATATTTGTAATGCAAAAAAATGCACCAAAACATTTACACATTGCAAACTGATGTGGTCATGCACTTTGTCTCCGTGTCTTCCTCCCAGGAGATCCAGAGGCTGACTGTGGCGCTCAGAGAGAAGGAGCAGGAGCTGGAGAGCGTCAGGTGTCAGCCGGACAACGAGAAGGACCAGGAGATCCAGAGGCTGCGGTCGGCCCTGGAGGAGAGGGAGCGGTCTGAGGCCACGAGAACCGTCCTCTGCACATCCTTGGCGGAGGAGGCCGATCAGCTGCGCAGCCAGCTCGGCGCAACCGTGAAGGTGTGCCAGGAGCTGCTGGCCAGGCTGGAGAACGAGAAGAAGGGGGGAGAACTGGAGGCTGTGGTTCAGCAGCAAAAAGCTGATGAGGTGTGTGTGAGAGACGCTTTGGCTTTGTTGGATTATTTACTTGTGCATGGCACTTTTTTTTTAAATAAAGTATTTGCACTGTTTTTTGGGAAGCGAGCCCTGTTGTAACATCTCTGCCACCATTTTCTACAGATGACAGAGTCCTCTGACTTGAGTGGCGTTAACGCCCAAATCAGTCAACTTCAGGAGGAGAATCAACAGCTAAAGCAGCGAGTGGCATATGTAAGTCTTCACCTAATACAAGTTTACAAGTTAGGCTCAGTGACAATACTTTATATTTTCCCCTGAAATCAATCGGGCATTAGGAAAGGTCTAACCTTTGTCATTTAATTTAAATTTTTTTGTGATTGTTCCTTTTTTTAGGTACAAGGTCTGAATTCTCAGTGGCAGAAGTATGACTCCAGCAGGGAGGACTATATCAGAGGTTTATGCCAGAGGCTGAAGGAGACCACTGGGCAGGGCTTGATGCCTGGGCTGGGCTCAGTAAGCACCGGGTTGCTTCATCATGAGATTTCCAGGCTCAATGGCTTACTGGAGGAGAAGATGAGCGATTGTGAGCGCCTGGGTAGAGAAATGGATGAGTCAAGGAGGCAAGACCAAGAGTGCATCCAGACTCTGAAGCAGCAGGTCAGTGCTACACCGTGGTCTCCGTACATCTCTGTTTGTGTAGTTTGACAGTATACGGCTCTTGTGGCATTTGATGTGTTTTTGAAAACGGAAGTCTTTGAAGAAACAAGAAGACTAAAGGTTCTTTCTGTTCCTTCCTCAGGTCCTCATCTACACTGAGGACTTTAAGTCGGAGCGTGCCGACAGAGAGCGAGCACAGGGCCAGATCCAAGACCTGAAGGAGCAGCTTTATCAGTTAAAACGGCAGCTACACAAACAGGTGAGATGACAGCCCTTAAACGAGGTGGATGAGTGCATCTTTAGACACATTCAAGTTTCTTTGCAGGGTAGCATTTTCCTATATCCGTTGGCTTGTGAAGTCCTAACAGTGTCTGTACGTGACTGTCTTCAGCAGGGAGCAAACAGGGAGAACAGAGAAGTGGTTCCCATGTGTCGTGTGCACATAGGACACAGGATCTCCCCAAGGCAACATAAGGACTCTTCAGAGCCTCTACTGAGGACCACTGCCGAGATGCAGCAAAAGCCTGCAGCTGCAGCAGCAACACCGAACCCTGCCTGGAACGACTGTCCAGGCCTGTCAGAGCTACAGTGCCCGCGGTGCCTCGCCACGTTTAACGACGGGGACGCTACAGCGTACCTGAACCATTGTGAAGAGTGTGCCAAACTATAAACGGAACAACACTCATTTGGAAAAGACAGTTATCTCTTGCTGACAGTAAGTGAACACTGAAGAGCAGCACTACACGGCAGAAAATAACCTGAGTGGAGTTTCCAATTCGGAGAGGCTTGACGACAAATGAAACGACTGACTAAAGAAGTTTGAACATAGTGAAGCAAAACTGTACAATCCAAAGTTCCCCTGTTGCAAGAGAAATGAGTTCATCAGGCTTTTCTAAATCTGTATAGTAAATAAATAGAAATCCAGTGTCAAGTTCTTAGTGTTCCCCTGTGGAAATGCAGGAGGTAATTGTGGTGGGGAAGTGGATGGCAATGCAATATATCCAATATCAAATACCTCAATGTGTCAGATTACAAACCTGTTGCACTTTCTTGAAATTTAGCCAAAAACTAATCGTAGGATTGTACGATGGAGAGATTCATGATGCATAAGCTTCTTATTTTGGATCTAGACACATCCTAGTTGACAATATGGTGCTATTTGTTTTTTTTTTTTGATTGAACTTTACATATTTCTTTAATGTAAATTATATTTTCTTAACAAATTTAAATATATAACTATTGTATTATTTATTCTCTCTGCATAAGTAATTGGAAAAGGCAAATCATTGTTGTGCAATGTTTTGTTGCCTTTTTTCCATTAAAGCCATTCAATTTTGTATTTTTTTCCTGGTACAACTTTTGGGATCAAATGTGAAATACATTACATCTGGGGGGGAAAATGTTTTGAGATCCACTTAACTGACAACATGCTTATTTTTAGGGATCTGGTGCTGTTTTTATTGAGCTGGCACATTATTTTTGTAATAAAAGACTGTTTACCCACACATTATCTCATGTTTTTTTTTTAATAGCTTTAAATGAGTTTCATTATTGCGTGGCGTATTTTACTTAGTCTGCAGCCTCGAGCTGTAACCACAGATCATAGCCTAACCACGAAAACGTTGGCGCTACTTAATCTAAATCTGTGTGCATATCTTTTTAGTGCATGTGTCTGCCCTGTGTCACGTGTATGTGCTTGTACGCAGGTGGAAACCCCCTTCCCAGCATTGCCTGAATGGGCACGCTGTGCTGTGACAGCCATATTCCCAGCTGCTGTGTGGCTGACGCAAACATTACAGGGGGTAACTGAAAAGACCAGCGAAAGAGTGTAGCTCAAGTTACAGCCAACAACCCTCAATAACTGCCTGAGGATCAGTTGGTGACCAAAACACTCAGCAAGTCGCTGTGAAGTAATGTTTTGACACAAGCCGGCCAACATTGCCGTTTGGCAAATCAGTTGTCATGGGTTTGGTGTAGTAAGCACAGGAAGCTGGACATCCCCTGTTTAAAAAGGAAGTAGGCAGTTGCAGTGCATAACAGACAGCGCCAAACAACTGTTCTTTGTGAGCGTACACGTTCCCCTTCTGCTGCATTGTTTGGTTTGTTTTGGGGGTTTTTTTTTTATGAAACTTTTGAATGAAGACGCAATGCATTCTTCTTACAAATGAGAACTTGAAACCATATACAATAAAACATACTCATGCTCAATTTAATACTCGTGGGGGTTTTCTCGCCACAGCCTTAGTTGGTCTGGTGTAACCAGTAGATTGTTGGCAAACTGGCTAGCTATTGCTGTGTGACTGTTTCTGACGCTACTGCTGTTATCTGAGTTTAGCACAAACGCTGGAAATGGGGGGTCCGACAGCTACAACATCCTCATACTATGTGTAAAAAATAAAATAGGAATTCGTGAGAAATAGTCCAGCACATAAACGCTGTAATATGTCAAGCTGTCGTTTTTACACTTTTTGTAGTTTTTGTACGGATTAAACATGCGAGATGTAACTTATTAATAAGTGAGCTTAAGAGGTGCTGATGGGAGGATTTTATAACCGCTAGACAGGGCCAGGCTAGTTGGCTTACCGGCTGCTAGTGGGAGCATCACATTTACCAAACAAATATGAGAGTGCTAGCAATCTTCTCATCGAACTTTTGTGAAAGAAATTCCCAAAATGCAAAAAAAAATCTCTTAACTAAAATCTAAAATGTGTAGATTTTTAAAATTTATTTTCTTAAGGAAAAATCTGTCCTGGTGTTAAATATAAGATCTTTCTACCAAGACCAATATTAAGGTTATTAAGCTTTATTTAAGAAAAATGCTTAAGATAGGAATTAAGGACTACTTCTGAAAACCAAATGAAGAGGTTATAGCTGGCACATCACCCCGAGTCCCCAAGCATTCAAATGACACCAGGCAGCATCACATGCTAACTTACTCATCAGCCAACTGGGGAATATATTTGTGGCTGAATTAGTTTCCAACACAATTATTTTAATTTACATAAGACACCAGCCTGGCTCCATTTCATGTGCTCACAAAATGATTGGTTCCAATTTTGGCACTAAAGGGCAACTTCAGTATCTCGTCTATAAGCCAACCACATGCAGCCTGGTAGAAATACATATAGGCCCTTAAAAGGCCACAGGCTGTCTACTGGGGATTCTCCCCCCGCCAGCACACGCCCACGCATTTACGGGGTCTATAAGTGACTGAACTTCCACACACTCAAACTCTCTACCCACCGATCTGAGAGTGGAAAAAAAAAAATAGGTCACAACTCCCCACCTGAGTGTCTGGGAACTTTTCTAAGAAACAAAGAATTAATGAGAAAAGTCAGGTGACGGTGGTAGATCAGTTCCTTTTTCAAAGCATCAGGATGTAATGATGTAGCTGTCATATACTTTCAACAAAGAGGGAAAACTTCAGCCTGACAATTATCCAGGCAAATACAGAATGGATAGGTACGGCCTTTAATCTTGTGTGTATCCTAAAAGAACCGGAATTTCCCGCCATAACGAGGGAATTCCCAAAAAAGGAGACGACAAGCTTATTTGAAAATGGAGGGCTGTCGATTTTTGAGCAGGCTTTTTTAATTGAACGTAATGTTGGTTGAGGTAGTTGGTATTAATGCTGACTGTTTTTCCTTTGAAAAGGCTTTTTGATAAGGAAGTTTAAGGTTTTGGCCATCAAAAACAGCATTGGGGCAGATTGTAGCCAGGAAACAAAGGGGAGATTCCCACTTTCAGAAGTGTGTGTGATTCTGAAGCGCTCCAGGCAATAGACAATGAAAAGATCTGCATTCTGATTACAAGCTACAAGGCAGCTGTGATCCCTTTTAATGACCCTCTTGGCGCTCGCCCCTCTCATTGTCAGACAGCTCTGAGTGCACCATTGTGTTTTCCTTCAACAACCAAGACCATTTTTACAGCAAACCGTCAAATCAGGGACATTTTTGAAAGGACACATGATGAACATAATCTTCAGTGACTTTTATAGACATATAAATCTATTATTAACTGAGGTAAAGAGCTGATTTAAGGCACTCTTGTCTCTCCATCTACCAAAAAACACCTGGTTTTTATGTTTCATGTTTTATTTAGATCACGGCCCACGTTTGTCAGCCATTTTGCTCGGTGTTTTTGACTTATCTACGTTAGTGTAGTTTTGTGGGGCATTTGCCTAAATGTGGTAGATCCCATCTTACATAACCGGTGACTGAGAGCGAGCACGCTCTACAAGCAGCCAGGCCGTCATACATACCTGAAATAAATTATGAGTCATATCTGCTTCGGTAGGCTCTCACAAACCAAACCTCTTTTGTCTGCTCTTGTAGGAATAACATTTACCACAATTCTCTCATTCATCAAATTTGTAAGACTGGTAATTTTTCAGAGTGAAATCCCACCGTTTTAAGAAATAGTAACTCTTGGAAAAGTTAAGAGGAAGCAGTCACTGTGAAGAACATCACTGCAACTCACTTCCTCTTCACATTATCCACTTGGTGCCGAATGTAAGATATGAACACAATATTTTAACATAAAAAATTCAGAGCTGCTTAAAACTCCATCCTAGTTTTAGTTTTGTTAGAATGGACATATGGGAATATTCTGCATCCAGAAATATTGGGCATCTCTTTACCCCTTATTTCTTTGTGCAAATAGATGTGAAATTAGGTTTTAGCAACTTAAATGAACTGATCAGCTGAAACTCAAAACTTTAACCACTAGAGTTACACATTAAGTTGAGCATGTTTTAGCACTATATGGCAGAAAGGGAAGCCCAGCAGTCATTGATAGCCTATAAAAATGCCATTATGCCTCTTTTTAATTCAAACAAACTGGTGGAAAAAGCAAAAGTTTTTTTTCTTTTTTACTGCTGCTGATGTTAAGTGTTGTCAGTACTGCTCATTGAAAGATATTTAACTCATCTACATAAGCCAAAGCATGACCTCATTTCATGCTCACTTTACCCTGAGGGAATGTACTCGATTTCATAACTGTCTGAAATCAATTTTCCCCAGAGTTTCATGTGCATATGAAAATGGGGCTACATGTAAATGCCTTAACCCATGGCAGCTACCTTTTTTGTTTAACATACTTCACAAACTTTACAATTGAAACTGAATGCCAGGATCTACATGACTCAGGTACAGTGGCCTTGTTGATTGATTCTGACTGTCAATTAGTGGACTTCCCAAACGGGACACATATTTGAGGGTGTGACTCATCCCCGCTACCTTTTGTAGCCACAGACGTGCAGAGCCGAAACAATGGGTAAAACTCCTGCTTCGGCTCAAGCAGTACATGCTATTCACCAGTCTAAATGGGCATGACCACGTTGCAAAGGGAAGATGATTTTCTCACTTTTGTTTTAAATAACTTGGAATTTAAGTCAAGCTTATTTCCTAAAATATCCAATTTATGCTGATTTGCTTTCTTTCCCAGAGTTACACGAGAACTTCAATAGCTTAGCTAGCACAAAGACTGGAAACCGGGAGAAACTGTTTAGCAGCACCTCTAAAGCTCACCTATCAACAAGCTATATCTTGTTTGTTTCATTTGTACAAAAAGACGGATGTGCAATAACTAGTCTCTGTGCTAAGCTAAGCTAACTAGCTGCAGGCTGAGAGTGGTATCTATCTTCCCGACTAACTCGCCGAGCGAATAAGCTTTTTCCCCCCCAAACCTATTTGCATACATGTGTGTAGTTTTAAGTGTCCATGTTCTTTTTTTGGCAATTTCTACTGCATGTAGGAAATAAAATTTGACACAAGACACATAATCCTGCCATACTACTGTATTCCATCTTTCAAAAAAGAAAGACAAGATTTAATATTACTTAACAATATGTTAAAAGTAGCCAGTTTGGCTTCAGTGTTAATACAATATACACTCTATAACAGATTGATAGTGTGAGTATTGTTCTTTTTCAATTTCATTCTGAAAGTATTCTGATACAAGCTGGCTACAGGTCAAAAAGAAAGAAAACAAAAGTTGTAACTGGTACACTTTTACTCAACAGTTTGTTAAACAGTACTTAAAAACCAAAAAAGAACATTGTCAAGTATTACGCTTTCCTCCTGTCTGTGAAATAGGGTGGGGGGTGGGGGGCAGGGAGAGGAGACCAGCTGACCAAGCCCATTCCCTTGTCAATCATGTGGATGAGATGCCGTGCTAGGAACGGGAAACGATGGGATAGTAAGCCACAATGTCTCAAATACAGCTTTTAATTCATTACATTTCTCTTTTTTTTGTAGTTTCCTTTGTCTCTTTTTTTTTTGGAAGGAAACCATCCAGACATAGTAAGCATCTTTTGACTACAGGTAAGCCAATATAAGAAAATAATTTCAGACCATGGCTTTTTCAGTCAAGAGAAATGCCCAACTCAGACTAAAAGCACACAAGCACGCAAGGAAAATTAATCAGATGTAAAGTAGCATTTTGTGATTCTTTTTGTGTCATTTCATTTTTGTTTTAGCTCTGCAGGTGGATCAGTCCAGATGGGTCTGTGTTGGAACCACACAGTGACAAGAACAAAGCAAGGCAGCGTGGGTGTGATTTGGGCACAGCAGGAGAGAAGTTCTGGGAGGACAACAGCTGAGTGGAGGATAAAGGTATGGGTGGGGGGGAAACATGTGGGTTGGTATAGCTGTTAAGGTACTGATTGTGTCCCGACAGTCACTCACTAACACCCTCAATGTGCAGCAAACGTGGCTTTCTTCAAACTAAAGTTTGACCAGTTGATGGAAAGTCGTTGGCGGGTCTGCCGGGCAGAATCCAAGCAAAACCTGCAGAAACAAACAAAAACATGAAACTTCTGAAGATCAATACTACCTCGATTTTAAATGTTAAAGGGACAGTTCACCCCAAATTCAAAAGTACATTTTTTTCCTCTTACCTATAGCACTAATTATCCATCTAGATTGTTTTGGTGTGAGCTGCCGAGTTCTGGAGATATCGTCCGTAGAGATGTCTGCATTTGTTTTGAACATAATGGAACTAGATGGCACTCGGCTTGTGGCGCTCAAAGCACAAAACCAAAAAACATTTGATCTAGCTCAACAGCAGTGTCTCTTTCCAGAAATCCTGATCGTTACTCAAGATGATCCACAGACCTTGTTGTGAGCAGTTTCATGTAGAAAGAAAATAGTTCCTAAATGAAACTGCTCACAACAAGGTCTGTGGATCATCTTGGGTAACCGGGTCATGATGAGACGTTCCTGTTTGAGTTTTTCAAATGTATTTGTTTTGGGCCTTTGAGCGCCACAAACCGAGTGCCATCTAGTCCCATTATGTTAAAAAAATACAGACATCTCTACGGACGATATCTCCAGAACTCGGTAACTTACACAGAAACAGTCTAAATGGATAATTAGTGCTACAGGTAAGAGGGAAAATATGTACTTTTGATTTTGGGGTGGACTGACCCTTAAACACCGTAGGGTACCGTTCTCATGTAAACAAACAGTTCTGTTTACATTCAAGGTTTCTTGCCAGAACACATTTTATGTATCCTTGAGGCCTAATAAATGTGTTGAATGCACTTCCCTATAAAGATACATTTTTTTAATTGGGAAGTAAAGAACCCAATTTTGATGATTTTTAAAACCTACATTGTTTACATCCATGTTTGTTTGCAAGCAGTTTGCCGCACTGCTATGCATCAGTAGGGTAGCGTAAAACTGTGGAAACTGCTTGTGCACATGCATTTTTGTGTGCATGCAAAACAAACAAAACGGGGGCCCACTTGTGAAAACATTACTCCATAGCGCCACCAGTGGTCAAAACCTCCACAGGCTTCTCTTAAGATTGACACCACCAGAAAAGATTTAATAAGTCTCTCATCGGTATTTGACAAAGTTAGTTACTTTAATACACATACCTTTTGAAATATTCCACCTCCCTCTCCGTTTCATCCATTTCAGTGCTATCCAGGTCGATGTCTTTGGGCAAGAATACATCATCTAAAACAAAATAACATGCATGATAATTGCGCCATTTCAAATTTGTATTTATTTTGTAGGTGTAATATAAGAATCACCTGAGAGGATCTTAGATACACATGTTGGTCTCATATGCATCTGTGATACTACCACTGGGTGGTGTTGGAAAATCTACACAGTGGTGTTGGGGCTCAACAGATGAGTTCATTCATGTGGGTGAATTTGAACTGAACTTGTTAGGAGACTGCGTTCTCTTTTGTCCCACAGCCCTGAGAGAAACTGAACGTAACAGTCGGCCGTCTTTAGCCGGCCGCCGGCTAACGGAGCGGCAACGTGTCAAGGCAACCTCTTGTCATCCCCCACGGACTGGTAACGCAACTGGCCATAGCATAGCTCAACAGTGTACTTGGCTCTAAACACAGGGCTGCTTAGTTTTAATGATGTGATTCCATCTGGTAGCCACCGCTAAGTTGATGTTATGGCGCTTTTCCAGTACCAGCTCAACTCGACTCGCTTTTCGCTCCCCTTTCCATTGCAAATAGTACCTCCACAAGAGTACCTGGTCGTCATAGCGACGCCGCAGGAAACTGCCGTGACGTAATCTTCTACGTGGGACACACCCGCTACCCCACACACACAGGACAATGGAGGACATCGAGTGTGCGCTGTTTTTGATCCTCGGATGTGGCTGTTTCTCACAGCAAGAAGACAAACGTTGTTTCGTTTGACCGCAGCGTATTCTTCCGAGTTGCCATAATAGTAATGACTATATCACGCAATCTCGCCATTTAAAAATTGCGTGGTTATTCAGGATACTCCGTCTGGCACGTGCAATGATGACGCAGTGAATAGTGACGATTCTCTCTGACCAATCAGCAGTCTGCCGTGTTTCCACGTCGCATTTTAGTATCGCCTCAGCTCGCCTCAGGACCTCGCCGGAGGTGATGCGAAAAAAAGTACCTGGAAGCAGGTACAGGTACAACTTTTACACAGTGGAAAACCAAACCGAGGCGAGTAGTGTGTAGTGGAATAAGCCATAAGTTTAGTTTATTCTCCACACAGAGTCTTTGCATGGTAACTCACTCCTTTTAACTTGGCACTGTTAGCTTACAGCTCATACACCTCTAATTTGGCCTTCAGCGGAGCCACACTGTGGCCTACATGGCCTTACCACCATTTTTGCATTTCCCTTTATCTAGCCATGCAGCACCTGCTTAGCGCACACACATCCCTTTGTTTGTCTTCTTCTTCTTCTTCTTTTCCTTTCGGCTGTTCCCTTTCAGGGGTCGCCACAGCGAATCATGCGCCTCCATCTAACCCTGTCCTCTGCATCCTCTTCACTCACACCAATTAACTTCATGTCCTCTCTCACTACATCCATAAATCTCCTCTTTGGTCTTCCTCTAGACCTCCTGCCTGGCAGCTCCAACCTCAGCATCCTTCTACCAATATATTCACAGTCTCTCCTCTGAACGTGTCCAAACCACCTCAATCTGGCCTCTCTGGCTTTATCTCCGAAACATCTAACATGAGCTGTCCCTCTGATGTACTCGTTCCTGATCCTGTCCGCCCTCGTCACTCCCAAAGAGAACCTCAACATCTTAAGCTCTGCCACCTCCAGCTCTGCCTCTTGTCTTTTCTTCAGTGCCACTGTCTCTAAGCTGTACAACATCGCTGGTCTCACCACCGTCTTGAACACCTTTCCTTTCATTCTTGCTGATACTCTTTTATCACACAACACCCCTGACACTTTTCTCCACCCGTTCCAACCTGCTTGCACTCGCCTCTTCACCTCTACACATCCCTTTGTTTGTAGTGAGTGTATATAGCGTTAAGTCTTCCTGTTGTGTGTTTTTGCTTTGCTTATTTTTTTAAATAAATCAGGGTACAATTATGCTTGTCTCTTTAATGTTGCACAAGAGTGAATAATTTGCCAACATCTTTTATGTTGAATTCCAAATCCTTCACCCACTAGCTATTAATGGTAACTCTGGTTATAGTTAATTATTAATCAGAATTCCAAATTGACAGTTGAGCATATTTAATTTCCCTTCATTGCGAAGGGTGGTGCCCCGAGGTCTTTATTAATTAAAGTCATTTGATTTGATTATCTTTGATAATCTTGATAGTCAAATCTAACTGATTGCACCTACACAGTTTGGTGCCCCTTTAACAATGGTAAACCCCAACAGTGGAAAAAAAACACCTGCACACTGTCTCAAAGACAGTAAACTTTTCCACGTTTTTGAAATGATTCAAAATTGGATTACCAGATTGCTGTCTATACCCAACCCATTTCTTGGTTCTAGTTCAGAAGGTTTAAGGGCAATAGTGGGGTCAAGCATGTTTTGGGGGTTGCCCAGTTTCCCAAGTACAACACCAATATTTGCAACATAAAGAAAACCTACAATAAGCAAATCCCCATACTACCTGCTCATGGCAGTGAGATGTAAATGACAGCAGCAATCTGCACCGTGTATACATTCATTAGCTACGCTGCGGTTATACCACAGAATACCCAAGAGACAAGTGAGGAAATAGATCAGGCTGTCCCTGGTCAGAGTGCTCTGTTTAGGACACAGTTCGTATTTCCTTCGACTAGCATGATGTCTGTGGATCCACACCAGTTATTTCAGCAGTAAAGCTGGCCAGGAGTGAGATTAAGACAAAACTACTGAACATGTACTGTTCTATGGTTAACACTAGGGCTGGGTATCGTCCAAAAATGTTCGATATGAAACAATAGATACTTTGACTCAAATACTGTTTCCTGAATTATGCTTTTTTTCGATAAATAAAATTTTATTTAAAAAAAAGGTACATGGTACAATTACTCACTTCAAAGACCTGTGAGCAGCAAGAGAAATTGTTTTTACACTGCACACTTTAACGCAACCTGGATAACTGGACTAAAATGAAGAAAAGTATGGAATATCTGCACAGTATTGGATTATATAAAACCTATAAATAAATAAATGTCAAGAGGAACATTAACAGTATAGCAGCAATACGCCATTGCAGCATCTATTCTGCCTAATCTAAAGAAGAAGGAGGGAATGACTGTGTGGGTGAAGTTTGCAGTACTGTGAGATGGTGGCAGAGTGAGCCCTCTTACTTTGTGCTAAAGATCAGCTACCCGGGACTGACAACATATCTCCGTTATCGATCGGTCTGTAACATTACGCAACACCACGTTTGCCGTCAGAAACGATCTCCGCCTCCAGGTTATCCATCACCGCAGTGGCGAGGAGAGCTTTCATTCCGGTGGACGATGTGGTGAACGGACTCACCGATGAGCAGATACAGGTTAGCTGCACTGGCCAGGTATCAAGCAGCACAAAGTTCCCTTATTTATCTGTGCAGATAAGCAGCTGGCAGTAAGAAAAAAACAAAAAAACTGACTCCCGTCACGTAGTGTTTTTCCTGCAATCCTCTACGACGTGCAACGTTAGACAGCCAATCACCAGCATTACTAGATCTTGGCACAAGCATGCAGAATGCTTACTGGCGCCCTGACACTGTTGAGATTTACTCCTTAGGTATTGAAATTTGGTACCGAATGACAAGGCATTTCTTGATAATTGTATTGAAGCAATTCGGTCGGTGCCATAAAAGTATTGAAGTTCGGTACCCGGCCCTAGTTAAAACACACACCTGAACCCTTTAAATCTAATCATGAATCATAATAATACTAACCTATTGAGCTGTTCATCTTGTCCCCCTTCTTCTTCTTGTTCTTCTTGGTCTTGGCTTTGGGCTGTGGGGATTCTGCACTGGGATGTTTGCCATTCAGCTGGGTCTGCTCCGGCTGGGAGGCTGGGGGGGGGGACGGGGAAGGGTTTGACACAGGTGGACTTCTTCTCTCTTCCTTCAATTGGGTCAGCGGTTGTTGTTGCTGCTGCTGCCTTTTCCCACTGACGCTTCTGTTATTACTCCTATCCTCCCTCCTTGGTTCAGTGGTTGGGAGAGGAGCCAGGGCCTCAGTAGGCCTGATTCGCGTTGCTTTGGTGTCTGTTGTAGTAGTGGGGGTGGTGCCATTAGCAAGCTTTGCTGTCACATCTGAGTTCTTGGTTAACTCTGGGTCGTTCTTTACAGCAGCTTCACAAGTGGCCAACTTAGCAGACTGCTTAGCCTTAACTTTATTGTTGACCTCAAGCTGAGATGTAGAAGTGCCATTGTGGAGGGTGGCTGAACAGTTGTGAATGTTGGTCTCAGTAGAAAACCCCTTCTCACTGGTGTGTCTTGGGCTGTGCAGTGTGTTGGGCCGGGGTACGGGGTCAAATCTGGGTTCCTTCTGGTCAGGGAGGCGGATGAAGGTTTGAAGCAGCTGTGACTTTCCATTCTGTAGGTTATCTAGGACGTTCTGAGCTGTCTGTTTGAGGGGCTGTGGGTTGTTTTGAGGGGGAGCGGTATTTTCCTTTGCTTTCTCTTTCTTTTTCTTCTTGGCAGCACGATGTTGCTGCAGCTCCTGCAGCCGGAGCAGTTCCTTTTGAAGCGCTGCCTCTTCCTCTTCCTGCCGCTGTCGCCGTTGCTGCTCTTCCAACACCTGCTGCTCCTCCCTGTCACGGGCCTCTGCCTCCAGACGGGCCTTCTCCTCCATCTGAAGCACACAGAGACATACTCTTTCAGCATTATGACAACTTTGACCGAAAGAAATCCAAGTTAATGACAAATGGACCTGAGCATTAAGTACTAGCAGAGTTACTGTATTTCTACGTGGTTTAGACGTGATGGATATACACTGAAGGTTGTTGTGACAATTTCAGGGTTTCCTGAACTGATTGGGAGGGGCAGTTACCTTCTTTTGTTTATGCCTGGCCCGCTTGGCTGCCTTAGAACTGGAGGCCGGTTTACTGTCAGCACTGTTGATGAACTGCAACAGGTCCTCCACCCGCCTGTGGTCCTCCACCCCTCCATCTCGTTCTATTATTGGTTGCTGCTCCTCACGTTTAGGCTGCTCCTCCTTACGTTTTGTCAAACGCAAGCGCAGCTTCTCCCGCATCTCTGCATAGTTTCGACTGGTAGGAGCAGCTGGAGGCTGAGAACAAAAGAGAATTATGCAGTCAATAAGGATACTATGAATAAATTCTTAAGCTAATAAGCTATGATTCTCTAGAGTGTAAATGCCATAGTTCTGTTTTACATTATGTAGAGGGGATCAAAACCAAATGTCTATTTAAAATCAATTCGTTCAAATCCAAATTTAAACCCAAAATAAACTGAATGCCGATTTGGAATTCAAATAACTACTTGTAATTTGCATCTGCCAAAAAAGATGTTAAGGTGAGGTGAACATGATAATTCCAGTGAGTGATAAATGTGTATCTTACCCCACCATGCCCAAAGAACTCGCAGTAGCAGCAGTCACAGTACTTTCCTTCTTTCTGGTTGGTGGAAGTGGAGGTGGAGGAGCTATGCTCGGAGCAGCTGTCCTCGTCCTGACTCTCCTCTCCATCGTATGGCTGGTGCTCGTATGCCCCATTCCCCTCACACCGATGGCCTTCACAGTCCGGATCGCTGAAAAGAATGACACTTAAAACGGGTCCTTTTTTAAAAACAAAAATGTTTAAGTCACAAACAACAAATTCACCTTTCCGAAAAGAATCATTCTCAGTCATTGATATTACATTTAATTAATGGGTGTCCATCTTTATGAGCCTATAGGACAGGGTAGCGCTCTTACCTGCAGACACTGGGTGGGGCACTGATAGGACCATCTGCCGACGAGGCTGGTGGCTCGGCAGGCGGGAGGCACAAACCCTGATGGGCCTCCATGAAGTCTGGGGCTGGAGTGGCCATCTTTGGAAAGGGCTGCGATCCCATTGCGGGAAGGTGTGTGGTTGGTGCTAGGGGCAGGGTGGGGCCTGAGAGTGGAGGGAGGGAGGTGAGTCCGGTAGGACCATTTCTAGGGGTGATTGGAGCGGGTTGCCTATGGTCCTCTTTACCTAGATTGTGAAATACATCGTCTAGAGAAGACAGAAATATATTGGATGAGAACATTGTTTAGGTCTTCTCTGCTCCAAGACCAACTCTTTAAAACATGCAGTTATCCACAGAGCTTTCATACAATGGACCAAGTAACACCTTACTAGCACTCATTTTTTAGAAAAAGATTCACTTAAAGTTGAACTGAAATTAAAATTGATCGTTTATAATCTTTAATCTATATATATATATATATATATAGATCCTTGAAGTTTGTTTTGACTTGTTTACTTATTTGGTCAATTCCCCAAAAGAAGATACTTGCTTTATTTAGTTTTCTGCACTGATAGCGCCCCCTACATTAGTGTTACGTTAGCTTGCCAGGCTAAGTAGGAAATGTTTAGTGATGTAAAGGGGCGGGGGGGGGAGTCTTGTATCAACATAGGCTACACTCACAATGCTGGTACAAATATCAGTCAACCACTGCCATGAGAAACGCCCACCCAGAGGCCTGAATCTTCCACAAATATCTCCAGAAACAGTTTTATCCTCTTTTGCAAAATGAAAAACCATGTACAATTATAGTTCATATTTCCTTGGAGAAATTAAATTTAGTTTGACTTTAAAGCAGGACTACGACTGACTACACTTGTCTGTATGTTTGTTTTTACCAAAATGATTTATTTTCTCTCTCTCTTTTGTTACTGTTTTATAAGATTCTTGTGAATTAATTACTTACTTACTGCGGACCCCAGGAATATCTAAAACCACTAAAGTGGATGCTAATATTAAATCCTGCATTCAAACCTTCATACAGTATAAATTTGGTATAATTCCCTTTTTTTAAATGTCAAACACTCAAAATGGCATCACGCAAGCCTCCCACATCCTATCCACACTTAGACTGAAAGGTCCACGTGGTTAATACTTAAATACCTAAACACTATTATAACAGAGAAATTGAATGACTGTCTTGCTGAAGAGAAGGGATTAATGAATACCCAGCATCATCATGTCCTACTCCCGGAGAGAGTGAAGATTCAATTTTACAACACATTTGGAAAGTTAAAAAGCAAACCATTTTCCTTGAGGGGTTTAACACTGGATGTTACACCCCTGTAATAACTCTAGGTGTGATTATTTTCTAAGTGGCCCATCATTTTAATCATAAAAAAACCCCCATCATCAGTACAAACCTAACCACTGCTCCTACCTCCTATATTACCTAAAGAGTTGGGTCTTTTAGATGCTAGGTGGATGGGTGGGTTATTACTTGACTGGACAGTTGTGGCAGTGCAGGACACAGAGGACGTGGAGGCGGAGGTGGCCATCACCACTCGGTTGGTCTCCATGAAGGCATCCTGGAAATTGTAGAGACACTTCTTCTTGGCGCCACTCTTCTTCTGCTCTTTGGCTTCCGAAGAGGAGCATGATGACGACGACGATGATGATGAAGATGATGACAATGATGAGGAGGTGGAGGAGGAAGGGGGTAGAGGGGTGGGCAGTGAGGGGTGTTCCCCTTGGGGGCTGATAGATGATGTTGGAGGGAGGGGCACGTCAGCGAGGGGTGGTCCAAGCATGTCACCTGTTGATAAATAACACGAGTCATGATTTTAACTGTCTTTGACCTGCTGAGATATGCTTAAACAGATGGTCATTTCTGCTGTGTGGCTCACCTGGCAGGGACTCGGGCAAAAGCACAGACGGATTCCAGTTCTTCATCACAGCAGCATCCCACAGGTTCTCAAACTTAAGCGAGAGGCACTGCAGTGAGCTGTTCCAGTCGCCTGCTCCACCTGCACCGCCAAAGCAGTTCTGGTAAACATGCTCCGGTAACGACGGGCTGAAGGCCGGCTGCTTGGCCGCGGAGTGGTTTGATGTAGGGTTTGGGGGCAGAGGCTTATGGGAAAAAAAGAAAGAAGTTAAGTTAGAAAACAATTCATATCTTTAGTTTGAGATTATGAGATTAACTGATATGAGCTGGCTTACAATACAGTTTTGGATTGCTATTGAATTCGCACCCATTGGGTTTAGTCTGACCCCTTGTGGCAGGCATTTAAAATTACAGCAAAACAAAGTGAAACTACAATACAACTAAGTTCAGTATTGTTCCTGGAACCTTAAAAAAAACCCAGTGATAAGGAAATGAATCAATTTTCCCTTAAAGAGACTCTTGTAGCTATTATTTTACACACTGTAAAAAGAAATGAATCAGAAAGCAAATCATTTATTTCTAGCCTTATGGATGAGTGGGCTCAAGCCCTCGGGTAAGAGGTTAAGCAGCATTCAGGGAAGAACAGCCCGATTCTGCAATAGCTTTTTTACACAAGCTATCAGACTTCTGAACTCAAATGACCTCACTGAATCCGCTGGAGGGAGCTTCATGTGAACTGGACTGGAATTTTTGAATAATAGTATTTATTCATAATGGGAAATGAATCTGATTCACATGTCGCCTCTTAACAAGTGCAATAATTTGATACGCCGCTGTAAAGAAGCCTTTCTTGCGATGTTTTTTAATGCACATTGTGGCACTTTTTAATTATATTTATACAAATGGTATATTTTAGATTTCGGCACAATAGTATATTAGAGACGTATTTATGGGCCAGTGCAACGGAATTTCGTTCATATGTGCACTTTGTATGTACAGTTGAATGACAAATAAAAGCTATCTATCTATCTATCTATCTACATCTAAGAGTTATCCTCACCTTGTGTGTGAGAGGAGGACTGGGAGGGTAGAGTGTAGGGTGCAGTAGGGGCCGGGAGAAGTTGTGTAGGGGCAGGTGGCCGTGGATGTGGGGGTAGAGGTGGAGGGCAGGGTGGGCAGGGGGAGTCTTGCTGTCTGTGAAGAACTGGTGTCCAACAGTGGGAGGAGGTGCAGCGTGGAGCCGACTGGGGGGCAGGCATGTGGGAGGGCCCAGGGTGGAGGAGCTGGGGTCCTGGTTGCACACGTGGCACTCGCAGGCATGCTGGACCTGTTCTACCTGAGAGTGGTAACACAAATTCAAAACACATTGTCTACTTTTATTCTGGAGTGTGTGTTCCTCTGCCCTGCCCTTATATGTAACTAAAATTATTATTTACTTACATGTTGTCAAGTACAGCTGAAACCATTAGTTGAATGACAGCAAAAAGGTGATAATAAATTCTTTATTTCAGTCATTTTTCAAGCAAAAATGCCAAAAATGATCTTGTTCCAGCTTCTTGAATGTGAAAATGTGCTGTTTTTCTAAGTGTTATACAATTAAACCGAACATTTTGGAGGTTTTGAATGTTGGTCAGAAAAAACAAGACAACTGAAGACGTCCCATTGGAAAATTATCAATGGCTATTCTCCTAACATTTTATTTACAAATTATGAATCCGTAATGAAAATGATCCTTAGTTGCCACCCTACAGTCAAAGATAATGAAATGGGGACTAGGAAAAGCCATTGTGTGAAATAACATGTTTTTCTACCAAACAAAAGAAGCCAAACTTCTTAATTGTTAAGTTGTTATACACAAGCAGCATCAGAACTTTGCCAAAATAAAGAACAGTCACGAGTACGATTCTAAGTAAGCATTTGATACCAGCTCTCTGTAGTGGACTTGGTACTATGGACACATTTTGGTCAATACCAGAAAAAGTATTGAGGTTTAATACTCAGCCCAAATAGGGGCTACTTTCGCAATGATTCCTAAACCAAAATTTCCTTTTTTTCTCCACTGCTATGAAAAAGAATCATGTGAAATTCTGGGATTGCTGTTGAATTATTAGGGAACATACTGAAAAGTAATAACTGTATGTGCAACAGGTTCATTCACTACATCTCCAAGCAATTATGATAAAGAAAGCTTATTAAATTAAACGTGTTTTTAAAACCTGTTGGTGGTTGTAAGAAGGTGGAGGACTGTTGGTCTTTCCCGAGGAAAGCTGCTCCTGCTGCCCTCGGGTCTTCCCACCAACCTCACTGTCAGCCTCTTCCTCGTCACCCTCTGATGAACTGCTGCTGCTGGTAATGTGAGGAGACTGAAACAGAGATGTGTTGAACAAAGACGACTCAATTAGGAAATAGGCGAAGAACAGTACAGAAAAGATTTCCCGAACTACTGGTAATCCACTCATAATGAACATTAGATTCATCATCCAGAAACTCGGCAGGGAAATTCACAACTAATCTTGGGCATTTTTGAAGTAACATACCACAGTGCAGAACTCACCCCTGCCTTTAGTGCCACGTTTTCACCTTCCCCATTGATGTCATTATGGAGGCCGTTCACAGCAGCGGTAACAACACCGTTATCCTCATAACCACTCATAGGGTAGATGTCCCCGAACTTACTGGACAATGGAGGCACTTCGTCATCATCACTAATACTAAAAGAAGAGCGAAATGAGTAATCACGTTAGGGGGAAGTGAAAGGGGGGGGGGCAACTGCTTAAGTGGAAGAAGTGTGTAATTGTGATCATCTGATATACCCAATACTAAACTGTGCCTGAAATTTTTGCTACAATGGATCAACAACCATTTGATGGGACTGTGACGGGCAGACTTACAAAGTGTTTGTATCCCCCCCTTCAGGCAGAATGAGCCTCGGATGCTGCTGAATGGTGATGGGAGAACTGGAGTTGGAGCCAGATGCTGAACTGCCAGAGGAGAGGCTGGGAGGGTGCACCTCTTCCAGGTAGTTGCGGGGAGGTTCCCCTTGCAGGGGCAGCTTGATGTGGAGGTCCTCAGCGATGGGAGAGTCCATGATGCCACATGTCAGGATGTGGGAGAGACTACAGTCATCACATGTGCACCTGTTGGTAGGGGTGCCCGATACGGACAAAATTCATATCACAGCATTATGTCAACATTCATGTGTTATGAAGTATTCAAAATGACATAGTAAGAAGTTAAACTCATGTCCATCCCCTAGAGTCCAAGGTCTTTTAGAGTTTTGTCCAACAAGCTCTTATACATATTCTTAGGTTTTTAAGATCTCATGTTTAATGACAAAATAATAATGAATTTCTGCCAAACCCCACCAATTGTCAATCAAGGGGACAGAGTTAAAAGTCGAGCTCATAGTGGCCATACCTTTGGCTAATCATTTTTAAAGAATCACAGATGTAACCATACACGTGGAAAAACAGCAAATTCGAAATGTTAATGTCACACATTAGCTCACTAAGTAGGTGAGACATGGGCCTAATATTGAGGGAGGGATCAATTCCCTGACAACAAAAGTTGGTAAATGAAATCTTTCATAAATTGAAAGACATTTGACATCAGAAGATCATAACAAACCTGTTAATAGATTAAAAGGTAAATAAGAATACATTTTATTTTATTTGTAAGTGGAGGCAGATTCAAGTATGTTTTAAATTTAATACATTGAAAGCGGTATGATCCCAGTCCAGAAAATGTCATACCAGTGAATCCTAGAAACCCACCTTCTACGATAATTGCAGTTTGGACAGTCTGGAATACTCAGGCGAGATGAGAGCATTCTCATAGTGTCTGTGAAGTTGTTTTCACCGTCGGGGGACCTTTTACTGTTAGGTAACTATAAAAAACAACAACATTAAAAAAAAAACGCTCTGAACCACAGGAAATGCACAGTTTAATCTGCCATGATGGCTTCATATTCTTGGCGTGTACCTGCTCTTCTATAAATCTTCTCTGCTTAAAGAACTCCCAGTCCTCCTTCAGCATTCGCTGCTTAGTTTTCAAAGTCTGGAAATGGCCAGAAAATGAGAAGAACATGAACTTCCGTAAATTAGAGAAATTAAAATTTGAAGAAATTATTATTTTTTTTTAAATGTGACTGTTTCGAGTCTCTTACATTTTTGCTAATCAAGGACTTATGTGGCTCTGTTCTTTGGTTGGTGAGGCTCTGACCATCCACCTTAAAAAGCAGCTGCAAAAGAGACATACTTACAGCTTGAATTACTGTGTCTTTATTAGGTACCACCAAGTACTGTTATCGCCTGTATCAAATGTTTTTGTTTTTTTTCTTGGATGTGTATACCTGTTCATCTACATAGTCATCAATCCTCTTCTCACACTCCTGCCATTCAGCAGCCACCGAAGCCATCTCCCGCTGCAGCTGCTGGTAGCTTTCTAACAAGGTCCTATACATATCTTCATTGTATGAATTGTGAGAGGCTGTGCCATGTCTAAAAAAAAGGATGCAGAATGACACACATGTCATTGAAGACACTTGCTGTATGTGAGAAAGAGATTTGTAGAATTTGTGTTCACTATAGGCAACAGTCCATTTGAAACATTGGCCTAATTAGGCTCTAAAGTAGCAGATTAAGTGATAAAGGTGGGTGAGTAACTCAGCAAATCTTACTAGTAAAACTATATCTTACTTCAGCTGCGCAACCAGTGCAGGTAAACTGCTGTGCAAGATCGGTTCAGAGAACACTAGATTCTCAAAAAGGTGCTTGTTGTGCAGCTCCCACGTCACCTGGAATTTCTGGAGGTGCTCATTCTCCTGAGAAAAGAAACGGTTAGAACCATAGTTGAAGAAAATACAGTAAAACAAGCTATGAATTACCTTTGATGCCACCTGCAGGACAGCTAACACAATATATCTGTGGCTCTGGCTGCACAACAGGTAAACTGACCAGGGTGAGCAGGAAGCTGCTGATGGTGCGTGCAGCTTGACAAAGGGCGGTGTATTCCTCCAGCAGCAGGGAGATGAACTGGTAGGCCTGAGGAGGACCGTGGGCTGCAGCCACGGTCCCCGCTGGTCCTGCAGTCTTGGGACCTGTAGATAGGTGCTTCAGTAGCCGCACCTTCATTTCCAAGACGTATTCACGAGCCTGCTGCTCCAACCGTTGATACAGCTGGTAGGGGTCCTTTTCACAGAGACTACAGGAGGGAAATAAAGCAAATAAACTTAAAATATATTAAGACACTGAGACTGGACAAGTTGCCATAAATGAAAATGTCAACCAAAAGAATACTGCGATATGCCTCCTGTTGATGACCCTAATAGAGAAAACCAGCTTTCTCTCCTTGATCTCCCCTTGGTCTACAGTTTAACTGTCCCATCAGTGAGTCACAGCACAGCTAAAGTTCCTGTTCAACAGGAAATGCATCATATCAAGGAAATAAAGATTCCATTTTATGGGGCTTTTAACCTGACCAATTACAGTAGAGATGGCAGTAGTTTAGCTTATTGACATCATTGCTTTCAGAGGCTTTTTTCCTGGATCCACGGAGGCTTTTGCAGTTCACTAGAGACCCCTAGTGGACAAACATCCTAAAAGAAGGGAAATAGGACAAACTAGTTATACCGATCAACCAGCTCCTTCATGCCCTCCTTGTCTCTCTCCAGGGGCTGGTCATGGTCATCTGCTAGTGGTGTTCCGGTCTGACGGTAGATGCAGCGCACCAGGTAGCGAACCTCCGACCAGTGGTTCTGCAGCTGCTGTGACTCCCTCTCTGACTCAACAGAGATCTCACTGTAATTCAGAACATGAATTCATGAAGACCACATCAACTTTAAAACGCAAAGATTAAATAACACATTTGAAATTAAGTTTACTTCAATCACTCTGAACTGACCGTCTCTCGTTGCAGGCTTCACAGCTGCACACTGTATCAGCAGGCATTGGTGCAGTGAGATCCGGGGCAGGGAGCATGGGTAGCGTAGGCACAGCAGTGGTCAGTCTGTCCCCTGTGGCTGCCTCCTGGCCCAGGCTTCCATTACCCACAGGCATGTGCAAAAGGAAGTCCTGGCTCTGTGGGACATATGAAAAACAGCAGATTAAGATATAGGTCCATTTTTCAAGATGCAAGTGAGCAATGATTAAAAAAAAAAAACCGTATCAATTACTGTGTCACAAATATTGATGTGGATGATGTTTATCCCGTTTTGATGTGTAAAGCCCAAAACATGCTGCACGCCATATGGCACATTGGGCATGTCAACAGGAATGCACAGTAAGTGATTGTGGATTGATTACGTGTATTTAAGAGTCTTTTACAGTAAGTAAGATTGAACGCCGATCATTATGGGCTGATATTCACAAAAAATATGCGATCGGGAGATCAGTGTTAATGCTTCCTAGTCGCAAAAAGCGATCGAGGACGCACATTGAATTTGTTTACTAGCGGATCTTGACCTCTGCAATATGGCGACCGCACAGACGCATACAAGCGACATACAGCAGGCTCCATTCCAGTCAAGAAGGGGGGCGAACCTAATGAACATGGAGATTTATTAGTCTTGTATCATGTCTAACTGTAGTAGATCATAACATATCGGATATGGCATTAATCTGCAGATGCTCCGGTTCATGTTGAGACCAAATGTTTCTATGGATGTCAGTTTTGGGGCCATGACAAAGGCCAAAATGTGGCCTACAACAGACAAGGTAAGTCTTGTTTTTAGCCTAGCAGTTGTTGATCGCTTGCTACCAGCTGGTTAAGAGGAGTCAAGAGTCAGCCGTCCATACAAAACAGAGCTGTCAAATGCCAATTGTTCAATTTCCAGCCATGCTGGATATATTTTACACTTCCCTGGCACATTTAGTTTTCAGTAACGGGATCATCAAAGCGAGGAAGAAAGGAGAGGGAGAACCGGTGACGGGTCAGAATTTAAAAAAAGAAAAAGCTGAGCGATTTCTGATTCTGAGCAATTTAATTATGACGATGAACAGAACTTTGGTCAAAATTTAAGATGTGTTTAATTTGAATTTCAAGGACTTTTTAAGCACTTTGTTCAAAGAGGGGCTAATTTCAAGGTATTCCAGTACTTGATTTTTTAAAAATACTGCTATACCAGCTGCTATAAAACTGCCGTAAATCGGCCGGTATGGCTCATAGACGATTGTCAATCGGTATTGGTGGCAAAAAAACGTGATTTGGGCATCCCTAATTTCAACTGGTTCCACGTCTTAAGAGCCAATCTCTTCAGAAATGGTTTGCCAAGACAGAATCATATCTTTATAAAGCCAGAACTGGGGGTTGAAGAGGTCTAGAGATTGCTATGCCTCAGCAATAACTTTCTCCTTGATCATCGTTGCAGTGACAAGGCCAAGAAAGAAGACGCGCTATGAGCCGACAACAAAAGAAGTCCAGGTACAGTAGCTGGGCCTGGATCTGTTGATGCTAACCATGAATCAATACAAAAGCAATGCCATGGGATAAGTTTTACTTAAATCACATGTTAGAGTTTTGAGGTTAGCAGTCAGAACAAACCTCTGTGACTAAGATAGGAGCCTCACTGGTTTCTGATCACATCATTACCAAGCTAATGCAGCTATAATTAAGCGTAAAATATCTGTTAAGGCTAACTTTCTGCAGCCGCTTCACAGTAAAAGCTTTCTAGTGGCTTGGCTCTGTTCACTACAGGGCCATGATATCGTGAGTCAGCATACATACACCACTGCTGCGAGGATGCAATGGAACAATACATTTATGAGGAAACCAAACCCAAGCCAAACGGCCATGGCCAAGGCACCCGCACCAACAACTGAGGAAACTAAAACCCTCTGACATACCTGACAAGCCTTATTTAAAGCCTGATAAATAACACATGAATCAGCTTGACAATGTAACAGTTACAACTACTTGAGGTACTGAAGAAGGTTTTGAGTTTTACTACTTTGACTAGTGTTAAGTATTCATTTGCACTTGTACAGATATGCAGCAAGGGGCATTTTTTAACTAATGCACGTAGAATTGTATTCATTGCAGTACAACTTTGAATCATGGGATCAGTAAGGCAGTGCGTCTTTGAGGCCTTGTGTCACTGTAGTAAAGACATCTTGCACCCGCAACAAGCTGTATGTACGTGTACCAGCACAAATTATTCGTGTTATGCGATTGTATTTAAATTTAGAAATTCTGTTCTAATACGCATATTTAATCGTACGGTTTGTTCTTTGATTTTTCCGTTTCCAAACCAGATCAGAGAAACAAACATGACATAAAATCCAAAACATAAAAATCTAGCTTTTTGTTTTGTTTGTGTGATATTTATGTTGTTCCAGTTTAAGTGGGGGTGTTCCTGTGCGTGAGGCAGATGTGTAATAGGTGTGGCTTTTGAGGAACCCTTGTCGAAGAACCAGGAATTACTTTGCTTCTTTATCACTTTAATTTGTCGGCGTCTCGTGAGACTTCAGAGTAAAAACAGTTTGCTGGAATGTTAATTTTGGTTTCGACAAAAATACATGAAAATATTAGATTTCTTCACAATGAAAATATCATTTGCTGTCTGGTCACATAAAAACAACAAAACAACCCATGCTGGAGTCAAACCGCTGAACGCTACAAGCTTATGGTTTTTCTGCTGATGCCTTCCCAAGTATACCCATCGATGTATAAAGAGAATGTGAATGAGAATGCCATGGAGAAGAGGAGACAGTCACATTGCTAAACGCTTCACAATAACAAAACCTGAATGCATCAAAAGTGTAAGTGAATTGTGGTATTATATATTGTGGCCATACAAAATAAGCATTACAATATATATTCTAGAAATACTGGATGCATTTTCTACCTTGCATCATTTAGACCCACAAAAATCAAATCCATAACATAGACAACACGCCAGCTCTGGTTTAAAAAACATTAATGATTAACTGGAACTTGAATTAACTGGTGATATTCCCATGCATGACGATGCAGCTGCGATGGCGATCGCACGTCTCGTCTTTTTAAACGCAGGAGTAAAAGATCCCTCAGAAAAACGGCTCCAGAAGTTACTGTAATGTATATTTATGTATATTGTTTGGAATCTAATTTCTACATAATTTTCCTACACAAAGATTCAGGGGTCTCCAATCAGAAAATTAGTTTATAGCGAGGACCATAGGGAATGACAATGTAGGGTTCTGTGTCAATGCCTGTTCAAAACACTGCAAAGGTCAATAAATTGTCCAAATGTTCACGTTGTTTGTCTTATATTTGAGTCGTGATAATAGCCCATACCAGTCTGAGGTATGTGTTCACGCACAGCTCAAGCGTAGTTAGCTGTGGCAACGTGGGCTGTGTAAATATCACACAAACAAAACAAAAAAACTTGATTTTTCCGTTCTGGTCTGAAAACAGAAAAACAAAAAAAACAAACGTAGTTTGTTTTGTCATTCCGATTCGGTATTGAAGCTGAAAAATCAAATAACGAAGAACCATACACGGATTAGATTTAGTCCTATTTGGTGTTTTAATTTTCTGTTTTAATTCCCTAATCCAATGGTTGAGTAATGATTAGGGGATTTCCCATAATTCAGAGACATGTCACCAATGTGCAAACAGCTAAATGATCCAGAATTTACCTCTGTGTTAAAACGACGACTGGGGTTACCAGAGATGACTACACATCATTTCTGACTGATGAGATTTTACTTGAGGCTCAGATCACACACCCAAAATGAAGCTAAAACACAGTAGAATAAAAACGCAGCAGGAATACAGAAACAGTAATGACAATCAGCTTTAGGCTCTGCTTAAAAATTAATGGTGGAATATGAAACTATTGCTTACAGTCTATATTACAAATAATGGATTTTCCAGCTCATTGTGTTTCACTCTTAATCAAACATTGAAACAAACAATTTCCAATAAAAGAAAATAAAAGTAAGTCCCTTCCTTTTCAAATTCAGTGTGTAATAAAGAGTTGTTAATAGTCCACAGCCTTACTAATTACAACCAGTAATCACACCCTTATAAACACAAGCCAGAGGAAGAAAAGTGACTTTGTATTCCAGTCAAAAAAAAACCGTGTTGAATCACAAGATTTTTCCAATTTTAAGTTGGTGTTGTCCTTACAAAGACATAAGCTGAGCACATAGCCAGGCTGTCTAACATAAAGAAGCTCTTTATATTAATAGGCTTTAGTCTTAGACATCATGGCATTGAAACAGCATAGGCCTGAGAGGATATTTACAGTCAGGCTCTGATGGATAAAAGGAAATCCAACATCTACAAAGTATAAAAAAAGTTTGGAGTTCACTTCAGACATACTGAAAAGAACAAATGTAAATCTTCATGTATGCAATTATAGAATATAGTATAGGAAGTACTTCACATATGCACTGCCTTGTCCTTTGTTATAGGAACTTGACAGAATTTGTATATTTATGACCTAGACAATTAGTTATCTAGCACAATATCAAATTATAGTATGCTCTTAAACTATTTATTACAGCAACAGCTGTTGCTTCTGGTTGTTCCATCTGTTTTAGCTTTTCTGGCAAAGAAACAGAGGTGAACACAAGAACTACACCATCCACTGAAAGACTGACCACAGCTGTGAGAGTTAAACTGCAGATATATGGCATTGATGCAGAGACAGTTTCGGAAACGGTGGAATCCTGCGAAGAACCGGAGGACTTGCAGTCCTTTCACTACAGCCACAAATGTTTGCCTTTCATTTTATAACTTCAACACCAACATCCTTCCACACAATTTGAACGCTCTTCATACCCAGGTGACTTACCCCCAAAGACTGCTCCAGACCAGTGTGCCGGTCCTCCTTCTCCACTGTGCGCCGGCAGTCGGAGCACACCCACAGAGGAAGCTGGATGGCGCTGGGTGTTTTGTTGGGCTGTGATGTACCGTTCTGACCCGAGATCCCTGCCTCTGAAGGCACGGCACCGTCTTTACGCTCACATCGGCACAAAAGGCAACGATCACCGGCTGTGTAGGGAGCCCGCTGGTTTAAGCCAAACGTGAATGGGGTCTGTGGTGAGGATGTTAGCAGGAGGAGGAAGAGAGAGAGAAATATACCGTGAAGAAAGCAGCCAATTTCGCATTACGTTACTGCATAATTACTGTTCAAAAAAGTATGTAAACACAATATTTTGAAAGAAAAAGCAGAATATTTGTTAATGGCTTACAAAAAAACATATAATGGTTCGTTTCAGTTACTTGTTAAAAGAAAGTGTGATAGAGATCAAACTATTTCAAACGTATGGACTGTCAAACTAAACCCTTTCTAAGCCAAGTTGATTAACTTTTTAGGAACATTTTAAATTTGTCAACATTGGCTCCAAGATTGACCAGTTTGCTATACAGTATATCTGCTATGTATTAAACCGGGTCACACTCTATTCCTTTGTAACCTCTTGCACTCTGGGTACTCTAGCTGTCTAAACCGCCCCACTGGACTACATTAAAACACGGGAACCTTTTCTTAATGGCCAAATTTTCCCTTTAAGTATATGTTTTGATGCCAGTCACTTCAAATATGGCTAAATGCTGACAGAGAGCTGCATTTTAGATATCAGCACTGTAACACTGCTGTGAAAAAAGAAATTAAAAAGGGCTGCCAAGACTGAAATTACTGTTTTAATTGATCACTAAGGGCAGGGAGTCCCAATACGATGAGACTGGCTCCAGTCAGGTTCCAGATGTGTAGTCTGAACACAAGCATTGGAGCAGCTTGATGTCACACCGTTACAGAGCGCACAACTGTGTAACTTTGGAGCAAGTCGCATCAGAATTGAATAAGACTGCTATTCGTGACAGTTACTCCGGGAAACGAAATGTTTGAAATTTTGTGAGTAAAGGCAATAAAATAAAGATCAAATTAAGCCATCTTGTAGTGTGCTGCCCCCTTCTAGAGTGCCTTCACTTTGGCATCAAGGTGTAAACTATACTTGGCAAGTGGGACGTGGCTTCAAAAGAAAGGTCTTACAGTGGCCTTAGATGAACTTCTGAAACACTCGATGTAAATTTACCTGAAGGACTCCGGAGAAGTCAGCATTAACTGGTCCTTCTGTAAACTGTGGTGTAACACTGTTCACTTTGACCTGTGGGACACAAACAACTCAATGTTTATATAGAATTGACCACTTATGCGCTTGATTAATTACAGTTAGTAAAACTGTGTCCGGTGCACGTTCAAGGCAGAATATTGTTAGTCAATACAGTCAGGCCTGCCCTGGCTGGACAGGTAGACTATTATATCAACGTAATGTGTCCATAACTGATGTTTGGACATTTAAGAGTCAGTTCCCCCAAACAATAAAATAAAATATTAACAATAAATAAAAAAAATTCCGCTTACCCCTAGAAGTATCTAGTTTAGGTTTTGTTTGCTCTTTTGACAATTTGCATACAACTGACTTACTAACATTCATAACAGATCATTTGGCCCCCAAGAATTACATACAACTTAATAGCGGACAGACAGCTGTGTTAAAGCTACAGCACATTAATGCCATATGGCCTTATTAGACAAACTATGGTATTTCAATACAGGTAGACAAACACTGTGACCACAACTTATCAGATTTTTAAAACAGCTTATAATGCAGCACTTCTCTGAGTATTATTGTCTTATGACGAAAGTTATTCTCATGATGAGCAAGATTTTGTCTGCAGAGGTCACAACATGAAAGGGAGGAGGTTACTTATTTGTTAGGAGGCTGGCTGTTTGTGCACCTGTCAAAAACATTCACACCTTTGCTGACTTAAAGACTTGAATTGCCCTGATAGTTCCAGTAACGCATTAAATATACACAGAAAAACACATTTCTCTGCCACGCAGGAAGACTAACTTACACGATTGCAGAATATATTTGTGATCGCAAAAGCTAAAAAACTATCTTTTGAGCCGAAACTACATCTTCTGGTGTCAATGTAAGTTACTGTTTACGTGCTAACCTGAGCCGTATGACTGTTAAGCTACCGTGGATAACTTAAGTTACGTAGATCAAGTAAAAAAAAAAAATCAAAAAAATCAAGTTAAACCCAAACAAGCAATTTTAAGCACGAAAACTGGAAGGTCAGCTTGTAAAAAGACATCGAGGCCCGACGGGGATTAAGTTGTTAGTACTCTTCCCTGTTAGCATTAACTTAGCTAGCAATAATGTTTATGTGTGTAATAGCAGCCTTTGGGCAAACTGTGTTGAACCTAATAGTAGTCCCGAATAATCTGGTTTGGCCAATGTAATCTCCACCTACCTGGAGAATATTAGCCCAAAATAATCCTTCGTGGTGTCTAAATTGTTCTCGATTCGGCTACGATCTCATAAACTTAAGCTAACGATGATAGTCCCAGCGTTTGGCCAGGGCATAAGTAGCCTAATGTTTAGGGCAGCTTCTTACAGCACAACAAGGCCAGTAACTGCATAGCCCTACGACCTGCTAGCTGGCAAGGTGATCCACAAAGCATAACAACCGGCATTAGTGGCAATTAAGTCAGTTAATTTCTAGCTACGTTGCAAAGGTTAGTTAGCTAGCTGCCTTCCCCGCAGCAGTGTCGGGCCCAAATCAGATTTGTGTCGTTGATAACAGCGCTAGCTAGTCGCCCCCGTTTTGACATCCACCGGTTCACACTGTATGACACTCTTACCTCTCCGTTTATGCCCATGATGGACCCTATATTCCCGTTGCCTGTGCTGCCAGGTGTTAAAAAGCTTACGACAGAGGCAGGTGTTGTTGTTCCCGCACAGCCTAGGGCCGAGACAACCCCGGCCTTGCCACCGCTGGTATTGCAGACAGCACTGCAGCTACTGCCACCGCCCCGCTTGTTCTTCCTGCGTTTAGCCCCTCGTTTAGCATCGGTTGGACTCATTTTTTTCCACAAAAGAAGCGAGACAACTTGCCGTCCAGACTTGGCAGGGTCTCAAGTGGAATGCCGGGCGCAATCACTCGGGTGTAAATCCGGGGTGGCGATTCAGAGACTCCCAAAACGACAGACACTCCGTTCCATCAAAGTGCAAGCCGACTTCATAGATTCCAATATGGCCCCTAGCTGGACTGCCTCAACCAGGCTTCAGCCTGCGTTGCAACGCAACTATGCGTACCCAGTACAGGGGCTTGTGGGAAATTGAGTTTGTTGTGTAATATCGCCTTGTCGCAAGTTATTAAGGAATTTGTAGTTGTAGCTGAGATCAAAATGAACGACAAGTGACTGACCAGTGTATTACTCTGCTCTTTGTCATGTTGTCTCAAATGTGTTTAAATATATTAACCCACTTGTTAAAATGATTGAATTAACTTGTTTTAGATGTTGGACACAAACTGCAAACATCCTATTTTAACAGCAGGGGGAGAGCGCAGGCAGCAAATGATGTGTTCTGTCTGCTTCTGATGACAGCCGAGGCCCCGGTCAGTGAATCAGTCTTTCCGGGGTTCAAACAGCAAGGCTAGTGTGCTTTGAGGAGAGTCAAGGACCATCAGTGATACATTGGTAGTATATATATGTGTAACGTTTGCATTAAAGGCAGGCGCATCCCTTTTCAAAGAAACGTCCAGTGCTACGCGGCACCAAGGATTTCAGTGAACTAACTACTACAACGGCTAACAGCTTACAGCTACACAGTTAGCCACGGCCGCAGACAGGTAATGTTCCCTAAAGTTTTTATCGGCGACGAGCTGCGTATCTGGAGAAATAGCAAGATACCGCGAAACATTCAACCTAAAGTGCCTTTATTGGAGTTTTTCAGAAGTTCGTTGCCTGCTGTTTAGCTACGTTGACGTTAGCTAACAACACGTCAACGGCTCTAACGTTAATTCGCGTCAACTCCAGTCTTTATGCTAACTGACTGGGATGTTACGTAGAGGTACAGAAAGGATAATATATGATGCCCGCTTAGCCGTAACCGCGCAATATAAAAATTAGCGTCCATTACATTATGGAATATTTCTTTACTAGCAGTAAGAAATATCACAGTTGGACGCCCTCGCTAGTCACGTGACTGTGCTGCAACAGGTCATTTAGCTAACGTTGCGAAACGCGAAAGCCAGATCCGGTGTGTGACGTTCAAGAGAGAAAAGGGGAAACGTTGTGACAACAACAGTTAGAGTATTTGACTATCAAGTCTGCAAGTAATCGCATCCACGTCGTTTCCCATGTCACGTTATTTTAGTGTCACAAAAGTACTAAAGCTAGCAGAGTAATCACGATGTAATTGGGTCATATCTGCCTGCAGGGAGCTAAAAACCTGGAAATGCACACCTTAACATTGCCTTGTAGCTCCCATCTGTTCATCTGTATCCCAGACAAGGATTGCTTTAGGGTTTCAAGTGACTGCTGATATTTACATAATTTGTCTTGTAAAAATATAAGACATGGGAAGCTTGGGATCAGCAGATGTGGCTGACAGAACAGTGGACAGTTCAATTATGTATAAGTAAACTTATACAAAAGCAAGTCCAAAGACTTTACAAAGTAATAAAACCAATCAAAGGTGGTAGCTGGAAATGACCCGTCTTTTTGCTTGATTTGTATTACATTTAGGATGTTATTTTCATCAATTTAGACTTTCATCCCCAATAATGTGTTTAAATTTTTCTTGTAATGTACAACTTGAGCAAGGAGATGTGTCTTGTTCCGCTACATTCTTAAAATATAGTTTCAAATGGGGGGGGGGGTATTAAGTATTATTAAACAACCTTCTGAGTTTTTCAGATATTGTCAGGGGTTTTTCTTTTAGAAAAACCTCACGCTAACGTGACTCGAATGTAATGATAATACATTCTCATACGGGCACAAACTGGGGGTAGGTCTGTAAGGCACTCCTGTATTGTACCGTATTAGTGTACTATACACAGTCAGCTGGCTTGGAAGGACCTATTCACACCCTCCTATCTGTCTGTTTTCAGGTATGTCTGAAGTTAGTCTTGAGGCTGAATCGGGGAAGACCTCAGCCAAGGACCCTCAGATGGATTGTGACACAGCAGAGGAGAGTTTCAGTGAGGATGTAGAAGGGGAGAGTGTAGACAACAGTAGGGCAGGAGATGACAGAGATGAAGTGCTGTACGACGTTGATATTGACAGTGCAGACGAAAATGCAGAAAACAGTGACAAGGATGTTCAGGAGGGGGATGAGAGCGTTCAGAGTGAGGGTGTAGTGGCATGCAGCGATGCTGCACACATGTCTGACAGGGTAGACAATGGGGGACACGAGACAAATCGTCCTGTTGAAACAGCTGAAGCACCAGAGGGAAGTGGAGATTCTCACACTGAAACAAAGGTGACATTTACCTTCGCTTTGGATAATCAACCTCCTCTAGCACTTCCTTACTGCGCTCTTGTTCATGTTGCTGTTTCGATCTTGCTCTGATGGTGGTGGTCTCTTCTTATGTAATCAATTTATTATTAGGTTGACTTGTATTGCGAAGCTTTAGCCGACATAATCAACCACATGAACCCGAGTTCTAGCTGTAGAGGGATGTAGTTTTTCTGCCTTTTTTAATGTTGGTAGATGTGTTTCAGATTTCATTCTGCTTTGCTGGAGGTTTTATAATTTAAGAGGTGGTGTAGCTGTTGCTCTGTGCTGATGGTGCATTTGGTGGCTTTCTTTCTTCTACTCATGTGTTGCGCTCTGAGGTGCCTTATGTGTTTAGGCTTCATACATTTTCTGTGCTTTGTATATATGCGGGCTTATCTCAAAGTGATTAAGAAAGATTTATCTTTGCTGTCCACTACTATGCAATATGATTATTTTTATAAAATGTTGAATCTATGTAAGTTGGGTGTACATAGAGCTCTAGAATTCCACACGCTGTCAGTCACATGGCTGGGTAAGTGAAACGGATTTTGACTCCTTTGGCACATTCTCAGGCAGTCCCGCATTTCTTGTGTTTGCTGGAATGTGTGACTCTTCAGGCAGTTGATTCACATTCTGTTGCAGGCTCGGTGCCGGCATTGCACATCAGATGGCAAACATTTAAAATCAAAAATCCCTTTTTGTTTTTTTTCTTTTTTAGGGGGTAAATCCTCTTCATGTAGTAACTCTAAATGCAGCAGCACAGTTGTAATCTGGATTTTTCAGGTCTTGCTTCAAGACAAAACTTCCAACCTTTTTGCAGCTTAAACCCGACATTGTGCATCATGGTTGTGGCACGTTCTTCCATACTTTGAGAGGCAAGACGTGATTCTTTCCTGTTCAGCTGACTCGGATAATTAGACAATTAGCTCATTGTTGTTATGCCTCTCTCCCTCCCTCCCTCCCTCCCGATGTTAGCTTGTATCCAGGATACTGAACTGTAGGGAACAGCACACGATGACATGCCGTACCTTGCCTCTTCAAATGCCTCCTGATGAATTTGCAGCCGCTTCACCACTCTCAGTGCTCCAGTAGGCTGAGACTGTTTGCAGAATGTTTACAGATGGTCAGTTGGATCATTTTGGGCTCTGTGACCGACCCCTGATCATCCCTGGATCCACAGCTGCAATTGTGTAATATAAGAAGTCTCTTAATTAAATCAAGATACATGGATAGTTCTGCTACAACGGCAGCTAAAAAAAACAAAAAAACGCCTTGAACCTCTCCAACTCCTACGGCCTAGTCTTGTTAAAAACGTCTCGTCCCTGAATGATGTCGCTCATCACCAATACTTACTTCATATTCACAAAACTCTGGTAGCATGTCGATAACTGGATGAATGTGTTTCACACCCATAATGGACAGTCGGTTACTTTTTCATGAAATATAAAGTTAAGAGGTAAAAATGACCTTGTCATTTGCAAGTGGCTTCATCATTTCAAGTGTTAATTATAAAAAAAAAAAGTAATTTCTGTGTAAATCAGTATTTATTTCTTGGTATACATCGTTTTTAAAACCGCATGTAATCAGAGACGTGCCTCTTCGAGACAGCCTGTTTAATGTCAGCGAGGACAGGAGTCTGTCTTATCTGCAGTAGGTGGTTCGACGTGTCGAGCAGTGCACGTCTGTCCTGCCTGCAAGCGGGCGTCATGTGGCGTTTAAATATTTATGCGTCTTTGTCACACATACCAACATGAAACAAGTGCCTCACTTTGGTGATTTTAATATCTTGATTTCTGGTTGAGCATATCAGAAAGCTATGATTACAGGGTTCTGGCTTTAAAAAAATAAATAAATAAAAAAAAACACAACAAAAAGATGCTTAGACCTCCAGAGAGCCAAACATCCTAACACGCCAACGTCTTTACATCAAGTGTTCTTCTCCGAGGCCAGTTTTAATATTTTATAAACGCACGTGCAATATCCGATGACACTGTGATCAAAGCAAAACACTATATTTTTATGTTTTTGCAATAGATGACCCACCCCTTTAGTATCTTAATGAACTAGACTAAAGTTAAACTAGTTTTGGAGAAGCTATCAGGTTATTTATAGCATCTGATTTAATTTGTGCAATATATTTTATCAATGGGACTGTCTTTGAGGTCACTAAGGCTTTGCACTGCCTGTCATTTTATGGTCACATAGTACTTTATTTTGAAAGGAGCAAACCTCACGTTTACATCTTCTTTTCTGCTTGTGTTTCTGCCTAAGTTTTTCCAGTTTAAGTGTACTAGCATTCTTTCATCACATAGTCATAGTCTGAACTAGAATCAAATATATTTACACAGTACCAGAGGTACTTTACAAAATGTACTTAAACCGAACATGCTAGCTTTGACATGAAGTGTATTATTGGTATAAACCAATGATTTTAAACTCGCTCTCTCTGGCCACACAGTGAAACTGGTCACACTAGACCCAGATCTTGTTACCTCGTAATCTGGTAGGTATTTGCATTATTTAGGCATTGGTGAAGGTTCACCTGTAGTTGAAGGATCTTGTTCAAAGATGCAAATTTTTGGGGGGGGATTTATTGATTAGTGGGACCTACCCCCTTTGCCAGGCGTGTCACTAATCAACATTAACCAGCTTTACACTATTAGACCTCACGAAGCTCGCATGCAAAGCTTTATAGGAGTTTAGTGTCCTAGTTCCCATGTCCACAGTGATTAGGCCACAAAAAATTTACCAAACATACCGCAGCTGTATCCTCAGCACAGCTGTATCTTCAGCCTGCAACTACGGGCAGCCAGTTCATTATAGCCTAAACAAAACTGCTGTTGCCACAAACTGATGTCTCCGCCCTGTGGCTTGCTACGAGCCAACATGTAAATGTGCAGTTAAGCAAGCCAACGTGTCACTGTGTCATTTTAATCCACAGGCATGATTTGAGATGGACCATGATTTATATGTTTTCATAAAGATGATAACAGGTCTTTTTACAGGGTTGTTAATTATATTCAGGGCCAAGGAGAATTTTGTTCCAATGCGTGTTCCTGTATTACAAGACTTTCCCATTTAGCCCACAGACTGACCCGTTACAAGCCATGACACACAGGGTTTAATGTGGTCTGAAATAATAAATGTCACTGTAAAACAGTGCATTTACTAGGAAAAACTGACATGAACATGGCAATGAGAAGCCAGATATTGTCTGTCCAAAGCTGCTCTGTGGAAAACAGCAGATGTGAGAGGGAACTAGTTGATTCCCTTTTTTTTTTTTTTTTGCATAGCTTCATGCGTGGAGACATTATGCACTAAACCTTCATGACACACATGTGAGACACTGTGTTTACAATACTCCACCAAACCAAGAATCTCTGTATGTAAGGGGTGAAGATGGTAATGCTGTTGGTAACCTATTCCGTCAAGCTGTGTTTAGTAATTAAACCCAGTATTGTAAAATGGGGGAGTGTTGAAAATTGACGTCAGTTGTTGCACAAGAACTATCTGGTGTCCTGGCAAATGCTGTAATGCTGCAACATAACTGACTTAAAGCTCTCTAAGCTCTCCATCCTGTCCTGGAAATGTATGAAAACAATTGTTAAAGGAGGGTGGCTTGACCAGAATATAGGCATATCTATTCCAAAACTTTGCTAGGGTGGGACAATTTGGGTGAAATCAGTGTCATCATAATCTTTTTTTTTTTTTTTTTTTTTTTGACATACAGTGTATGTTATGTAATGTATGCTGTAATATGTTTTAGGTATTCTAATCAAAATGGTGTTCAGTGTGGTTAATCCTGATATCACGCTATCATGTCATCACTGTATGATTCCAAAGAGCAACTATTATTATAGTACTGAATTCTTATGGAGGACTAAAAGTGCCAAAATGAAATAAATAAATAAATACACCATTAAATAATTACTTAAATGTGTCATTAAATAATTAAAGTACCAATTATTTCAATATTTACATTTCATGATTTACATTTACATTTCACGATTTACATTTACATTTCATGGCCCTGTGTTGCAGTGCTTCATGAATTGTCAAACTCGCCCATCAAAGTTGGTAGACGGATCCTGACACCTGATTGGTTACCTTGTGCAAGTCAAGACAAATCAATTCCAGATAATGGATCGATGCAGAGCTACTTCCAATGCACTGGGTGGCGCTCTTCGCCTCTAATGTTGGTTTAGATAACTATTAAACTAAACTTTACCGCCAAGTTGAACCTGCTAACCCCTAACGTTGAGAACACCAGGACAAAATGGCTAAAAGTTGCCTGGAGCTGCTGCGAGAAGCAGCTAATTTAATAGAAGAAGCTCTGAGCAAAACTCCTCCAGCTCCGGCAGCTTAGTTGCAGCAGAACCCTTTTGCTTCAGCATCAGCTAGTAGTGGCACTTCCCGGTGAGGCTGCCAGGCAACTGTTGCTGTTATCGACGAGGATGGACAGGATCAGGAACGAGTACATCAGAGGGACAGCTCATGTTAGATGTTTCGGCCAGATTGGCCAGAGAGGCCAGATTGAGGTGGTTTAGACATGTTCAGAGGAGAGACTGTGAATATATTGGTAGAAGGATGCTGAGGTTGGAGCTGCCAGGCAGGAGGTCTAGAGGAAGACCAAAGAGGAGACTTATGGATGTAGTGAGAGAGGACATGAAGTTAATTGGTGTGAGTGAAGAGGATGCAGAGGACAGGGTTAGACGGAGGCACATAATTCGCTGTGGCGACCCCTGAAAGGGAGCAGCCCAAAGGAAAGAGACTTCAGACCAAAGCAATGGATCAGACTAGATTAGCGTTAGCCCCACCCACTGACTTTGATGGGTGAATTTGACAGTTTGACAATTCATGAAGCACTGCAACACAGGACCATGAAATGTAAGCGTAAATCATGAAATGTACATCATGAAATGTAAATATTGAAATAATTGGTATTTTAATTATTTAATGACACATTTAAGTAATTATTTAATGGTGTATTTATTTATTTCATTCTGGCACTTTCAGTCCTCCATAAATCCTGGCCCAGGCCAATCGTTTCCACTATTGCTGTGTCCACAAGATGGCAGCCGAAAACTATTGCGTGAGTCCTGAGTCCTCTTTTCTTAATGGACGTCTCCACCCCACCCCCCCCAACACCCCCCCCCCCCCCATCCCCCCCCCCCCCCCCCCCCTCCACCCCACCCTCTTTCTCCACCACTCCCCCTCATCATATCCCCCCTTAGCCCCTG
>CM022472.1:8540148-8604789 GCA_011952105.1 Coreoperca whiteheadi | reverse complement strand
GCTTTTTGTTGGCCGAACGGTGCGGGCCGCAAACTTCTGGGCCGCCCCCTTCTCCCCCTTTTTTTTTCCTGTCCCCCCCCCCCCCCCCCCCCCCCCTCTCTCTCTCTCTCTCTCTCTCTCTCTCTCTCTCTTTCTCTTTTGAAGTTGTTTGGGATAGAGTTTAACAAATAACCTGCTTCATGTCACCCTTCTCATTACAGGAAAGCACAATGGCTGAGGAGTCCCATAGAAGCTCAGCCGCTGAGATCCCAGTCACCAGCAATGGAGACCTGGATCAGAGCCCTGAGACAGTATTCCAGAGGGTAAGGGCTTGTTGAGAACAGCATCTTTCAAAACTATATAATTGTCTTAGACAATGTGAGTCTGCTGGCTTTCCAAACAAAACCTTAAATAGGCCCTTCGGTTGACACACCAGCCCTTGTTATGATGTCTTTCTTTCATTGATACAGCAAGTATAGTAACTTTCAATACATTGGCTCGACATAAAACAGTAACAACTCTACTCCCGGATGAAAATTAACAGTGCAAACAAACTTTGGTGCAAAATAGTAGGGCTGCAACTAACACTTATTTTCATTACTAATCCAATTAAATTGTTTCATCTATGCAATATCCTAAACAGCGAAAAATGCCTTTTATGATTTCCTATAGCATAAGAGAGATATAACCACAAAACAAGTTTATTTTTATATAAAAAATGGTTTTAACAATTTCTTTTTTCAGTACAAAACATAACAGATTTCCAGGCCAATCGAAACAAATTCACTATCACCTTTTGAAATATATATATATTTTTTTCTTTTATATAGGATATATGTATATAGCGAAGAAAAGCATACAGTCTTCAAATTTAAGAAGCTGGAATCAGCAAATGTTTGGAAACTCTTCTAAACAATTGATTTATTTTCAAAATAGTTATTTTTGCCAACCGATTTTTAATAGAATATTCAACAAATCGTTGCAGCTCCACGATAAAGCTTTTATTAATACATGCAATAAAAGGGACTTCCTGCACAATCAGCCATTCATAACAATACAGTAGCAGCGACCACACCGAACTAATGATTCAGTTGTTTAGATTCAGTCTACATCGGCCTCAGTCCCCTGCTGATCCCTACATCTGTCTCCTTTTCCTTTCATGCCCATCTCCGCCTTCGCTTTAAAATGATATTGATGTTAAGCGGAATGCCCAGGCATCACTGATTCAAATGGCTGCCGAATAATAAGAAAAAGTTACCAGACAGCAGAAGGTGTGGAGAGCGTGTTTAATTTTAACCAAACTCTTGACATGTCTTTCACGTGATTTACAATTAAAGACTTTCAAAGTCGTTATAATGGCTTTTATTGTGAAGTAGAAAATCTATTGTTTTAGTTTGGGTTTCTTTTAACTTTTTTGTGAGTGGATCCCTTTTACACAGGTGAACTGGTTGGGTGTAGGATTTTGGTGAACCCCAAATGTCAAACAGGAAGTTCCCTGCCATTGATACCTGTCAGCTAGGAACCACTAAGCCTGTTAATATAATCCCTGTCTGACTTTTTTCATAGGACTCTTACCCCAGTGGCCCTGGGGCCCTAAACCTATCAGAGTCCTGTGTCACCTCCAGCAACTTCGCTTCAACAACAGAGGGCATCATTGAATCAGGACCATACAAAGGTGAAACATTTCATTCCCCAGTTGTCCTGTTCCTCTCCTTGTTGTGATTACGCACTGTTTCTTCGCCCATCAGAGTTTTGTGACGGAGCAGCTCATCAGAAACCTATCAAGCCTTGTCAGCTTGTTACATTATTTGATTGCTTTGCAGCATTCTGGGTTTACAAACACTCGTTCCCTCCACGTATTCCCAGTTTTTAATCTGTGTGAAATTTGAAAGGCAGACATTTGAATTTGTAAAGGTGGCATCCAATTGAATTTAATGAGTTTCGTCTGATCTCCAGGCTGTAACCCTCCTTTTGCGTTTCATCATCACGTTTCCTTTTCATCATCACGCCCTTGTTACAAATGCAAATAAAAATCTCCCTATAGGCTGGTGAGCTGTTGTAGCCCATTTACCACAATGTTACCATGGCTATTTTCCACGTTATATTACACTGGTTGAGGTAGGCTTTTGTTCCGTAACACATGGCTTTTGTTCCGTAACACATTGCAGCCTGCAACATGGAAAGAGCCACCGTAATAAATAAAATTAAAAAACCCACAGGAAATCAATGAGAAATCCCCCCTTACACTTGTGCAGGCGGGATGGTGACACTAATATACTGATACTAATGAATCATAACTCTGAATATCTCCCAGGGTCAGCAAGCCTGCCCACGTCTCCCGTGGCACCTGTAGCTCCCAGCTCGGCTGTTGCTAGCCGCCTGGCACGCTCTTCCAGCGATAGTCAGGCTGAGAAAGGTACCCGCAGCGATGGAGTACGAATCAGACGACACTGAATCGTCACCTTTTGCACACCAAATTAACCGCTGTCTATTGGACCCTTCTTGGGTTTTCATCAGTTTCTTACCTGCTCCTTGTTCCCACAGGCTGTGCTGCATTCATAATCAAACCTTTCTTCTTCTCCTTTCTTATATATTGGCTCTCCAAGCTTTACCTTTGCAGAAGTCTGGGCTAATGTAGTAGTTTCCTGCTTTGCAGTGGCTAATGATAAGCGTTTACATACTCCTTAGTCATTTGCCTAAGATCTAGATCTTAAGACTTCTAGATCTGATTCAACCCCTTGATGCCTAAAGCATTTGCTTGGCTTGGAAAGAAAACTGCTTTCACATTTAATCACAATGGGTTTTCCTGCTTGCAACCTTTGTCCTTTGGCACCCATAGTGTCTCTCTATGGAGTCGCGAAACTGACAAAATGTTAGTAAAAGGTTGTCAGACAACTCAGAAATACAACTGAATACATCAATAGATCTTCATCATCATGTTTCTTTATATACTCAATTTTAATGATTTAACTAACCGTATTATTTATTGATTTATTCAGCTATATTTTTGACTTGTATGAGAACATTTCTGATAACTACATTTGGTCTGTTTCAGGGCTCAATATCTGTCAGCATTTCCCCTCTATGACCAAACCACAGTAAAGCACTTTTCATCACTTTCACTGTGACTGTTAGCATTTTAAAAGTGGTCATGACTAATTGTATTTTAATGTTCATTTTGATTTTAATAACTATAGATGTCGTCGGCGTCCTCTAATGCCTTTAAGTTAGTATTTGGTCTGTGTTGACATTTCAGTTTTAACATGACAATCTCATTCCACTGTTTGATAATTATAACTGTCGAAATTGCACCTCCCTGATTTTCACCACAGCTCTATAGTCTGGAAATCCAATAACTGAATCACGCACTAAGTGAATGACTTTTAATTGTCCAGGCGTGATGAAACCACAGCCACAGAGTGGAGCGGTGGTCCTTTCAGATGACTTAAAGAACCCAGCCATGGAAAAATTGGACCTTGTGAGAAAGTGGAGCATCAACACATATAAAGTAATCATCTCTGTCCTTGATTTCTGTCCCTCTACCCTGCTTCTTTTCTCCGCCTTAGTCCCACTATTTATCTTCTCTCAGTTTTTAGGATGTTGGCAGAAAAGTGAACTATACCCCAAACTGACCTACACAAATGTCTCTTGCTTTAGACTTTGTATTTTGGCTCCTCTGATTGTCTCTCTGCTCTTGACTAAGTACAGTAGAAACTCCCAGCAGTCAGTCTTAATATTTTACATATGTCTTGTGTGTGTGTGTGTGTGTGTTTGTTAATAACCCTGTTGTCCTCTGCAGTGTACCAGGCAGATCCTGTCAGAGAAGTTGGGTCGGGGCTCGAGGACTGTGGACATGGAGCTGGAGGCTCAAATCGAAGTCCTCCGTGACAACAAGAGAAAGTACCAGCATGTGATCAAGCTGGCTCAGACGCTGGCCAGTCAGCTGTCCCAGATGATGCAGACGCAGAGGCAGCTGGGCGACGCCTTCGCCGACCTCAGCCTCAAGTCACCAGAACTCCATGTGAGTCCATATCTACAGATACTTTGAAATCAAGCAGATTGGGTAGGAGAAAGGCAAGGGGGAATGTTATCATGCTTACTTAGTGTTCTAGCAAAGAGTCATAAAATAATGCAAAATATGTATTGACTTGTGGCTCATCTGCTTGGAAGACATGTTTTGAGACTCCATTCTGATCCTTTAAATTATGGTTTATTGTCAGTGTTTATTGTTATTGTTAATGTTTATTTTATTGAAGCATCACAAGACACTCTAAACTAGGAAGTTAATGACTTGAAAGGCAATAAAGAGTTATGCATAAATAAAAATGAGGTCCTATACTGTTGCTGTATACTGTTGAATGCTGGCACCCGCAGTTGCTTTAAACACTGTGGACAACAGTGTCAAATAAGCAAAATTTAGCGAGATAATTAAGATGTGTTAACTCTGTTCTTCAGGAGGAGTTTGGCTACAACGCTGACACCCAAAAGCTTTTGTCCAAAAATGGAGAGACACTGCTGGGTGCGATCACCTTTTTCATCTCCAGTGTTAACACACTCGTGGACAAAACAATCGAAGACACCATGCTCAATATCAAACAGTATGAATTTGCCAGGTAGGTAATGTTTGATCATATGTGTTTATTGTGCCAACGCACCCTCTCCAAACCACAAATTACCATCCGATCATTTGGAGAAAATCTGGCTTTTAAAACTTTGTGAAGTCTTTTTTTGTGATAAATAAAATGTGTGGCTTGTGTTGTCTTCTACAGTACGAAATTGTAACGTTTGAACTTACCAGAGAGCTGCTTTAGTAGCGATCAGTCTTATTCTTTCCTGCGTTTATTGGCGGGTTGCTGCATATCTTGGAGATTTACTGCCACCTGTAGCTCAGTCGGCTGCACTGTTTATCACATCACCCACATGCACAGCCATCCTCATGTGCGTTCATGACACAAACAAAACAGGGACCCACTCATAAAAAATAACAATAATAAAAAGTTGCTCCATAGTTCTACTAAACGCAACAGGGCACATTTAATACTTAAATCGTAAGAGATTGAAACATGGTGCGCAGGGTTTATGTGTTGATTTCTTGCACCTGTCATAATGTATACACACTACATATTTCTGATGCTGTTGAAATAATAACACACCTCTAGGGTTGAGTATGACGCATACCGTACAGATTTGGAGGAGTTGAATCTGGGCCCACGTGATGCCACCACCATGACCAAGATTGAGCTGTCCCAGCAGCAGTTCCAGATTCACCGCGAGAAGTACGAGAGGATGCGAAACGACGTCTCTGTCAAGCTGAAGTTCCTGGAAGAGAACAAGGTTGGCTCGAGGGCAGTTCTGCTCTACATACCTGCGACAACAAATTGCCTTAACGTTCACGTGTAAGTGCTCATCATCTCTTTATTTCCTTTTTCTTGCTCCCAAACAGGTGAAGGTATTGCACAACCAGCTCATCCTGTTCCACAATGCCATAGCTGCGTACTACGCTGGAAACCAGCAGCAGCTGGAACAGACACTCAAGCAGTTCCACATCAAGTTGAAAATGCCAGGTGGGGACAGTCCGTCTTGGCTGGAAGAGCACTAATCACTCCTTTCTGAAGCCGCAGTGGCTCAGTTTGACAGGAAATGTCATTCTACAGAAACTACAGGAACCCCCCTTCTCCCTTCATCTCTACTCTCACTGCCTTTCAAATGTTCAAAATTGTAAATCTTTTTAACTCAATACAGAAAATGACAAGAAAAACTCGTACAATCCATTTTACTCTTGATGTTAAATTATCCTTTTCATCTTGCAGTTATTTCAAGTCATAGGAAACGCACTTTTATACTGTTTCACAAATCTGTTCAACAGGGGTTGCTGCAGTAAACACATTTGGAAACTAAATGGCCTTTTGTATTCCAGCATATGAATGTTGTATCTCGGCACAGTTGACACGTTGGCTCTGAAGGGCAGCTACGGGATCAAAATGACATTATATACATTACCCTTGTCAGCTGACTGAGATGGGATGAATGCTTTATGAAAGTGTAATCAGGAAGCTTCAGGACACTCTGAACATGAATTGCTCTCATGATTTGACAGTCTGTTGTGATAAACAGGGCAAAATGGCATTCAGATTTCTGGATCATGTAAATGCAAACTGGTGACTTTTACCAGTAAACTTATTTAAAGCGAGTAAAGACATTTTGGGAAATACGCTTATTTGCTTTCGTTCTGAGTGTTAGATGAGAAGATCAACACTGCTCTGGTATTTGTCTGTTCAATATAAGGTTAGCCCTAGCAGCCGCATGGCTTAGTTTAGCATAAAGACTGGAAATGGGGAGAATCAACTAACCTGGCTTTGTCCAAAGGTAAAACATTCTGCCCACAAGCACATCAACATCACTCATACAAAAACCAGAGTGTAAAAACTCAGGTAGTGGTTTTACGGGAGGTTATGTGCCTCAGGACAGAGCCAGGCTAGCTGTTTCCACCTGATTCCAGTCTTTATGCTAAGCTAAGCTAACCAGCTGCACGCTGTTGCTTCATATTTCATGTAACGTTACAGACATGAGTCGAAACGATCTTCTCGTCTAACTCTCAGCAAGAAAACAAACAAGCGCATTTCCCAAAATGTCGAAATATTCCTTTAAATTAATATTTAAGTCATATTGATGGCTGTTCACAACAAATCCTGCATGTTGTGATATGATTAAGTTGACATGATACTACTTTAATCCGTTGGTTTGTTTTTTGTTTGCATTTCCCTGTTTTGTCTACATTCCTTGCATACGACTGAATAGGTAAAGGTTAAGTTCCAGAGAAAATGAAGGACCAGCCTTATGTGACTAAATGTGCCTTGATTTCTTGCATTAGTTCTTCTCTTCCCCTCCAAGCTATGATATATGGTCGTTGATAGTGAAAACTGGCGCTCTCACTGCCAGTTTTCTGGACCAAATCTTGAAGAATGAACGGACCAAACACACACACACGCACGCACTCTCAGAGGACATCCAGTTACAGCCTGCACAACTTTACATGTTAAAACACGACACAAAATGTGACAGCTGTTTTAAAAAAATAAATAAATACTCCAGTAACTTCATGAAGTCTAAATGTATTTTAAGACTTGGGGTTCTCAAAGATATTTATCCATATTGCACATATGCACATTTATGCATTTGAGACTAATTACAAAAAAACTTGTAAGAACTGTATAATATGTAAGGTGAAAACCAAAATGCGATTGACTTGAGAAATGTTTTGTCTTTTGTAAATTTGAAAGACCAGCATCCTTTGCCTGAGCTGCTAACAGTTTAATTTCATTGGGCTATGGAGAAGTATGTTTTTCAAAGAGGACATATTGTACGCTGGTACTGATAACCAGCTGTCATGCCCTCCCTTTGTTGATTTGTACTTTTCCTATGGCTTACCATAGCAGTTTGAGAGTGTGAATCTTGTACAACAATCTATTGTTTCCCTGAAATAGATGGATATATATTTGTAATTTTCTCTATTTTACCTCGAGTATTTAGTCGATGACCCATGCCATTTGGCTTCTTTTTTTTTCCCCCTGAAGACCTACAGAAAGATGGTCTTGTGGATCTCCACCTTTTTGTAATAATGAAACATTAACAAATGTTGAGTTAAGAAAGGATTCTGAATGTTGTATAACCTTTTGGGGAAAATAAAGGTTTCTTTTCTCTAAGTGTCTCCAGAGGTTGTTTTTTTTTTGTTGAGGGTTTGTAGGAGCAGCTTGTATGAAAAGGCACCACCAGGGGCCAACAAAGACATATGAAGCAAGATGAGGCCTTATGATGCATTTGTCTAACACAGGGTTACAGCAAAAAAACATACAGACAGTATCTCTAAGGAGGCAAGAAAAGCTTATGATATACGATTATATTTAAAATAAACCTGTTCTGCTTTCATCCTGGGCTTTTTTGTTTTGTTTTTTTTGTTCCTTTGCAGAGAGACAGCGGTGGTTTATATGCTGTTGACATATGGATTCAATTTGACTTATGTTTACTCAAGTCCAGGTGCTTTTAGATTCCCCTTTAGGTTTTCATAATCGCAAACCCACCACATCCACACGTATATATTTGACAGGATCTGGTTAATCCTCCCAAAAGCCTTGAGGAAGGCCTGCAGGGTGCCTCAGTGGTGCGTTGTATCTCTGTGGCTCTTCAGAACACCACGCTAAGTACATTTGCAAATGTGCTTTAATAATACTTACAGCAGCAGTTAAACGGAAAACTGCAGCTCTAAGATGTCAAGTCCAACGTATGTAGCGCAGTTCTTTGCTGCAGTATGAAAGTGGCTCCCGTACACGAAATTAATTAAAAAACTGAAAAATCCTAGGGCAATTTAAAATGTAGTTGTTTCACAAACAAGTAACCATCTCTATTACTAAATGCATTTCATTCAGTAACAATAAAAAAAAAAAAACTATTTCGACTTTTCACTTCAATTGTTTTAATTACTTTGTAGTTCAGTGATCTGTGCAAAAACTGGAGGGATGTGCAAACACTTTCAAAGCACTGAGGAACTGTAATATAACTGGATGAAAACGCATCTCGTCCACTTGAAGTTTGCCTTTGATTTTTCCCACCCAACACTGTAGACCTAAATTGTGCAAATGAGTGAATGAAAATAAAAGTTCTGTTAGTGCCAATGTACTTTGTTACAAGTTCAAGTTCAAAATTTTACTTAAGCAGAAGTATTATCATTAGAATGTACTTTAAGTGTTAGAAGTATGCATACTGGATTCATTACAGATGCATGATAGTGCAAGCTGCATTTTATTGTTGTGGTTGATCACAGTGGAGCTAATGTAAACTATTGTCAGAGAAATGTAGTGGAGTAAAAAGTACTATATGTCGCTCAGAAATGTAGTGTAAAGATGTATAAAATGGAAATACTCCAGGCCAAGTACTAGTACCTCCAATTTGTACTTAATTACAGTACCTGTGTAAATGCATAGTCACCTTCCACCACTGCTCAAACCAGATTAATTGTGCCTAGTTAGATGGGCCCACCTGAGCCTACAGCACTGCACGCAGCCTTGTGATTGCACCAGTGGTCACAAGCTGCGTGTGGCGCGCGCGCCGGGCAACACGCGAACGCGCCTGTTCCACCTGGCCCAATCACGTACGAGGACGCTCACAACACCGCCGTCTGCTGCTGCTGCTGCTGCTGCTGAGTGTCTCTGTGCTGTTTGTGCTGCAGCTCAGCCAGGACACCAGCAGCTCACCTGACCGGCTGATCGCCTGAAGCACAACACAGATTCTCTCCTCTGAAACGCGATCCACCACTGACTCCAGCGGTGTCGGAGCGCGCTACGGGTCCCGACGAGCCCTCTCATCCGCCCGGTAAGTCACGCAGGACGGTACCGCAGCATCACGCTGTGAAATGTGGAACGACCCGCTGTAACGCTGCCGTGAAAAGTCATTGTACCTTGGGAGGGGAGTCTCCATGTCCGCTGTAGCAGAGCAGGGGCATTTGACCTCACTGTTTGAGCCTTAAAGGTGACAACAGAAGGTGTCCTGCAACGCAGTTTAGGTCCAAAATGACATCATTAGGAAGATTTAGTGTAGTTTGAGGCCTGAATCTGTTGCTCTGCTGTAAGTTGGCAATGTAAACACCGAGGAAACATTAGCGAATTTGATGCGAGAACATGGTTGTATCCATTTAATATTGCAACTAGAGAGCTCAAATAAGCGCATTAAATTACGCAATAAAAAATATAAATAGTTCCCAATAGATATATTAACTTTTCTAAAAATATATTGCCCTTCTCATTCAGGCTACCACATTGTAATGTAAACAGAGCAGAAGACATTCAGTGTCTATAAAAAGCATTAGCTCCTCTGTGAGGCTTTCCTGTTTTATTGTTTTACAACATTAAATCAAACATTTCATTTTGACACTGATCAACAGGAAAAGATGCCATCACCATGATACTTTTTTAGAGACACTGTAGTTATATAGTAGTTAGAGTAGTAGTTATTTCATGTTGGAGTAAAACGCTTTGTTTCATTAACATATCCGAATATTTGTCACTTTCATTTAAGAGTCTAATATTGTATCCCGATACTCAATAAAGACATGTTTAAATACAAAATCCTTATTTATTTATAGAGCACATTTCAACAACAAGGCGATTCAAAGTGCTTTACATCAAATCTAAACTCAACAAAAGTAGCCAGAGTTCTCAAATTTAAAATGTCTATTCACAGCCAGCCATACAAGAACTTGGTCTAAATGAAGCGGTTTAAAATTGGCCAAACTTGAATTCAATTCAGGAACTATCTGACCAAATAATAAGTAAACAAAACTACGGCTCTGATCGGGACCATTTTCAGTACGTTACAGTTTTAGATACTCTGTGGTGTTTGGATGGATTTTGGTTGCCACCACAAAAGGTTAAAATACAGCCCTTTATATTTGATGGCCATTTTTATATATATTTACTGAAGTAAGGAGCATTGTTTAGTGGTTGTTGTGGATTCACTAACAGAACTTACTGCCCCATCCCAAGCCCTTTTAGTTCAACATGTATGGCTTTATAACTCTGCCCCTGTTGGTTTTGTTCTGCACCACAGACCCCGGCTTGCTTGGCTTTTGTACACTATTATACATGCTGAGATGAATTAGAAGGCAATCCATTCAAGTGTTGGAAAAAAAGCCCAAGTGGAAAAAAAAAAAAAAAAGGTTACTCCCCGAGTCAGGTCATCGGGGGAGGGCGATGTCACCCCCGGTTGCTGTGGAAGCCGAGAGTAACATGGAAAACTCAATTCTCTGACGTCATCCCGAGGAGGAAGATGTTGGGGGGGGGGCTTGATTTATTTCTGTGGGCAAAAGGAGGGCCTGAATAGTTGTTGCCAACTTGGGTCAAGTCGACAGATCTTTGTTGCCTGAAAATCTGTCCTTGTCTTATAAATTAAATTTTAGTCTGCAATTAAAAACGGTTAAAAAATAAAAAAAAACATAACAAAAGAGAAGAGGAAGACAATGAATGCGTCCTTAGTTGCATGCCTTTCTCTTATGTCACGCCCCAAACTCCCACCCCAGTTACCACCCAAGTCCCTCAGCTATAAAGTGTCTTATAAAGAAAAAACAGCCCAGAATAAAACTTCAGAAACAGACCCACCTTGTCCGCAAAAAATAAAGAAAGAAAAGGATTTAGGACTAAAATACAAACACAAATATTCCTTCCACAGATGTTGTCTCGATAAATATTGTTTTGGGGATTTCTGAACATTGCTCAATGCTGCGAGAGTGTGTAATGTGATCCGTGTACATGTGTAAGTAGTGTTTCGCCGGTATTAAAGTGTATTCTAACGAAGCCTGCTGTGTCTCTGGGCCCTTGGGCAAACACTTTTCCCCACCGCCATGTAAACATGTTTGCATTCCCTCCATGTTTCCCTGCTGTTGTCTCTATGGTGACCTGAGCTCCTGCTTCATTTGTCACCTTTGGATGTCATCATAACCTGCGCCCTACTCAGGATCTGTTGGTTTGAGCCAGTGGCTAAGCCGACTTTTTACTAAATCATACAGTATGTTGTGTTGTTATGCTCGAAATACCGTGATTAATCTCTAAGCTTCAGTGGCAAACGGTGGTTTAAATGCTGGACACAAGACTGTGAAAGTCAAGAGATTTTCCTAAAGCTTATCTTGGCACCAGGTTCAGATTGCTGAAACAACAATTGGCGAGCAGAGCCAGAGGTGATACAGACGCAGTGGTCCGCTGCAGGCCAGACACTGATCACCTGTTAACAAAAGAACAAACAGAAGATAATTCAAAGCTCTGTTTTTGATCTGTAGCACCGCAGATGGTGTACACTGTCTCATCTCATCCCTCCTTCTTGTCATTACCTCGCCCGAGTGGGTTTTGTTTCACCTGGTTTACTTTTTCTCTGGGTGTGTAATGCCTCTGTATTTTTTATTAGGAGATTCAGTGTTTGTTTTGTGAACTGAAGTATAAGATACTTCTGGAAAAGGCTCTCTGGAGTGTGTTTGAAGCTGCTGTGTCATTGTGTGGCATAGTATTGTTCCTATTAGAAGTGGGTATGTGTCATTTGATGTTGTGATATCAATATATAGGCAAGGCAGTTTTATTTATAAAGCACGTTTCGTACACAGAGGTAGATTCAAGGTGCTGTATAGAGAAGTTAAAACCACAGAATTCAAGGTTAAAATAATACAGTTCAAAGTTAAGAAACATTTAGTTAAAAGAACTTGAGAACAATAAGGTTTTCAGTCTGGATTTAAAAACTTCAATGGATGGGGCATTCCTATGACCATCAGAGAGCTCGTTCCAGTGTTGTGCTGCATAATAACAAAAAGCCGCTTCTCCTTGTTTAGATTTTGCCCTGGGCACCACTAGTCGTCCACTCCTCAGTGATCTAAGAGGTCTTGCAGGGTTAAATTGCTTAAGCATATCAGTTCTATATTTAGGGCCAGCGCCATGTACAGATTTATAAATAAGTAATAAGACTTTAAAATCAATCCTGTGGCTTACTGGAAACCAGTGTGAAGATTTAAGAACCAGGGTGATGTGGGTTGTCCTTTGGGTTGATTTCGATAAGAACTTTTGTGGCTGAATTTTGAATGAGTTGCAGGTGCCTGGTGGTCTTTTTAACAAGTCATGTCAGGCGTCCATTGCAGTATTCCATAATGCTGGAGATAAAAGCATTAAGCAAGTTTGACAGATGTTGTTTTGTCATGAAGTCCCTGACTTTGGCTATGTTTTTAAGGTGATAAAATGCCGATTTTGTCATTGCTTTTAAAAGACTAAAAAACTTAGGTCAGAGTCAATTAAAACATCAGTTTTCTTAACCTGCTCTTTCGTGTTTTATTGCCTTGTCCTTTAGGTGAGCAGCAACCCTGAGCCTTTCGTCTTGGTTGCCAGATAAAATGACCTCTGTTTTGTCTTGATCCACCCAGGTATTTACTTGCTCAGTTCATTTGATGAGCATAAGTCCAAAGTTCACCCTCCTTTTAGCTCTGTTTTGGTCTCCACCAAACTCCTGAGGGAAATATCTGGCTGTTTAGCAGCTAAATGCTTCCCTGTTACGTTCAGCTAGTTGCTAATTTTGTCGATCTGTTGTTTGGAGCTGGGCATGTGGTGTACAGTCCGTTCGTTTGAGCAGTTAGGTACACCTAGCTAAAACAAATACAGTCTAATATAACAGTCCTGCAATAAATCCTACCGTTATTAAGAATATAATGTTCAGTTTTTGTTTCAACTTTTGTAGATTCAACGTTATGATCAGTTTGACGGATCTAATTAGTTTGTATAACATTATACTGACAGCGGTTTAATATATAGCTTACCCTCATTGATATAAATGGGGTGGAGAATATACAAACTCTTAGTATTAGGCAACTGAGTTTAGACACCATGGTGTAGCAAAAAGTCAGATTTACGCTGTCGCATGGTATATATCGTCATGATACATATTTTTATATATAAAACAGAGAAAAGCAGCAAATCCTCACATTTGAGAAGCTGGAACAAGCAAATGTTTGAAATTTTTGCCTATTAGCTAAAATTATTAATCAGTTATATCAACATTGTGAAGTAAATTTGAGGTTGCTGTTCCATTACAGTAAAGATTTAATTTTGTATTTTGTGGGATAGTATCTGTCCTACTAGCTGCTTACCAACAAAATTTTAATAAGTGAGACGTTCAAAACCTTTTCTGCTTGGTCAGTTGAGCACAGATTCCTTGTTTGTTTGAATCAGATTTAGAAAGGTTTTACTGTTGGTTATATGATTAGATGAATTCCCTCCTCAGTTACAGGGTAGCTGGCAGGCGTGACATAACCTGTGCTGCAGGTGAGATAGTCATTCATATTAGTCTTAACTGCACCCGTCTGAAGCCTGTTTAAACAGTCATTGACAGAGCAGGCTTGCATGCTCTGCAAACTGGCAGCTTTAATCTTTCAAATCTGAAAACCCCGTTTCAGACACAGGCTGTTATTACCAGATTTCTGCTAAGCTTGGGGGATATGTTGTGTTGGGGGCTCCTGTAGCTGCACACAGTCTTTACGAAATCCTTCGTTCTCTGACTGCAGGTGTTTATGTTACAGTAGGAGGCACAGTGAAGGGACTGCAGTTATAAGACAGTTTTGTGAATATGCAGCTCGATTAAATAGCTCTCCATGCAGTTCTTCAGCACAGAAGAGCAGTATTCATTATATGGTGCTATACTCTAACCAAGAGCTGATGTAAGCTATTATATGATTGACAGTGTTGGCAATCCTTATGTTTTGGCCAACTCTAGCTTTTAATTCCAATATGTCCCACACCACTAATAATTTCCTCATACAGAAATTAACTATGCACTTTTACATTATTCCTCTAAGAAATGCCAAGTTAGACGTAATTTCTGCCTCAGCAGTCTGCAGAGTTTCTCTGTGCAACAAAGTTAATGGGGGGGGGTATAGATTTATCTGTTTGAGAATAGTTATTATAGAGGACGTTCTTTCGTTAACTGTGGCTGTTCGTAAAGTATCAGTCAGGATAGGCCGTATAGAGGAACATATTCACAGTTGTCCTTAAAGCAATATGTAACCTTTGAGAGATAAATTAACAGTCTTGCTCTTACTAATTATTCTCATGTCAGTTTTAGCATACACCATACATTATACATATTATTGGTAATATATATTTTTGAAATTGATAGCATCATCATGTCTAGGAAAAGAAGCTCAGTCAGTAGATGGTTAGCAGCAGAACACAATGCCATAGTTATTTGACGTGACCAGTATTCATAACTTTACTGAACTTATATAAAGAGCAAAGTTGTTGTTACAGTTTCTACCAACTCAATTTGAAAATATTAATTGTTATCAAAGTATCATTAATAATAATAAAAAAAACTACTGAGCAACTTATTTTAACATTTTCAGTATTCTTCACTCCGGTATTCTTCACTCAGTTACAGAAAAAACAAACACATAATTGGGGTTGGGAGGTTAAAAATCGAGCTGCGTATAAAACTTTATGAATTAAAAAGACAATACTGTCACCTCCAGCTGACAGCTTTCCTCTCACACTGAATGGGACTTTGATGCAGAGAGAGATGGAAGGGAGATTGTGGTCTATTTATAGTAACGCTTGTGAATTGTGGGCCAATTTTGCGTCAAGACAGAGGAACATCAGGGACAGTTTTTAGGTGGATTTAATTGCCATTCTGAATATATCGAGCAGGACTTCAATTGTTTTTTTAAACAATTTAAGAGGACCGTGCACTGCAGACTTCAAAAAGATGCCGTTGCAGTTATTTTTCCTTTTTCCTGCTTCCTAAAATCACCACAGTTGCATAACTTGGTGTCGAGTCGGTAAAATGAGACCATAAACCGACTGGTGTCAAGCAAGAATGAGAGCATCCTCAGCTGACTTTTAGCAGATAAACATGTGATGGAAAGATCCATGTTCGTCAATATTGCAGGTTTAGTTTCACATGGCATGAGGTGGCATGGACTGTACCTTGGCCTCATTAGGAATTCATTCCTCGCTCTAGACAAATAACACCATTTAATAATCTCTTTAAAACCGATTTTGCAGATTTGAGGGTGAAGGAACTGTTGAGTTTTGTTCGAGGCCACGTTAATCTTCCACGCAAAGCCTACTGTATCACACATGGCTGTTTGTTTTGAAGGTTGTACGTGCAGCAAATTGGTCAGCCTGAATTCTAGATGTAACCTAATTCATCCTGCAACATTATTTTGAGGATACATGTCACATACAGTGCTGTTTTAATCAGAGTTCACTCTTTGGTCCTAAATAATGGCTTCTGGCTTTTATCATGGATTAAATTAGGGATGGTGAAGAAAAAAGGCCTGGGGGGAACACTGCCATGAACTCAGACAACCGCTGAACAAAAGTTAAAAGATAAGCAGACAGCTCGGAGTGAGTAGAGCAATGGAGGCTCCTTTGATGAGGATTGTCTGATTCGACAGCTTGTGGACAGAGTACTGACATGTGACATTGACGTGTTTGCTCAACCGGAGTCCAAATCTTGATCGCTTCGTGTCAAGGGGTAGGGCTGAAAGCTTGAGTGCTTTAACTCATTGATCCTTCAAATGTGATTATCACAGCAAATTAAGAGTTAATCTAATTTTGTGTGAATGATGCACAGGTATCTGCAGCAAAAAAAAAAAGGCCTTCAAAGGTATTAAAAACATTCAGCTACATTATTTTTTCTTGCCTGTTGTAGGTAGTAATGTTAGTTAGAAAATATGTTTGTATGTGATTTTAGCAAAAACATCTGGCTGGAAAATCCCCAGTGCTGTTGTTCCAGACCTTTAACTTTGGACCTTAAATGAATTAGTTATTTTTTTAATTGGTCAGTCTAATTCATCCATCCATCCATGTTCTGTTGCTCACCCACAGGAAGTACTGACAAAAGCATTATATAAATGTCAATACATTAATGCACTTGATAAATAATTCTAGGCCTTATCATCCCTACTGACATGTTTCATATTTTAGCCGCAATGATCGTGAAAAATGTATTAAATTTTATTCTATGTGGTATTAGAAATGTCCAAAAGCATTTCATTTAACTTGTTGAACCTTGCAGAAACCCTGACAAAGTTTAAAACCTGTCTATTTTCTAGAGATAAGATCCATGAGTTACGTTTCTTGTGCCCTTCAAGAACATGTTGCTTCTGTGTTATAAATATTTCACTAAGCCATAAATTTACACAACGGTGACTTGGCTCTGGGTCAGCAGATGTCAGCAGGACATCAGCAGTTGGGTTGGAAGAGGGGTTACTTTATTCACGAGGACATGAATAATTCACTCTGTCAGGTTCTGCCAGGGTTCACTCAGAAAATACAGACATAACGGGGCCAAGTACTCAATCTCGGACAAATTTGATAAATCCAGGATTTCCTGAATAATAGGCTCCTTGTCCACAATGTTTCCCAATTAGACTACTTTTTCTGCTTTGTTTTGTTAGGGTATTGTGGTGCATTATACAACCAATGGCATGAGGAGATGAATGGCCTGCAGTTCATCAGATATTTGATGTTTAGTTTTGTCTGGATAAGAAACTGTGTGAAGATCAATTTATATAAAGGTGTTAAAGATTTTTACATATAAGTGACTTAAATATACTTTACTTGACTAAGGTATATTTTGTTTGAAGATGAGGCTGGAGGCTTAATGTGATTTATGTAACAGACCAGATTTATATGGCTTGAATGCATCAGTGATCCTGCTGCAGTCTGTCACCTTCTGCTACTATCTGAATGATGAACTGCAGTCCCTCCGCTTTTTCCAAGAACCGCTGTACTGTAAACGTTTGTCGCTACACGCACCTAAAAGGTGTCATTTCATATCCTCTGTGTGTTAAAAGATAATTTTTGGCAACACAGTCCTTTTGTCTTGCGTATCTGGGCAGTATTAGCCAGGGCAGTGTTTGTGTGTGTGTGTGTGTGTGTGTGTGTCTTGTTGCCGAGAATATGCTCAACTTTATTGTGTGTCTCCTCCATTGTAAACAAGACATGGAAATCACAGAGATAAGCCAGCGCTGTGAAAAGAGTTCCCAAGTGGACATGAAGTCCTTTTCATCCAGAAAACATCCTGCACTGCTGCACAATACAGAAACACACTATCGAAGTGGTAAAACACAGTGTGTGCATGTTTGTTTATAATTCTTGTACAGTTAATAGGTGTTGTACTTAAATCAATTCAATTAATCTGTGTAAACCATTAAATAACAGCCATGCGGAGATCCCCCTTGAGAGCCATAAACAGGGCCTTGACATTTGTGATGGTGGAGGGGTGAAGCAGGACGGGCTCCAGACAGGAGCGAGACAAAAAGGTAGTTTAAATGTCTCTCAGCTAGGATTATAAATGGTTGACAAGAAAGCCCACAAACAGAACAATTGTTTCCTGCTTGAACTTGTGCCAAAAGCTTCATTCGTCAGTCGATCAACAGAAAATTAATCAACAACAATAACTGTTCGACTCATTTATCAAGCAACTAAGAGGCTACAGCCATGCTTCAAGCTTCCAGCTAAATGGTTACATTAGAATGTTCATAATGATAATGCTAGCATGTTGATGTTTAGCAGGTCTAGGAAGTTAGCATGCTAACATTTGCCAATTAGAACACAAAGTAGGAAGCAGATATTTCACTCTGAACCACTAATGTGGACCGTATAGTGACGCTAAAGGAAAAGTCAGGGGAACACCAAAGTTATTTGGATTCATCCTCTGGGAATGTCCATCCAATAGTTGCTTAAATATTTCAGTCTGGACCAAAGTGGTGGACCGACCGACTGACTGACATTGCCATCCCTAGAGCGTCGCCACTATTATGGTTAAAAATGCAAAACATTCTAAAACATGGGGTTTTGTCAGTTATAGTAAAGTCTATTGTTCTGCCTCAGAGAGCCTTACCATCTGTACAGCATACAATACCCTCTATCCATACACCCTTGATTTGTCCTACGTACTACATTAATCCTACGCATACATACAAGAGGCCTTTTTCTTGTTTTATATCACTGTAAATTGAATATCTTTGGGATTTGGAGTGTTGGTCGGACAAAACCTGAATGTCACATTGGCCTCAGGGATCTTGTGATGGGCATTCTTCACTATTTCTTGACGTTTTGTTGACTAGATGAAATGATAAGACCAGAAAAACTATCAGTAGATTAATTGATAATGAAAGTGATCGTTAGTTGCAGCCCTTGATTGTAGAAACTGCTAAAATCCTGTCACTGGCTGCCCCATCGCCACCGTTTAGACAAGTCGAGATCAAGCTGGTCAAAGGGATCAAAAACAAACAGGTCTGACAGCGACGTCCCACTGAGCCCAACGCAAAACTTCTCTCTGCTAACGAGCGTTCCTATGGTAATGATGGTGGAGTAGGACTGGCCAAATTCCTTGTGAACGCACCTATTTGCCCCTATGGTGTGAGTGAAAGACCTCGGCTCTGCAGGATGTTCACTGACCCTCAGGAAATTGAACTAGAAGTTAGCAACAGGGGATTATTATAGCAGACGGTGGCGCCTTGACCTTCAGCATTACACATTGGTGGGTGAGAGCGGATATTATTTGTTTTGGACCTAGTGGCTCCCTGGAGGCTTGTTGACAGTTACCTCCGGTTGAAATCCTTTTCAGTTTTGCAGATGGGTTTTTTATAGAACAAGAAACAAAAAAAAATCATCTCTGTGCATCGCTTTTGGTCTGTTATTAAACTTTTATTATGAAAAACTTTAGGTCACAAATGAAAGTAAAAACCAAAATAAAGTGTCTTAGTAAAGGGTTAGGCCACCACAGCCCGCCAAAACAGCTTCAGTTCTCCTTGGCATACGTTCTCCAAGTCTCTAGACCTCTTCTGGAGGGTTGAACACAATTCTTCCAAAAGATATTTGTTCATTTGGTGCTTTTGGACATGTCGATCCAGAATCTCACATAGGTGTTCGATTCACATGATTTTCATACATCAAACCATTACGTGACCCCTCGTGCACTGTATGGAAGCATCTGCGTTAGTCATGTTTCTTGGCTCATTTATTCAAGTTTTTCCTTTTAATTTATTACCTGTCTGTTCCCAAAAGGCATAACAGACTTATGGACCTTTCTCTGTAGTTCATTTGGTGACATCATCTATAACAGAGGCTCCCAACCATTTTTAAAATGAAGCAATACCTACTTGCAACGTTGCATATTAAGGGTTGTAACCAGTTTATTGAGTGGGGGGGGGGGGAAACAAAACGTGTGAAGCAGAAATATGTTTCTCTACTCTTTTATCATGTTAATTATGTCGCAACCTCCCATCCAAACCTTTTGGACCTGATCCAGAACAGGCTTTCAAAAAAAAGAGACATGATCCAAAAGGGATGTGAGGACAGTGAGAAGTAGACCTGAGGATAATAAGACCAGATCCATAATGAGGTTGACACAAACAGAGAACTCTCATCTCATGAGTTATTTGTATGACCAAACAGCTGTTTCCATTTGGTTTTACCTCACTATGCTCTTTTCCTTTCGTCGGCAAAGAACCCCTCCATTTTCCCTGCACTTTACAGTTCACACTTTCAATCTTCCCTTAAAAAAAATAAATGCAATTTTTTGAGGCAATATGTGATCAGTGCTCATAATGACTCGACTTTGGTATTAGACATATTGACACTAGAGCTGCAATGATTAGTTGATTAATGGATTCATCTGCAAGAATTTAATGAAATTTCATAAGCAAAAATGTGATTATTTTCTGTTTTTCTTACCCTACTGTGATAGTAAACTAGATATCCTTGGGTTTTAGACTGTTGAAAATGTCGCCATCACAATTGTTTGAGACTTTTTAGACCAAATGATTAATCGATTACTCAAGAAAATAATCGGTAGATATGTCAATTATGAAAATAATAGTTGCAGTCCTAACTGACACACAGACCTGAGACCCACTGCAGTAGAAATTGGCCCTACCCAGACTCAGTTTGTTTGAATAAAATTTTGACCTGGACCTGGACTTGGGTCCTGGATGGGGTCTCACTTAATAGGACCCGTCAGACCCTCTACCTCAGATTTTTCTTACAACCCCTTGGAAGAGGTCCTAACCCCACAGCTGTAGAAGACCATTTATATAGTCATGTTAACTTTGACCTCTGTTGCTGTGGACTATGTTACCTATCAAAAACGTATGACAGTGGGTAGGGTGTTCCTTGTCACTAATGAAGACTGATAGGCACAGGAATTCTCCCTCAAGGGCCAACAACAGGACCTTTTTATATGAAGCCCCATAATCCCCCATAGTCTGTGTTCATTCATCGCTGCAGGTGGATATGTGGAATCTGGAAACTGCCCAACAACCTCAGGGCTTTGCCGTATAGTGTTACTGACAGCTGTGTTTCCTCCTCTGTAAATCATGTTAGGCAAAGGATGTCGGTTACAGCCTTGTTGGTTGGTTGTTGTCCCCTGAAATATGATTAAATTAATCCAAAATGTCACAAATCAATCACTGTCACAGAGCTCATTTCTTTAGAGAGGCAGGATTAATGTACCTGGAGCCTGAGCACATTAACCCACTGCTCAAATGTCCGTTTTCCTCTGTAGTGCAGACAAGTGTCTCCAAGTGCGTGTTCAGTTTATGGATATATTATAGGAATTACACTCATTTGCATTCTTGCCAATAGTTTGATGAGAAGATTGATACCACTGTCATACGCTGTATGCTAAATATGACGCTACAACCAGTGACATTAGCTAGCCTAGCATAGACTGGAAAGAGGGGGAAACAGCTAGCCTAGCTCTGTTCCAAGCACCTCTAAAGCTTATTGATTAACACATTATATTTTGTTTGTTTAATCCATACAAATAAAGCATAAAATTGTCAATTTATTGTTTTACGGGAGCTTGCTGGACAATTTCTTAACCGACTAGCTGTTTCCCCCTGTTTTCAGCCTTCATATTAAGCTAACTGTCTCCTAGCTGTAGCTTCATATTTAGCCTTTAGTTGGCCATTTTCGGAAAGACTTTGTTTTATGGTGCGTATTAAACATATGACATATAACGTGTTTATCAGTGAATTTAAGAGGTTTTGCCAGGCTTTTATTTTTTACCTTTGGACAGAGCCAGGCTAGCAGTTTCACCCTGTTCCCACTATATGCTAAACTAAGTAGTAAAGTAATAAAGGAGCTGAGATGACATTGAACAGAATAAAGAGACATAAAAGCAAAAAGTGAAGCAGCAGACAGTTTAACTCTTTTTGTTCATGAGTTTTCTCCACAGCGTCTGTTAGAGTAGCCACGTTTTTTAGCACCACAGAAGGAGATGACTCGGCGTGAGGTCAGATGTTCTTACAGTCTCATGAATTAGACATGGGTGACTCTGTGGTCCAGCTCTGAGCTGAGCGTGCAGGTTCATGAGGCCATTTGTGACGTCTGCTTTATTAATTAGTAATATTCTCTGAGTATCAGGTGGGCAAGGCTGCTAGCTAATGGGAGATTACCACTAAGATGTTACTAAGTTGTGTAAGAGGCAGAGAGTTGGTTCTGGAAATCACCAGAAAGTACAGCACTTATACAGCATTTGATACCAAGTGTTTATTATTATTTTTATCTGAACAAATCCAAAAGATCTTGAAGCCGAATTTTTTGCCCTAAACCCAAATTCTTTTCGTTCAGGTGCTGGACGCAACATAGTACCATGCCTCTGATTTATCTCCTAGTTTGTCTCTAGTTTTCTCCTGTCAGAAGCACGATTCATTTCTTTTGTTTAGGCCTGGAAGAGTATCAGATCACTGTAGCCATGTCAACTGTGGCAGTGAGTTTCCCTCCAGCTGAGCGTTACGGTGCAACCGTTGATTTGACAAAGGGCGAGAGGGCAGGGGTGGGCAACTCAAGTACTTCCTTTCCTTCTGCGCTGTGAGGTTGAAGACTGGTTGGGTTTTCCCGTACTCACTTACCCCACCGTCACATAACCACTTACACGTTAAATAAATTATGTTTTTGAAAGACGTCTTGAAAGATTGTCCATTGACTCAAATTTTAGAGGTTTAATCAACTAAAAGTGTTCAAGAGTTAGACTAGTTAAAATGACTAGATAGTCAAAGTAGCTCAGGCTCTACATGTGTGTTTCTCAACAGGTATTCAATAGAGCTACACTGATAAATCGACAGGGCCGATATATCAGGTTGTTCATGTTATGTGTTAATGTAAAAAAAATAGCTGATATATCGGTAACCTTTTTTTTTTTTTTACTCAAATATTGTAGAGCTGCAACTGCAGCAATTAACTGATTAATCAAATGAATGAAAATTCATCGCCAACTATTTTGATAATCGAATAATCGTTTTAAAGTAAAAATGCCCCAAAGTTTATTGTTCCCGATTCTCAAATATGCACAGGTTTACAAGTTACACTAAAGTAATTTGAATATTAACTTTAATCAATTAATCAAGAAAATAATCGTCGTATTAATCAATATTTAAAATAATCATTAGTCGCAGCCCCAACACATTGATATCAGTAATGGCCTCAGAAGTCTAGTATTGTTCGGGCTCTAGTAAGGAAGCAAATTCCCCCTGTGTTTCCCAGTAACCAGTACCTTTACATTGATAGCAGGGTGCTTTATACAGTGTGTTGAACTACTGTATGTATGATTTAACCAGAAAGAAAAACTTGGTTTCGTGGTAAAGTGTATAATCTAATATCATTTTAAATAGATTTGTGGTGCCAATTTTAGAGTAATTTCAATTTTCATATCATTTAATAATGATTTTGAGGCTGTAACTAACTTAAAGTTTCATTATCGATTAATCTGCCCAGTTTTTTATAGATTAATCGATTGGTCTATTAAATTTTAAGAAAAAAGTTGAAAATGGCCAACACAATTTCCTAACGCCTAAGATAATGTCATCAAATTGCTTATTTTGTCTGACCAATCCTCCAAAATCCAAAGATTTTCAATTTGCTATCACATAAGGCTAAGAAAAGCAGCAAATGAGAAGCTGGACCTGGGGAAAGTTTGGAATTCTTTCAATTGATTCATTGTTTCATCAAAATAGTTGGCAACTTGGCAATTATTTTTCTGTTTATATCGAGTAATTGATTAAATAGCAAATCTTTGCAGCTGTATATGATCTAGTGTTATTACTAGTTTGTTATCCATGTGTGAGGCTTTTGTTGGCTCAGGCTCATCGACTCGTGCCCTTCTCCACCTGTCCTCCCTCACAGTGAGCTGTAAACTGAGTTTTACAGGGGATATGATGCGAATAAAGAGCCTGGCTTTAAAAGTACTGTATTTGAGTGAATTTGAAGTCCTCTCAGGCATAAGGCAGTTTACACATTTGCAATCCAGCAAAATAACAGCTGAGCATGTGCAATTGTGGATAAGGTTTGTGGGCCTGGTAACATGACATAAATGGCTTCTTCAGTTGCTTCTGTTGGATTTGCTGTTGCACTCCTTTCCAGGGTGCAAAGCAAAGCAATCTGACAAAATTTGCCTGTTCTCAACTTTTTTCTGGTGCACGGTGTTGTTCTGTTAATGGTGTTGCTATGCGACAGGATCTTCCCTATGGGAACAGAGGATGTTGATCAGAATACAACAGAAACTGCCGGTTGTTCTCCATTAAGCGACAGTCGGTACTGGATGCTGATTGGCCACCTGTATCTGTTCCTCTGATTTAAATCAGGAAATCTGTTTAATTGGATTTTAGTAATTGTTCACTTTCACTTGACTGGAGTTCATCTTATACTGCCTGGGCAAGGAATTAAATGAATGGGATTAATTAAATTAACATCGAAGATCCAGAGATCATTATTTTATTTAAATTCAAGTTCCATATTTATTTGACAAATTCACTTTTCACCTTGAGGCCAAATGAGAACCACTGCACAGCATAACACTTGTTGCATTGTTGTTTTAACTTGCAATCACTTGTCATCTTTCCTCCTTGTTAGTGGCTCGCGACATGAGAACGTCTTCAGAATGAAAATGATACCAAACTGTGTCAGAGAAGCTAAGCTGTGGGTGTAATGTCTCTGACCATTATACACCCCGCAGCCTGACTTCAGAGCCCTTCAAAAAAAATTGGATTTGCCATTTCCCTCATTGTGAACCCCTCTGACTGGGTACCCCTTCTCTTTTTGATCTGTCTCACTCCTTAATTTCCCCTAATTTCAGATTGTCCACGACAACATGCATGACTACCTCCTGTAATCCTGTCCTATGATGTGTTTGTTGCTCTTGTAGCTCCATGGCCATCGCCGCCCCCTGCCTTCTCCCCCTGGGAGGTAACCTTCAAAGGCTCTGCGATGGATGACCAGCTGAGTGATGGAGATGGACAGAATCAAAGGACATGCTCCCTTCAATGTGACTAGATGAAGGGACACCTACGTTCTTCCAGCAGTGAGGGGGCGTACACTGCAGCATAGTGAATTGATGCACCTAAAAGAAAACAAATTAGTTCTTTGGAAATCATTTTGAAAAAGAGGAAAATTCTGCTCAGCTATATTCAGTTCTCACTCAGCATAGAGCTCATATGCTGACTGCTTATTCCTGCGATGCTTATGAGTTGTCCATCCACAACCAATGAGCCAGAGAGCTGCAGCAGCGAGGGAAGCAGCTGCACCGCGTCCTCCATCACCACCTCTGACCCATCCTCTATGTCTGGACACACTTGCTCCTCCCTACCTTCCCCTAGTGATGCCCCTGACACTTCGAAGCATGAAGCTCCCCCACCTCCTCCCCTGCCGCCCCCACCCCCAGGGGCACCCCCGCCCCTTCCACCCGCACCGACCACCAACCACAACGCGAGAAAGAAGCGCCGCGTCCGCAGCTTCTTCTGGAAGCCGATACCGGAGGAGAAGGTACGCGGGAAGCCAAACATCTGGACACTGGCAGTGCGGCAGCAGCAGTACCAGATCGATGTTCGCTCTGTGGAGGAGCTGTTCGGGCAGCAGGAGGAGGCAGTGACAGGCATACGTGGGACGACGGCGGCCACTGGAACCTCAACTCATGTCTCCCGGTCCCGCTCCTTCAAGGAGAGCAGCAAGGATGAGGTGAGTGGTTGTCATGAATCTGCTGTAGCACTGACACCAGCAACACTAGAGAATTTGTCTTAACAGTTGGTGGTGGAGGTTAGAGTGCTGACACAGTGATTGTACATCAATCCTCCTAATGGAAATAGGTACATATAGAAGATGCACAACAAACATAGCCAGTCACACAAAAGCACGTACAAAACAGCATCAGAAACAATCACAGGCATCCCTAAAAACTTCAAAACATAAAAGTTTAAATTTGTCCTATGGGATGTTTAGGTTTTCAAGTCATTTGTAATTTTTACATGGTGCAAATTAGTGGAAGGCAGTCTTCCCAAGTTCAGTATTTACACATGCAGCATCAAGATTTTGCCAATTCTGAGACCTGATCTGATAAACAGTCGTTTTAAATTTGAGATGAGATATACTGAGGCAGCTTTAGTAGGAGACATAAACAAAAAGTATAGTACTTATAGTAAAATTGTAGTGAATAGTTCTCTTCTTGTTGCTAGTGAGGACCAGATTACCTTTTCATAAAGTACAGAGTGATGAGTGCAATATTTATCTCCTGTAATGAAACGCAGGGCGCAATCGTAAACTGCATCATGGGCAGAAGGAGCAGCCACTGAGTACAGGATTTCTCCGTAGCCAAACACAGACATGATACAAACTCTAAGGACTGAGATCAATGCCAATTTACTTTAGACCAATAAGATTATAAGATTTAAAAGTGCCCTTATTTGTGTTGTATGCCGATGTTTTCACAGCTTTTGAATTGCTGAACCCGAGGAAGTACAGATTTAGGGTTTATATTTTTCCTTTTTATAAAAAAAAAAAAAAGTTTTGCACACCATTAATTCTTCCCGATATGTGTTATACTAAAGACTCTGTAAACTGGGAAGAAACCAGAAATCTTGCTCATGATGCTCACCTGATGAAGGTCTACAAATTGAAAATAATAGATTATGGTGACTATATTCTGTTTTATTCTCTGATGCTGTCACGACAAAGCTCAGATTCAGAAAATACACACGCTTGATTAGTGGAAATGTGTCCTGATGCCCACAAACTCTTGCAGCAATGGCCATTGTTGTGCAAGACGTCCTGGTTACCTCAGGTCCTGAACATACCACTGATGGGATTTGGAAAGTCCCAGGGTCATAACCATACATTGCTACAGTACATAATTCTACCCTTCTCCCACTGTATTAAGATATCTCTACAGGGACACGTTAGGTAATGGTGCTCAGTTACAGCTTTTCTTTGAGAGTAAAATGTGATTTGTGTTCATAAACAGAACAAAAGCATGCTTGCGTCATTATGGACTCATGGAAAGTAACGTGAACTGTAAAGCAATAGCTGCGTGAGGCGTAGGGACACGCATTGACTCGCCTCGGTGTCCCCACAATGAACTGCAGCTGGTCAAACCTCAAAGTGTGAGCAGTTTGCAGGGTGCAGATTTTACTAAACACTCCTTTGGGAGTTTGAAATAATCCCACTATTTGTGCACACAGAAGCATACTCCATCTCTAGTTGCTACTCTTTGTTTATTATTATATTTGACAATTATAGTATCCCAAATGTTATTGTCATGGTCACAATGGAATTTTTAACAAGATATGTATGATTTATACATGGGTTGCCAACAGTTTTCTCTCTCAATTAATCTATGATTTATTGATTGTTTAGTCTCTGAAATGTGACAAATACTCATCACAAGTTCGCGGAGCCCAAGGTGAATTCAAATGCAGAAAAGCAGCAAATCTTCACACCAGACAAGTCTGAACCAGAAAATATTTGGCTTTTTTTAAATGAATTAAACAATTGATTGTTTATTGTTGCTGAATAATTTCCTGTCAATCAACTAATCGTTTCAGCACGATATTGCATAGAGTATATCTTTGGGTATGTTGGAGTACATTTAATTTAAATGGTTTCTTGTCTTCCCCCACCTTACCTGTACTCACTGTCTTTAATTCAAACCATAGAAGTGTCTAATTGCTATTTAAAAGCTGTAAATAGGTATCGTGAGGGAGCCTCTTTTTTTTTTTTTTAATGTATGTACTGTCACCTGTTAAAGGAAGGCAGTACAAGCCATTGTTAATAAAAGGAGGAGTGAACTACATGTGTGGCCTGGTGGAATTTCCCATTGGGTGACTATGGGTGGTGATGTAGGTAACACAAGCAACAACAACCACGAGTGGATAGAAGAAGGGAGGGGTGTGGGTACATATTGGTGTTTTCATTGTGTGTTTAACCAAAACTACCGCAAAATCATGTGACACTTATGGCGTCTGTCATTTGTTTTTTCAGATAAGCATCCTTGACTCCAAGAGGGGGATGAATGTGGGCATTTTCTTGAAGCAGTTCAAGAAGTAAGTCTTCCACCTGCCTCGCTACCTGAGTGACAGCTTCGATTCTCCAAGCCTCTGGAGTCTAATAAGACTTGCTATTACCTCATTTGTTGTTTTGATGATGGTGGTAGAGAGCGTGCTTTCTAAAAACTGCTTTGCATAGCTTTGTGTCATTTCCAGCATGTCAGTTGATGACCATAGCACACAGTAGACGCGTCACACAGACAGAAAAAGTAGTCACGGTACAGTTGCTGATCCAAGGAGCTTTGCTTTTATGGAGAGTTGACACATGTTGATAATGGCAAGTAGTGCAGTGGCACACTCACCGCTAAGTTTTTGCACTCTAGAAGTCTTATGGGCACGTGTGTCGGTTCATAAACTCACTCGTCCTCACTTTATTTCTGAGTGAATTTTACCTCATGAAGGTCTGAGCAACGAAATGTTGTTAATAAAGCGAGTACATGTTATCAGTGTGTCACTGCTGGTGTGTGCCCTTGCATAGAAAACAATGGGTTCTGGTGTTTTGATGTGTATGGTAATGCTGGCAGCGAGTGTTGTGCCCCAAACTATCCCATAGCTGTTTACTGGGATAAAATCTAGTGACTGTAGCTCACATCATTTTCATATTCATCAAACCATTTATGTTCCTCCTCTATTTATTCAGGTTTTTCCTTTTAATTTGTCACCCATCTGCATATACAGTATACCTGTTGTTGTTGTTTAACTGTTTTAGAGATGTTACGGTCTCAAAGTCCAGATTATGAGGCCACAACAGGGTGGAATAAGGAGTACAGAGTGTCTAAGGCAGGATAGTGATGAACTTATATATTATTTGGCAGGCACTTTCAAACATTCGGTTAGCTTGTGGCCACACGTACTGTGGAGAGAGAGATATTTGGTTATTATGAGGAGGGCAGTGCGCTATCTAACCTTTTAGTTTCTTTATCACACAGTTTTGCGGCTAATGAACACGTGTGAAAACACTAATTGATCCCAAGATAGTTTGAGACTCAGGAGAAAAGGAATATGACTGATCATACTTCTACTTCATGTACCACATTTGCTTAAAGTGCGTCCCAGAGATATAAGACCCAACACTGATGGTATCTTGAAAACCTTCTCAGTTTCAGTTTGTGTTTTAGTGCCTGACTGAGGCAAAATCCATTAAAAACCTTTATAACTGAGGGAGATTAGGGTCAGAATCTGTGTCACTTATTCTAATAGGCTTTCTTAGCTCCCCATTGTTTAGAATTAATTGGTTCAGGAAATCTCGAGGTGTGTTCGACTAGCATTGTGTTACATAAGTCGTCTGGAGCAGAGTACAAAAAGTGTGTTAGGTGTCTGTTTGCATGACGGTGTATTTGCATGGCTCCCCACTGTATTTAAATGACATTTGACTGTCAGCCATACTGTGCTCAGTCAGCACTGAGCGTGAGCAGGGACTTCATCACAGACGGCCTTTATTTTTGTGTGTGCCTTTTCATTTGACTTCAACTCGAATATGTGTTTTTATCCTCTGTCATCTCATACATGGGTTTACAAATGCTTTGAATCACTTTTCACAGTAGAATTTCAAAGTGCAGAACTCATCATGCAGCATTCAATACATTTAGGCTCAAAAATAGCATGGTACTAGTTTATAGTAACAGTAAACCAGAAGTAAAAACAATATGGAGAAATAGATTTGCAAAGTGGAAGCCGCTGATTACTGAAGTTTCTTTTACCACTGTAAATTCTCATTTAGGTTATTTTAATATCCTCAATGTTCCTCAACATAGAAACATGGGAGTCCCCTGGATAATTTAATGATACTATAGGTTTATGTTCTATTAGTTTTAATTATTTCAACCTTGTTTTTGAGAAATCCAAGGTGTTTTTTTGTCCATTTGGGATGTTGAATGGCTCCAAATACAACAATACCCATGTTGCCTTAGCTACTGTTGCTATGGAGATGATACCAGAACTCCACCCCATACTTAAATACATGTCATATGGACCCAGAATCCAAAATTGAAGTAATTAAGTAACAAAGAAAGTTTATTTTGAGTGTAAAATCGCACGGTGTCTGAAAATATAGCTGTACAGAAAGAGAAGATAATAATAATGTAAAATATATCAAAACAACGACAGAAAATGTTCTATCAGGTTTCTACAAAGTGAAATCTTTAGTTTCAGTTCTTTGTTAGCAGGGCACACAACGCAATTTTACGCTTTGTAACTGGGTGTTTCTCACTTAAATGATGCTTCACAGTTGTCATTCCGTTTTTACGAACCTTTTGAGTTTTTATAAAAGAACCAGATGTTTTCTGACACAGTTGTTCATCTTCTGCATTGATGATTCAACCAAAATAGTTTCATGTCTGTTTAAGTGTCGTGGTTGATTGTCTTTTCCTTGTTCAGCCGTCAATAAACCTTAAATAAATAATTATAATATTATAACAAATAACCACTGTCAGGCTCGCACGAACCAAACAATGAGGACAAAAACTGTGTACTTCATTTAGTACGAAGTAGTTTATTCTTCGTATTGCAGAGAGTACAATACAAATCTGAAGCATGAAGGTTCTGGATTCGGAATGAAGGACGACGACATTTCTCCCAGCATCAGTTTTTATAAACATCATACTAAGCGCCTCCTGATGGGCTGTGAAGTTTCACGTTGGTCAATGGTCAAAACACGGAAGTCACTGTAAGTCTCTGACTGGTTATGAATTAAAGGTGGGATCTTATGTTATTACACTCTTACCAACTAGGACATTTTGTGATGCGTAAGATTTTAGAGGGATGGGTCATGTGCCGTTGCTAAGCTACACACCTGTCTGCCTGAATGTTATCCTAGACTCCTGCAGAACAGGAGGATCCGGGACACATAGATACGATTCCTGACTAAAGGACTTTCACTGTCTCTCTCTTGTGATAACGGTGCTAATCAGCAACTTCCCAGGCAAAATGACCTCGGTTCCCAGCAATGTGCGTGTGCTGCTTTCTGAACATTAATTCAATGCTTTCTTTGATTAAAGTGAAACACATGTATGAAATGCAAATAATATGGTTGCTTTGATTAAAAAAAAAACAAAAAAAAAACAAAACACATCTAGGTTATAAATTGATTATGCACTAAACACAGTTTCACTAAACACAGTTTCCTTCAACACAAGCCAACTGTAAGTCTCCAAAGGTTGTCTATGCAGAAAATGAATGGAAGTAAATGTCACATTCATTTTGAAACTATCTCGATTTTATTTGGCTTGAACACTAATATCCTATCCTGTATCCTCTCTTACAAGGGTTTACAATTCATTTTTGTCCGTTTTCAAAACATTATTTCAAAGGGCAGAATAAATCATGCAGCAAAGCATAACTTTGGGCTCAAAAATAACACGAAACTATTATATAGTAACAAATTAGTTTTTATGCTATACCAGTTTGCAACTGTATGGTGTCCAGGAATACTGTTTTACTATTGCAATAACTATGATTTCAGCCTGCAATAATACTGACATAATACCGTACTATATAATTTCATCCAATACAACAATCAAAATGTGGCCTCAAGAGTTGAATAAAGATGTATCTGATACAGTCAGTGAATAGCATAAGCCTCATAAAGGTGATATTTAATAAAGAGGTACTGTATCATATTGTAAGGTGTCAGCTTACTGGATATTGTCCATGAAGGTTTTCTAACAGTCTTCTTTCTTAGCAGTGATTTAATTGGGAATAGTGTTGCAGCACTACAGACTTTAGGTATGTCATAGATAAATGCCACTAGAAGTAATGAGACATGATTGAGAATACATGTTGAACTGGGACCGTCAGGCCTAGTATGGAGCAATGAAATGCTCACGTATGCAGGACAGTTGAATATTTCCAGGGAGTTTGCACATGGTATAAACTGGAGGTGATATTTTTTCGTTTTACATTTATTGTCCATAACATTCAGTATTTTTGGTTTGTTTTGCCTGGTAATGAAGCCAAGCCAGACGTCTGACTTTGTGAGTAACAGTTGGATACTGTAACCACAGGGGCGCAAGCATTAAAAGAGAGCACCTGTGCTATTTATCATCGAGCTTAATTGAAACAAACGGTTTGTCTTCCAGGTCCAACCGCTCCATTGTTGAAGACATACGACAAGGAGAAGGAAAGATTTATGGAGCAGAGCTGCTCAAAGACCTGCTGAAACTCCTGCCTGACCCAGAAGAGGTCTGTGTTTATGAATTTCTTTGTGGCTTTTAGCAAATAATGAATAGTACAAAGTTTTTGAATTAAAGACCAGAACTGACGATAAAAAACAGTGACTGTAGATAGAGAACAATAGAGCCTGCTGAACTTCCTCTTTCTTTATTTTCCCAACAGATTAAAAAACTTCAGGCGTTTAAAGGAGACCCAGACAAGCTAACGCTGGTCGATTCCTTTATGTACCTCTTGATCCAGGTGCCCTGGTAAGTAGCTTTCAATGGTGTGTACATAGTGTAGCTTCAGTCACTGATAAATGTGAAGTCACCTGTTTGACAGTCAAAGAAAGCAGAAAGGGTTTGCACCGTCCAGAGTTTATAATTTTGTGAGGATAGAATTGAATGTTGTGGGAACTTTCCAACGGCCTTGTACTCCTCTCCTCATTCACACGTGTTTATGTACATTTTTTTACTGTATGTATTTGTATGTATAAATGTATTTACTTTTTTGGGACAGTGCACATGTATTATACCAGAGTTAGAAAAGACTGAGTAATGGATATGTGCAGTCTCTTCCCAAAGTGTTATTTTCTTTTCTGCAACAACACTGGGTGATAACACATTAAAGTAGTATTGGTGTAAAGGATGCAATCACTACTGGGGGTATGATTGGTATAAAACAAATACTACTTTCAGAGAGTATTATATGAAGTAACATTACTTTTTAAATGACTCATGAGTATTTGGAGGTGCATCCATCAGCTGCCACTCAGTCTAAAATAAAGACATGTCAAGTTACAGTATGTTCCACTAAGTATCCCTCCTGTTGCCCCATCCATCATCCTAAACATTTAACAGTGAAAATAAAGTTTGGGCTTCTCTGCAGAACCTTAACCAGTCCTTTTTGAAAGAAGTCTGCCAACTCCTCATCACAGCCTACAGAATGAGATTCACCAGATTCAACCGCTCTCTGTTTCGTCTCCGACAGGTTCGAGGTCCGGATCGAGACCATGGTCCTCCACGAAGAGTTCTTCCCTTCCTGTGCTGTAATGAGCCGAGAGATAGATGTCGTCCGCGTCGCCACTAAAGGTAATAACACACGGACTCTGCCACCTTCACACACAGTCACACAGTCACATGTGCTCAGACAGGTGACCCAGATATTTGAGCTATTTGAAAAAGTAGGAATGTGTCACCTGAGACACAGCGATGTGGGGACAGAATGGAAAGACAAGGCTGTGTCAGCTTTGTACTGTTTTAAGTATTGTAATGTTACTTTTTTGAAATTGTAAATGATACATTATTTATATTATGAAATTTACTTAAAACGTTTGCAAAAAGTGCCTGCAGAATAACAGTAACCAAACGTTTTGCAGTTTTTAATGATATCCTGTAAAATTTACATTACACATAACCTCACAAGACAAAGGGTCTACAGCCATGCTAGCGGCTCTGTAAGGCTATAGGGACAGTGTTGCCTTGACCTAAAGGCAACACCTAAAGTACAGCTAAGGCTGATGGGAATGTGATTCGCCACTACGCAGAACAACTCCCAGCAGTACTAAAGCCTGGTAAATGAGAGTGAAGTAGTGCGTAATAGGCTGCTGTGATCTGGTCTGGATTCTCTAATTGAGTTTGTATTGATCTCATCCTATAGAGCTGATGAGCTGCGAGGAACTTCATGCCATTCTGCATCTGGTGCTGCAGGCCGGAAACATCATGAACGCTGTAAGTCCAACAGTTACTTAACATCACTCTCCTATCTGTCTGATTCAAAGGATTAGGCTGCCATCATTTTGTATATTTAAAGAAATTCCCATCAAAAGACAAAAACTAAGAATGTTATAGGTTGTCTCTGAATACTTTCTGACCTCTCTACTCTGTCTGTGGCCCTCAGCCCCAAGCCCATTCATTTCTACTGAGGACATAAATCTTTAAAAGTGCTCCATAGGCTATACTAGATCAATTCATTGTTGGCTTTGGTCTTCTCATGGGATTTGTTGTCAGTAAGAAAAATATAGAGCATCACCAGCCTTATCCTTGAGCGTCTTGATATGTCTCTGTGGCATCTTTCACCTGTCCCTCTGTGGTTCTCAGGGCGGCTACGCAGGCAACGCTGTGGGGTTCAAGCTGTCATCCCTTCTCTCGTTGGCTGACACCAAGGCCAACAAGCCAGGGATGAACCTGCTGCACTTTGTCGCCATGGTTAGTGAAGTGGCATTAAGACCTGTGCAGTCTTATATAATCCAATACAACACAGCAAAGTGGGGCTTCAGAAGTTAACATGGAATTAAATCAACACTTCTCTGACACAATGTCAGCATGAAATTTGAATGTTGAAATCTTCTGACGGTTGGTGTTTGTTGCAGGGTTTCTTATTGGGTTGCATTAAGTCAAACCTCTACTGTATATGCTTTTAACAATATAAGATTACCTTGTGTTTTTTAAACCATTAATGTATATATTTGGCACAGATTTCACCTGTGAAGAAGTTCAGTGTTCTGAATGTGTACTATTTCTATGAGATGAAGTTATGTACTGTACTGTGGAAAATGTCATCTATTAATATTTCTTGTTAGAAAGTCTGTGGTCTATACTGAGGACTACAATTAAATCACACACATTTTCAAATGTGCGAAATAAATATGAAGTGCGACACATATTTCAGTCCAACATGTAATAAGAGACATTTGTCAGCCACAAAGAGTTAGTTTTATATAAATCTTTCACAGCAGTGGTGCTTGACTAAACAGCGTCCAAATACTAAGACTACAGGAGGGCAGGTGGGCAGCAGATGGTGACAGGAAACCGTAAAGAGCAAAGAGAGGCTGGCCAAGCACTTACATAACCAAACAAAGAGTAGCCCTTCACACTGCAATGATGCCACTTTATCATGTACAATAGCAAACATTTGGATGTAAATTGTGTGTCGGTCTCTCCACACAGGAGGCAAAGAAAAAAGACGAGAAGCTGCTCAAGTTTCCAGAGAAACTTCACAGTGTCCAGAGTGCAGCCAGGTAAACTGTTCCTTCCATTTTTAGACAAAGTTGTAAATGTAGTTGTACCAATGTTCCCTCAAAAAAAGAAAATACACCCTCCTTTAATATCACATGGCGTAATTTGTCATTGTACTTCTTGACTGTGAAGTTGAGAATGATGGTATCAAGCAGGCTGGAAGGAATCTTATTGTATTGTCGATGAAGCAAATTGGGGACTTCTTTCCACCGAAGGCTGTTCAGTTTCACCGAACTTAATTTGGTTTCCAGAGCTTTACCACTGAAAACAGGTAGTCTCTAGTATTGTTCAAATACTGTGATACTGTACACAATGAACACCAGTAACTCCAAAATTCACTTCAAGTTTAGTTTTCCATAATACCCTCTCTTTAATGTTTTATGTGCAGTGGCCTCTGACCAGCTAGTCATAAATACATTTTAAGTATGTAGTTATTTTCTGTCCTGTTGATGACCAAACGTGTGAACAACCATTTGACCAAATCTAAGGCATTTTTTATTTATTGCTCAATTGACAACCTACATCCAGCCTCAATAGGCAAGCTGCCATCGACACTTCAGTGCAGTACTTTGAGAGTCATTTTCAGAACGCAGTGTGATGCTGGTGGCTGTCAGGCTTCACAAGGTCATGTCTGTGTGGAGTCAGTACAGCGCCTGCACCAGAGAGCCTCCCTCTCTCCCTCCCTCAGGATATGTGAACACATTTTTCACAGTGGTCCTATCTTCACCTTTAACAGATGAGTCTGACAGTGCACTCAGCAAAATGCTTTCAAATATTGTCTAAGCTGTTTTATGAGCTCATTTGCAGTCAGTAATGTGATTATTATGTATTTAATCACCAAAATGGTCTCTAAGCAGATTTTCGTGATCAGGATCTTTCTGCTGTAATGTTCTCGTGTAGAATCTCAGTGGAAAACATCGAGTTGGAGTTTTCCTCTTTATATGTTCGCATTAAATCCCTGGAGGAGAAGGTTCAAGGGGACCAGGAGCTACTGCAGCAGCTGGAGCCCTTTCTGCAGGTGAAGCAGCATTAGTTATGCAATACATTATATACACAGACACACATACAGAAGGTTGGCTCCGGGCCACTACATTTCTGGCACTGCTGACTCAAGTGCTATAGATAATAACATCCATAGAAGTGCATAACATTTTATGAATAAAAAATGTGTGTGCCTGATGTCTCAGAGTTCCGCACAGACGCTTCAGGACCTGAAGAGACGCAGGCTGGATCTGCGTAAAGAGGGGAACGCTCTCATCGATTTCTTTTGTGAAGACAAGGATACCTTTAAGCTGGACGAGTGCTTCCGCATTTTTCAAGACTTCTGCATGAAGTTCAAGAAAGCTGTCAAGGTCAGTTTTAGTGAAAGGATAATTCTGGTTTATTACAACTTTTCATAGTTTTGGGCCCCATTCCCATGGGTAATAATAAAATTGTACTCACTAAGTTGATTGCTAAGATGGCTCATGTACAACTTCATGCATTAGTCATTCATTCCAGTGGAGGGTGAGAGACAGACCGTAACGGTCTAGTGCTCCCTTGTGGCCGTTGGATTTGCCGGCCTTCGGATCACTGATACATCGGACCATTTCCCTAATCATGAGGACCAAGCTTCGCATTTTGGTCATGATAAAAGTTCCAGGCTTGCCTCCACGTTATTTTGGTGGTTCTGTCCTATTCTGTCAAGCTAAGCACTCTGTGTTGTTCTAGGAGTGGGTATTGCATCAACAAAAAGGGGCTGCTAAAATAGGATTTTACTTTGGTAATGATAATGATAATACTCAAAAGTATGAAAGTAAGACCCATCTTGAAATACCTGGGAAGTATCCCTTAAGATGAGTGAATTTAGAGGTAAAAGCATGCTTGAGATTTGATCTTACCATTGTTTATTTGTGTCCCTGTCTTCGCGCCTGCCTCTTAACATTTCTCCACCTTCCTCTTTTTCTCAGGACAACATGGACCGTGAATTGAGGGAAGAAGCCAGACAGCGTCGTCTGAGGGAGTTGGAGGAAAAGCGTTTCGCTTGGTCGTGTGCAGATCAGAGCGGTGCATTTAGTCGTAGCAGCAGCGAGAACGACGTGGAGATGCTCACCAAGGAAGGCCTGCTGGACCTATTCCAGCAGAGGGCTCAGAGTCCACACAGCCCGCTGGGACGCTCTTCCAGCGCTCGCCGCCACCGTCACACCATGCCATCCATAGCAGACCGAGAACTCCAAGGATACCTTGAGCTCTTCGGAGGCACTGGGGATCCCTCTGACTATTCCAAGTTTAACAGTCTGCCTCGGTTGGGCCGCGCTGTGCAGCGGAGGACGACCCCCTGGATCTTAGCCCAAGACGACAACCGCGAGCTGGGCTGCGACAGACAGGTGACCTCTCCACGTGGAGACACCGAGCCCGTCAGCCCACTGGCCAGGTTTTCCTCCTCTGGGCTAAATGATAATGACCCATACAATAATAATTACTCATCTGTGTCAGAGGGAAGCATTCTGCCACGTTCCTTGTGTGTCTTTCAGAAGCCTGTCCATCTTCCCAACCCAACAATTAGCGGCCACATGAATGTTAGTCTGGAGAAGCACACTTTAGTTCGAGGTCCTCAAGCTTTTGACCTGCCTAGTCCAAACAATAACAGTAATCATATGCACTTTGTCAACCAGGGGGATGTCGTGGTGACAGATTTGGAAAAGGAGAGATGGTCACCTCCCATAAGTCTGGACATCCTCCTACATGATAAAGTTTTAGAAAGAGGAGCAGATCCCAAGGCAGCCTGGGAAGGGAAAATAGATCCTCTCACGCAGGCTGGGGTCTCTCCTGAGAGAGAGAAAGAAGAGGAGGATAACAGTACAGTTTCATCAACAACCTGTGATACACCCCTCCCACTAGATACATCTGAATCCAATAAGAAACCAATGTTTTATATCCTAGACTCTACAGAAACAGACTGCTCTGTCGCCTTGGATTACTCGGAGGTTGAAAGCTCGTCTCTAACGAAAGAGGGACTTTATTTCAGAACGACTGACTGCAGCAAAGATCAGGAGAGCCAACAGGATCCAAGCTCTCTGTCCTCTAATTTAGAGTCCATGTCTCCCAACGACCAGTCTGTTTCAACCAGTGAGCTTTCAGCGCCAAAATCTGTGGACGCGGCATCCCTGACTCCATCTGCTTCCAAAGAAGAGTGGGACACAGAGAGCTGTGACACCGCTGAGGGAAAGCAAGGTGCGGAGAAAGATGCACAGAGAAGCAGCAAAAAAACAGCCTATACAAAGAGCAAAGCTCTTAAGTGCAGCGGAGGTCGGGGTGTCCGAACGTTGACCAGCAGCGAGAGCATGCGGAAAGTTGTGCCCATTAGCAAGCTTTCAAGAACAGGTAGCAGCAAGAGAGCAGAGAGACCTTTGGTGCATGACAGCGGAGAGTCACGCCGGCCTCTTCGTGACCAGAGCACCCCAGCGAGAGGAAGGAGCGAGAAGACTGCAAGACCTCTTCGACACTCCAGTCTGCCTCCTGATGAGTCAAAATCTCCGAGGGGAAGTAGCCTCGCAGGCAGCATTTCGAGATGGGCACGTGATTCAACCCCGAGAAAGGCCTCCATCCACAAGCCGAGCGCCAAACCCCTGAGGAACATCCCCAAGCCTGCACCTGAGGAGAAAATGTGCCGCTCCACCATGAGAGCCCTGGCACAGGCCCAAGCTCAGGCTCAGGCCGGAGCTTCCTCTGAGAACAGCAGCTCTCACACGCTCAGCACAAAAAACACCACCGATGTCCCCAACTTTGCCCGCAACACCGTAGCTTCGTGTTCCAGGACCAAGACGGAGCTGGCAACCCCGTCCGTGCCCTCCACCCCGTCTCGCAGCCCCTCTCTTGTAGGTCGACGGACCGCGGTGAAGCAGAACATTCTGTCACCCACAGGCCATACTAGCGAGGAGCGGCCACAAGGGACAAACCTGCGACGGGTGCAAAGTGTGAAAGCGGCCAGTCGCAGCGCTTACCACAGCGAGACTCCCCCACCACCTCCAAGGCGTGACGATATTCGTAAGACTAGTAGCTTTTCTGAAAAGTCTGTCCAGTCTAGAGACTTGGTAATGACAAGCAGGAGTGCGAAACCAACCTGGAAATAAAACAAACCTAATAGAAAGAATGAGTAGAAAGAGAGACTCTCTCCCTGAGGTTGATGTAAATTGATATTTGCTCTTCTTCCCCAATCTACAGTGCAGACTTATCCTCTCATATCATGCAAAAGACAAGAATCTGAAAAAACTTTAAGCTATCTCACCATGTAAGGTTCCTCCAGTAGCTGACTCTGTATCAGGTTTATAAATCGCAAAAAGCAAGATGCAATGAACTGCTCCACGTGTTCCGGTTATGTTCGTACAAGAAAGCTATTGTTTTCACAACTTCCTTTTTGTTTTTTTAAACTAAACTGACAAATGGCAAATTGGTGTTTTTACACAGGAACCTCTTTGCCTGCTTAGCTGTCTGTGTACTGTATATGCTAGTGTCTGTGATGTTGAACACTACTGACTGTATGATGCTGCTAATTAGCTCCGACAATTTGAGACTTGAGTTTCAGTGTCTATTTAATTCAGGGTTACAGGATTTGTGTACCTTAACTTGCTGCTGTTATGGTGTCTTTTTTAGTTTTGTTGCATCCTCCGGCAGAGTATCGCTCTGTTTGCTTTTTGGTTACTTTGCTTGATACCTCAGAAAGATCGCGGTGGCCTTGTACCAACAGAGAGAGTACAATATGTTCATTTGCCTCTGCATGATTAAGATGTAGATGATATCTGATAAAATGGTTTAAGCTGCAATGTCACTTTTTACAAATCCCTGGTGTATTAATATTACTACAATATATAAATTCACAGATTATAAGCCAGTGTATGTAACTGCGGTACTTGTTGTACCCTGCGTATGTATGTGTCAGTAGTTTGTAAATGTGTTAGAACTCCTCCATAATATCATGGAGTAGGAAATGTTTCCTGTACACTGTAGGCTAATACACGATCAATGCTAATGCTTTGAAAGAAAAGCATTGAATGCATCTGAAACTACACTGAATTGATCATCAGTCGTGATTATTTTGACAGTCTGATCTAATCTAATTTCTACTGTGAATGTAGTCATACCATATTTTCTCTAGGCCTGCACTTGTCTTGACATGGTTAGATTGCAACAAGTGCCCTAACCGGTCATAATTCAGCCTTGCCCCAGTGTGTGCCCCTCACGTATTACCGTTACACTTGAGTCACAGAGCTAAGCATCTGTTATTCCGTGAAATAAATACCTGGTGATCTTTAAAAAAAAACCAGAAGGTCGTTTAACAACACTTACCACTTTTTTTAAGATGTTTCCAGAATCTCCAAAGATTTTTGTAATCATGTGGAGGAAAAAATATTCTGTTTGCTGGACGATAAAGATTTTTAGCCAGTTTCCCAAGTTGCGGCTGTATTTCCTCTGCATCTAGCCAGAAATGACATGCTTCCTAGCTCAGTTTGTACAGCACAACAATAATAAACACATTATTTTCTAGGGAAGTATAAAATAATACAATGTTACATCAATATGGACAAATATAACAAAGACAAAGGTTATAGATATAGTTTTATGTCATACATATTGAGCATGGACATACTGTATGTCATTTGCGGCTACCATCTTTGTTTCTTTGAAATACTCTGCCGCACAATAAATTGAATCCATTTACAAAAAAAAACCCATCTCTTAAATTGCACCAATGTTTCTTAATCCAAAGATGGAAGCCGGAAATTATATATTTCCCTGCTCAATTTGTACAACGTGAAACAAAATTAATGCGTTAAATTATCAGTTATATTTGTCCATATTGATGTTACATATTATTGTAACAAAATAACTGGTTTATATGTGTTTCTTGTGTCGTACAAAGTGAGTTGTAAATTGATGCTTAGCGCGAATATAATGGTTATACATAAGAGGCACAAACTGGGACTAAATTCAGCCCTGTTGACCATTTCACACCACTTGCCTTTCAACCTGCATTGTGCCATTGCCTTGATGGCAACAACACTCACAACAGAGCATTGCCTTAAAGCTTAATGTAGCCGAACCATCACCAGTAGAAACTCCTTGATTGTAAAAGGAGAGTAGAAACTTTTCCTCCATTCCATCACACTGAACTGAAACAGTGACTCCGCTGGTTACTGATTCACTTTGTAGATAATGTCACTTTGTAAATAAGACATAGTATTTTTCTGACTATCTATGTTTACATAGCATTAAAAAATGAAGGGTAAAAGAGTGAAGTATGTGAGCGCACAGATGGTCCAAGATAAATTGGTCCAGGCATCCATATCTTCTATCAGATGTTGGGAGCCATGACTGACAGTGTGTTGACATGCTGTGGGTGTCTTCCTGTTCCTTGTGTAATGCAAATGAAGTCGGTGAACCGATGACACAAAAGACCCAGTGTGACGTGCCGCTGTGTGTGGCATGTAGCCTAAATTTAGGATCCTTTTCACAGTGTCAAGTAAAGTAACAGGCGACTGCAACTAACGATTGCTTTCATTATCGATTAAACTGTTGAATATTTTCTGTAAAAAGTCAGAAAATTGTGAAAAATGCCCATCACAGAGCCAGTACTAACTGTTTAGTCCAACCAGCTGTCCAAACCCAAAGATATGTAGATGAAATTTCACTGCCTTTCAGCCTAAAATAAAGATGTTTCTTAATTTGATTGAAAGTTCTGGAAAAAGCTAGTATGTGGACCTTGAGTTAAGATTCTCAAACCCATTCGAGATCTTTTAAAAGTATTTCCTCCAAAGATTGTTGAAAATAATGTTCTCTTTTAACAGTTTGTAACTCAAAAACCTTTATAAACCCAAAAATTACAACTTCAAACCTAAGAAAAATGCGTCTTTAGCATAAATAACACTAAATGTGTCACTTGGTTTGACTGTTGCAAAATGTCTTAACTTTTGTTTGCATTTGGATTATGGATCGGGCTGTTTACAAAAGGACACACTAACTTATTTTGCAACTTCAACATCTGTAGAGATGCTATTCTCCCAACCTCGACACAATTTATAAAATAAATCCCAATCCTTCTGCACTCTCTGTCCTTAGAGTCCTCCGTTGTGTGTCCCACAATGCCCCCTGCTGCCATCTTTTTAACAGCCCCGAGCATTACAATGGATGCCCTTTACATTACATCTGACTGGCTTACAGCAGAAGAGCTGCTCTGGAATTTGAATACCTACTTGCCCTTTTCACCACAACTTCCTTGTTACGGGGCGGGTTACCGTAGTAACAGTCCAAACATCAATTACCATTATTAACTAAAGACACTGTAAACCCAAAAGGTCAACGGCGTCCACAAACTTTTATGACGTTACAACCCCAAGAGAAGCCTAAACTGGTATTGTTTCATGTCACTCTACCCAAACATGCTCACAATATGTGACTTTATTTTATTTTGAGTGACTCTTTATTGGCTTTTTTACATCATCACCTGCAGGACTGCTGATTCTCTTGTAGTACTATATGTATTCTCTTTCACCAAATGATTAAATGTGTCTTATTCTCGCGTTCATTTCCCCAACAATGTCTTTTGTACACTGGAAAGGAACGACTAGTATGTTTATTTTACCTTGTGATGAGAATCTTGATGTGTCTGCTGTTTTCAAACCTGAGGCAAATAGGGGCTCTGCTGCTCTGCCTGGTCCTTGTACAATCTGAAGAAAACACTGATCGCTACTTTGAGCAGATGATCATCTCTGATCACATGACCACAGGGCTGCAAATTGTGACGTCACTGTACTGCAGTTTGTATTTCTGACGATGACATCGAAAGAAAGAAATAAAATCACATGTTGCTGTGAAAACTGAAAATGTGTTCTTGGTATTTATTTAAACTCATTGGTCGTCGTGCTATGTCTGACTGTTTTAAAATGGTAATTATAGCACCCTTAAGGCCGCAATGTGTAAACTGACTGCTAATTCCAGGCATTGCATTCAGACTATAATGCCCACAAATCACAAGTAGTTTTAAGTAAAATAAACATGTAAAATAAAGATTAATAAATGACGTAATAAAAGAGTGATGACAATTTCTCATTCAGAATATTGCCAACCATGATTTTGATTTGATTTTAAACAGGCAGATTTTATATTTGCAGTATATTTTTTTGGAAAATATTTTAAAAAAAAAGGGAACAACTAATATTGACCTACACCAAATGTGCAGTTATTTATAGTGAAACACTCCTGGCAGGACAAAACCACTTTAATCTGTGAACATCAGTGGTAGAAGAAGTATTCAGATCCTTTACTTAAGTAAAAGCAGCAATACCACACTGTGAAAATACTCCACGACAAGTAAAAGTCCTGCATTCAAAGGTTTATTTATGTGAAAGCATGTAGGTATCACCAGCTAAATTTATATCAAAAGTACTTATTCAGCAGAACAATGGTCCCTGTCAGTGTTTTATGTTGTTTCTGGATTCACATTACTGGTGCGTTAATGTGCGTGTTGCATTTTACTGCTGTAGTGTGCTAATTTTAGATACATGGTTGTCACTGGACAAGAAGTGTATGAAGGATTGTAATCCGAAAAGTAGCTAGTAACTGAAGCTGTCAGACAAATGCCGTGAAGTGAAAAGTACAGTATTTGTCTCTGAGGTGTAGAAGAAGAAAGTTGCTTTAAATGGAAATACTCAAGTAAAGTAAAGGTACCTCTAAGTACAGTACTCGAGTAAATGTACTTTCCACCACCAGTGAACATGCAGGCTGTACATTTTCTCACCTCAGCCTCTAAACCACTAGAGTGCAGCAGAGTATCGGGAGTGTCAGCAGTCTTGTGGCGGTGTGAGACTTTAAAACAGTCAATTGAACCAGAATAGCGGCATTAAAAGGTGTAATCTGGAGATTCATATCCACTACACATACTATATATTGGTCAAGAGGGTTAAATGCCTTTTCAAGCAAGGTTTGTATGTAACTAAAAGAAGTCCTAACCACAATTACAAATTTGCCACACAAGCTTTTCATAATGATCTTTGATACTTTCGCTCTTCTGTAGTTTCTTCATGATATTTCAGGACAGCCGTCTGCTGCTTTCCCCTGGTCCTCTCTCTTCAGAGCTTGAGTGGCGTCTTTTACGCATGTCAAGAGCAATCTATTGATTTTAAATTTATAAAGACCTCTGACAATTTTGGCAAAGTTAAAGTTGCCAGACAGGGCCTGACAATAGATGCTTGGAGAGAGAATAGGTCACATAATATAAACAATGGTTTTGTGCTCAGATTTAACAGATTTTTGATCTTTTGAGTCAACACAAATGAACATTTGACCATGCAGTAATTTGCATCAGATGCAAAGCTGAGCACAGTTATTCTTACTCGCCTGTTTGTCTGCTGAGGGCTCCCAAGGGACTGTAAACTATGAACATAAAAGGGAACCTCAAGGAACACGTGCTTTCTTGCTCAAAGCAAAAAACACTGTTCAACCTACTTATTTTGTCATTACTGCTACATACATTTGGATCTATTAGAAATCAATTATTACCATAATGGACAAAAAGCCAGATTTAATGGGAGAAAGATTCACATCTTCGGACACCACACATACTGATGTGACCGGTATGGCTTAGTTCTGTACATGTAGGCCTACATGCTAGAGGCATTGACCAGTGTGGACGACCACTCAAGACAAAGAGCTCGTGACTTGGCACGTTTATCTTTAGATCAAAGTTGCTGTAGCCATGTGTGAGGGATTATGCTCCTCTCAATCCTTCCTTATCCCGCAGCTCAACCTAACACCTGAAGAGTCTTTACTTTCACTCTGATGCTGCTGCAGGAGGTGGTGGCGGATCATCTCATTATTACGTGTCATCCACAGCCAGCGAGGGAAAGGGTCTCATGTTTCCTCGATTGGGATTTTTTTGATGGATAAAGGAGCAGCTCCAGGATGTTCTCCTGCTCGTCGGGGGACGTCATGAGGCAGACGAGCGGGATCAGACAACAACCTGGACAGGAAGGAAGCCTCAGCAACCCCATCCCTAGAAAGAGTGAGTCACAAAGTCTGTCTGTTTTATGAGCAATCCCTCTCTACTGGTGAATTTCAAACCCTACAACCCTGAATGTTTGCATATTTGCAGCCTGTTTTCTCTGACATCAAGCATCAACAACCAAAAAACGAAGTTGTGAAAAGAAAATAAGCCCCAAAAATGAAGCGGTGACCTTTTAATCGCAATTTTTTTATCATGCAATCTTGAGTTCATGGGAGTTCATTCTTCAGATCTGGTTTGCTTTTTAGCACCAAGTGACCGTCTATTCAGAGTTTTACTACGGTGTACCTTTGATGACCTTACTCCCTGTCACTTTAAAGGACACAATGTCACTGCTTATTCTTCTCACTGAATCACTCTGACCTTTAACAAATACAGTATATCCACATACACGCATGTGCTACAGGCTCTACAGCACATTACCTACATGTTGGGGGATTTCATTCTACTACAGCTACAGGGATTATCAGTGTAAGATCAACAGAGGACCACTGAGATTAGCAGCCAGTCTACAAACAAGTGCCTCTTTGTGTACAGCAAAAAATCATCCATTAAAAATATGCCATTTGAAGTGCTCAGTATGTCTTTTTATGAGAATTCAAGGGCAAAACAAAAGCTTTTTGCGTGACAGTCGAGTGCTGACGTCCACTTCTTCCTTCTGTCTTCAGATCTACATGACATGAACACATGGTGAAAGTCAAGCCACTGAACTGACACCACAGACGCAGAGAGACGAGAAAACTGGAGGAAATCGACCATGGGGTGAGATGCACCTCAACTAATGTGATAAGCTGCTTCCCTTTCCTGCTTTTTACATATTGGGTTACAGTACAATGCTGAAATCTTTGTCTCTTTCTTTACGTAGCTTGGTAACATTCAATGGAGCTTAAACGATTAGTCTTTACAAAGATTAGTTGCTCAACAGAAAATTAATCGGCAACTATTTTGATAACCGAATAATCGTTTCAGCCAAACATTCTCTGGTTCCAGCTGTCAAATGTGAGAATTTCTTTGCGTCTCTATGTCTGTTTTTTGTATTGATGGTAGGATACAACAGAGTTTGAAGACACCTCCTTGGGCTCTAGTGTGATGGGCATTTTATTATATTTTATGACACCGTATATACAAAACAATGGATTGATTATTCAAGAAAATAATCAGCAGATTGGGCGAGGATGAGAATAATCGTTGGTTGCACCCCTACTAGTCAGATTTGCAATCAAATTATTGTTGATTCAGTCCATACGTTGTCATTGCTGCTTTTAAAGTTAAAATGAAAGATTAAAGTGCCACTTACTGCATCAAAAATGGTTTCTGAAAGCAGGTTATCGAAGCTACATTCAAGCTCAACTCCTACTACACTACACTGATGCAAAATGTACATGATATATTTTATACTGCTGTTTGTTTTTATTGAATTTATAAAAGGTTCTGAGGCACCGCTATTATTCTTCAAAGTTAAAAAGAATCTGTATTAGCTCATTCTCTGAGTAAAGGTCCAATATGATATGAAGTCCCATATAGGCCGAGCACAAGGATTGTGATACGCAAAAGGTTTCCTCCACTCTCACCTTCTGAACATCAGTGAATCTCCTGGTTACTGTGCAGACTTGTACATTCAACAGCAGCCGTTCTCACAACTGTTTCACCCTAGAAAAGCCCCGTAATCACCATTTCCCCATCAAACTTTCATTGAAATTTGGCCCCCAACATGTGTTCAATCAAAACAGCATGAATGAGACAAAAGAAGTTGGTCAATTATTCAGCAGCCATTCACCGGACTCTCTGCTAATCCCGCCATGCTCTACTGGACTAATGACAGCAGCAGCAGCAGGTGCAGGCCGCTGTGGTGGGCCGGATGAAGTCATGTCTGTATATTCTGGTTTTGTCCTTAAAACTGTGGAAAGAATGAGCTTGGTTTGGTTTACGAGATCTACAGACATTTGTGAAACATTGTGGTGCAGGATTCATTGACTGTTTACATGTTGCTTCTTCGATGCTTCTATTTGATTCTTCATGTAAAATCGCTTGAGGCAAAAATACATTATTGATTTTTTTCCCCCCCTGAACAAAGTATGATAATGAGTATTGAGTTTTTACAGCCACCTTCATTACGTTTGTCTTTAATTCTCAAAACTATGAAGCACAAAGCTGCCGTGGATCTAAGCTGTTTGAATGGACTTGAAGTTTGGCTTTTTTAAGCTGTTACTGTACCTGTTAAGTTATTTTAAATTTTTAAACGGAGAAACGAACAAAAATCTTTGCACAGAGCCTGCGATTGTGCGCTGCATTTTAAGCAGTTGCCCTTTGATTGTTGCACACAAACACACACACACACGTGCGCGCACGCTCACACACGCACAATGCATTCGTTTTTCTAAAATAGTTTGTGAGGTCCTCCGATCACGCTCACCCTCTCCCCCACCCACGAGACACACCAGACAATAAACCTCATTCCGCCGCTTTTCTATCACACAAAATATTTAATGGAAAAGGAATGCAAATAACTTGATTCTCTCTTTCTTTCTTTTCTTTTTTTTTAATCTGAAAAGAGTCTTTCATGGGCTGCTGCATAATCTAGGGTTGTCGTGGCAACAGCCTCCCTCATGAGAAGGGAGGGGCTTGACTGGAAACCACAGTTACTACTGGTGCTGGGATGTCCCATCAGGAGTAGAGCTGCTGTTTTAAGAAAAATAAATAAATTTAAGCCACATTTTTAATTGTATTTTATTCTTGTTAAGAGTAGATACTCGTTAGGTACATAGTAGGTGTTTTTAAAGGTTATTATCTATGTTTATGCGTTTGTCCTCAGAGGTGGTATGTGACCTTTTGGGAAGGACACTTATTCGCTTTCTGGATGAGAATTAGATGAGATTAAATCTCTCCGTTATACATCAGGCAACGGCCAGCAATTGGTTAGCTTAGCATAGCACAAAGACTGGAAACAGGGGGAAACAGCTAACCTGGCTAAAGACCTGAGAGGTAGAGATCAACGGACAGAGGTCAGAAGGCCAAACATCCCACTTCAGTGGTGATTAGAAATAGATAAAAGACATTATGTGACCAAGTACGCTGATGATCAAAGCAGCACAATTAGGCAAAACCTAAGAAAGCAGAAAGTGGAAGAATCCTAAATGCAATCAAACCCTAAATCACAAAAAAACACGTAATAATCAACTTGATTTGATCTTGTAATTATTGTGAAATGCAGTCACTGAAATGCAGTGAAGCTATATGTGCTTAACACAGTACATGGGTTAACAAATAGAAATTACTAATGTGTCTACAAATTCAGGCTCTTTATCATTTAACTCCCACTAAGCTGTAGACATTCCCAAAGCCTGCATCATTAACATTTGAGTAGTGGTCACTACTTGCAATTTCCCTTATTTTATCTAATTTTATTTGATCTTATCTTAAAAAAAATATACATTTTATGTAACCCCTACCTAAAATTTGATTTTAAAAATCATTAAATTCTTAAATATAACTTAGTAAGTCAAAAGTAGTGATATTTAGGCGGCAGGATATCCTATAACAAAGAAACATAACTCAGTAATTTTCTTTAGCACATCACACATGACATGACACAAAACAGCCTGTACAACCCCTGTAGGGACAAATATAAATAATGCTTGGAAACCAAGGCTATTTTTACACGTGAATGTAATATTGATGAAGTTTTTTGTTTTTTTTTCCCGGACTGGCTTAGCTCTGACTGCATCCGGCTGCGGGTGCCTTTCCCTTTTATTGTTGTCGGCGGGTCCCTTTAATAAGTGAGGTGGAAGTGAGTGGAAGCTGCTCTCAGTTCAGTGTGTTTTTAGGCAGAGCAGCAGACAGGACGGTGGACGAAGAGGAGAAACTATCACAGCAGTAAAACAGGGAAAAGTCCCGTGAGGATCGCCGCTTACCGTCATCTGACGCGTCCTCCTGCGTCATTGTCGTTTTCACACCGGCAGATAAGACAACAGTTAGGTGAGTGAATCGGAACTTCCTGCATGTCTTTTTATATATATATATATATATATATATCATTTGTAACATTCTCAGTATGGTCCTTTTAATACAGTTTGTGCACTGGGAAGGGTGAACAATAGAGCCTGACGGGTTTTTGAGGCCAATACCGATATCAATGTTTGGGAGTTTAGGAAAAATCTGATGAACCGGGAACTGTGCTTTTTGGTTTTACATGTACTCATTGATTTAAAATAGTCAAAGTGTTTTAGTCTTCTTTTAAAATTTGATTTATCAATGAAAAGACTTGATTTGCCTCCCAATAGCAGAGTTTATTGGTTTATCATTGATTCAAACTTATATATATATATATATATATAACAGTACATGAGATTGAATGAATGTCCACACTTTGTCCCACTTGATTCTATGAAAGACTTGTGTATTAACGCATAAAGGATTTCTGGATAAACATTAAATGTGCATCCAATCCTATAAAGTGCAAGTGTCCAGACGGGTCTGTGTGCCTCAATAATCCACTTAGAGCAAACAGCAGGCCCATTCCCAAGGCATCATAAATCTGTTAAAACTTGAATGAACCTCTGTGCCTAGGCTGCTGGTGCACTTGCTGAGTTATGAGTAAAACAGGATCTGGTGTATCACATGGCTCAGTGAATTTATGTTTTATGTGCATAAAGCTGCATGTGCATAGACTCAGTATTAATAAATATTCAGGTTTGCTGTCAGAGTACTTAGTGGCGGCACTAAAAGCACATTTAGCTTTTCACACTCAGCCTTGTGCCTTTTCTTTCAGTTTAAGAAGAGATATTTATTTCTTGGTGAGCATTTTGTGAAGTTGAACTTGTGAGTGCAATTAGATTTGACTGGGTTACTAAAGTTGATTAGAGCTTCTTCACAACACAGCATAATAGCATAATCAATTAATTGGTGCATGGTAGCTGCAATATTTGCTTTAATGGAGCCATAATGAGTGAATGAATGCACACCTGTGCTTTTTCTGTTATGACAAGCCAAAATGTCTGCTATGAAAAGGTTCTATGAATCTGATTTATTTGGGAACCATAAAGACGCGAGTGATCTGATGCAAGGCTAGCAAAAAAACAAAAAAATCAGCTTAGCAAGATTGACTTGCTAGAAGGAAAACCCACATGTAAAATACAAGATGGACTAACTTGACAGAGAAGAAAAAATAAAAAATTAACCTTATTTATGTAGCACTTTAAAAAAAAAAAGTAAAGTTAAAGTATTTAGCAAAATAAAATACCACTGGTAGACAGACCATGATAAAACAGTATAGCAGATACACAGCATTGAGCAAAAACAGTTACATATGAGAGAGTATAATAAGTAAATTAAAATGTCAAATAATTAAAATAAATGTTATAATAAGAGTTAAGAGAACTCCTTTATACATTTTAAAAAGTGACTTAACAGACAAAGAGAAGTCAGACCACAAACCCTGTAAATGGAAAAATGTGATTTTTAAGAGGGATTTGAAAGAGGATCCGGAGCTCGCCAGTCTGATCTCCCCACAGAGGTTGTTCCAGAGGGTGGGGGCCCTAAAAATGGCTCATCAGTAAGACCCGTCAATCGAACCTAAAACATGACTTCGACTTCACTGTCAATATACAGCAGCAGAAGAGCCTCGTGTCTTTGTGTGTGAAAACTCTGGCAGTTTAACTCCGTGGAAACATTGCTACAAAGAAGCATGCAGTTCATTTACTTGTTAACGTTCCTACAATACATTTCAGCGTGGTTCGTTACTAGTTTCCATAGTATTGTCACTGGTTAAAAATCAATTTACACTTCAGCGTGGCATGAAATCTTTTCGACTTGGGTTTGGGAACCGCGGCTTTAAAATAAATAAATAAATAAAAATAGCTGTTTTAAATGAACAATTCCAAAATTTGGGGAATACATTTAGTCGCTTTCTTGGCGAGCGTGTTTGATAAGATCAATACCACTGTCATGTCAGTACGTCTGGCCAAAGACGGTCACAGCACGCCATAGAAGACATGTCATTTTTGCGTAATGTGCTATTTAGTGAACCTCAGAGATTTGTGTTTAACATTTGAAGAGAGCCAGCTAGCTTAGCTTAGCATAAAGAGTGGCAGCAGGGGGGAACAGCAGGCCTCTGTCCAAAGTTCAAGAATCTATAGCTACCAGCACCTCTAAAGCTCACTAATTAACACTGTGGCATCTCGTTTGTTTCATTCGTCCACGGACAGTAATGTGGAAAAGACAGTTAGTGGTTTAAGTGCTCTTTGCCTTCTTTCAGTCTGAAGGTAAGCTAATCTTCCGCTGGTTCTAGCTCCATAGTTATATGCACAGATATGAGAGTGGTATCTATTCAAATAACATTCGGCCAAAAAGTGAATAAGTAGATTTCCCCAAAATGTCGAACTACTACTTTAACTTTCGACTTGAACACATTTATCAAGTTAAAACCTCTAAATAGCAAAGTTTGGAGTCTGGTAAACTGTGATGTGTATTTTACATTTGACATGTTTTAGACTTGATACTTATTCAGTTACAGTAATTAATTGATAGGAACAACTCTATTTACATTGTTCAATAAAACGGGTGGTTAAGTTCAAGTTCAAATCTATTTATATAGCACATTTAAAAGCAGCCATAGTTGACCAAAGTTCTTAACAAAGTCAGGATACACACTGTAGAAAGGTGGGTGGGTCTTAAGCAGGGACTTGAAAATTTCAGCAGTCCGAGCCGTTCTTAAATGAACAGGTAAACGATTCCAGAGGTTCGTAGCAGCCACAGAGAAGGCTCGATCACCATTGTCTGGAAAGGATTGTCCCATACCGGAGTTGATTTTTCTCTCGAGCATTCAATTCACCATACATTCTGATTCAGACAAGACGGCTTATTACTTAACAGCTTTTCACGACCGAGCGTCATAATTCTGCTCGCTCTGACACCTGTGACTTAGATTAGATTCAGTGCTATTATCACATCTTTTATAAAAAACTGTGTCAGCAGCACATCACCAAGCCATATTCATGTCATTAGATGGCTCCATTCTTCCTCCATAGATAAACTAAGTGGATTAAAGTCTCATTACATTTGCTTGCTCTCTCTCTCTCTCTCTCTGTCTCTCTCTGTCTCTCTCTTCCTCACTCTGTGTGTGAGAGAGTGAGCGTGTCCTCCTTTGATGTCTGCTTTGTGGTTTTTCTGCGGCCGCTGTGTTTTCAGTCACTGTGACAGTAGAGCTGCTTGAATGCAGTAAGTGATTTTGGGAACAGGAAGCAGAGAGTGATGCAGTAAAGGCTGCATCACTCTCCCACCACGCGCTGCAACTGTGGGAGTATTCTCACACTTGCCAAGAAATAAACCAGCCACTAAGGTGACTCTGCACTGAAGTAATGCAAAGTGTACACTTAACCCCACTGTTACATACAATAGTTGGCTGACTTGTCCCAGCAATTCCCTACTCCACTGCATATAGACACACGTATAATGTGTATGTACAATATTAGAAACAGCTTTTAGTTAATAATCCAGTGCAGTATAACATCATCTCAAAAAGCACCTTATAGTTAAATCAACAAATTCTCTGCCAACAAATACTGAACATTACAAGCTTAATGGAGGTTAGATTAGTGCTGGTAGTAAATCTCAATACTCTCTTGGTACGGACAGAAATGTATTTGCAGCATTGAGTATCAAACTGTACAGTACCGACTCAGAACTCCCGAATTCATAGTCCGATGCTTCTTTGATCAGATGGCTTCTGATTTAAAAGTTTTTGTATAGCTGTTTTTGTTTAGACAACATTAACATTTGCGAAATTTGGCTTCTTTAGGGACATTTTTAAAAGGCTTTGTAGAAAATCAATTTATATTGCTCAAAGTGAGGCATTGAAAAGTATTGATTTTGGTATCGGAACAAAAACGCAGGTATCATATCAGCACTAGTACTGAAAAATTTCAAGCAATGCGATAGTCCTAGGTAGGATTTATTCCAGCACTGGCATTACAGTATTTTTCTTTAGATTGTACAGATATAATAAATAAATGGATAACTGAGTGTATAAAGTTTTAATGTTTCTGTATCTCCTGGAATTCAGCAGATGTTTGTATAGTGAGGTGATGAGCATTTGATAATCCAGACAAAGAGGGACATCTTTTTCCATTACATGTCATTTGATGGTTTTATTGATGTTTTTCTTCAGCTTGTACGGTGACTGAAGGTCCTGCAGGCTGAACTGCTGCCCTGTGACACTTTAACCTCCCAGGATCAATGGGCTCGGTGCTGTGACCTCTGCTGGGGCTCCACAGCGACGTCTGTCTGGTTAAAGCCAATTGATTAGCATTGGACATCAGCCAGCTCAGTGACTGTTAACCGAGTAATAGCTTTGCCTGAGTGTACAGGATTTGGAGAAGTCACAGTGTGTTTGTGTGTTAAGTGTCGTAACATTTACTGCAAAACAACAGTAGCAAGAGGCACTCTACCACTAAGACAGGTATTTAATCAGTGAATGCTGCACAAACTGTCTGATTTTAAGTTTTGTGACTTTATTGCTATTTTCAGCTGTTGCTGTACCAGGCAACCAGCTGAGACGCTGCACAGAAGTGCTGGGCAGTCAGAGAAACTGATGTTGCCCAAGAAATAGTTGAAGCACGTAAGTCCCGTAAAACCAAAAATCCCTGTTTTCACATTACTGTTTTTAAAACAACTTGTTCTTAGTGAGCTTTAGAGGTGTCGATGGCTGTATTTCTGAATGCCGTAGACAGCCAGGCTACCTCTTTCCCCCGGCCATTTCCAGTCTTTACGCTAAGCTAAGCTAACCGTCTCCTTGCTCCAGTTCTGTACTTAACGCAAAGTGGTGTGAGTGGTGTCGATCTTCTCATCTTGGCAAGAAAGCAAATAAGCGGTTTCCCTTGAACTATTCCTTTTCATTCTATAAAATGTCAAATTGTGGAAAATGCCCATCACAAGTTCCCAGAGCCCATATCATAACGTAACATCTTCCAACAGTCCAAAAACCAAAAATATTCAAGTTTGAATTATATGAAACCGAGGAAAAGTAGCAAATCCTCACATTTAAGAAGCTAGAGGCAGGGAATGTTTGGCATTTCTGCTTGATATCGTAAAGGTCCTACACACCCACACAGGTGCTTTCAGTTATTACCTCGGGGGGGAGGGAGTTATATTGGGTATATATTCAGTTGTATACCCCCCAGTCCTATACCCCTGGACAAAGATGGGTATTACATGATGTCACCAAATGTGTAGAGAGTCAGGAAGCTGTCAATCAAATACAGTCTGTACAACGAGTCCTGAGAGGAGCTCTAATGGTGGACATGAAGGACCATAACTTTGTAGAGGCTTTAAACAACTTCATGATTATCAAGATTGTTGAATTGATTGTTGGCTGGAATTGAGGCAGCAATTATGAGCGTTCTGATAAACCATCTTGAAGTTGAAACAACCTTCAGACTTCAGACTTTTCCTGTAGCTACTAATCCTCCCTGTGCTCACGGTCACGGCTCTGTCTGTGGGAGCTTGCATCTGCATTCTCAAACAAGCACTGTCATAATGTAATGTGCGTGTCTTGCTCCTGCCAGCAGGGGACATCAGCGTTGCACAAAAGCAACGTGACCCACCCAACTAATCACCATAAGCATAAAAATGAATTGATGATGCTTCTTTAAACATCCCCAGTCACCAGTTGGCAGCGTAAGCCCAAACGATTCCAATCTGTTCTCTGTAAACGACAGGAAATGTGTGGCGTAATATGTAGTGCAGAGGTCCAGAAATCTGTCCCTTTTTGATGACTTGTTTCAGTCAATTGCCTCTTATTTGAGAGTGAAGAAGAGGTAGCAACTAGTAGTTGCGTTGCGCAGTGTGTTTGTGTGTCCACGGTCACCTCTCTGTGACGGTTTGCATTTCAGATTATTCTGTGTTCTCAGCAGAGCTGTCATGCTCTTTTGCATCTGAGCCGAGCAAGTTGTCTCTTGTTGTCTTTGCTGAAGGGAATGAGAGAAGCAATCGTCAAAATTACCCCAACAGTCTGGTCCAAGAAAGATGAAATACCAGCGGCTCACTTTGAACACAGTGAATTAATCTTTTAGTTCATCTTTTGACTCGGACAGTCAAACCGGTACTTAGTCAGCCTAGAACACTGCACTGTGTCCTGAGCAGCTGGATTGTTAGTTTTAGCATAAAATGTCACCAGCCATATCACACTGTAGAAACAATTAAACATTTCTGTTCATTTTTCTGTAAGTCGTCTGTACTTTTCACATGTTTTCTTATTGTTTGACCACCCGTTCATGCCCATTAAACGGGCATGTCAAAGTGGCATTAATAGTTTGGTTGATAGTCGTGTTGAAAATTGCGTGTACAGTATATTGCTGGACCTACGAAATGCGTGCTTGTGTGGGTTCAAATTCTGGATCTTTAAGAGACATATTCAGCTGGTGTCCTTTTGCTTCTACAAATGACACAGTCACATCATATAAAGCTAAGATGACCAATAATTGAATCCTAGTATTCCTGCGCCCATATAGAGCCATTTTCTCTGCTGTAAGTAATCCAGTTAATTGGAAGAGGACGTACAGGGGGAAAACAGATGCATTCGGATAATTACTACAAACATTGTTTGTGGCCTGCCAATAATATTAAAGCTTTCAAGAAATGGGGAAACTCTCTAGGGGCATACATGTCTGTGTTATGTAGTGTATGTGTGTTCCTGTCTGTAGGAAAGTGTGGATGTGTACAGCCTGAAAAGACAGCATGAGTGATTTTGTTGTTGTGGAACCACTAATATTTCTCTGCCAAGATGCAAGAATAAAAAAATAAAAAAACAGGTAACAATGACGGGAAGGCTGCCTTCTTGGTGTCAGAACAGGATGCTCATTTTGCTATCGGGTTTTGGGATAGTGAAACCAAGGTCTACAAAAATTCAGTAAAGAGGTACTAATATAAACACTACTGTACGTACTGAAAAAAGGCCTGGGTATCACACTTTAATACTTTTTTAGTACTGACCAAAATAATTCCATAGTAGAGTATTGAGAACTGGCATCAAATGGCAGGTCCGATTCGTAGGCTTGTCTACTTCTTCTTTGATTCGCTAGTTCTTGAGTTTAATTAACATTTTGCATGTTGAGCAAAATGTATCACCACAAGGTCCATTTTTTGAGCTTTTGATCATTTCTTATTATCTTCATCAGCAAACAGTTTTTTCAGTTGTTGTTGGAATTGCAGATGTTCAAATCGCCATTTCTTTTTGAGCCCTTTTTAAGGACGTCTTTAAAGTCCTTAAAGTGCTCAAACAACAGTCACCCTGTGATATGATTAAAAGCACTAGAACAACTATTAAATGGACCTTGTGGTGAGATTGTTTGCTCAACTGATATCTCGAAGGTCAAGAACAAACTTTGAACCTCGTAATTTTGCCAGTTTTAGACTGTTTTATTTAGACAAAGTTCTTGCATGGCTGCCTTTGTAGACAAGATTTAACACTGGATACATTTGGCTTCCATTGTTTAGTTAAACTAGAGTAGAGGTGTGCAGCCGTGCTAGCGGCTCAGTGAGGCTGTAGTTGCGCAAAGCAAGCTAACATGCTCACAATGACAATGCAATGACAAAACAGGTGTAAGGTTTACCATGTTCACCATCTTAGTTTGACATGCAAATATTTTCTTATTGGCACTAAACGTAAAGTACAGCTGAGGCAGGTGGGAATGTTGGTTTTGCAGGTACTTGGTCACAAACCAAAGTTCTGGATGAATTAACATGTTGACCTGCTGATGGCGCTAGATGAAAAGTCCGGGGAATCACCGAAATTCTCAAAATTCATCCCAGGGGCAAACATGACTGTCTGTCTATATCAAATTTCATTTCATGTCAAGATATGTCGCTAAAAAACAGAAGTGTCCAGCTCTTGGTGGGGATCCCATGATCCCCAAAGTCATTAGGATCTGTGGACAACAGTTTAATAGTTGATATTTCATTCTGGACCAAAGCGGTTGGACTGACCGGCCGACAATGCCACCCATAGCATGGCTAAAAAGTGTTTTGTAGGAAACATGTTTAAAAAATACAAAAAAGGGATTGTTTTGGAGTTGGTTCTCAAATATTATATCAACAGTAGTATAGAGATTTTCAAAAAATACCCATCAACACAGCAAATCTTGACAATGAAGAGTTTCTCAAACTTGATTTGTTTTTATTAGAACACAAATCAAAGAGTGGATGTGTCTCGTTTATCCCAGTGATTTGTGGGTAAAGCTCTCCTGAGTTGTAGTCTTTGGCACTGTTGCATCATCTCTGTCTTGTTTACCAGCTTTGCTACAGTGCGCGGAGCCCCCCGCCCCCCCCCCCCCGGGAGCAAGCAGGACCGATAGCAACATGCTTGTTTAGCTGGTGAATGACTGCGTGTTCACCCTTTGAACTATCATGTTCTGGAAATGACCGCACTGTGATCATTAGTCTGAGGATTGTTATGGTAATTGTGGCTTTCTCTCACCATTTTTGGACCATCTTGTTTTAGTTACTGTGACCTTGGCGGCCAGCGGTTACTCTTGAACTCCCTTGGATTCTCAGAAATGGCAATGGAAAAATGACGTTAGTTTTGCATTGTGCAGTAGATTATGTAAATGTTCTACTCTTTAGGGACATATGTTTTAGCTTTGTCAGTTTGGACTTGTGTCTTTTTTTGTTTTTTTTTTTTTTTTTTTTTTTAAATATGAGGTCATTCCAGCTTGCTAAAGAAAAAAGTAGAGCTCATGTACACTTGGGGCCTTTCTTGGAAATGGAGATAAACTTTTGCACATGGAATCAGGGTTCAACTTCACCCATCTTTATTGTATAAAAAAGAGACAAAACAACCTAAAGCATGTGTTAAAAAGAGTACATGCTATGCCTATTGTAGCAGGGTCAGTGCTTGAAATAATGAATGATTTGACCCCCCCCCCCCATCGACATGTTTGGTTTCCTTTTCTCTTGTCTTTCTCTTCTCTTTCTCTTCTTTTTCCTCTGTCACTCCTTATCTTTTTCTCTTCTGTGCTAGTCATGCCTCTTGCCCTCACTGGGGTTAGAGAGCCGCACAAGCTTTAAGCCCAACCTCCCGCAGCCTCACTAAACCCTGTGATTGGTCCGTGCTTTCCTCGCCCCCCCCCCCCCCTCTGTCTCTGCACACCCAGTGGCTCCCTGTCAGTCTGTTTGGATTATTGTAACAGCTCGGGCCTCTCACATGAGCTCCCCTCTCCGTCCACTGCGCACACTACAGTCTATCAGAGATGAGAAGGATTAGGTGACAGAGAGCAGCGTTTGTTTTCACCCCAGAGAAGACCGAGGAGAGGAGAGCAGCCATGGAGTCGGAGTAAGTGGCATGTTTGGGATATAAAGATGGAGGAGGATTGGAAAGAACTGAGTAATAGATTGGGGGGGTAAAATGACGGGAGGAAAGAAAAAAGGAAAGGGAACTGTACCAGTGTTGTTTTGGGGAAAGTCCTTATGCAGGGTTCAATGTTTAGAAATTGTTTGTGTGTCACTCAGTTTGGCTTCTGTAACAGGAGCCAGACAGGAAGATAATTATTAAAAGATGCCTAATTCCAAGTTATTACCCTGGAAGTTTTCTGAGCTACTGGAAATACAGGTTCCAGCTACAGCTCACATGCACTCAGGTGTTCACATGGCCAAATACAGATTGTTTACTCTTTGTGCCTTTTCTATGCACTTTTTACTGTACTGTACTATATCCTCACAAGAAAACATTTGCTTTTCTCTCATTTCCTTTTCCTGTTTATCATGCTCAGTGGCCTCAGCTCGTCTGTCTTGAAACCAAGCAGGTGCACTCTACATGTCTGTATATTGTGTGTTGAGGAATAAGTCAACTTTATCTATATAACCCAAAGTTTGTTTTCAAGGGCTTTACAGTATGTACAACATATGCTGTTACCCTTGATTTGGTTAAAAAGCACTTAATTGATCCGTTACATTTAATTAAAAAGTGTAAGTCTGTTATTTATCAGTGTGTGGAAGCTGCAGGATGAAATCCAGAGACAATGAACAACAATACAAAAGCAGCCTGGTGTGACATCCAGCAGAATCATTAAACTTTCTAGACAATAAGAATTGAAGCAGTCATCGTATTGTAACGCTGGTTACTCATTTACTGTTAACTAGTTACTGCATTACAGCTCTTTTAAGGACGTGGGTATAAGTAAAAAGCACTGGGACAGCTTTTTCTCTGCAACTTGGGCCATTTTAATGACTTCCACAAAAGTTGGAAAACAGAACACTGACAACAAACACAATACATCGCTTCTCTTCTCACTCTGCCTTAAACAACTGCTAATACGCCTATATGTTTTCTGGCGGAGAGTTAGATGAGAAGTTTAATACCACTCCTGTCTGTCCAGTAAATATGAAGCTAAAGCCAGCTGCTGGCTAGCTTAGCTTAGCACAAAGACTGGAAATAGGGGGAAACGGCTAGCCTGGCTCTGTCAAACCACTGTAACAAAGTTTGCCACATCTAAAGCTCACCAATTAACTGGTTATATCTCATTACAATCTTTACATAAACCGAAGCATCAAAACAACAATTTTCCATTTTTACAGGCGTGTGCTGGACTATTTCTTTGTCGGGAGCCGCAACTTCCTGGCGTCTCTGCTGGTTGCCTGGCAACTGCTACCAGACAAGAAATAGTCTGGCACATAACCCACTGTAAAATGTTGTTTTTAATCTTTTGATTAAACAAACAAGCTATAGCATGGTTTATTCTTTGTGAATTCGTGAACTTTAGAGGTGCTGGTAGGCTGATTATCAATCTTCTGATCTAACTAGCCACCAGAAAGTAAATAAGTGTATTTACTGAAACATAGAGCTATTCCTTTTTTTTTTAAATTTCAAAACAAGGGAGGTTAATCTACAAAATAAATCTTACTTTATGACTGCATTACACATACTTCTTCCAATTTAGCAAATAGCAATTTATCATGACAATATAATCTGTACAAACTCTAAATGGATTGTATACATACCTTTTTCCTGCTTGTATGGCTATGTTAAGTGCCAAGAAAGGAGGATTAAGGATCAACTAAATCAAAAACTAAAACCATTTTCTATTGCTGCATTTCTGTCTGGACATTGAGCCACAATGTTTTAGCTTCATTGGATTCTGGCTGACAGATGTGCCGCATGGTCAGTTTCTAGTCCCACGCTAGCACATCTGTAGGCCTTAATTTGAGGTCAGTATTTAACATGCACACACTAACACACACAGACACCCAAACAGAGCATTGCCTTATCTTGTGTCACCAGAATGCACAGTTGGCAGATATGTAGCCCACTGATGCATTGACATGAGGTTTCCTTATTCACTCAGCGTATAGCCTTTTTCTCCGAAAAAGTACATTTGACCTGATGAACCTTTAAAGAATGGTAGGGAATTCAGTTTTTCAACAGGACTAGTACACAATTCTCAGAAGAATTCAAAAAATGTACAGTTTAATTGCAAAAAATGTCTTAAAGCTGCCTGAACAAAACCCTCAAAATAATGCTAAAAAAATTGCTACGAACTTATTTGTTACTTTTTGAGGTTTAAACCCCCATTGACCAGTACACTTTCATCTCTGGTTTTCAAAGTTGCTTCTGGTCATTCCGACTTTTCAAAGGGGGAGAAGGGTGGATGTGGAGTTGAACGAGAGGATGTTGTGGCTGAAGGCGTGCTCTGCCGCTGTAATCTTTCACCATCCTGTCCCCAGTGGATGCTTTAGATTAGCATGAGAGTGTTCATAGAACTCAGGGGTGGGGCTTATGTCACCCCCTCCAGCTTTTGAAGGCACGTGTAGCCCTGATTCCACTGAAAGCTGGAAAGCACTATAATATACTATAGCACTACAAAAAGGTGTGGTTTTAATAAATGTTTTTCCCTGCAACTTCCTTGAGCTGCTGCTAAACAATTACAGCATCTGGAGTACGATAGTCCTCAGAATATCTTGTTATGAAACTGTTGCAGCATTGATGACCAGGGTCACCATGGACATAAGCCTTATAAACACACCATCCTGCTTTAGGCACGGAGAAGATTTGAAATACAAACGCTGAAAACCAACTGCAACTGTCAACTCACACGTAAACATTAGTTACGATGATGATGATGTAGTAGTGTGTGTTTATAGTATTTAGAGTCAACACAGTCAGTAGTGTTGACTCTAAAAATAGTAGCCCATGTTGTCCTGTCCTGATTATGGTGATTTTATGTGCAATGAACGTGATCGAGCTGTTGCCTGACTGAAAAAGTCATCTTAGTCTTCCCTTGTGTCCCCAGAATGAATGGTTGACAGATATATAGCCAAGTGACACACTGACATGGAGTTTCCTTATTTATACAGATTTGGGAGCACTTTACATTACAAAAAAAAGGCGTAATACTCAATACTAATATTCAATCTGAAAATGTTAGTGTTACGATACATTTCCTTCATTAAATACACTTGTGCAAAGGAGAACTAAATATGATTTACCCTGGTAAGGTGTGTGGAACATAACAATATCAATAAAAGTGCAGTTAAAGCAATCAAAACAATAAAAAAAAAAAAGATATTATCAAGTTAATAAGATCTGACTTCAAATTGCTGATGTAAAATAAAGTGGCTGTGGATAAAAAGAGCAGCAATAAACTGTCCTGTGACTCGACTCTCAGTTGACACCAACATGTGAACCTGCATGTGACTGGACTCGTGGACTTCTGACCTGACAAACTAATGAGTCTAATAAATGATTATAAAACTTTCACTAATGTGCAGGTAAAGTGAGACAAACTGGTCTCCATCAGTGCTATCAAACAGAAACACCTCATTCTCTGAATGAACATGTAACACATAGAGGGGGGTAGTTTGTCTCCCTGTACAAATCCACCTGTTTGTCTTCACCCAGGTTGTTTAGTTGTTGCAGTGTCCTCATTGTGCAGGGTGACATGGCATTTTGTGTGTTTAGAAACCGATAGATGGTGAAAACCGCTGAGGCCACTGCTCTGGAAAGAGATGTGGGATGGACACCAGAGGGAGACCCAGAGTAACATACAAGCCACTGCAACCATGATATAAAGCAAAACCTGAAATATACCTAAAAGACTTGTTTGAAAACTGTTAAGTTCATCTTTATTAATTTTCCTGAAGGCAATTATGTTGCAGCATACAAGCACATCAGATAAAACAACACATACACACAATAAAAGAAGGGGGGGGGGGGGGTATGTACCTTTTTAAAATAAAAAATTTACAGCTGAGGGGGTAAATGAATGTCTAAACTGTTTCCTCTTCATACTGGTGAGTGGAAATGAGCCGGTTTAAAATGAGTTTGCCCTAGATTCTCTACATACAACAGTTAAAGTTTAACATTGGTTAAAGTTGTTTTGTTTTGTTTTTTTATCCCGGAGGATCAGTTGAGAGAGCAGCAGATCTTGTTGGAAATGCTGTTTTTTGCTTTACAACAGTCTTTGAAGTGTCTTAATGCATCAGTGGTGATGATGTGGGTGTAAATAGTGAAGCAACAAAAACAGGTGACGTGTTTACTCCGAGTGTGAATGTGTGTGTTCATGTGTTTGTGCCCCTGAACTATCATTGTCTCTACTTTTATATTGCTTTCATACAGGCCTTCCAGTGATGTAATGGTCCCGATGGCCTCTTCGAATGTAATGGACTCAAGGACCCGACACTTATTTTATAGCCATGCTTGCGGTGTGGCTCTAGAAATGGCATTGTCAATCTACTTTTATCTGTTGGTTGATCCACCACTTTAGTCCAAGAACTACTGGATGGATTGCCTTAACATTTTGTACAAACATTCATGGTTCCCAGAGGATCAATCCTAATGACCTTAGTGATCCCCCGACTTTTTCTCAAGTGCCACTGGGAGGTTTATATTTGTGGGTTTAATGGAATTGTCTCCACAACCATTAGATTGTGCCACATTTCATGGCAATCATTCATGTCCCCCTCTGGATAAATTGTAATAACTTTGGTGATCTGTTGACTCTTCATGTAGCACCATCAAGTTTTTTTAATTTGTAAAATAGCTTGGGTTTATGACCAAATACCTACTAAACTAACGGCATTCTCATCAGCTAATAAGTCAATGTTAGCATGCTTAAATGCCAGACAGGGTAAACATTATACCTGCAATGTTGTAATTGTTAGCATGCTGTAGCTCAAAGCACCACTGTGCCTACCTACCGCCCCAAAGAGGTGCTAGCATGGCTGACGACAGTTCAGGTATATTTTTAGGTTTTTAGTCTTTTTTTTTTTTTTTTTTTCACACAAAAAAAAAAAAAACGGAGGTTGTTTGTCCCCTAGTAAGGATGTGAGTGTATGTACGAACAAAGTTTGCATTATCCAAATTAAAGGCAGCCTCTATAACCACTCATGAAAGGTATCCTTTGACCACTAGCGCGCGCTGTCAAGATCAACTCATGTTGTTTTTGAAACAGAAAGGTAGCAATTCTGCAAAAGAATTTAAGAACTTCCCTACGAAATGTTGCAGTTATTCGGTGCAGATTTAAAACACGAAATGTTGCAGGATATGGAATGGATAAGACATTAAAAATCTAAGGATATGAATGGATAAGATCATTGAAATCATTCATGTCTTCAGTAGTACTCCCATTCGTCCGGTCAAGGGTAAACGTTCTTTAAATGTGTTTACATGATCTGTTCCATCATGCAAACAAGATATTTGATGCAAACAATGACGTCAATTTACCCGGATAATCGTATTGAACTGCGAATTTCTTTTGTTTCACTCCATTCATTCAGCGTGACATTGTGTTCGTGTTAGTCGATTTCTTGTCATGGGGGTTATTTTGTTTTGTTTTGCCCTAACCATTCAGTGGCGAGTTACATATTCATCCCGCTGATGTCATTTTCAGTTTAAACGGAAGCTGTGGTATAGCGGCAGCCAGAAGCAGTTAACATTTTTCACATTGATCAAAAAAAATGTCAGTTTTATTTCTGTATGTGCACTGACAACAACTTGTGCAGCTGTGTCGACGTACCGGTCTGCACTGACAACAATGGTTGACTGTTTTTACAACCAGTGGAGACAGCTGTGAATGAGCATAAAACCCGATTTATTTCAAACACTGAACAAATTGAAGATGTGGGCAGCAAGTCAGAGGTCTGGAACGATGCTAAAAGTCAAGTTTATTTATATAGCACATTTCATCCGCGAGGCATAGACTCAATGTGCTTCAAAATGCATCCGCGAGGCATAGACTCAATGTGCTTCAAAATGCAAGCAAGCAAGACAAATAGGCGAAAATTATGCAGGACAAAAAACATACAAGATATCATATATAAGATAAGGAGGAAAAAACTGATTGCACTTTTATTTTCCTTTTTTTTTTTTTAAAGCACACACGTCTTCGTATTTTGTTGACAAAACCCACACACACGTCTTCGTCTTTCTCGTTATCCTCCATGTGCATACGGTACCAGCCCGGTCTTGACAGAAAAATACAGTATTAGCTTTATTCAGGAGGTCAAGTGAGGTCAGTGTTTTTATTGTTGCCTGAAGGTTAAAGCTTTGCTTTTTATTGTTTAGGTGATTTAGGCTTGTA
>CM022472.1:8474047-8540123 GCA_011952105.1 Coreoperca whiteheadi | reverse complement strand
ATAAGCTGAACTCTATAAAAGCTTTCTGCATTTACAAGCCTAAATCACCTAAACAATAAAAAGCAAAGCTTTAACCTTCAGGCAACAGTAAAAACACTGACCTCACTTGACCTCCTGAATAAAGCTAATACTGTATTTTTCTGTCAAGACCGGGCTGGTACCGTATGCACATGGAGGATAACGAGAAAGACGAAGACGTGTGTGTGGGTTTTGTCAACAAAATAGCTTTAAAAAAAAAAAAAGGAAAATAAAAGGCCTCTGTTTGTCATGTAAATTGCATTGTGCAATCAGTTTTTTCCTCCTTATCTTATATATGATATCTTGTATGTTTTTTGTCCTGCATAATTTTCGCCTATTTGTCTTGCTTGCTTGCATTTTGAAGCACATTGAGTCTATGCCTCGCGGATGAAATGTGCTATATAAATAAACTTGACTTTTAGCATCGTTCCAGACCTCTGACTTGCTGCCCACATCTTCAATTTGTTCAGTGTTTGAAATAAATCGGGTTTTATGCTCATTCACAGCTGTCTCCACTGGTTGTAAAAACAGTCAACCATTCTTCGTAGATCAGACCGGTACGTCGACACAGCTGCACAAGTTGTTGTCAGTGCACATACAGAAATAAAACTGACATTTTTTTTGATCAATGTGAAAAATGTTAACTGCTTCTGGCTGCCGCTATACCACAGCTTCCGTTTAAACTGAAAATGACATCAGCGGGATGAATATGTAACTCGCCACTGAATGGTTAGGGCAAAACAAAACAAAATAACCCCCATGACAAGAAATCGACTAACACGAACACAATGTCACGCTGAATGAATGGAGTGAAACAAAAGAAATTCGCAGTTCAATACGATTATCCGGGTAAATTGACGTCATTGTTTGCATCAAATATCTTGTTTGCATGATGGAACAGATCATGTAAACACATTTAAAGAACGTTTACCCTTGACCGGACGAATGGGAGTCTACTGAAGACATGAATGATTTCAATAGAGAAAAATATACACATAAAAGTGCCTTTGATTTTTAATGATCTTATCCATTCATATCCTTAGAAATTGCTGTTTTCCATCTGCCACCGAATAACTGCAACATTTCGTAGGGAAGTTCTTAAATTCTTTTGCAGAATTGCTACCTTTCTGTTTCAAAAACAACATGAGTTGATCTTGACAGCGCGCGCTAGTGGTCAAAGGATACCTTTCATGAGTGGTTATAGAGGCTGCCTTTAATTTGGATAATGCAAACTTTGTTCGTACATACACTCACATCCTTACTGCCACCAGCTTCTATGACAAACAACCCACTTCTTTTTTTTTTTTGTCTGCCAATCAAAAAAAAAAAAAGGCTAAAAACCTAAAAATATACCTGAACTGTCGTCAGCCATGCTAGCACCTCTTTGGGGTGGTAGGTAGGCACAGTGGTTTGAGCTTTGAGCTACAGCATGCTAACAATTACAACATTGCAGGTATAATGGCATTTAGCATGCTAACATTGACTTAAGCTGATGAGAATGACTTATTAGCTGATGAGAATGCCGTTAGTTTAGTAGCTATTTGGTCATAAACCCAAGCTATTTTACAAATTAAAAAAACTTGATGGTGCTACATGAAGAGTTATTACAATTTATCCAAAGTTATTACAATTTATCCAGATTGCCATGAATGTGGCACAATCTAATTGTGGCACAATCTAATGGTTGTGGAGACAATTCCATTAAACCCACAAATATAAACCTCCCAGTGGCACTTGAGAAAAAGTCGGGGGATCACTAAGGTCATTAGGATTGATCCTCTGTAACCATGAATGTTACAAAATGTTAAGGCAATCCATCCAGTAGTTCTTGGACTAAAGTGGTGGATCAACCAACAGATAAAAGTAGATTGACAATGCCATTTCTAGAGCCACACCGCAAGCATGGCTATAAAATAAGTGTCGGGTCCTTGAGTCCATTACATTCGAAGAGGCCATCGGGACCATTACATCACTGGAAGGCCTGTATGAAAGCAATATAAAAGTAGAGACAATGATAGTTCAGGGGCACAAACACATGAACACACACATTCACACTCGGAGTAAACACGTCACCTGTTTTTGTTGCTTCACTATTTACACCCACATCATCACCACTGATGCATTAAGACACTTCAAAGACTGTTGTAAAGCAAAAAACAGCATTTCCAACAAGATCTGCTGCTCTCTCAACTGATCCTCCGGGATAAAAAAACAAAACAAAACAACTTTAACCAATGTTAAACTTTAACTGTTGTATGTAGAGAATCTAGGGCAAACTCATTTTAAACCGGCTCATTTCCACTCACCAGTATGAAGAGGAAACAGTTTAGACATTCATTTACCCCCTCAGCTGTAAATTTTTTATTTTAAAAAGGTACATAACACCCCCCCCCCCCCCCCTCTCCTTTCTCTCTCTCTCTGCCCCCCCTTTTTTTTTTTTTTGTTGCTGTGTCTCTGCTTGTACAGTGAGTCAGCAGCATGCGCGCGCGCGCGCACACACACGCGCGCGCTCTCAAAGATCCCTTTGGCTTTAACTCTATTGGCCGTGGAGGGGACCCATAACTGCTGCCCCCTTTTTTTTCCCCATTTGTTAGATCACCAGCCGTCAGCCAGTAGTCGCTCACATACTCCTGATGCTGCACACGCTCGCTGCACTGCAGTGAGCCAGCATTTACTTCAAACAGAGAGAGAGAGAGGAAGGTAGGAGGGAGATGAATGGATGAGACAGACCGGACAAAGAATGCAAGTGATGGGAGGAGAGGAAGTGCTGAGGGGGAGTAAAAGTGAGAGAGGGAGGGAGGGACAGAGACCATGTAAAAACTGAAACCCAATCCGGCTACATCGCACCCCCCCCCCTCAACTTCACTAACGTGCGTGCACGCCCATAAACGCACGGAGGAGCTGCCTCGCTCTCAGGCTTGGCTCATCGCTGCTACCTGGAGGGAGGCATCATTTCATTTGAGAGCCGACGGGACTTGAAGGCAGGTTCAGAGGGCTTTTAGTGCAACAAATTCTGCCGGCTTCACTCACTCATGGAGCCAGCCTTTCGGTCTGTGTGCCGGAGTGGATGACGCCTGTTGATCGGCCCATAGATGCAGAACTGTAAGTCTTCCTATTAATAATAACACTCTCAGCCAAATACTGAGCCTTATGGAATCGCAGGTGTTGTTTCGAGCGCACATTTTCGATTGTAACCGATTGTAATCATAGCTCCTGAGTCACTACAGTAGATGTAAAATTCCTCTGATTAGGTATAAATTCCTCCGAAAATATTTAGTGTGTACCCTCCGCTGCGTAGTAGATGACTGCTCAGTCCGGGAGGAGTTATTCCGCTTAGCTGGTGCGGATCTGATTACGTAAGAGTGGAGCGTTGCGTGGCTGCTGCGACCTTGTGCACTGTCAGCACAGGGCTGCTTCTGTAGTCCTGTTGTGGCGGTTTGCAGGATTTAGGAGTTTTCGTTTCATAATCAGTGCCACATTTGATGCTCTGTTTATCTTCTTAATCTGGTCCGTGGAGCTGCTAAATTATTAACATGAAGCCTAAGCGCTGAGCTTTTGTGTTTTGTGCATGTCTGTGAGTATATATTGTAATTCAAATCTCACAGATGCAAGTTATTTATTTCCTTTTTATATATGGAGACCCATTTTTGTGAATTAAGAATGTGGCTTCTAAAGCGGGTGTTAACTTCGGGGCTGGTCAAATGTTAGACTAGATTATAAAGGTTGTTGAGGTTGTAAGTCATCTGCTGCTACAGTAACTTGCAGAGCTGCTCAACGTGTAACTATTTGGCAGCTGGCAGCAAACCCATTACATACCAGCCATGTAACATACTGGAAATTTTGGTAATAACCCACTGACAGCATAACACATTCATTGTGACAGCAATTTTATCCACCGCTCTCCATTTTCAGGCTTACCAAATCACCACATTGTACTTACAGGATTTGCCTTCCAGAGAGGCGCAAGCGAGGAGGAGACTTGTATAAGAGAGAGATTATGAGAAAATAGAAGAGAGAGGAGGAGAAAGAGAGCATGCACAGTCCCCGAGGGTTTCCTCTCAGCAGCAGAGGTGGCCTGTTTCTGTGCCGGTCTTGAATGTGAAGAGAGAATAAAAGCCCTGACACACTTTCTGTGTCTAAGTTAGCTGCCAGATAATGTTACAGACAAGTCAGGCATTTAAATAAAGTGTGTTTCAGATCAAACGGGAGAGCAAGTCAGACACAATTATGACGACTCGGTGGAAATACTGTGAATGGTGGTATCAAAGTAAAGGGTTTATTTTTGTAGGTTTAGTGTTCTGTCTCTCACCGTGGGCTGAACGGAGTGCCTTGCTTTCACTTTTAGAATCAAATATTTATCACTCAAAGTGCTTTTTTATGACAAACACCCAGCCATACACTCATCTCAGCACATATTCAAGCTCCACTCTGACTATCTAATACTGCGGCGGTTCTCAACATGGGGGGTCGAGTGATTGTCAACTATGATTTCTGGACACGTCCTCTACACTTATGTTTTACAACCTACATTTTGTCATTATAATTGAAAATACTGGGATCTTCTCTTGTGAATATATTTTGTACACACATCTATTTCCTGTCTGTCTGTCCTGGGAGAGGGATGCCTCCTCTGTTGCTCTTCCTGAGGTTTCTATCATTTTTTTTCCCTGTAAAAGGTTTTTCCTTTGTCGAATCGAGGGTCTAAGGACAGAGGGTGTCGCATGTTGTACGGATTGCAAAGCCCTTTGAGGCAAATTGTGATTTGTGATATTGGACTATATAAATAAAATTGAATAGAGTTTATTTTCTCAGACTTTTCTCTTCTCATGTAGGAAAGTTTTACCTCTGTAAGACTCTATGAACTAGGAGTTCACTAATTTAGACTTTTCCTCAACCAATACCAATTCTGATACCTCAACTCAGGGTATCTGCTGAAATCGAGTACTGATCCAATGCCAGTGCTCATTGCTTGCCCAATTTAAAATCTGCACATACCTCACGGAGATCCCTTTTTAAAATGTATTTATTTTTTTTAAATGTGAGGTAACACAAGGCCAAAGATCGCTGTAGCAGCCAGTCATGTAGTTTCAGCTGTCATATTCAAAGAAACTGTGTTTTAATGCAGTTGCCTGATCCATTTACAGTTTTTCTCAATTGCTAAAACACAATTTCTGAAACCTTGCTCCATTTTCTGAAAACATTAAACACAAAACCTCATCCTCAAGCACTATTCACAAAACCTCTAGCTCCTCTCTCTCAAAATGAAACTTTCGCCTCACAACAGTTTTACCTGTGTCCAAAATCAAACACTGGTCTCAAATCATAAACAGAGTGATCAAAATGATATATACTATCAGGCAGTCAGTAAACAATACACCAAAAAATAAAAAACACATTGTTCAAAACATACAGTTCTCGGGGAGAAGTACATTTTGAAATCATAAAATAAATGTCATATTTTTCCGTCATTGTCTTTTGATGAACGAAAACATGTTCTATCATAGTAGCTCAAAATTGATCAGAAATGACTATTCTGCTTTGCTCCTGCAATTTTTTTTTCTTTCCGTCTCCTCCTCTTCCTCGCCCTCCTTCTCCTCTTCCTCGTTCTTGCCCTCCGCCTCCTCGTCTTCCTCGCCCTCCTTCTCCTCGTCCTCTTTCTTGCCCTCTTCTTCCTCTTCCTCCTCGTCGCCCGCCTCACACACGCACTCGTCCTCGTCCTCTCACATTGTTTCTTCTATCCGCTCTCAGACTTTCTCCTTCCCACCTTCAACAACCTGTTTGCTCTCTGAACTGTCTTCTACTGGTTGTGTCACATCATTTGAAACTGGTTAAATCAATTTTGAGTGGTTGTGTTCAATCAATGACATGTGTTCTTTATTTGTATTTGATTGTTGCCAATTGTGTTTACCCGTATGGATGACATTTGTTTTGAGAATGTGTTTAGAATTTTGCTCGAAAGTCTAAGTGAGATCTGCAAATTGTGTTTTACCATGTGAAATGGTTTAAAGTGTCGACAACAGACTGGGCAATTACCTAAATGAGTTCAGGCAACTGAGAACTTTCTTCAGCCAGTGGGTTTTAGTGTTTTAGCAATTGAGAGAAACTGTAATAAGGTCAGAACAGGTGCCAATACTCATGGATTCTCATATCAGTGAATCCTTCCAAAAACCATTCAAATGAAATGATCTGATAAGGAAACATCCCTCTTTCGTCATGGCCTGGATTAACCTTTTACGGGTCCCCAGGGTGGAATTAAATATAAAAAAATGAACTGACTCATGGCTCTGGGGCTTTTGGTGACCTGGGGCAGTTGCCTGCTTTCCCTGGTTGGAAATCCAGCCTTGGGTTTGGTCGAATCGCTTGCAGCTACTGGACACAGGAAACCTCTGGAATGTGTGGCTGTATTATAGGAACTGGAAACTCAAAGATGGCGCCCAATCACTTGACACTGCATATTTGTGCATTAGTGTTTCTACCTCTGGCTCCACCCACGTGCTCTCTATCGGCCCATAGACTTTACATTGGAATGACTTTGGGCAAACAAAAACAGCTTTACAAATAGTTCTACAAATGTAAAACCTCCATGGACTAAAAATTCATAGAAAGATTAAGAATTTACCGTTGCAGTTGGAGATGTCGTCTCAACAGTTCCACAGACGTCTCTTTCGTAAAGGGGAAAATGCTTTTTGGGCTGCAGGGCATTCTTTCATTGGCAGTAATGCTGAGTGGCGGAACCGTATCCAGCTCTCTAAATACATCCGTAGTGACAAGAGGTCAGAAGTTGACATCACTTTTGGGGGTCATAAGCCAAAAAGGTTGGGAACAACTGTTTTACTGCTTTCTCGGTCAAAAGAGCTCTATGGACACATTGGACAGCCATAGTTTCAATCTTAATTTTTAAACCAAGATGGGATCCTTAAGACTTTCACACTCAAATTTTTAGAATTAGAGCTAGAGGTTTATAACTTGCACCCACAATACGGTGAATGTTTTGATCCGCAGTTAGTTGACACTTTTGCAAACATTTGATGTTGAAGCCATGACCTGAGTTTGACCCCATAACCACTTCATGACCTGTGTCATCACTGTGTGTTTGATCATATGTGGTGCTCTGTCCTCACTTGTCTCGTCCTCCATCTGTTTCACTCTGCAGGGTGCAAGGTAAAAGGAAGAGGGACTCCTATGTCAGAGTATTAGGATGGCCAGTGACGGCTCCACTATTCCCAGCCCTGTGGTCCGCCAGATTGACAAGCAGTTCTTAATCTGCAGCATATGTCTGGACCGCTACGAAAACCCAAAAGTACTGCCCTGCCTACACACCTTCTGTGAGAGGTGAGTGGAGTTACCATGTTGTTTTTATGTAGGGATTCTCTGTTTTAAGCCTGTAGATGTTTGTATACTGGACATGGGCCTGTGTGTGTGTGTGTGTGTGTGTGTGTGAGGTTTAAATGTGCAAATGAAGAGTGGAAAAAGTGGGCAAGTGCAACTTGTGAGGTTTCAAATTCAAATGTATGATTTGAATGTTTTTCTGGGAGAAAGGGCTGCTGCCTTAAGTGGGAGACGCAGAAATAATACTTTGTAGATTTTGGAAGCAACAACGAACTGCTTTTGAAAAATTTGGTTTCACATGAGATGGTGCTGCATTTCTGTTGTTGACTCTGGTTGTGCTGGTGCCATCCTCTCTGACAACTAGGCTTTGTTTCTGACACAAAAGAGAAACTGAACTGAGCCCGTCTGTCCCTTCGCTCTGGTTGCTTCTGGAGAGTCATTAAGCCAATACATTTCACATTATAGCTGTTTTCTCTTATATTCATTTCCCCTGTACGTACGTGTGTGTGTGTGTGTGTGTGTGTGGTCTTGTAGTTGTAGGAGGAAACTAGGTGAATATTTCACATTTTTCTTCTTTGGAGTTGATCAGATCACATTTGTTTTAAAGTTGACATTTGAAAGCATTTTGCATATTTTTGTGTCCTGGGTTTTAATTTATCTGCCAGATAGCAAGTACCTGAAACTATATTTGATCAGAATTTATGATTATGAAACTTAAATGAAAGTTTAAAGTGTAATATCGTGCCATTATTGCACTGACTACATGCATGTTGAAAGCCTCTTGTACTCTAATGTATTTCTGGCCACATCCAACATAATGCTAGGGGTAGTCGGAGGAGTGACCATACTCATCAGTGACGTATTGTTGCTCTTCACTGAATTACCATTTTATCAAATGGATGTACATAGACTTGAGGAACATATTCTTTGTTTAATGGACAAGTATTTGGAATGAACCAATGCCACATAACACAGCCTCTATAGCTTGAGCTAGTTTGCAATGTTCATCCCTATATGTGCTTTTAAAATGCACAAAGCTCAATAAAATGGATACAGAACAGCACAAAGAGTTTACGAACAATTATACAATAAAATGACCATAAAACTCAATGACAAGCACCAAATAATCCACAACTACATGACTGATCCCTCTTTAAAAACTGAGTTTAAGATTTAAGTTCTAAGGAGTTCCACATATTGAGACACACTGAGCCCGAAAACTTGAGAGGAACCACCAGGCTGAAATGATCAAAACTTAGAATATGACAATGGGTAGATCATATCACCTTCCTATCTAAAGTTTTAGTTGCACAATTATATATCGTCTTAAGAGGCATGATTGTTTGCTGCCTGTGACCAGGAAGTTACACAATAACTAAAATCTTGCATCTTCATTAAAGATTATAATAATCACTTTGGTGGTGGTGTTGTACTAAATTGATAACTGTTTCTAATGTTGCGTTCCACCTCTATTTACATGAGGGGGAAAGAATATTAGAATCACCTTAATATAATCCAGTCCAACACAACAAGCCATGACCTCAAAAGTTACCACAGCGTTAAATCAACCCCTTCTCTGACGAAGTGTCATCAACACTGAACATTATGAGCTTCACAGTGACAGGATTTATGGGATTATGGCAGGGCTATTGTATCTGATTGGACTAGACTATACAGGTGTAGATAATAAACTGGTAACTCAGCTTGTTCTTCTACTGTAAATCACTTTTGGGCTGTAAATATTTCAACCACTAGGTGGCATCAAAGGCAAGACTAACGCCTGTGTTCATCCACCTTAAAGGCCAATGAACGGGTAGATTATAGTTTTGAATATTCTTGTAGTATTCTTTTTTTTTTTTTATAGGCAGCTGTGTAACCAGACTAAACAAGCCTGGATGTCAAGAGACTCCCCTGTTAAAGAAAAATCTTCGCAGTAATAGCTGCATATCTACTGTATAGACTGTTACAGGATGCCCCCATCCCTTGCTCTCCTCCTCCAGGTGCCTCCAGAATTACATCCCGGCCCACAGTCTTACGCTGTCGTGCCCCGTGTGCCGCCAGACCTCGATCCTGCCGGAGAAGGGTGTGGCGGCATTGCAGAATAACTTTTTCATCACCAACCTGATGGACGTGCTCCAGCGGGCGCCGGACAGCTGCAGCCAGGAGGCCGCCGCTCTCAACAACATCACCACTGTGGCTACAGGCCAGCTGCTCTCCTGCCCCAACCATGGAGGCAACGTAAGTGTCGTGCACACTGTCAAGTTTGTCCGCCAGTTTCCGTCGTTTCATTTGACTTCCTCTCTGACTTTTACACACACATGTAAAAGATTTGGTCTACTCAGGTAACCTAATGATATGCTCAAGAAATGTGACATACTACCACTAAACTGAGAGCTAATAAGGTAGGTGTGTATGTTAGTTAGACCGCTACATGAAGTTTAGACGTATAAGCCACCACATCTGAACATCCAGCTAATGTTCCCCTTTTTTCTCTTAAGCTATTAGTTTGTCTAGTACAGGTTTATAGGATTTGGAGGTTTTCAGCAGAACCTGAATTATCCATCTTCTATGACTAGAGATTAGTTTAAACACACTAGCGCAGCTTTTACTTGTGTGCAGTTTTAATGATTAATAATCATTGTCTAACAAATCTGATAAAGACTTGATAATGAACAGCTTAGATGTAATGTGATTCATTGGTCACTGGTTCAGGTTTTGAGCATACTTTTTAAAGGTTCACTGTCAGCCAAACATTCACTGTTTTGGAAGAGATTTTATCAACCTAAAATATTTATCATAATTTATAAATATAAAATTAACAAGACCTAGAGTCTACAGCTAGGAGTTGTCTCTGTGAGGCTGCATGTATAGGGACATTAGTGCTTTGCGCTAAATGCTAACAGGATGCTAAAATGCTCACAATGCAGGTGTAATGTTTACCATAGCCATTGTCTTAGTTTAGTGCGTTAGCATGCTAACATTTGCTAATTAGCACTAAAGTACAGCTGAGGCTGATGGGAACGTCATTAGTTTTTTTGGGGTTTGGTTGTAAACAAAAGTATTGGACAATTTAAAAAAACAACATAAAATGACCTGAAGATGGCGCTGGATGAAACATTAAGGGATCACCAAAGTTATTAGAATTCATTAATATTGTGGGGGATGTGTCATTGACGATTTCATGGCAATCGATCCCGTTGATGTTGAGACATTTCACTGTGAACCAAAAATGTCAACCTGCTGGTGGTGCTACAGGAAAGGTCCGGGGATCCCCAAAGTCCGTAGGCTACATTCTCTAGGGAACATGACTGTCTGTCTGAACAAAATTTCAGGGCCCTGCCTGGGTTCGAGTCCGGCCCAGGCCCTTTGCTGCATGTTATCCCTTCTCTCTCTCCCTTGCCTTTCCTGTTCCTTGCTCTCTACTGTCGCTATCAAATAAAGCAAAAATGCCAAAAACAAGCAGTTCAGTTTGGACCAAAGTGGTGGACTGACCGACCAACATTAGCCATGCTACAAATGTGGCAAAAAAAAAAATTGCACTAAGCCTCAACCCCATATTTAATTCTAATCTCTGCCTTTTCCTGTTCCTTAGGTCATGGAGTTTTACTGTCCGCCTTGTGAGACAGCCATGTGTCAGGAGTGTACGAGTGGCGAACATGGAGAACACCCCACTGTGCCTCTTAAAGACGTAGTGGAACAACACAAGGCCTCATTACAGGACCAGCTAGATGCTGTCAAGAAGAGGTACAACAGCAGCATTATGTAGACTTCATTATACTGCACCACAGACTTCATGCATATTACTCCCAAGTAACAGCCATGATGGCACGAACGAAACAACACAACCCTCCTTTATGTGCGCGCTCTATCATATGACAGTTGACTCGCTATATGAAAACCTTCTCCCCATTCCTCCGGTCCCTCTGTTGCTCCCAGACTGCCAGAGATCGACTCAGCCCTGCTGACGCTGTCAGAGATCCTGCAGCAGCTGACCAATCAAAAGAGCGCCATTGAGGATGACATCCACACTACCTTTGATGAGTTGCAGAAGACTCTGAATGTCCGCAAGAGCGTTTTACTTATGGAGCTGGAGGTCAACTACGGCCTCAAGCAGAAGGTGACGTAAAATGGTCTGAAACTAAGTAATTTATTTAGCTGACGCACGCAGAGTGTGGTTTCAGTGTTAGGTTTCGACTTTGGTCACAATAATGATTAGTGTTGTTTGAGTTTTTTAATCAGTGTAAAGCCCTTTGCAGTCTTTACCTACCTCTTAAAGGAACTGGAAGCTCTAATTTGTTCTTATAAAGAGTTTTGGGACTATATAACAAAAAGGCAAATAATACAGAAAGAAACAATTAAAATGAACACAACACCGACCTAATTACAATCCATTTTTGGAAAGCATTTAAACTATCACAGGCTGCTCATCAAGCTGTTTTTGCTGATCTATGTGTCAGGGGCTCAGCTGGTCTGATAGGCGATTAACAGGCAGAAAGAGGGGGGCCGGGGAGCTGGTGCACCGCCCCAATCCAGACAACCGGTCACCCAGTCTGGTTAAGAGCCTGCTGCCACCCCCTCAGGGAGCTTCATCACGTGGGTTGCTAAAGATTTACAATTCACTGGCTGGTGTGCAGTCAAAACACTGGAGCCCAGGGGAAAGTCAGATATGTGACTTTCAGCTGTGTTGTTGCTTGTAGCTAGATGGAGCTAGTGTACTGTACGTACACTGGGGTTGGTTTGGGTGTGTCATGTGCTGTGAGGGCACACAGTACAGCTTTGCTTGTCATACAGCAAACACTTTATCCTCTTACTCTGAAGCTTGGTCTCTCTTCTTACAATATGCACGGACAATATCTTTAGTTTTCAGAGCCTCACAGTGTGAATTATTATAAAGAAGGTGTTTGACTCCAGTCTGAGATTAATGGCTTAATGGCCTCTCTAGTTGGAGAAGAAGAGGAGTTTGATGGCCAGATGGGGGTGAGTTAGTCTTGGTTCTTTAATCAGGGTACAGTGATGTCCCACTAATAAAGAGAAATAGTGAAAGGGTTTCTTAAAGTACATTAGCAACAATATAAAGCATACCGAGAGATTTCATGATCTAAATGTGACTTGTTGTAATTTATATATGTTACAAACACGTGCTTTAGTAATGCATGACTCATTTCATGATTTGAATCCAGGATGTATCATGAATTCCTGTTGAAATGATCAATGAACCATGAGTTTATGTGATTACTTAACACTTAATGGAAGTTACTTTGTACAAGAATGTATATAGAATCAAATTAGCCGCAATCGAGTGCATTTGATCAGCCTCTCTTAAATCCAAATCAGCTATAAATTGCTCTCAGTGTACTTGCACACAGTTCCAAGAGCAATTTACAGGACGATAGAAATAGACATAGGCCTACAGCTAAAAACAAGGACAACAAAGATAGAAAAAAATAAATAAACATACAATTATGTAGGCCTACATACAAGTAATTTATAAATATAATACATACAAAAAATGTATTTAAACAAAAAAAAATTATTTCAAATGATGCTTTATTTTTACTGTACACCACTGCATGGGTTTTATGTGTGTGTGCAAGAAGACAGTGCTTTTTTTTGTCCTAAGCCTTAAAGGCTGTGGTCTATCTAACCACAAAGTAACCCTGCTGCCCCCTGGTGTTTCTATGTGTAGGTGCTCCAAGCCCAGCTGGATACGCTGCTGCAGGGCCAGGACGGCATCAACAGCAGCTGTAACTTCACGGAGCAGGCCCTGAGCCACGGCACCGAGGCCGAGGTGCTGCTGGTGAAGAAACAGATGAGCGAGCGTCTCATTGAGCTCGCCAGCCAGGAGCTTCCTCTGCAGCCCGGAGAGAACGACCAGCTGGACTTCCTCGTGGAGACAGAGGGACTGAAGAAGTCCATCCACAACCTGGGCACCATTGTAACGACTAACGCCGTGGCCTCGGAGACTGTTGCGACAGGTGAAGGGCTACGGCATTGTGTGGTGGGTGTGCCCACCTCCATCACCATAACCACTAAGGACAAGGACAGAGAGCTGTGCAAGATGGGTAACGCAGTCATCACTGCTGAAATCTCCTCACCTGATGGCAGCAAAGGTGAAGGAGAGATACTGGACAACAAGAATGGCACTTACGAGTACCTGTTCACAGCTCCTAAAGAGGGGACTTTTAATTTATCGCTGCGTTTATATGAGCAACATATCAAAGGAAGCCCCTTTAAGATAAAGGCCACCAAGTCTATAGATGTGTCGCCCACTTCAGACGGCATGAAGAAGAGGCTGAAGTCTCCAGGCAGTGGTCACATCAAGCAGAAGGCCATCAAGAGGCCGGCCAGTATGTACAGCACAGGGAGGAGGAAAGACAACCCCATCGAGGACGACCTCATCTTCAGAATCGGTAAGAAAGCAGACATTTTGACTGCAGGAGGGATGGATCTCGAACATCAATACTTTGTTGGTACCGACCGATATGTGGCTGTAGCACCTGGAATGTTGAGTCAGATGCGTAAGCGTGTTTTGATCAGTTTCTGATTTACATCTAAATTTTGCCAACTATGGACCGGAGTTCTTGCACAGCTGCTTACGTTTAGATGACATTTAACGATGTGGCTTCTTTCTTAAAATGGAAAAAAAGGGTTTGTAGAAAAGCGTATCCTAATGTAAAGTATTGAGAAAAGTAGGCTATAATTTTGGTAGCATAGGTATCGTATTGGCACTAGTATAGATACATTTTAAGCAATACCCACCCTCAGCCTGTAGACCAGCATCTTTTAAATTTGTCAGATGTAGTTAATGTCCAATGCGCTCAAAACATCTACTTGCATGTTTAAAATCTTTAACATGACCTCCAACATGTTGCAGTTTAACATGTTTTCACTGTGTATTTTTCAGAACTTTTACAGTGCAAGAGTGACAGCATGTCATCTTTGTCTCTTTCTTTGTCCTTTTTTAAAAGTGTTTTACAAAGCATGGTGCCATTAACTTGATAAAACTACGTTTCACGTTGACAACGAGTTCTAAACCAACAAGTCACGTCATCACTCTACTAAAATGTGTTCGGCTATATTTCATGTTTTCCAGGCACAAAAGGAAGAAACAAAGGGGAGTTCACTAATCTGCAGGGAGTGGCTGCCTCCTCTTTGGGAAAGGTGCTGATAGCAGACAGCAACAACCAGTGTGTCCAGGTAAAAATAACTTCCTGTGCTCTCTGCCTACAGGAAAAGCAGATGTTAAGAGGTGTATTAAGAAGTCATTGGTGGAGCACTACAACTTATCATTGTTCATTTACCTTGACCTATGCTGCCTCAGCACTGGCATCTCCTTTGAACTTTGCAGTATATATTTCTGGACATTTGTTGATTTAAAACTACTGGACACGAGACAGAAGCACTTGTTTTGAACAAAAACCTTTCTTGATGTGTTTTGTGCTGCAGATCTTCTCAAATGATGGTCAGTTCAAAAGCCGATTTGGTGTCCGGGGCAGGACTCCAGGGCAACTGCAGCGGCCAACAGGCGTGGCCGTCCACCCCAACGGTGACATCATCATTGCTGACTATGACAACAAATGGGTCAGCATCTTTTCAAGTGAAGGCAAGTTTAAGGTAAGCCAAGCTTAATCTTTACGTATCTTTATTCTGTACTTAGATTGTCTGTGGGACAAAGTAATATACTGTAACTATGATGTAATTTTCACTGAGAACAAAAATAGCAGATATATTACCATGTAGACTGCTGCCATAAAGACTGGCATCAAATTGTATATTGTCCCCATTCCAACACTGTATGTACAACTGTGGATTCATTTAAGTGTGACTTTTTTTTTAATCATTCAAACCGCACAACAGGTGCATTTATGCCCTGCTCTAGGCCATTTACAATGTTCACAACTCATTTGCACATTTCTAGAGAGATGTTAAGCGATGCACTCATGCAGATTTTCACTTCCCTCTTCAGTCTATTTCAGAAGTGTTGATACTGAATTAATCTGAGTGCAGATTTTAAAGTGAAAATGAATTGTATTAGCCTTGTGCTTTTTGATACTTTGATCGAAGTTGTTCTACTTTCTTACTTACCGTTACAGCAGAGTTGCAATGGCAAAATGTAAGATATGCCCCATGTTCCATTTAGAGCAGCCTGCGGGTCATTCACCGAATGCCACATTATTTGTGTCTGCGTATTCATGGGATGTTTTATTTTGCACTCCGTTTTACTATAAGTCACACAAGACAAGACAGAACATTTCAAAGGGCATACAATCCTTTGGGGATTGTAACGTATACACGTAATATTATGCAGTATAATTCACTCAGTTATTACTCTACTAATACTACTGTTAGTCTAAATGTCTAATCATGAAGTACTTGATTTTAAAAACTTCTGGCGCTGCCTAACAGAAATGTAAAATCTTTGACTCATCAGAACAAGATTGGCTCAGGGAAACTGATGGGCCCTAAAGGCGTGTCAGTGGACAGAAACGGTCACATCATCGTGGTCGACAACAAGTCCTGCTGCGTCTTCATCTTTCAGCTCAACGGCAAGCTGGTCACCAAGTTCGGTAACCGTGGCAACGGTGACAGGCAGTTTGCAGGTACACTCAATGGTAATATGTGCACTGCCCCCTACAGTCTCTCTCCAACCAGTTCACACCTGCATGCGGAATGAAGACAAATGCCAAACAAGGACCCATAAAGATCCTATTATCCTTTGACTTCTGGGTTTTTTCAAAATAATAATACTAATAATAATAGTACAAGAGCTTGACAAACCTAGTAGACACTTTTTCACGGATATCAGTTTAAAACATACTATATGATAGACAAAATAACATTTTTGATCATTACATAAATTAACTGAACTGCCCTTCCACTGACTATGGTCTGAATATTTTAGTACAATCCTGATTTTTTTTTTTTTTTCTTCTTGTTTTTATTTGTCATTAAATGCATGTCTCCATCTTAATATGCATGTCCTCTAAAAACACCTGTCATGAAGTTTCTACCTTTGTCTGATTTTGACAAACAGCACACGTCTGAGACCTTGTTGCTTTTTTTTTTTTTATAATTCAGGCCCTCACTTTGCTGCTGTGAACAACAACAATGAAATCATTGTGACAGATTTCCACAACCACTCAGTCAAGGTAAGTGCAATATCAGAGCGGTGGAAGTCTATTACAGGCATACAAAGTCCTAGAGCGAGAAAAAGAGATGACAACTCCATATTTTAGCATTAAAAATAGTGACATTGTATACTAGAGGCTTTTTTCTCTTCTATTGTAAAGTCTTCATAGTTTCCCCCCTCTGAGCATATTATGATCACATTTTTATTATCAAAGCAATTCTCTAGTTGATGTATTACTTTGTGTACTTTGTTTACTCTGTTGGTATACAGTACAATGGCTTATTGTGTTTTAGTAATTTTAGATTGTCTCCATGCTATTACGCCCATGAAAACCAATGTAGGTGTTCAACACAGAAGGAGAATTCTTGCTGAAGTTTGGTTCTAACGGTGAGGGCAACGGCCAGTTCAACGCCCCCACAGGAGTGGCAGTGGATGTCAATGGGAACATCATAGTAGCAGACTGGGGCAATAGCAGGATACAGGTCAGTACAAAAACAGCTCCCCTTAACAAGTCTTAACAAATACCAGCAGTTGTTGTAGTATTAGTTGTTTGGATGTTAATGGCATTCAAATGTAATTTCAATTTAGATATTTATTTTTAATCAAGTACCGTGCCATCTTCTGGTCCAAATACAAATGACGTTCCTCATTGTATGTCACTGTGGACAAATTTGTCTGTATAAATGTAATGCAACGGTCATTCATTTTTTAATTTAAACTACCGGATTGTCGCCTGTACAGAAACAGTCTAAATTTCATATAAAAATAAATAGATTTCTTTACTTTAGCTCACATAATTCTTCTAAATAATTTGCCTATTTGTAAAAGTCCAATTTTCAGACAACCACTTCAGTCACTGTGAATCACCCTCATTTATGAAATCATTCTCATCCTACACAACCAACCAGAGGATCAAATACTGTGTATTCCAGTAGAAATTAAGACTCGTTTACACAGTGGACAAATTCCACCTTCTTCTGCCAAAGTGGTGTACCTACTTGGACTTGTTTCAATTTTGAAGAGGCAATATACAAACTCTAAACTGATCCCAAAATACTTTCTTAAACAAATAATGAGAAATGAATACATGTGACTTTTACTAAAGGAATTATATTCCAATTTACAATAAGTGTGTAGTGATGTTTACTGCAATTATTTGGTGTATGTGAGAAATCCAGTTTATTTGACTTGATTTTGCCAATACCACCCCCTTGTACTGCATACCTCACACTATTTATTTATGCTCACTCTCAATCAGAATAACATCGTAATAAGTGAACCACGGAGTTCTTAATGTTGCCTTGCAATGCTCTACTCTCGATATGACGTCATTGTATATACCAAGCTATTCATATAAACTGCACTCTCACGCTCTCCCTCAGGTGTTTGATGGCAGCGGTTCGTTCCTGTCCTACATCAACACATCAGCAGACCCGCTGTACGGCCCGCAGGGACTGGCCCTCACCTCTGACGGACATGTTGTGGTTGCAGATTCTGGAAACCACTGCTTCAAAATCTACCGCTACCTGCAGTAGTAGCCCCCCCGTCAGCACACAAACTGTACAGTGTATATATACACACATGCACTATCCTTAGCAACAGAGAGCATTATTTGTGGTGTGAATGAAGTGCGAGGATCAACGATATTCACAGACGGCTGCTGCTGATTGGTGCTTTGAGGAGTCACTCATAACCTTGTTCACATTCCATCTTAACTTAACTGATTTGAAAAAAATAAAGCTTTAGTATTGTGCATACCTCTTTGATTTGTTGTGACATGGCAGGAAAACGGGAAAATGACGCTTCCGCACTTAAATACTGGTTGGACACTGTGTTAAGTGAGATTTAAAATTAAAGTAAAGAAGTACCTTAGTCACCTGAAAAATAATGGGAGTTATATTTATAGCTCCAGTAACTGCAACTTCCTGTTCAAGAGTCCTCACATTTTGCCTGTGCACTATAAAATAAAAAAATCTTCCACCTACTGTAGGTAGCAGGGTATTTTAGAGCATGATTAAGCATCTCTGTGCATGCTGTTTTTTCTAATCAACACCAGAAAGGCTACTGTGCACGATATAGGAATCTAGTCAGGCTGATACTTAACATCACCAAAAGAAACTTTTAAATTGAAGCACTATTTCAAATATAATACTTCTATGTGAAAATGACTAGTCGATGTTAAATGTCATCACTTTAAATAACTTATGCTTAATTGGTTTTACAAAAACAGTGTGTTTGTGTGTGCAAGACGACAAGTGTGTTTGTGTGAGTGTGTTGGAATCAATTAAGGTACCAAACAAAAGCCACTCGATATGTTGACTTACAGTCTGCTGTGTGCTTGTGTGTTTAAGGGTGTCGTGTATGAAGCCTCTTGACATTTCGACTTCCAATCTGCTGTGATTTATGTGCAAGCATCTTAGAATTTGTTGCAGAATTTGAGTAAATAGCTAAAATGCTGAAAATAAGCTCAGTTAGGGTTCATTAATCTAACACACGTCAGACAGAGCTGCACTTATACTTCTTTCCATGTGTCTTTCAAAAAACCTGTAGAACTACTAACAAGTTGTGCTTTAGTAAAATAATTATCCTCTATCCTCAAAAAAGATGCAAGGTGTAATTCAGCAGTGGTGTATGTTGTAAAAATACACTGTGCTCCTATGTTTGTCTTCAAGCACACAGTTTTCATTACTTGTTATCCTGAATTTCGTCATCATTTTCTACACAATCCTGTTTAAATTATTTGTTTTCCATTGTCTTGTTTATATTTGTAATGCCAAATGGAATTAAAGTGCCGATAGAAAAAAATATTGTGTTTGAATTTGTGTTGTACATACTGTATGTTGTAATAAAGGTGCATTTATTATTAGGTCCATAGCTTTTAAACACTAATGTTGATTTAAAGTTGTTGCTTTGTGTCTATTTGTTTGCAGACTGACCCTCATCATGTCAGAAATGTCATTTTGCAAGATTTTCATGTTTCTAAAAAGAACCACATGTTCTATTTCTCCCTGCCGTGATGAGGAATCAGTGTTTTCAATATGACTGGGAGTAACAAGTACAACACACTGATTTCCTTTTTATTTTATTGTGTCTCCCGGCACATTACATATATAAATACGTTTTAAAAAACGGGGCTTTTTGCTGTCCAGTCCTGTCCGTTTTAAACACTAACCCTGTTTGAACAATGTATTTTATTAGACAGCAGAGGGCCTCAGGAAGTCATGAGCTGAAGTCTAACAACATCGCTCCTCCCCGTTAAATGAATGCTGCCTTCCCCTAGCTGTCGGAAATAATAACGACAGACGCGATCAAAGACACTAACGACCCAAAACGGTGGAAAACATGACGGTTTTTCCGCTGCACTCTCGGTTCAGACATGTTGACGTGCAAAAGTACAGACGTCGCGTTAAGTGTTTTATTAAACCACTGTTTTAAAATGAAATATTCATACAAAGCACAAATAATACACGTACCTAACGTAAATAAATACAATTTGCAACAATCGACGCTAACAGTTTGTACAGTTGATTACAAATTCAACACGAGGCCGGGACATGTGTGGTTTACGAGGGGCCGTGAAGGCAGCCTTCGGCGGGAAATTCAGTAGCGTAACGTTAACGCGTGAGCGACATTTATCGCACATTAACAGCGCTATGTAACATTTACAGCGCAAGTGCCGAAAATATTGATGTAAGTGGGCGTTACTGCTACAGCCAACATAACTAAATGGTAAGCAGACCTTCACCTTTACCTGCAGTTGATGTGCTAACGTTCATGCATAGGCTAGCATTACCAAGCTAGCTCCGAGCTAACTGTAACATCACCAGCTTTAGCTTTACCTACCAACCGGTAGTAACGCCATCCAGTTAATACAGAAGATTATTATACGCTCAGCAATACGTTACTAATGTCACAAGGCTAGTATTAGCTTAGCTCAGAAACGTCACACTAGCTAACATTACGTAAGTTATCATTCCTGTGTTGCTATTGTAGGTATCTAACGTTATCCACTTCATGATAAATAAGTAACGTTAATGAATAGATAAATACAGGAACACGCCGGAAGAAAGGTGCACTTCTCTGTTGGCTCTCAGGAGAGAAGCAGACCTCGTCAGGTGGGAATAAAATAATAAAAACACGACGTAACGTTAATTTCCGTTAGCCTGCAGCAACCCCTGTAAAAGCCAAGATTTGGTGGCCGGAAGCTGCATTACAACAACACGGATGTGGAGCATAGAGTCGGCAAGGATAGCCTAATTTAAACATTTAGTATTTCGAAGTGCTGCAAATATGGATTGTTAAGTGTTACATGTTCGTGTTTTGTTCCTTACTGTATGCTAAATACTAGGACATCTTTACATGGAAATGCAGTCAAATCTAGCAGTCAGTCCCTCATGTTTACTGCCGCTTGCATATTTTTCTATTGCTGTGTAATATAGTATAGTAGTTACTGAAATTACCCAGGCCTCATGTTATTTTAAACCTATCTGTTGCAGTCGAAGAAGAAAGGACTAAGTTTGGAGGAGAAGAGAACTCGCATGATGGAGATCTTCTTTGAAACTGTGAGTTTTCCAATTGCAGGTGACCACGTGACTGTTTGAAGTAGGTATATATTGTATTGATATCGGTATATCAATATGATATGAGGCCTCCCAAGCCTCCATGTCCCCTTTGTGGTGTGTTGATTACACCGCATGGATTTAAAAGCTAATTACTATACTTACTAGCCACTGGTGAATGCATTTTCTTTTCTTTAACACAATATGAAAAAGAAGAGTATTGATTCAGTGTTGTTAACGTTGATTTAGGCTGGCCACTTTTTGTGAAGCGCCGTGCAAACGAACACCAAAACATAAATGGACCAATAAAGACTAGATATTTGAGTGACACTGCGTGGGTTTTAGTGTTCTAATTTTAAAAACCTGCAACAGACAGAAGAAATGCATCACTTTGTGGTTTTCGCTCTCTTTGATACACATACCCATTATCTGCACGCACAACCACACATATACTACAGAATGACAATGTTAAAATGAGATAAAACATTTCAGCACTACAATTAAATACAATCAGGCATGTAAAAGTACAGAAAGTGAAATGTTTTTTAGGTTGCCTAAAATAGGTAAACCACAAATACACATACCTGAAAAGGCAAAGTCATGTTATTGTATATTTTAAAACAATGATGAATATCAAAATATATAGGTTTATTCATTTGCAGAAAGCCCAAATAAAGTGCAGCCAAAAACCTACAGATACAGACTTAGGTAGATGTTAGTTCCTTTTTCTCTGATTCTTTGAATGTTAAATATGTCCTTGTTCTGTGATACTATGATTACAAAAAGTGTTTTTCCTTGAATATGTTCTCTCATTCTCTTTCCAGAAAGATGTGTTTCAGCTGAAAGACATTGAGAAGATCGCCCCTAAGACAAAGGGCATAAGTGAGTAATGATCAACAGTTTTAGCAGAGAAACATCAGTAACATTAACACACTTTTTAAATGGTCATTTCAAATGTGTCCTGCTGGTTAAGTGTTTAAGTTGGCTGCCTGTTTAACCAAACATGTAGTCGTTGTTGACTGTGTTCCCCCAATGATTTCTAGCTAAATCAATGAAACAAATCTAAAGATTATTAGAGACAACACTCTATTTTTAGAGAAGTCTGAACAGGAAACACTCAAGTGATTTCTAAGGGAAAAACATAATGCACTAACAATGTAACATTTGCAATGTCATATTTTCATAGAGCATGCTGTTTTTTGTTTGCATGTTTTAGCCCTTTTACCACACTATCCTTTTATTTTATCCAGTCAGTCTGGATATATTTGAGTGGGACTCTTCAGTAGACACTTTCCCCAACTTTATTTTAGACAGAACTATTTATTGTTGCATTACACTTTAGTTGAACATGCACTTTTTAAGCTGAAAAGTCTGTACTTTTACATTTTGAACTGTCAACTACAACTTAAGAAAACTCACGCATAAGAATGTGTGACTCAGGCTAAATAAATAGTTCTTAAAGGTTCTGTACATGGGATTCAGAATATTAATATAGCAGAAAACAACTATTTGCTATGTAAAGATATAGTGAAGTAATAGCATCCTGAGCAAAGAATGACGTCACACCCCCTCTACCTGTGTTGTTATCAGTGGAAAGGCTAACAGAGACGGGTTTGATGAGTTTTATTTTGTTTCTGTCCCGGTTGAATGAAGTGTGTTTAACGGTGACCAAATGTAAACATTCAGTTCACTTAAAAAGCTAGACATGATTGTTAGTGAGAGCAGCAGAGAATTTTATGTTGGCATTGTTTCCTCAACCGGTGAATATTCAAAGACCAACTATGGTCTTTTAAGTAAAATACCATCAGTTTATTTACAACAACCATACAGTCAGTGTCAACAGGCATTGCACCCTCATGCCTTCTTGAAAACATTGTGGTGACATGCTTGAAAAATTACCATGGCAACTGGGATTAGCTTCTTGCCATCTCCAGTATTTAGTCTGTATAAGCAGAACCAGACCTATCAATGGCAGTAATCTCACGGTGCAGAGACCAGCTGAAAGCTTTTGGTTTTTAAATAAAACCTATTCCCTCAGTGTCAACATGGAGCCTGACAGAAGTATCGAGGGGAAGTTTATAAATATACAAACTTGGATTTTTAAGTGCTAGACCCTGCAGAGGAACAAAAATGTCTTGTGTTTGTTTGGGTGAACTGAGGGGGGAGTTTTGTTTTAAAGTGGACATAACATTAATCTGTAGAAACTGGATTGTGTTGCTGTGATTAAAAGCACATGTTGTTGGACCCCCTTACTTGGGCATGATGTAGTTTCTGAGTGATGGGGGAAGGGGCAACAAGAGAGCTGCATTATGGGCACATGTTCCTGCAAGAAGGGGAGAAAGTGTGAGAAAGGGGGCCAAGGGAGTGATTTTAGCTTAAATTGAAAAAAAGAGTGGTAATAACATACTGGTTTGAAGTTGAAACAGGGCAAATCACGTGAACAGAGAAGAGACAAAGGAAAAGACCGTTCTGAAGTCATGCACATACAGAGGTTGGTTGGTCCAACCAGAGTGTTTTTTTTATTTTCAATCCTCGACTTTATTTTTGCTGCTGTTCAACATCCTCTCAGGACTCAGCCCTTAACACAGCCGAAAAGCTCTTTCAGTTTCACAGTGGACCGGCTGAGCAAACGTGTGGGAGTATCACATTTCACTGCTGACACTGTTCAAGATGGGACTCCTGCTCTGTTATATCCTCTCATGCAATGTTCTCTCACATAAGTATAAAAGGGCCAGATAAGCTGCAGATGTGTGGGTTTAGTTTTGTTAACATTTGCCAGCAGTAAAAATTAGAGCTGATGCTGACTTGTGTTTTTTAAATCCTCAGTAGAATGCACTATTATACCTAACATCAGATATATGTTCTATTGCCTAAAGTCTTCTAAGCGTGTAACCATCCATAACCATCCAGTCGTCCACACATCCAATCCACAATCCACAAATAGCATCAATAGGATAGTAGTTTAATGATAGAAAAAGTAGGATTGTGGACCTTTTTAATGGGTTGTGTTCTTTCGTCTTTCTCTCCCTCTGCTGCTTTAAGCTCCCATGAGTGTGAAGGAAGTGCTGCAGAGCCTGGTGGATGACAACATGGTGGACTGTGAAAGAGTGGGTACTTCCAACTACTACTGGGCCTTTCCCAGCAAGGCCCTGCATGCTCGCAAGCACAAACTGGAGGAGCTGCAAAAACAGGTGAGGAGAGTTAGTTTTAGTCTGAAACAATGACCTCATATCTGAAAAAGTTGCAGATGTTAATAAACAAAACACAATAAATACAGAACAGTTTGCTTTATACAGCATAGAGATGCTCTTCAGAGGTGAGAACCTGTGTTTTATGAAATTGAGAAGAAAGATTTTAACAGATTTGGACTGATGTTTTCTGTTTGAAGACACTGCTCACTGTAGTTCACACTAAATGAGGTCAGCATATGACGAACGGCCCGGAAAATGCTTCTGGTTATAGAAAGTGAAGATTTTTATTTTGAAAGAGTGGTTCAGTTTAATTATTGTTGGGATGTTGTTTTTTCATTTTGTTTTCACATAAAATAATATTCAAAATAAACAGATACATTCCCCAATATAAAAAAAACTAAACAAATTAATAATGTATTCTCTAATTAGAACTTAGAATCTTTCATGTTACACTTGGTGGCTTTTGTGAGAGATTTGTTGTCACAAAAAGTAACACTGCTCGTCTTTGAATTTCTCTGTCTGTTGTGTCCCACTTCCCTCTCCTGTTGCATGGCAGACAGATGGCGTGAGGGAGGTGACTCTCAGGGAATGTTGACCACCAGATTTCTGAGACAGATGTCAAACGCTGTAGAGCAGCAATCTGTGATAAAATAATGACGTGTGATTATACTAAAAGCAATCTATAGAGGATATAATAATAAATGATATAATTGACATTATACAGTATAGAGGCATGCATGACATGGCACAGCAGTTCATCATTAGATTTCCTGTAGACTCGTAAAGTAGAATGTGACCGTTCAAATTATATAATCTACTTAACACAGCAATGTAAATTTGTATGCTTGACGTTATGACTCTATAGAGTGTGTAATTTACAAACAAATTACAACACAGCCTCTTTTCCTTCTGCCAAATAAATTACAGAGCATGCTTTTAAAGTAGCACTGTAATTAGCTATGAATGCCAATAAACCATTAGCTGAGCAGTCATGTTCAGTTAAGATTTTAAGAGTGTATACAAAGCAGTTCTGCTCTCTGATAGACGATGTGGTAACCAGTGTGGATTTGTTGCCTTTCAGGAGATTATTAGTTGGTCTCAGTAGCTTTTTCTTTGAAGTTCAAACAACTATGTCATGAACGGTTCAACTGACTTTATGGCAGAGGACAGGAAAATCTTTATCTTTTCTTGGTAGAAGGTTGGTGTCAAGTATGCCTAATTTAAGACTCTTTCACTCTTTCACTTTAAAGAATTCTCAAGCAAAGCAGCGGAAAGTGTCTCTACAGAAAGCCGCTGAAAAGGCGAAAGTGGGGCGTCAAGATACAGTAAGACTATTTTCATATGCGTTCCCCCCTTGTACGGGAAATATATATCTATTTTAAAGTGATGAAATAAAATGAATAATACATGTTAACTAGACTTATAAAATAAATCTTTAAAAAAAAGGATCTCTGTCCCTGTGTGTAGAAGGAGAGAAGCTCTCTGCTGAAGGAGTTGGAGGCTCTGAGAGAAGAGCGAACTCAGCTGCAGGCCGAGTTGGAGAAGTACAAAGAATGTGACCCAGAAGTCGTTGAGGAGATGAGTGAGTACAGATGCAACATTTTCAAAAAGTCAGTTTTAAGCTTTAGTATCAATCAAGTCACCTACGATAACTGAACAGAGAAATGTAGCCCCCTATAAAATAGAATATAATACAATCCAGTATAATAGTCCCTCAAGTGTTTGAGACCATATCACAGTAGTAGTGATTAAACTCAGTCATTTTTGAGCTGCTGGTGTTGTATGGAGTTATATAAGACTGTATTATATTCAATAATTTGCTACAATCTTCACAAAGGGGATACTGTGCTGGACTGCATTACATTGCACAAAAGCTTCCGTTTTACTGGTAGTGTATGTGGTGTGTTATGTCATAGATAATGTGGTTGAACAGCACCTCGAGTACAAAGCGGATAATTTGCTGATTTGTCTGGTGCATATCTAACAAGGTTGAATCAGTTGTTGTCACTGGACTTTGTTTGTATTCTGTGACGTGTAATTTGAGTGAGGTTTTGTGCCAGGTGTTGACAATTGATACAGTCCTTCGATAGCATGCTTGCTTGTTAGCTACTGTAGCTGAGAGCTTTGGTGAGTCTAATTATTCTTTGGAACAAAAATCACTCAAAGAATAAGCCAATAAGGAATCATCAACGAACCCAGTGAGGATCTCTTATTTAGAAACTACCATTAATAAGTGGTTTCACACCAGGTAATGAACTTAAAATAGTGCATTAGGAGCTAGATTATATCAGTGCAACCTCCCACAAATTGACAAATATTCAGATGATAAAAATAAGACCGTGTTACGGTTGGCAGACATTAACATTTTTCTCCCCTTTTTAGCTGTTCAGCACATCAGTCATTCAACATAGAGATAGGTACATTCATGGAATATAATACCAGGAAAAACTTCCAAAATAACCAGTGCTGCAATGAGCTTGGCCTCCAATCAAAGTCACCTACTCATAGTGTTTAAAAAAAAAAAAACATAAGCAGGACGTGGAAAAACATATTTTACAACCTCAGACTCCCTCCTCACAGATTTCACTGAACATTATCTTGGATGTTCAGACAAGGTGTGAATGCATCCAAATGCATTAAAGAGATGCCGGGAACCAGCTGCTTTAGCGAAGTTGAATGGTGACCAGCACATTCATAAGTAGTATAGCCATATGAGTATGTGAAATGCGTGCCTTACTGCAGTGAAGCACTGCCTAGTCAACTTCATAGCGTGTGTATAGAACAACAATCCTCCCAAACACAGTGGAGTACAGTTTATGTGCTATGTCCCATAACTTGGCACGCAGGTACTTGTCACAGGAGTCCTCTTCTCTATTTGTACTGCTGAGAACAAACATGTATTTCTTCTGCTTAGCTGCAGGGTCACAGTTTCTCATGGTTAAGTAAGGAAGTGAAAACTGATCGCAAGTGTTCACTCGACAGGCGCTTGAGATATACACTTATGGCAGTTTTAAACTGTCAGCTTGAATCACATACTGCCTCTGTGTTGATACAAGAAACAGACGCATCATTTTTCCGGTCAGATTTTAATACTTGCATGTCAATTTTAATTGTGGTCTAAATAACCATAAATGGTTTGGAGTTAAACGCTTTTAAAAACATGAAGGCAAGGCGATTGACCATGACTTATTCACTGGCTGTGACACACCTCTTGTATAGTATGTCCACACAATGCACACAGGTATTAGTGGCATTACAAAATCCTATTCTGCCTCGTCTTATAACTGACCTGTGGTAAAGGGAGTATGTTACCTCATGTACACATGTGACATGTTTGATGTCATAAAAAATATCTCGTCCGTTTACCTGCACCACCCAGTGTGACACCAAGCATGCATTTAGTCTGCACACAGTTCTGCCTTATTGTTTCTCATTCCAATGTGACTATTAATGTCTTGTCTACATGCAGGCAGATAATTCCTGACTAATCTACTTGTAATTCAAATGAGACATTTTGAAGTTTTTGAAATTAGTTGAAATTAACTAAATTTTGGGGCTCAGATAGGTAACCATAATGTTAGAGCAATCTTATAGAATCACAATCCGCTTTATTGGCCAAGTATGTATACATATACAAGGAATTACTTTTTCTTTTTTTTTTGCTCTCCGTTAGGGCGGCTGTGGCTTGATGGAAGACCGGGTCGTCCACCAATCGGAAGGTCGATCCCGGCTTCCTCCAGTCATGTGTCGAAGTGTCCTTGAGCAAGATACTGAACCCCATATTGCTCCCGAAGCCGTGCCTTCGGTGTGTGTGTGAATGATTAGTTTACTTTGTACTGATTGGCAGTTCACTCCTGCCATCAGTGTATGAATGTGTGTTTATGGGGTGAATGTGATAAATAGTGTAAGTAAGCGCTTTGAGTTGTCGGAAGACTAGAAAGGCGCTGTACAAGTACAGTCCATATTAGGGCTGAGCGAGTACTCGGCTGAAACGAGTATGTGGTACAGATAATGTACTTTTTTCGAGTATCGTCAGAGTAAAATGTGTCATAATCTGTACTAATGTAGCAACTTTTATATAGAAAAAAAAATTTGTTCTGTAAATTGTTCTTATCCTTTTGATGTAAAAACATTGCTCTAAAGCTCAATTCTGAGGCTGTTCTGTATATTTTTATAACAAATATAGCAACTTCTGATCAACCCATATCAATTTCAGGCTTAAATTAACAGCTTCTGGTTAGCCACGCCCACATCCGGTTTTAGCACCACCCACGTCGCTCCCAATCCGAGTATGGATATGAATGCAGATAATTTAGTTGGTTGAACAGATGCAGATAGTGGTGTACTCGCTCATGCTGCTCTCTATGTACTTACACAGAAATAGAAATACAGCTAAAAAACAATGACAACTAAGCTGAACAAAGAAACACAAACATTAAGGTAATTACATTCACTCAATGCCAAACATGTCTATGAAGACTGTCACGTAGGTCATAGCCTGCTATGTAAGTACTATTGCAAAGGCAGCTGCACTTATTGCTTAGGATGACTGTCCAGTATATTGAGTAATTTGCCTTAAAGGTTCTTAATTTGGGTTTAAGTGTAAATGAAAAGTGACCTTAGATCAAAGCAGAGATTAAGTAACTCAGAAAATAAGTTGTTTTTTTTTTTGTTTTTTTTTGCTACAGCTGCTAGCACATAGTGTACAGGCTAAATATTCTCTACACAGTATGGTAGGTCCATAGAACAAAAAGTCTGCATTTTAATCTTGGTGCTAAACTCTAAAATGCGAACATGTTGTTTAATGTTTTTATATGGAGGTCAAGAGAAATAACTTTATGATCACACTGTTAGACCCTCTGCAGAAACTCTGTCGCCTGTGATAAACGCATTGTCAAGCTTAATCACTGCAACAGCTGTTGGAGTTCCAACCCCAGGAAAGATTGTTGTTGTTTTTTTTTGTTTTTTTTCACAGCTCTCGGAGTTTTAAAAGGTTTTCTTCCCCTCTTGAAATATTGACAAATGTGAATAATACATTTAAGTAGACTACATTAAAGTAATAAATGTTAAGCCATACTTGTCGTGATCTTGCTTGAAAATTAAACAGAGATATTCAGTGTTTATCTTTATTCCCAGGGGGTATATGTGGAATCCAGGGCCTTCCTATCCATTAACTGACATCTGTGTGAACTCTTATACTCACTCTGTATAGTTGCTCTTTGACTTGCGGCTGTGGTTTGTGTTGATCTGGTAAAAGTAGATGCCACAACTCTTACTGGTTCTGGCTCTCTCCACTGTAAGTTGAGTCTCTCAACTGTGTATATGTTCTGCTTTGACTTGTTTATGACAGTGAAAGTTATATAATGTTATACAGATCATAAAGCCAGATTCAATAGTTAGTTTCAATCTCTTATGCTTTGTTTTCACATTTATCGCTGTCTCCACTTGCCTACAGCTCTTCTCTTTTAACTACACCACATGCACACAGCTTTGTTACAGATAATCATCTCCCCTCACTGAAACTTGACTTGTACTCAGCTATGCACAGAGTGTATGTCATTATGTTATGTCTACTGCTGAGGGGGTTGGCCTGAACTTACAGAATGGGCATAGACCTGTTCATGCAGATCTGTCTGTTGAGACCAGTGGTGGCGTCTAACTAAGTACATTTACTCAAGTACAACACTAAATGAGTAAAATACTACTTGCATATGTATGCAAAAGGAATACTACTCTAATAATATAATAAATAGTAGTCAGAGCCAGTGCCAAGATTTTAGAAATAGGAAAGTCATGAGTCCAAGCCCTCCTTACTGGTCTTACGGTATACTTAAATACATAAATCAGTGTCAACATTAACCTAGTTTGGGTCAATATAACACCAATGCAATACTGGGTTAACGTAACCAATGGGTTGTTTTGACCAAGGGTTAGGCACAATACGTTTTATTGTAATTTATAACATTTCACACCCATGCCTTGCTTTAGTTGGGGAAAATAACCCAACAATAATATAAAATATAACTAACACTGGATCAAAACGACCTTAGGTGGCTTTCTACTCATGGGTAGTGGGTAAATTTTGCCCAGCATTGCATTGGTGATGATGGTGATTTAGTCAAATTTAAATATACTAAGCCTAAAAAATATTGGTATAAACCCTTAAAATAACCAAGTTTTTAATTGCAGAATATTAACTCCCCCCAGGTTGATAAAATCCAAATTCCTAGAAAATCTAAAGGAGCCCTGATAATTGTTTAACACCGAATGATGAGTACTTTTACATTGAATTCTCAAAGAACAGTTTGGTAATGATACTTAGGATAAAAGGATCTGAGTGTTTCTTCCACCACTGGTTGAGACACTGCAGCAACATTATTACACATTGTTAGCAAAGTCATTTTCAGATTTTGTGAGGTTAAAACCACCAAACATTTTAGTGAATCAAAGTACTATTAAAAGCACAGTTATGCTCACTGTAATTACCACTGAAAATATTAGTGGTGGTGTCAACGAGTGGACAGACAGACAACGTTTTCATTTAAGTTGGATTTGTCAAGTCAAATATTGACAGTGGTTACCGAGCCTATAGATACCAATACGCTGCTGTGGTAACACGTGGGGTTAAAAACCACCAAACATGGGACGGGCAAACGACACCTCAGGGAATCACAGCCATGTGCCTTGGAGGAAGACCCAAGTCAGATTTAAAAAGTTGGACATGGATCCACACATCTTATTTACAGCCAGTACAGTACACAGATTTATTGATGGTTTGGGGAATTTATTGTGAATTCTTTAATTACTTGTTTGCCAAAGGAAAAAAATGTTTGTTTGTCCTGTTCCTTTTCCATATTTTATGTATACTGGTTTTTTTTGGGGGTTTTTTGGCATTCAAATTCTCATCCATACTGTGAAATCACAGCGTCTCTAGGTCCATGAGTCAGAAGTTATTCAATTCAGTCCCTCTCACTTTCAGCTGCTATTTATTTTTGTGGATATCTTTCACTGTGTCATCATTATCAATAAATGCTTAAATGACAGTTGGATTGGTGTGGAGGAAAACCTCATCTTTTAGGCTCATGCAACATCTGCCACCAACTGTGACAACCATGGCAGATATTTTTGCTGAACATTGCTACTGATCAAGCCGTTGGACCAGATCACTCCTCTGGACAAATCAGGGAGAAATCTGCTACAAATTGAGCCTGGCCTAAAATAGCGTATATTGGCTGGACTTTAGGCTGCTGCAGCCCAGTCTCTTTAGCACAGCAGCCAAGTAAGTTTCTGTTGATGGTTAACATGGACTCAACAAAGTTATTTTCAAGTTCTGATAAAGTGATTATGCAGGGTGCCTAGCAACTTAATGATGTTACCTGCTGTTGTCTGAGGATGTTTGAGTTTGATTTGAGCATGTCACTTAAGGCTTGAGAGCTATGCAGCTAGAGCACATTGTTCAGCTCTATTTTAGGTTTCTAGCTTTAGCTGCAGGGGAGGTGTAGGCTAAACTGACCCCTTTTAATTTAATAGTAAATCTACCCTTGTTGATACGGTATGGCTGCAGCTATCCAACCATCACATCACTGACCATACTTTCCTCCACAAAGGTTATTGTTTGCTGAAGACCTTCGTTTACGTCCAGCTGGCCTGTCACATGAAGCATTTTTTGCCTGGCCTATTTTACATGAGCACAGTATGCGAGCCTCGCCCAGTCTTTATTCTGTTTTGAGCAATAATGCAAAGCTGACTAAAGGGAACAACGTTACATTCATCTGATGAAATTAAACCTTAACATTTTAATTGTTTGCATGTAGTCTTTTCCTTCCATCGGTGTAAATAATATTGCAAGTAACCATTCACTCTTAACAAGCATTGCAGACATAATGTTTAATGCACATTACACATTTTGTTTTGCAGGAAAGTCAAATGTTGTGGCAAAAGATGCTGTTTCCAGGTGGACAGGTGAGTCATCTTATCTTTTTAATACATGCATATCTTAATACGTTTGGAGTCGAGCTACTGGTGATTAATTCATTAGTTGATCAACATCAAATTAATCTTCAGCTATTTTGATAATTGAATCATCTTTTCTCAAGCAAAAATACTGAACTTTTGATGGTTCCAGCTTCTCAAATGTGTTCATTGGCTACTTTTCCTTGTTTTATATTATGGTAAATTGAATATTTTGAATATCACCTTAGGCTATAGGAAATTGTGATGGAGATTTTTCACTGTTTTATAGACCAAACGATTCGCTGATTAATCACTTTGTGTGCAAAATGTCACTTCACAGGGGTCAACACTTTGGCTCTCTGCGTGCATTCATTGACCTAAGCTGTAACCTTGGAGACAGGTGACCTTTGGGGATCATGGTTACCAGCCAGGCCTGTGGTGTTGTGACTCTTTAGGTCAACATTGCCTGTAACTGGTCAACAAAGTCGTGTTGTCAGTTTTAGTTGCCACATTTTTGCTTTACTTCCATATAATTATATTCATTTTAAGAAACTATGAGTCATATCTGCCTCTTCCATGACTTGTGCTTCCCTCATCTGGGGTGGACACTACGAAAACTATACACATTAGGTAGCAATGAGCATAAAAGTGTTTCCTCACAGTACTGCGTACAACTGTTGCCTTAGACCAAGTACACTGCAATTTTTTACTACAAGATGTAACGTCCTCAACTGTCCTGTTGCAACTAACAGCACTATTTCGTCAACTCTCAGTACATTTTTAACACATTTGTTGCTCTGTTGCATTTTGACTAAACACCAAAATCAACACAGCAAAGCCACATCTTTCTATGCTTGGTGGAAGAAGTTGGTGCATCTTTTTAAACAAAATATTAAACATGCACTGCTATTATTGCTATGTAGCTGGCATTATTTCAGCGTCTTGTCTAGCAGGTCAGAACAGACTTAAGTAACAACCCTGCTTAATGTATTGAATGGCCTCGGGCTGCAACTTGTTCTGTGACAGCAGATCTTGTTTTTCCAAAACGATGTTGTGTAGCTTTAACCTGCAGCCTTGTCACACTGAGGCACACTTACACTTAAAGACTCGACCCAGTACAGTCATACAGTGATCCTACAGGACTCCAGTGAAAGGCATTACTAATAACATGATCCAGAGTTTATTGACTTAAGCTCATTAAAACAGGTGTTAATCTACAGAAAGCTATTTCATTTACTCTTGTGTTTTTACATTTACATCTCGTGAATCACTTTCCTTCGATTCATAGAAACAAATTGCAATAGAAAGAACAGCAATTTTCATTTCTGATTACAGCCATGTTAAAGATGATCTAGGTGGCTTGTAGATTTATAAGATTATATGTGAATGAAGTTTGATTCATCGGTCACGTGGTTCTGTACTTAATGTACTAATGTGTTGTGAAACTCAGTGCCTGGATGACTTAATACTCGTATACAAAAAAGTATTCTTACATTAGAATATGAAGGCAAATTAATCATCATACGTCAAATTCAAGAAATATTTTATTCTAAATGATCTGCTTTGATAACACTTTACACTACAAGCTGATAAAAAGGCTACATCATAGTCAAAAATGTTAGACTTAAGGCCTATTATTGTAACATTTTGTAAATATTTAACCCAATCTTCATGGCTGAGGGAAGGTGCCAAAAATGCAACTAAAAACAAAATTTAAACAATTAAGTCTCACAATCAGGAACATTTCCAAATACTTGCTAAATTTCACCTCGCACACGGCTCTACCTGACAGATAAATGGTATCAAATCTGCATTTAGCAAGATTTAATGCGAAATGCAGCCTGCATCACAAATCGGAGCTTTGGCATTAGAGTGCCCCGCCCTCATTAAGACCCTTGTTGAGACCCACCAGATTCGCACTAATTGCCCACATTATTTTCAGGTGTGGGAGATGGTCACTGGTGGGAAATGTTCTGTGTTCAGGCAGTGATGATCAAATCTTCAGCCAAAATAACTCAACTTTCACCAAGACAGCATCGAGCAAGTGCTTCAGAGCATTGAGACAGATGGTTTGTTCTTGGACTCAACCATCAATCCCAAGTCCAAGAATATTCTCCTAATCCCAGACTGTGCTATCTATAAGACTATATAACACTGAAGGGGCAAGTGCATCAATGTATTTCGGTTCATTAAACAAAGATTTTTTGGTTTCTGTTTTCAGACAATATTTTCTCCATCAAGTCATGGACAAAGAAGAAGTTTGCCTTTGATGACAGCCGCATTAATAAAGCCTTTGGGATCCCTGAGGACTTTGACTATATGGACTGACTGCCAGATTTTCTTCCAGAGTTCATGGTCACCACAAGAGAACAATGAGTGTTTAAACTTCGGTTGGAAGCGAGTATACCTGGTCTCAGCAGTTCTAGTTTATGTTCTGTGAAATGGAAATAAATGCACCAGGATTCAAATTTATGGCCTGCAGTGGGCTTTGAGTTAGGACGGATATCAGTCATGTTGCAGTGGCAGATGGACTTCATCAGCAGATATGTTGCTTTGGTGCAACCAGAGAAGAGAAGCACCAACCGGCCTGACTTTTCAGACACCTGTTTGCATGAAAATTGAGAACCCGAAGTTGATGATGGAAAGGAATCAACACTTAACACATCTGTGTAGCCAATGATCTAATTTATATGGTTTAAACAGATGGTTTGGAATCAAATGCTTGTGCACTTTTGTCTCATGATTTCCCTGTTTTATTTTTGCTTTGGGGTGGAAAGGGAAAAACTCCTTGTTAGCAAGATCCAGTCCTGAATTAAATTACAGAGGCTATGTTTAGGATATGTTATGTCTACAAGTTCTGTAAATATTGCATTTACTTTTTGCAGAACCTATTTTCTTGTGTTGTTAATAAAATATCTCTCTTGAGTTTTATGAGCCGTTTTCTGCAGTCGTATTCCTTCCAAAGCTTAGTGTGCAATGTATTCATACCACCCCTCCTATCTTTTGTGCCTACATTTCTTTAGAAATTGCCACTGGAACATTGCAAAATCTGTCATAAAAGCACAACTTTTTTCAGAGCTGCACACCCTCTTCTGTATGAACAAAAAAAGGTACACTGTTGTCACGGCATGTCTAGTGTGACTATTGCCCTTCTTATTTTCCTCCCTTTTCCTCCGTCAAACCACATGCAACACGGGTTTGACATTCTGTGTTTACTCAATGCGCTAGTTGCCAATCTGTCTGGGTTTGTTTATTTAAATTTAAAATGTGCTCTGCGCTTGTCTTACTCATCAGTGTTTCTTTCTGGTAGACGAATGATATGCAAACATATTAGTTTTCTGTTGATTCATGACTTGCATTAAACAACACTGTAAATAAAAAGCAAGTTTTTTTTGTATCTGTAAGCCATTAAAGAGGAACATGCTAGTATTAAGAGACACATTTCTCTGTGAAATATATACCCTTGCAAAAATACTGAAGCCTGCTGATTAAAAGTGTTGGCAGTTTCCTATTTATGCTTCCTAATGCATATGTTCAGTTGCTACTAAAGAATGTGCTTACATGCCGTGTATTTATTGTGGCAACGCTGAGCTCTTTATTAGACGCGCACTGGTGACCGTAGCAACACAGATCCAGCAAAACAGTATTCTTAATGCCTAGATGCAGTTTTGTTTGGCGGGACTGACACACCCACTAACCTGGGTGTATGTTCGTGTTTGTACCTGCCGAACCTGTCCTAACTGATCACGAGTCTGACATACTGAATGTTCAAGCTGTCCTAAAGGCGGTGCATAGTTTTACCTCACTGTCTCCAACTTAAAGACTATTAATTGCAGCGTCTTTGGTTAAACGTTTCTTGTCCTTGCTAAGGCTAAAGGCTTTCACTGAACCGAAAGCATATGCCAAAAGAAGGATGTAAGATTATAAACGAATAGCTTTTATTGCATGTAAGGTATGCTCAAAGTCCCTGTCAAGTAGGCTAAATACATATTTTTACTCATTTAATAGTATGTTAAAAGTAAGTAATAGAATAATGTAAAATGGTTCCCACACAAGAAAATGTTTGTTAGTTGTTCCCTACTCGAGGTCTGGCCCCCTCCAAATGGTCACAAAAGAAATCTGGGGGTCATGAGATGATTAATTGGGTAGAAGAGAAGAAAAAACAATGTTCTGATACACAAAATTGGATTTATTTTTGGACTTTACTCTAATCTTTTGGGGGGGATTTGTAAAATATTGGATAATTTCACCTCTTGGGCCTCGGACAGTTATTTAAATAAAGTCACAATGAGAAGTTTAGGAGGGAACTCTCTTTGGTGGAGCTTCAAATATCTGAAATGTAACAAATCTAGACTGCTTTTTTTTGTAAGGACTAACAACCTCTGGTCTAATCTTTAACAATTCATTGTATTTTATAGGATTATTATATGTTTTTTATGTAAAATCTTTATCTGTAAAGTAGCTATAAACTATTGCTGGCAGATACACATAGTGGAGCAAGTATTATTATATAAAATATATAAATGTTTTGATATATTTGAAATGTAGTGTAATGGTAGAATTAAGTAGCAAAATGTATAAGTATCTCATAATGTAAGTACATTACTTGAGTATAGTTACTTTCCACCACTGAATAGTGTGTGTCTGTAGGCTACTGGTGTCAGGGCAAGTATGCAGATCCTGAACTAAAAGTAGCAAGACTGAAAAATAAAAATAGGCAATACAAGTAAAGGTCCAACGGTGAAAATGTCACTAAGTATAAGTATGTAAGTATTATTGGCAAAATGCACTTATACTATCAAAGTAAAAGTATGCATAATGCTCCTTGGGAGCATTTACTATTGTATATCGCGTTATTAGATCATTGATGCATTAATTTGTATGTAGCATTTTAATGTTGTAACGTTAGCTGGCTGAGGTGGAGATAATTGTTGGCTAACTATTTTATTGTAAAACCTTTTTAATTATGCATTTCCCTCTGAAACCTAGTGCAGTCGGAGTACGAAAGACCACACATGTGTGCTGGAGTGACTCCATGTCGTCAATTCCCACCACTGCAGGTAACGTCAGGGTACATTGTGCACATGTCTGTCTGACGCCTCCTCGACAACTTGGTTTTGTTTACCTTCACCGGCGGACACGTAAACAGCCTTGTCGCAAGTGAGACTGGTGCCCGGCCGCACTGTGCGATGTGAGTGCGCAGGCGGGGAGGGACGGAGGGAGGGAGCTGCCGCTGCCGCCGCCGCCGCCGCCGCCGCCGCCTGGTGAGAGAAAGAAAGACCAGCGCAGCGGAACACAAGGTAGGCTGCTAGCTGAGAGGGCAGCATGGCGGGGCTACAGGACTTCCAACAAGGCAGCCACTGTCACAGGAAAACGTGGATCAATATACTACTAGGAATACTACAATTACTTTTACCCTGCGTGCAACACGGAGGGGCTCAGCTGCAAGGTTTGTACTGACCTTTATTTTCCGCTTCGGAGGCGCAACGCGACCGTTGCCAAAAAAAAAAAAAATTTTAAATGTTAAGTTCGCTAGACTGACTTGACAGCAGACGTTGTACTGGAAAAATCGGTGGCAAGCTAAATTGCCCAAACGTGTCAAATATAAAATGGACATATATTTTCAACTAGCGACTCGGGCATGTTTTGTTTTGTTTTTTACCAACAGGGAAGAGGGTTGTAGCGATTTGTCAGCCTGCTAGTTTATGCTAGCTCCCAGTTCCCTGTGCTGTTTGGTTAAACGAAACGATAACTTGTTCAGGCAAGGAAGTAAGATGTTATCTGGACTCAAGGGGGGCACTTGTTGTCACTGTAATAAAGCCACAAAATGCCAGGAACCAGCCCTACACGGCTAAACGGCCGTATGTGTAACGTTACCGCCGTAGCAGGGGAGATGTTGTCCAAGTTCGTTAGCCACCGAGCTAACCTTCCTGCTAACCCAGCAGCTAGCAAACAGCCTTTGTCAGCCTGCCGAGGCGAAGTCATTTCCTCACTTGTCTGTGTGCTTATCATCAACGCCGTTTCACTTTATTAGTTCGTTAAAAAACAATAACAATGTGGGCCGGTAGCTCGCAGTGCTTGAATCTGGTGCCTTTTCCAATCGCTTCTTTTCCATGTTGCCCAGTTTCCGACCCTAACGTCTCGCTGTTCATTCTTAATTTCTTGCTCCCACAAAGCTCTGAGTCAGATGTCCACCAGCGTGGTCGAGGTCTGGCAACCGGAGGACGCAGACCCGTTCGTCCCGCTTCAGGTAATTATCATGTCTTTCTCGGGGTGCGTTTGCATGGGGGAGCACATCAGCCAGCAGCAGCGTTCAAATGCAGCCAGATGCACGAGCACGTGTGTGGTTAGTGCGTGCCTACTGTTTTTGGCTCCACTTTGTAACTAGTCGAGTAACTTGTGCACATTTGTTTGTTTGTGTGAGGCAAGATCAGCGAGAATACATGACTCTGTGATCATGCTAATGAGCACATTGTAGGTGTCTAGATGGTATCGACAGTTCGATACTGAAATGAAACCAGAGCGCGAGGCCACCTGCCATGTGGCTCCTCCTAATTTTCCTTTGTACATAGTGCCCGTTGTGGAGTTCTGTCAGCAAGGTTTGTACACACCTTAGGAATGGCGCAGTCTGAATGCTGCTTTGCAGTTCTTTCTCTTGTTTGTTGTGCAGGATTTCTTTTAGCAGATAGAATTCCCCAAACAAGTAGGCTGGTGTCCTGGTTATGTAATTATGGGGCACAAGACCGGCACAAACAACAGGAGTTCAGTGTTCACTGATAACCTGTCATGAGGTCACCAGCTGACTGTCACGTTACCTGTGGCAGCCTTTGTAAACCGATATGAATAGCACTGATCATTTGGTTGCCTTTTTAAAATATGTAAAAATGATAATGCACATTACACCAAAGTATTTTCCGTGCATTGAGTAAAGTCTGTTTGTTTTTCAAAGATAAATGTTAGGATTTTGTGAAATTTGAAAAAGTAAATACTAATGAAGAATAATTTTAATGCACAAAAATACTTATACATTGTTGGTTTTTGTTGCTATGTTTTGCAAGGTTTTTTAAAATACTTCTTTTGAAATCTGAACACTGCCCTAACTACCATGGACATGCTCAGAGCAGCGATAACACAGTAGGAGTTCATTCAACATTGAAGATAATTCTTAGAGGTTGTGGGTACATTTTTAAAACTTAAGATGGGGGGCTATGTCAGCGATTCGACATGCTTTTTCCACTCATCTCTACCTTGCAGACCCATTGACAGATGGCAGAGGTGTTGACATTGTTAGGTGTCCTGGTTAGATAGGGAGCGATGAATGGAGTGACTTTCTCAGTTGCATGGGTTGTGTGAAATAGAGCATGACATGGGTGTGTTTCTTCTATATTCCAGTGCTGCTGCTGCTGTAGCGTACTGTATGTTGCTGCGGGCACACTGAAGTGGCGATGCAGGAGATACCGTGTCATGCGCCATGATACATAGTAAAAATCAGATAATCAGATTTGGGCAGCGGAGATCATAACTGAGCAGATATTGTGTTCCTAACTAGAGCTCGTAATTGTTGCAATCTTCATCTCATACCTCTTACTTGTATTTTGTAAAACATGTGTTTTGGATTTGATTAAGGATCATATGTTTGGATTGACTCCAAATCTAATAGCTGGCTGCCAGACCCCTAGTGATTGTTAGCATAGTTCAGGTTTCCATCTCTTTCATCCTCCTATTTGAGTTTTGTGCTTTGTATACAGATCCTTCACAAATGTTTTAAGTTCCTGCATTCATCTTACAATTCTTGCATCTAGAATGCAATTCATTTACAAATGGTGCTGCTCCACCTTTTGAATATTCCTCATGCTTTAATGGCTCGCCTGCTGCAACAAGCGGCAACAGGATGTGTCACTGTTGTGCTTAATCAGCTGGAAAATCTGTTTTGTCTCATTCACTTTAGCCTTCAAGCTTCAAAGGTGTTGGGGGGACATTGTAGAATCTAATACAGAATAATAAATAAAACAGGGATACATCAATTGGAACTTTTCAAGGTGCAAGCTGTAACTTTTTCCATGTTCAGACAATGGATGTGTGATTATGGATACAATCAGTATATCAAATTTTAAATCGCAGTTTATATAATAAAGTTCATTCTTTTTTCATTTACTTGAGAAACTGTTAAAAGATCAAAAATATACAAAGTAGAAATATCTGTTTTTTTGCTTATCCTGCAAATCAAATGCTTGATCAATTATAATAACACGTGAAATTAATGAAAACATCCTATTAGAAGTCCTGGAAATCCAGTATTGCCATAAACAAGTCCTGCTCTTGATTTGCTGCCTTGCCTGCAAAGACATTTAAAGGGTAATGCAACAAAATATGGTATAATCTTTACTGGTTGACAAATCTCTTACCGTTTCACAGTAGTGTAGTGTCACACCTCCCAACCCTTGCTCAGACTACAGCAGAGACAATAGAGCGTCTGATGTCACGCATCTAAAGATTTCATTGAAGCACAACTTTCCTTAAGTGTTTGGCTTGGTGTTTAACTAAGGTAGTTTGCAGTGAAGTGCAAGTGAAAAGATGGGAGAGGAGATAATGTCTGACAGATCAGTATTCATAATAGTGTTTCAGCCTGCCACTATACTTACATATGTCCTCTATTGGTGTTGTTTAGTGTGATCATGATGTAGCCATAAGGCCCCAGATTGTTCCTATGGAAACTGTATGTTCTGCATTTGAAGAGACGAAGCTTATTTCTGTGGGCCGTGCATGTTGCACTCAACCTACTACACTGTAGTTAACAACGTTGTACTGCTGTGTTGTAATTTTCAGTAACTTACTTCGATTCAGCAAAAAGTCAAATGTACTTTGTTTGCGGTTTTCATGTAGTACTGCGGGCGTGTGTATTTTGAAATGTCAAACTGAGCCTCAATGATTTATGACACTGTGGAGAAGATTACGCACCATTATCGCACAAATCAGGATTTGATTCAAACTACGTCATTGTTACAATGATCAGTCAGGTGTCAATTAACTGGCGCACTGCTGGTCAAGTTTCTCCTCAAGATGAATGAACTTAAACAAAGCTCAGTAGATGCTGTATGATGACACGCACACTGTAACAGTTGGTTCAGCATAACTTGATTTTCATGATTTGTGATAATTGTGTGAATGTCTGGAAGAAGTCTGTACTCTGGAGGAAACATGTTTGTGCCACCAGGTAAAAGAAAGAAAAATGGAGGGACTTTGGAGGGCAGCGTTGAAATTAGGTGGATGGATAGATGAATAGATGTTTTATTAATCCCGAGGGTATTTTTCTTGTCCGGCACCATAACGAACACAAAACTATATCATGAACTATTAAATTAGACTAATTATGTAGAAGATGCTGTACATAGTGTAAAAAGTACCTCTCTTAAGATCAAGTCAAATGGAAAAACCCAATTTATCCAGTCATGTCAACAATATCTAGCGCTGTATCAGAGTCACCAATCTTCAGCAGTGCTGTATTCATTCAGTAATCCTGAATGTGTGAGAACATGTAGTGGATGTTCATTGTTTTATTCTGAGAACTACAGTATAGTCTGCCAGCACTGGCAGAAATTGCTGCCTGCTGTCTAACCCTCAGAGCCCGGCTTGGAAAACATGTAATGCCAGTTTTAGTTTCCCAAGGCTGTTCCAGTTTTCTTCTCAGATTTCCTGGTTTATTTACAGTGAAATCACATTTTATGCAAAAGAAAAACCTTTTGACATTTAAAGAAATAAAATGCAGATGCACAATGAAATGTATCAGAGCAGTTGGTGGTGTATCAATGTGCATCAAACCTCTTGTTTATGAAAATCATCATAGTAGCCAGAAGGCTGTTTGGCATTCCAGTAGATTTACATCCCACAGAGCCTCCTGATATGGTTATTTGTAGGCCACGATGTGAATGTAGAATAAATGGGTTCCAGTCTGCTGTTTTGCCCATGTTGAATAAAGTGTATTTTATGTCATTTTCAGGTGGAGAAGGAACGAAGAAAAGATGGTCTTCCATTGGACGACAGGTAAGGTTATTATTATTTTTTTTTTAGTTTATGTATCTTGTGTGGGAACAGCATAAAACTGAAACTTTTCTTTGGGTTTTGTCACACATTTGTAATGTATTACACATTCATGACAGTCAGCAACCGCAGATGACAAGAGGTAAAATTCATTTAAACCGCCCTACTTTGCTAGTTCAAACATTGGTCAGAGAAAGTCACACATACATTCAGTGATATTTTTTTAAAGAATATTTACAGCTGTGCGAAGTTGATGAGAAGTTTCCACCTGTTCATGAGTGGCACTTGGGTATAGGTAGACTTTCCACCAAGCCACATAATTACCGACCCCAAACCAACACACAGATTGCATCATTCTGAAGTGTTTTCTCTTGTATAGTTTCGACTGAAATTATACTGTAAGACACAGAATGGAAGCAAGGCTGTGGCGTGTGTTTGGTTTGTGAGCGGCCCAGTGGAAAAAAAACAAGCCTACCTCTGCATCACCAGAGAAGGTTTGTGTGCTGTACAGTCAAGAAATGTTTTTTTATTTAATTGTATTTATAAAAGTGCTCATATTCAACAAACTACAAATTATAGTAGAGCTCTGTTGAGTGGTTTATTTCAAATGCAGAATTAAACCAACTGTGGGGTGACGTGTTTTTGTATTCACACTGACAAATGACTTGGTGTGGTTTCAGTGTAATAGGACCAAAGGCTTTTAAAAGTCCTCCCCTGTATGCAGGCTATGTCGTTTCTGTTGGTGACTGAGGGGGTGTGTGACGGAGAGAGTTTGGGGGCATGTGTTAGAGAGGCACAGAACCAAATTCCTGACTAATTTTAGAACTCCTTGAAAGAAAAAGGAGGGGAGCTCTGTCTTTCCCAGCTGTTTTTGTTCCTGCAGAAAATTGTTCGGAAAATACTTGTTTGCAGGAGGATGTCGACAATTCATGGTATTATTTAGGAATAGCTTGCTCAGAAACAGAGCAGTCTTCAGGCCAGTTTATCCACCCTACTGATGTTAATTACAGCGTTTGTTTGTTTTTAAGTCGTGCATATATTCTGGAGTTGGTGCTTGCTTCTGCTCCTTTTTTAACTTTCAGTAATGTAAAGAGCCCAGCACGTCATATACCTAAACTGGTTCAGTATGTTCCCCACTCTCAAGTGTTCCTTGCCTTGAAGTTTGTAGCTTAACCCCATTACGTAGAGTTTGGCTGACTTGTCTCTGCAAGTTGTTTGTATTGCTCTGCTTGATTTTAACTGTACCTTACTTTACTTAGTTATTGCAATGCCATGATATTATGTAAACCAACATGCCGGTATCATGCAGTTGTAGCAATAATATGAAATTAGAGGTTGACTAATGCAGCCTAGCAAAATCCCCTGCAACTGAGCTACCCTAAACATTAAATAATATTGGACTAAATAGTGCTGTGACATTTTAAGAGCACTAATCTAGTATTGCATTACATACATTTTCTGTACTAAAAGTATGTTAAAGGAGCCTGCCACTAATTTTACACGTAAAGTTCAGCTTACTAGTTGTGAGGAGTACTTGTCAGCCTGTGAAAACAGTTGTTTAATGGCTTTTTAGTTAGTTTTCCAAAGTCTGAATAAAATAACCCTGATGACATCGTGGTGTTATTTCAACTTGGGCTTGGAGGCTACAAATGTATAACAGAAAACCTGCGTTACAAACTTGAGATATGAGTTTAAAAGATGTGCTCTATTTAATGTAAAGATGCAATCTAGTTGCATTATGGGAAATGTAGGATTCAGTGTTTTGGGATCTTGACCCATACTAGGGACTAAGTCAGGATATATATATATTTTTTAAATTTATTTTTTTTTTTTAGGGGTCTCTTGTGAGTCCCCTAACTTTATGGGTGCTATACTAAATTGCTTGGTCTTTTTGAGTACTTCTTTTGAAGTGACATGCTTTCACGCTTGCTATAAAGTTCATCTGGTTTACAGGCAGCCCTCGGTTGCTGAACAGTGTGGGAATATAGCTGTGGGCTGTGAGGCCTCTCGTGCCTGGGTTATCAGGCACTTGGCAGGCCTGCCATCACTCTCTCCCTGCCTAAAGAGCAAAGCAGGCTGCAGATACAGAGGTTAATGATATCTCTTTCTGAGTTCAGTCTGGTGTCAAAATGTCTTAGCTTGTGTTTTTAGCTCTTTTTACTATAATCTCCGCTACAGTAATTTCCTATAATACCCTTACTATTTAATTCTGTTGATTTTAACTGATGTCTTTCTGACAAAAACATACTCTTCACTGCAGTATAGTGTTCTTACCGTGGTACAGGTATTACTGTGCCATGTGGTTTTAATTTCACTGTTGTTATTTTCCTGTCTTCTACAAATGCTTGTGAAAACCAGTTGACCTAAACTCTCCACTGGTCCTAACCTCTCCCGTGGAGCATGGCTGAGGTCACTGCTAACATTGACTTTATTTGAGTTAGATCCAGGGGATCAAATAGCATCAAACGCTACTTGTTATTTTTGCACTGTGGCAGTGGACAGTGGTATGCTTGTTGAGAGGCTGAGTTTTTCTTTATGGGCAGCTGCTGTTGAATCCATAGAAAAATTAAGTTTACTAATACATGTGAAAAGGCAATAAAGAAGTACATAGGAACCTGACACTATATGAGAACCTGAAACTACTAACCATTAAAGAGAGTGCAGCATGTTTTCCACTTTGTATTTTAACATTGAATCTGGCTTTTGCATATTAAAACTAATTAGTTTTACACCTGTGTTAATCAGCATACAACCCACCTGCAACCCACAGTTCTGGCTTTATAAAAATATTCTGTCTTGGTGAGCCATTTCTGAAGAGATTGGCTCTCTTCGGATGCAGAATCATTTGAAATTAGGAATGCCCCAATCATGTTTTTTGCCTGCCAATACCGATTGCAGATTGTCTATGAGTCATATCGGTCAGTGAGCCTAAAACCGGAGGTATCCAAAATTGGAGCTGCGGAGCTGGAAGCCGCGGATAGAGTAATCAGAGCATCAGATGATTGATTGCATTATCTCTTGTCATAAAAACGTTAGCTAACCAGGTAGTTAGCTATTCACAGTCTGGACCAACTGCTCGAAGAGTAGAAGAGTCTGTCGTAAAATTTCATGTCCAGGGGCTTTTTATTTCTTTGACAGTTTGTCAAGTTTGTATTCCAGCAATAACGATATGACAAAATCCTGGGGAATAGATGTTTGTGTGTGTATATATATATATATATATTATATATAAAATCCTCCACTGTGGAGCGGCACAACCCTACCCTGCGCGTTAAGGTATGACGTCATTACATAAACAAGTCAGAATGTTTCCTTTATCACCGCATGACTTTTCTTTTTTTATCATACTAAAAATTATACTGGTATTATCGTGAACAAAATGACATGGCACACGCCTAATCTGCACTTACCAGAACAGAAAATGCATGTCTTTTAAACACTTTCAGACCTTCCTGTGAACCATGGCTGTCCCCACTGTCCACAGGTTGAACTGACATCAGTCCGCACGTTAACTTCACTCTGGGCTGGCCTCAGTAGTACTGAAAGGTTTATATTTTTGAAGTGATAGCCGCACTTAAAGAAAGCAACTACATTTTTATTGACTATTATCAAGCTGTAGTCTATAATGGAAGTTATACAAACAGGTTATTATATGCAGTAAGGTTTATTTTTAGGACAAAGGGTGGAGAACCCCTTCAAATATTTTAAATGAGATTGGCTAATTAGATTTCTGCCGTAACAGGAAACTATCCACTCAGCACATTTCCTAACATTTCCATTTGTTGAATAACCTTGTGTACTCTACTCTTCCATGTCATTTATGCATGTTCATCACTGGACGTTTATGCAGCACTTCCTGTGTTTCTTGTTAAATATAATAGTATTTCAGCAGAGTCAAACAATTATGACTTAATATTTTTGGTGGAAAACATGCTTCCAGTCTTCATTCCTTTGTTTAGAACGAGGTGTTAAAGCTTTTTTCTTGGTCCATTAACCAATTCATGGTTTCACCTTTATAGTCATACAAATCCCACAGCTGCTTCCTGTTATAAGGAGTTGCTTTATGAGACATGTCCCAGCAGAGGAAGAATGTGTCAGCAATCATTTATAGTGACAGTATCTCACAACAAAACCCCTGTGGTTCCCTGTTCATGGTGTAAACTGCTCCAGAACAATAATGAAATTTAGTTTTTTATGAGACATGTGTGCAAATATGCTAAGTGTTTTCCTACATTAAGACATCCTTGTAGTCAAGTTTTTTTTGAAAAAGAAAAAAAGCATGGTTTTAAAATGAAATGGGATCAATAATTTGCACAGGTGAGACGAATGGGGGGGAAAAACCCAGAGTTAATTTCAGACAGTCTTTTAAAACAGACAAGATAAGCAAAGGCACAGCTGATTGTTGTTCAGGAACAACAAAGAATCAAGGTAGTTGTAATGTGAAAGTTCCCTTAGGGCGAGCTTTGCATTACGAAATCCTTTATTGCTGATGTTCACGTATGTTTTGAAATATGGCAAGCTTGCAAGACTAAGCCTGCACACCTTCTGTCACCAAATGCCCCACACACGTTTTGTGTAATATTTTTAAGTTTTAAACACATTGTTTGGATAGTCTGAGTAAACAGTTTTGTACTTAAGGTGTATTTTGTTATGGAGTGTATGTGTTATGAAGATAAAGTGAACTTGATAAAGAAATACTGTTTTAAAGCGATATATTACTGTGATCCGATGTTGTGGTCCTGTCATTCAGGCCTAGAAGATCAAGCTGACAGGAGTCCTAATCACTTCAAAGTCTGGATGTGACACTGATGGTGTGTTGACTATGAAAAAGATGAGCCCCCTCCCTCAAAGTCCTTACACCGTCTTTGCTGCAGCGCTCGGTTGGTAGTCGATTGTAGGAGTATTTATGTTTGTTTTTTTTACCCTCCGCTTCCTACCTGTTTACGTATGAGCTCAGTTGTGGTGTCTTCTGATCATTTGTATTGTGCAGCAGCATCTAAGGATGGTGGCTGTTGGCCAGTCAGTGTGTTCATCCGTCTGTCGTGATATTAATGCATTTCCTCTGAAAACAGAGCAATTATTTATCAATTATATATGCAAAAAATGGCATCAAAACAGCCACGCGTCTTGTTTGGCAAAATGAGCCTCAAGCCTCTCGTCAGTTGAGGCTTTTTGTGTGTCGGCGCTGGTGGACACACTACTTGGTGTGCTGGATTAGAGATGAAATGATTAATCTATTAGTTGATTGACAGAAGATTAATTGGCAACTCGTTTAATTGCCAAACATTCTCTAAATTGTGATCTACATGAACACTTGAACCATGGTCCTTCTAGGGGTGAGTGATAAGACCTAAAATCTTGGTATATTTAAAAAAACATTTTTTTTACTGCCACAGTATTCAGGGGAAAAACTGACTTTAACCAGACACCAATCAAATACATTGCATCATAAACCGTCCAACTAGATCAAAATGTTACGCATCACGCCAAAACTTTTCAAGGAGTCTGAGCCGAAGAAGAGCTCCAGTTACACATCAAAATAAATCGTATGTGACATACTAAATATCTCTGGAACGCCGCATGTTAGAGACTTCCTTTTCTTTTGCCCTGAAACTAACTGCTGTTCCTTCTCAACAAGGGCTCCGGTGCTATCGTGTCCCTCTCCGAAGCTTTGTAATCGAGCCTTGAGCTGCGGGGTCTTCTTGCCTACTATGTGAAATTTAGAACAACATTTTTTACTGAGTACTTTTTTTAAGTGTGCTACTTTTTTACTTGGAGTCATTTTTTACACAGATATTTCAGTACTCTTTATACCGCTGTACTCCACTCAAAACATGATTCTAAGAAAGGAAAATTGTGAAAACATTATGTGTTTATTGGCTCCAAAAACGAATGAAAATTAGTTATTGGCCTACACGTGTTTTGGAAGGAGTAGCCTGCCTCATAATGTACTTATATAAATAAATAAATAAAATGTCGGGACATAACACCGGCGAGAGCTGAGGGAGCCTTCGTGTAACGACAAAGCCAGCTGAGCTACCGTTAGCGGTGCAGTATGTTACAAAAATACAAAAAGCATCCTGAAAAACCAACTTTCCCTCATCCAACCTACTACTCTAATCTACAATTTTTCAGATTGGCTTTTATGTGATTATTTAAATTTTTTTGTGTTATATGTATCTTTTGCTTTTCATCTGTCGGTGCTTGTAAAGTGCTTTGGAATTCTCTTTTTGAAGGCGCTATGTACAATAATAATTAATTATTATTATTACTCTGGTTATTTAATTAGCTTCAGATGAATTACAGCAATATTACAGCATTATAGCTAGTCCAACATCCCAGTGGGATAACAACGCTAGCCACATTAGAACCGCACCATGCTAATGCCAAGTTTAACAGGCTATCCTGCAAAATACACTGTGAAGCATCATAAAAATGGCTAACCTTACAACTTCCGAGTTTAAAGTCAGCATCGATCTATCTTTGACCTTCAGTTTTGAAGCAAATCCTACTTTGACGCCCTCGTAGCAGTCCGAATGGTCAAAAATGGTCAACTTTGCACACACTTATAACATTTTCATCAAAAATAAATCCACATTTTCATGTCCACAACACCGGAGTCGGCATTCGCGAGAAAAATTGTTAGTTATTGGGTGTAACTCCAGTTCTGTGAGTACCTACTTCGCCCTCTACCTGCATGTTATTGCAGTAAAGCACATTAGTTTTAATATGCTAAAACGTTTATCACGGTAACGACGGTATTGCAAAATCCATGTTGTGGAAGAACGTGACACCGGTGACAATACTGGTATACCGTCCACTTGCTTGGTCAACAGCTGTGTGAGTCTTCTGTCAACGGGGTTCAGTCTTGTTTTCATACATGCACACACATGCGTGAACAACCATAAATCAGCTGCTGCTTCCCTGCTTCAAGGCACCCATTCCCAGAGCTCATTACAGCACAGGATGTCACACACACAGTCACCAATAAAAACACAGTGGAGCTCCAAAAGTAGCTGCTGGAGAAAAGAGTTTCCTGTTTTAACCCTGACTTGTGGTTGGTTGATCGTATTCAGCGTTGCTTACATGCTGTGCAAAGCAACATAGATTCCATATGCACCTGCTGTGTTGTGTTTACAGTGGAAAGTCTTTAAATGAGATTGATATGGGCCGTTGTGGAACATTCAGGTAAAAAAATAAAATAATTTTAAATAACCCCCTTTTCCAAACTGCATGGCTTTGTATAGACTGTTCACAGTGCTTGAGGTGGAACAAATAACAATAATGGTAATAGGTTTGACTGTAAATTCATCCCTTTAACTGTCACATGCTCTGTTGGAAAGGGAACACAATGTTCCTGTCTTAAATTAAGTTCTGATAGTAAAATATACAAACGTAGATGTTTTTCTTATCATGTTTTTCATTTAGTTAAATGATTAGATAGCACTGTGCTTTTGGCCTCATGTTTTTTCTCTTGTACTTTTTCTTCTCTGCACCAGCTCCTCTCCATATACACAGGAGAATGGGAGGCCCTTGCATTTTCAGCCCCCAGCGCTGGAGTTTGGGACGCAGTAAGTATTGCTCCCAGTTTAGTATGACGTGTCTTAACAAGCATAGATGTTAATCATTTTGCACTGAAAGTGATACAACCCTTTTATTACACACCCAATAACAAAATGTACTTCATTTCGCCATCTCTGTCTTGAGTGATGTGCAAAATTTAACTGACTTCATTTAACCAGAGTTGAAAATAAAACAGTGGCGTCATAGCAAGTGGCCTGTCGCTGTGATGAATGCTACAGAAGGGGAAGATTTCATAAAGCAGGGGGGCCCTTCAACCTTAAAGAACAGACAGGATACCCAAGTATGGCAGTAAGCTCCCTTTCCCAGCATCCAGACGCATACTTGAGAGGGTTGACCCCAGTCAAAAGGGTTAAGAATGTCACTGTTTGCTTCCATACTCTCAAAGCAGCCAGAATATCAGATGTAATGTTCTGGTAGGACAGCAGTCCGCCATTACACCTGTTAAAAGAAAACTGCAAGTTTTACAACAAGTAGCATCTATTTTGTATCATACGTTTGAAATGCAGAAATCAGGAAAATCATCAAAAATACAAAAAATGTATCGAAAGTATTGGATAAATGTTCGGACACTGAAATATTGCTTCAGGAAATTTGTAGTTGAGACAAAAGTCCCACACATCAGCTTGAGGTTTTGTTTCTTTTTTTCTTTTTTTTTTTGTGGGAACAGTATTATTGGTTAGTAATCCTGAAGATGTGACTAAAGATTTGTGTTAGAAGTCTTGGAAAACACTTGGACATAGAAAAAACAATGACACAGATATAGGAAATAAAAAATAAATAAAACTAGGTGTTAAAAGATATGCACTAAAACAGCTGATGTATGTAACCAAATAAGACAAAAATAAACCCACAATGTTAAATTAGCTGAATCAGACTGAACTGCAAATGACCAGTCACACCACTTTATCTGTGTCAGTACGTTTTGAGCACGATTGGCTGTCTGTCTGGCTTGCTGGTGTTTATTGAAGATTTAACAGACAATATCTGCAGCAGACTGCATTTTCACGTGGTTATGAAGATCCTGTTGGCCTATGTCCAAAAATACAAAACCACACACTTGACCAGGTTGGTAGCTGGAAAGAAAAAGTAGAAACTATTTGATTAGACCACTCTTATCACCTGATTTTAAACGCTATAGAGCATGCGTTTTATTTGCTTAAAGTGAAAGTAAAGTCAAACTCTCACAGACAAACAGGAAGTGAAAGATGCTTCAGTTAAGGCTTGAACGACCTTCTCAAATGAAGATGTCAAGAATGTGGCAACGATATGTTGTAGACTGCAAGCCCTCACAGGGTAGTTATTTTAAGTTTTTTCAGGTATTTTACTCGCATTTAAATCACAACAAATTAGCTTTATTTTGTTTTCAAAACGAAAGTAGTCAAAGTAAAGCTTAAATTTGCACTTCTGCATTTTTATATACATTTTTTTGACTCAAGATTATTTTGTATGGATAACGATCTCCAAATAGCACTGGCTCACAGCCTATACATGCTGAACTGCTGCTGTTTTGCATTTCACTGCAGATATATGAGATTAGCATTAAAGATGATGTCTTACCCCACATAACACTTAACCTGCGCTTCCTCTGCAGTGCTTGTTGCAGGGCTACAGTATTAGAGTGTATTAGCTTGTATAGAGGTTATTGTTACTACCCGATAAAGCCATAATTACATTAAGCCATGCATACACTTAGCATTATCCAAGATTATCTCTAAGACCCTGTCAATTTGTAATTTATCCCACATGAGCACCTCTCATCCCACCTGAGTCAGCCGTACATAGTTGATGAAACGGCCTTCATTAATATATTGGTACACATTTAAATTAGCTTGTTATTACGTTTCCCTTGTGTGAGAACAAAGCAGTTAAAACGTGAGGTTATAAACAGAGACTTGTATTTTAATTAAGTTGGAAATTATGATTTGATCAAAAATAAAATTATGAATGTAATTAGCTCGAAGTGCTTGTGGAAAGGGTGGGGTAAGAGCTATTAATTGGTTGCCTTAGTTTGGGTGTCACAAAGCAAAAACTGTTGAGTGACCCTGAGAGCTAATCTTTGTGCTAACCCAAAGCCCTTTCATCGCCTTCCTTATGTCCTTATTTGTATATGTGGTTTTACTTCTGACACTCGGGCCTTTCTCAGATTAAACATGAAGAGCTAATATAGTTACCCATCTGTTGTTAAAGTCCTCTCATAGCTTTCCCATATTGACAGAATGCAAAACACTAGTTAATCACTGACTCCCAAGACTTACTGCTGTGACTGAATTAACGGGCTAATCTCTAACTGTAAAACACTGACACATGGTGGATTCAAGTTTTTTTATATATTTTATATAAATGCAAATAAACATATGCAAATTTGTTTCCTAGTTTTGCTCATCTACATATTAAATGTGACCCTAAAGAATGAAGCTTGTTAAGTTTGTTCACATTAATTGCCGCGTTACACAGGGGCTGCTATAAGAACAAGAATGCAATATTCTTTTTTGGTGTTTTATGTATAACCTTAAACTGATTATCATGTAGAGAAATGTTGCTTGCATAATGTGACATCATTTAAAATGAACGGTTTGACCCTAAATGTCCCAATGAAAGTTGACCCCAACCACTCCAGCCGTAATGTGTTAAATGAGTTGCAGAAGGATCCAATTAGAGGCCTCACTCATAGATAATTGTATATGCCCTCAAACTTTTGGCACCAAATTTCTCAGGTGGCTGTGGTGCTCCATGGGTGAAGGCTTCATTAAGGTGATGTTCTGTCTGTCTTTTATAGGCCGCTGGGGCTGGCAAGAGCTGAAACCATATATATACACAACCCCAGCCAGGAACTTCCTGTGACACTGCTGTCAATGTTTACATCCAGCAGGCATTTTTACATACCTTTCTTTCACAGAAGAGTAAGTGTGTCATGTGTGTGTGCGTGTGTACACGATTAGCTGCACAATACATTCCCAAGTAATAATGTTAAGTATGAATTCTGTTCTCCATTGTGTGTCTTGTTTTTTTTATAGAAATGTCTGAAGTAACCTATCATGTTTCCGGTATGTCCTAGGTGATCCCACCAAGAGGGAAGGCATCTTTTAAACTAATTTTCCTCCCGTCTGAGGAGGGCAATGTAGAAAACACATTATTTATAAACACATCGGCCCATGGGCTGCTGTCATACCAGGTAAGTTCCTTAAGTACACCTCCTCCTTTATAGTCTCTGTTGGAATAATGGTGAAATCCCACATCGTAACGCAAGTGGTCCTTCTTCTTCCTCAGCTTTTATCTCCAGATAGTAAAGTGAAGGATGCTCACATGTTGGTTATGTTACCATAATATGTGTCCTTGCTGTGGCAGAGTTTACAAAAAAAACTTCCAAAATAGCACAGGACTGGTTTAAGACTGCTGCTTTGTTTTGACTTGTCATCCCACATGCACATGCTCATAAACAAAGGAAGTAAACACCCCTATTGTTCATGCTAATAGAAAATCATGTTGGGCTTTTGTTTTAAATTAACTTTCTAAAACTGCTGCTGACCTCACATTGCATGATCAGGACCTGGAAAGTAAAACTTGTCACAAGTAGGTCACAGTTAGACTAGTAGACACTTTGCAGAAAAGGTGAAAAACAATAACAAAGTTTCCCACAACCGATGCTTTTGTTCGTACGGCTTTTATTCTAACATTGTAAATGCTGTTGCTTTTACTTCCCCTCAGTAGACCATGCATGTTCACTCTGTTACTAGAAAAATAATAATACACTCTGGAAATGTGCATTCACATGCTTCAAACTGCTGTATCCTCTGGGCTTTTTTGCACTCCAGAGTCTTGTTATTCCACCCTAAATTGTTGGGTGACCACTTTGGGGCTCATCTGGCTCAGTTTTCTTACATTTTACAGGTTTTATTACCTATTTAGTAATAATTATGTCTTTCAAATTTCAACTTAAGGTCGTTCCATGCTTCTTGCATGTTCATAACTAAGAGTTACCTATAGAGATTTACTCCAAAGACATGATGAATCTGTATTATGTTGTAGTTGTTAATTTTGCCCGTCTCACATCTCACATGTAGCTTATTAATGGCAAACAAACTCGCCCAAACACGCAGGCACTTGGACTCCCATGCCCTGCCTCCAACAGTGCCACTCCCTTCACATGCTTCAAAGACATGCAAATGTTTTTTCTTATGATGCCAATGATCCCAACAACACTAAACTTTGATGTACAATTTTCGCCAACATTTCTCTGTTTGTACATTGATATACTGGTGACACAAACATATGTTGTTATATAGCTAAAATTACGTTTTGTGCTTTATTACTTCACCGTGCTAAAACCACAGGTTAACGATGCACAGTGTCGACTAGTGGTTTTGATAGTCGACAGTTCTGTGAAACCCCTACTGCTAACTGAGTAGCAAGCATTAGATAGGTCTGCTGTTTGTGTTATATTCAGCTTAAATGCAGGACCAGATAATATCTCGAGTACAGTTAATATGGTTCTTTGTCACCAGTATAAACGACTTTTTTTATTCCCCAGCGTCGACGATAGCCGTGGCCGGAGGCATTATATTTTCGTGTTGTCCGTCCGTCCCATTCTCGTGAACGCACTATCTCAGGAACACCTTGAGGGAATGTTTTCAAAATTGGCACAAATGTCCACTTGGACACAAGGATGAGCTGATTAGAGTTTGGTGGTGAAAGGTCACTGTGACCTCACAAAAGATGTTTCTTGGCTATTACTCAAGAATTGATGACCATATTTCACAGTTGACAATAAATTGGTGATACTTTTGACTCAAAGGTCAAGGTCACTGTAACCTCAAAATGACCTTGACAAACACATTTTTGGCTCAAGAATTGGTGTGGTAATTACGAAAAGAAACATAAAGTGATGTCATTTTTTACCCCAAAGGTCAACTTCACTGCGACATCATCATGTCCCGGAAAAACTTGTTTTTGGTCATTATTCAACACCATAATTCAGGAACTAAGGGGGAGATTGGGACCATATTTCACAGTTGGTCGGACACCGAAAATAGGCGACTCTTGATTTTAATTTAAGAATGAATTGGGTGATTCCAGATTTCACACACATGTTGACTGGGACGACATAATGAGTAAACAATACCTAGCACAGTGCGGGCTTTCGTCCATCTCGTCCCTTTGCCTTTCACTTCCTGCCTCCAATCTGAATTTCGAGCCATCGGAATCACGTGACTGCAAATAACGTATTGGTATATTGGTGCTGGGCTTTAACAGACTAGTTTCTGGTGCACTTATGCATTTTGTTACCTTGTGTTGTAATAATTGCTTCCATTGTCTTCCTCATATGTAAGTCGCTTTGGATAAAAGCGTCTGCTAAATGTAATTGTTGAGGGCGCCTCAATCGTGATCCTGTGAGTGAGTTTCAACTCATAGAGAGGCTTTGCATCTAAAAATGCCAGGAGAAAACAAAAGCACCACATTTTGTGTAGCTTTTCTGTAGCTCCATAAGAATCCATCTTTACATAGCAATCAAGTACATGTGTACCTGTTTAGCCAATACATTTATGATAATCCTTCATTAATCCGTTCAACAATGTATTTTCACTGGAATCATACATATGTATCGTCAATATAGTGATCATTTCCATTTAGCCAATAAATTCACTTTATACCCTTTTTTACAAAAATTCTATTTCTTCCAAGTATTCACTACGTACAGTATATTAGTGTGGACAGGCATGGGTGTAAACTGCAGCTTGACTGGTTGGCTGAGGCATACAACCCGCGGGGCAGTAATTCTTTAGTTATTTATACAGTTATTTATATATTTGTTGGGCCAAGCACAGTTTGACCTAATAATCTTTTTGTTCTTATCTTGGTGCTTTTTTGTTTTAATACTACCCATTCACACCAATAGATTCTGAACCTTCATAGGCTATTTTTAGTCAGTAGTTTGGTTATGGTTTTCAGTCTTGAGCTGGTATTAACTCCAGTTCAGTGTAGCGTTTGGAAGTCCTCCATGACCTGAAACTACACCCTCTATCTGTTTTTGTTTTGTTTTTCTGTTGAATGTATTTGTTTTGAAAATGCTACATCCCTTGTGGTGCTACATTATTAGCAACTTACTCTTTTTCATTATTCATAATCACAAAACATCAGCTACTATGTCCCGAAATGCTCCAGAAGTTCAGTTCAGGCCCACTAAATGACACTACTCCTTTTGTTTGCTTGTTGACTGTCGGGCCTTTGAGAATCCTTTTATAAATGTTAACTGTTCCTTTTCCAGGTATTTGGAGTGGGAGTTCACCAGGGTTCATTAAAGTCTGTCCAAAGAAAGGATAGTTTGTTAATATTCCCCCACATCCAGAGCATTAAGCTGACCCAAACTCAGGTATGTATTTATATGTGTGCGTGTGTGTTGGTTTGTGCAGGCCATGCATAGTGTGAATAAGAGCTCATCATTGGAAACAGCTGATTTCCCCTCTTCTGCCAGCCCCGATAAACAGATGGCTGCATACATACATACATACATACACACACACACACACAGAGGCTTTGTGATACACACTGACATTTTCTCGCTGTCATGAAATTACTGAATGTGTGTTCAGTCAGCATAAAGGATGCCACACAAAACAATCCTCTTTTTTTTCTTGCTAAAAATGTAAATGTTTGGTTGCAGCGTGTAATCACAATCACTCCATTTAAAATGATACATGCGCTGAACAATCATTCATTTGTACATGTTTCAAAGCCATTCAAAACCAATGACATATTAGTGCGCGCTTTTAGAAGCAAGCCGAGGCATTGAGACTGTGTGAGAAGCTGCCTGAAAGGCATCCTCGCCTCCACAACAGGAAGTGGGGTTGCAGTTGCAAAATGTCAGGTTGGCCAAGTGCAGCGAGACTTCAGAGAAAGCTGTCATAATCACTCAGACAGCTGTTTATGCTGAATGCAGCCTTTTTCCTCCCAGCAAGCACACATATGGTTAACAAAAACTTTGTCCACGTATACATTATACCTATCATCCTCCCAGGGATCATCAAGTTGGTACACTTGCTCCAAATTCATAGTCAGTTTTTTTGGTCTCTGCATTTCTGCTTCTTATCACACAAGCTGACATTTTGTTCCTCAAAGCTGAGGACGAGGCCACAAGGCTTTATCAGTTGGCAGGATATTTAAAAAGTTCTAATAAATGGATGTGAAAGTGTTGGGAGATGGGGATGGTGGGGCAAAGATGTGCATGTCAGCGTGTTAACAAACAGGTATATTTAGTATATGTGATTTATGTGCCTATAGAATAGGGGTGGGCGATATGACCTAAAATTTATATCATGGTATTTATTTATTTATTTACAAAAATAAATGAGATACTCCTCTTAAAACATGATTCTACCTCTTTTCACCAGATTGTCAATGTAAGGGAACATAAGGAAGAAAAATGATTAAAACGTGTTTATTGGTTCCAATTAAGAATAAAAATGGTTTTGGGAGGAGCATCCTGGGGTAGATAGGGCTAGATGCTTAAAGTTCACACTCTTGACTGTCCCTCAACATTACAACATTAGCTAGTCCAACATCGTCCCAGCCTGAGGTATAATTGAAACTCAATAGTTATTGTATGGATGTTAGTTATTGGATGTAACTCTGGTTCTCGGAGTACGTGCTAGCCCTCTACCTGCATGTAATCGCAACCGCAGTAAAGCGCATTAGTTTTAATAAGCTAAAACATTTATAACGGTATTGCAAAATCCATGTCGTGGAAGAACGTGGTGACGGAGAGGAAACTGTTATACTGCCCACCCTTACTATAGAAATTAACAAAAGAGGTAGTCCCTCCATTAGTATTCAATTCAAAACCGCACTGGGGCAATGCAAAGCTCTGACATAACTACTTTGCCAGTTTTTACTCAAACTTAGTACAGGGCAGCCATTGACCATATGTGGAACACATTGGACTGGTGGTGTTTGGATTGGCTAAAATGCTTAAAAAGCAACTTAACACACTGTTTTAGCTTGAACCCGCCCCCCCCTTCACAAATTGGACCCTGACACAGTTTTCTGGGTGAGTGTCCCAGAAAACGTCATAGATTTTCCACAGATTTTTGGAGGGTCAAGCAGACGGAATTACTGGATTTTCTCTGGAAAAAGGAAAAAAAACTTCTGTTGAAATCAAGACTGTAACACGGAGCCAGGATCAAAAGATGGTGATGATCATGTAATAAATTCACTGTGAATTTATTTAGATGGTGTAGAGCGTTTAGTGTTTTACCTGACAGCCTGTCACATACAGGTTTAACTGTAGATGCTTAATGTTGATCCAGTATTTCCCCCCCTTTCAAGGTCTAGCATGATCAGGATTGGAATTAGTGATGACCTAGACACAGATGTTTACAACCACAGTGTTCAGTGGTCTGCATGCAGACCTGTGAGTGTAGACAGTTGTTATACTGCTGCTTTTTAATTTGCTCAGTAAGCGACCACGCCAACCAAAGCTGCTCTGTTGGAAGTATTGAATTTCTATACTGTGTAGTGCACGGCTAGAACCACTAGAGTTCAGTCATGTGTGCCTTTGTAGTAGCCATTGCTCATTGAAGGCCTTGTGTATATAAAATTAAACATCCTCGCTGAGGTTTCTATATATTATTTAATGCTTAAATTTCATTTTTTAAACCCCTGATTTCATGCTGTTTCTCCTTCAGGAAGATGCCTCCAACGTCACTATACTGGGTCTACTCCTGGAGTGCAGCTTACCGAAGAGTTTGTTCAACAATCCTCGGGTACTTTATTTAATGATCCCCTCCGCACATGCTCTATGACATATTAAAATACTCTGCTTGGACTAATAATTAATGTCTTTATGTTGCTTCCACCAAAAAATGCAATTACCTATTATATAATATAATTATAATTTCAAATGTTTAACTGCTGTACCCAGTATTTCTCCTACTTTACTGTAAAGTCAATTTTCAGTATTTGTGCACTGGAGTTTCCACCTCACACTTGTGTAAGTTGCCCACAATTGGCTTACAAAATATTTGTGAAATCACAAAATCATCCCTGTAGGTACATGTCTTGAACTCAGGTTTAAGGTGAAACTTTGTGCTTTTTACGCAGATGAATGTGAAAACAGACTTCTAGTGTGAAACTCTGCACATACATTATTCTGCACAGTGATGCTCAAACATGCAAAACACAGTTTTTAATGGAGGGGGGCTTTAAGTAGTTGATATACCAAATGTTGCAGAGCTCTTTAGTGGCTCATTCACATCTTCACATGTATTATTGTGATTTACAGACATTTTTATCAGCCATTGCTTTCAGTTCTCACCAATCACGTTTTCCCTGTATAAAGGCCCGGACTCAAAACTCAAATGCTGCTGTTCTGTCCAAAGAGAGATGGCTGCCCAGCTGTTTCATATGGAGACAGAAATTAAATATTTTTCCCAGACACTCAACACACATTTCCCTGAATGACACTTGTTAATAAAAACATTCTTGAATTTGAAGGGAGGGCATAGCAGACTTGGAGGAAATACACACAGACATGCGGAGGAGGGCATTTAACCCAGTACTTTATCTTTTATTATGTATGAGCCGACACTGCTTTTAGTTTGTTCCTACTTTGCAGTGAGTCTTTCTCACTGCTCTCGTCACGCCCACTCCTCTAACTTTTCGACTGGCTGGCCCTCTGCTCAAACAGACAGCCAGGCTTGTCATCTGAGCGCCTTCTGCTTTTTCTAGAACCCCTGAGGAGGGTGAGATCTCTTGCCAGACTTTTAATTGCTTTCTCAAGAGACTATAATTGCGTGGCTCCCAGTGCTCATGTGGCGCAATACACATGATGTAAGAGGCGACTGCAGGCAACCTAACTATATTGTCATAATTGTACATACTGAAATTATCTTTGCGTTCTGTTGTATGAGTGTCCCAGCTGTGACCTTCGGCTTGTTTCCGAGATCAACGCCTGCTCCTCAGTTCTTTTCCAAGTCTTGGCTAACAAAATCGAGAACTGGCCTTTGGTCGGTGCCAATACCGCTCAAAGATTAAATGAGCCTTACAGGAAGTTAGCAGTAGCCTCGGTTTCAAGGGATTAGGTTTGCTATTGCGTCCTTTAGCCCCCGTGGCACCGAGCCAGAGTATTTGTCTGAACGTTTTCATGTGCTGATTCACCCACTGAGACGAGCCCTGGTTTGCCGTGAGATTTGCCCTCTCCTAATACTGATTTTTATCCGCTTCAATGGGGTGATAGTCACAGGGTGGGGTTCAGGGTGTGGAGTTGTAGAAGGTTACTGCCCGCTTGCATATGGTTACTCTGATGTGATGATTCACACCCTTCCATCACCATTTATTTTATTTCCACTGTCGCTTCAACAACTTCATTTGTAACAGACAACATTCTTTGTCTCTAACATTCAAATAGCCTTTTTTGTTTATTTTTCTTCTTTATCTTAATTAGTTTCTGTTCCTATTTACTGCATTTCTTATCGCTCAAATTACTCCTCATTGTTCTCATGGTTCTCCTTCTGTTTGGTGCGTGACTGGTATGCCTTTCCTGTCCCGTCCCAGGGGTCCTGCCTCCAGAGTGAGGAGCGCCTCAGTCTGCAGATTAATCTGTCGGCGCGTGGTGACCAGCCCGCTGACCTGGACAAGCTCAAGCCCTACGTCATTGAGCACATTTTGATGCTGCTGGTGGCCCCCACTGCTGGACAGGCTGCAGTAGGTGGGTTTGTTTGACCTGTCTGCCCCAGTGTCTAGGGGCAAAGTATTTGGGGGAATGTGACAGTGTTGCCCAGTGTCACTTAAAGATACCATACAGCTTCATTCTTACTGATTTGCCATTCATAAATAATATTTTAGTGTGGAAAGTGAAACGTTTAATTTCACACTAGTGTATTTCTGCTTCCAAAGCCTTCAGTCAAATGACCTCAGTAAGTGCCTTATCTTTTAGACCTGTTTCTGTGGTCGACCACTATCAAGTTTAAAAGGTTAATATAGTGATTCCTTTTTGACACTAGGGGTAGACGTAATGAAGCTCTCTGAAATTTCATGTGGCTGCTGTTTCGAAAGAACTGTCAGATGAGCGAAATCTAAGAAGACATGCGTTCTGCTTTCCTGGGCTCACTGTACAGAGTAACACACAGGCTGAAGATCAAATGACATCAGCTGCAGGTGTCTGCACAGCATTGTCTTTGGTGTACAATTAGCGTACATAGTTTTATCGTGATTGCTCACACAGGCTTTGTCTTTGTTGTTTAACCACAACAGCAAACCAAATCTGTGTTTCTAATAACTTCATAGTGTCACAGTTTCTACTTAGAGCATTAGACTCTTTTCTGTCAGCAGCAAAGTTGGTGTATAGTCTTGTTATAACTTCTTTGTAACACTGGCTTTGTCAAATTTTCATTTTAACTTTTATCATAGCTTTTTTAAGAAATCTGTCTCTGGTTTCAGCAAGTTCTCTTCATGACATATAAAGAATGTAGGTCAGATATAACTGTAAACCTGGAAATCTCTACATTTAGTATGTTATACTGTACATGTACACTATTTTTATTCATCTGACCTTTTTTGTTTTTTACAGGGGAACCAAAAATAGGAGTTTATATGTTAAATTCTGGAGGCAAGAAGCTCTACGCAAAGGTGAGGTGTTTATCATTTTTTTAATATTAATTTTGTATTCATAGTATGGATATTATCAGTAGCAATTTATAGGCTTTGACAAGTTTATTTATCTCCCCAGGACATGCATGTGCTATCAAAAGTAAAGGTCAGCCTGGAATTTAATCAGGTTCCTCTGAGACCAGAAGCAAAAAACTTCACTGAAGTGGCTACACTTGCCTGCAGGGGTTCATTGCCAGGCCACGGAAGGAAATGCAAAAGTCATATCAGTTTAAAAATTCTGGGAAACCGGACAACCTACAGCTTCCCTGGGTTACATATCACTCACAGGTAATGTTGAGACCTTTTTAGAATTAAAGCACCACTGTGGTTGTAGCTAGGGACAAGCACAGTACACATTTTTTTGCATCTGTTGAGATGATGAGAAGTCCATTACAGGAACTGGTAAAACACTAAAAGGCATAGGAAGTGTCATTAACATGTGGTACTGAGTATTGTGGTGTCATTTTGTTGTTGCCTTCTGCAGACGGACCGTGGGGAATTTGTTCAGCCTGTTCCAGGTGAAACAAAGAGATGCAGACCAGGTGGATCTGTGGCTGACGAACTCCCTCCTCCTGCCCCTCACTGTGATGAACGTCAGCCTCTCACAGAAGCTACAGGGAGTAATAAAGGTATGCACCACTGCCTCATGTAATGATAGGAAGCAGAACTGATTACAGCAAACGTTCTCCTAGTTTGGGAATTCCAAGTGAATTCTGACATGGGCAACGCATACTACACTGCACCCTGTTATCATAAGGATCCCAAGTTCAGGACAGGATTTGACACAAATGTCTCTGCCGCCTCCTCTCTGTCAGGTGATGAACTTCAGCGGCCCGCTGAAGGTTCCCCAGGGCTGCTGGCGTATCCTGTCCCTCCAGCTGCTCAGCAGGGCCCTGCCCTTCCACCAGCTGTCCACTCTGAGTCTGGATACCAGCCTGGGCACATCCCTGCACGTTCCCCTTTACTTTCACTCTTCTCCATTCAAGGTAAAATACCTACTCTAGTGGCTAGTTAGTAGTGTGTTGGGCTGGTGGTCAGTATGCAGGATCAGATGTGGTAATAGATGATGTGTCTGTCAGCAGGGGGATGTGGTGTTTGAGGCAGAACGAGAGTGTGGACGACCTTGCCCTCTCAGATTGTCTGAAACCGGTGAGACATGGCACCTCATGACCCCTTGTTTGAGAGACAGAGTCATAATCTAAGTCATATGAGGGTTTTTTTTATTGTTAATTTATTCATTTGTTTCCCTCTAATATCCCATCAGGTTGTTCAGAGTGGCAGCGTTCCCTCCTCCCAGATTTTTTCACCTCGTCCTGGGCTACAGACAGCAAACTGGCTGCTGAGCTCTGCTCTCGATGGCAGAGCCACAAAGACAAACTGCCTTGCAGGTCAGTCTTAAATGCAAAACATTGCTTACTTTTTCATGCTATTGTGTGTCTTATAATCCATCATTACACACCATTAACATCATTAATCATGTAAATCTATTTGTCTTCTCAGGTGGCCCCGACTCCCTGTAGAGACGTCCTTTCCTCTGGACTTTGGTGCTATACCGGTCAATGAGAGCAAGGTGGGAACCCCTTAAGTTGGTTTTTACATTATTTTTATCCTTGATGTTTAATGTAATTGACTTTTATTCTGTCGAGTTTTACATATTGACTTTGAACATTTTATTGCTGTAAATGTTAGTCTTACAAAATGTTTTTTCTTTGTTTTTTGTGTTGCGTAATTTTAGTATGTAAAGCACTTTGAGCTACATACTTGTATGAAAGGTGCTATACAAATAAAGCTGCGCTGAAAATATATTTATTTAGTTATTTTAAAGCTGGACTTACAATTGGTGATATTTGTCTGCAGCAAAAAGAAAACCTTTGTTTTTATTTATTTCAGGTGAAAACGTTCATGCTGAAGAATCCTTCCTCTTCAGTGGTTTCTGTAGAGATTCGAATCCTCTCCCGGTACCCTGCCCCCTTGGAGGCTCTGGACCTCCTAACCAAATGGTGCGCTGTCAAGAGAATATGTTAGATATGCCTCGGCTGTTTGGAGCATTGTACCTTGTTGCTCCAGCGCATCCCTCCTAATTGATTTGTCAGACTGTTTTCTCTGTTTTGATTGGCAGGTTTAATATCAGCCCCCTCTCTGTCAACGTCAGCACTACAGAGTTTTCTCTGTTGGTTTTTCCACCCAAGGTAAATCCTGAGAACACTCCTGGCAAATAAAGTTGTGCCACTGTGTGATCTTTTTCGTATTTACTCATTGTCTTTTGTCTCCCAACATGTAATACTTATCTAACATTGATTCATTAAACGCATGGACAACACCGTCGTCGTTGTTGTGGTGCTTCAATCTTGCCTATGTTGCTTTCCCTCCAAACCTTTTTTCCTGTCTGACTTTTTGATTGTGTTCAGGCGGGTGAGAATGTGGAGGACATAACAGGAGAGGGTGTCCTGCGTCTGCTGCTGCAGCCCTGGGAGGCCAGAGAAGTTGCTGTGGTCTTTACTCCCTCCGAACACAAACCCACCACTACCATTCTCATCATCAGGTACTGATTCATATTAGTAGGATGAGATTGTCCATGCCTTTTCAATAATGTGTATATCGTGGAGAATTTCATAGATCTTTTTCACAGCAGACATTTTCACTTAGTAGGTGTCATAGTAGCAAAAGTACAGGTGTTCTGTTCAAGTGTCCCAGTAAGCCATGACGGCGAGCCAGCATGCACAATACCAGGGCCCTGAAACCAAATTGGCTAAATGGAATAACCATCATTAAACTAATATCCAGGCATCTGCTATTCTGCTTAAGTGCATTGCAGTATGTTTTATCACATATATAACCCAATATCACAAATCACAATTAGCCTCAAAGGGCTTTACAATCTGTACGACATATGACATCCTCTGTCCTTAGACGCTCGATTCAAATAAGGAACAACTAACCAAAAAAACGTTTACCGGGGAAAAAAATGATAGAAACCTCATAGGTGTACAAAATAGATTCACAACAGAAGATCATCATACAATTATACATTTACAATGTAGGTTGTAAAACATAAGTGTAGAGGACGGATCCAGAAATCAAAGCACATACAATCATGATTAAATTTTGGTATATATAATTATGATGAAAAGTGTAGAATGTAAAATATAAGGGAAGAGGATGGATCCAGAAGGACAACTGAGCAGCTCCAGGTGATGCTCACCGAGCAGGACCTGAGCCACAAGCATGTGGAGTGCCATGTCAGTTCTGTGAAACATGGTCTTTGTTTGGCGTTTTTAAATGTGTTTCAGGAACAACCTGACTGTGTTTGACATGATGACGGTGAAGGGCCACGGGGCCAAAGAGCTGCTAAGAGTCGGAGGCAAACTGCCCGGCCCAGGAGCCTCCCTGCGCTTCAACGTTCCACAGTCAACTCTAATGGAGTGTCGTGATGGTGAGATAAATGTTTAAAACTAATATCACTACTACTACAAGTTTAGTGGCACATATTCACCTTTAAAAGAAAGGAAATCAAACAAATGGCTAAACTGTACTGCTTGTCACTCCCAGGCCTGCGCACCAACAAGCCGCTTTTCGCGATCAGAAAGAGTTTCAAGGTGGAGAATGCAGGAGAGCTTCCTCTGACGGTCATGTCAATGAATATAAATGGATATAAATGCCAGGGATTTGGCTTCGAGGTCTTGCAGTGTCACCCCTTCAGCCTCGACCACAACACCTCCTCTGAGATCACCATTGCGTAAGTGGAGTTCTAGCCTGCTTTATTGGTTTACAGCCGATTTTCTTTGTTTACTTTTGTCCCTTAATATTTGAAAAATTTCTGCATATTAGTTAGAGTTAAAATGGACAACGTTTTTTTTTTAAGCTGTGGCTGTGCTTGTGGCCACATCTCTTAACTCATTTTCTTCTTTCTCTTTTCCGAGTTTGTGCAATATGTCCTAATTATAGCTTCCTGTTCCTTTTTAGCTGTGACCAGCAGCTCTATAAGCCACCGTTTGGCAGCCACAGTTTTTACCCTAGGTGACTTTTGGCAAAAAAGAAATCTGTGTGTGTGTGTGTGTGCGTGTGTCCATTTCTTTACCTCTCACTGTCTCTACTTTCTCAGGTTCACCCCAGACTTCACCTCATCCTGGGTGATCCGGGACCTCACCCTGGTGACGTCACGCGGCACCTCTTTCCCTTTCACCCTCAATGTTACGCTGCCCCACCACATGTTGCCTCTCTGCGCTCAGGTGGTTCCTGGCCCCAGCTGGGAGGAATCTTTCTGGGTGGTCACCCTCATCTTCACATGGTAAGTACCTTTAAGTAATTGTTAGATCATTATTTATCCCCTCTACAAGACCTCTAGAAATAATCTGTGTTGAATACCGTTTGTCCAGTTAGTTTTTTTCCACAAAAAAATGTACTGACCTTGAAAGAGCTTAAAATCTGGTCCTTTTCCCGTCATTGAGAATTTAGAGAGTCTACGGACATGCAAATATGGAGATACCACATACTTTACGTTACACCGACCCCACTGTTTTAAACATTTTAAAACATTTCCAACATGATAACAAGCTTCTTCTTTTCCTTTCGGCTGCTCCCTTTCAGGGGTCGCCACAGCGAATCATGCGCCTCCATCTGACCCTGTCCTCTGC
>CM022472.1:8374706-8472312 GCA_011952105.1 Coreoperca whiteheadi | reverse complement strand
TCAACAGCACCGGTGGCGGTCGTTGTTAACCCGGGCCCCGACCGATCCGGTATGGAAGTCATTGTCATGATTCGCATTTTTAGTTTGGCATGTGTTTTACGTGGGATGCCCTTCCTGACACAACCCTCTGCATTTATCCAGACTTGGGACTGGCACAAGAAGACACTGGCTTGTGCCCCCCTGCGGTTGCATTAACATGATAACTAGCTAACACGATAAAATATAACAGCCACACAAACCACAAAAATCGGTTAAAAGTAGTGTGTTTATGGAGGGGCCAGTGATGGTCCTTTACTGATTTGAGGTGGATATTTTATAGAGAAAGATTATTCTAATCTTAGTTTAAATATTTAAAGTAGTAAATCATTATAGATATATGATCTGACAATATCTGTTGTATCTGTTTGTGTTACAGCTTCTCCCTATTTGGTGTGTGTCTGATGGCCTTCCATCAGGCTCAGTATATCCTGAATGAGTTCTCCACACCCAACATCAGGAGCAACCACAACTCTGTCCTGTCCCAGGATAACAGCCCTGTCAATAACATCACACCCAATGGAGTAAAGTATGTCCTGTGTTTTTTAGAGAATTTACTATTTGCGTAAAGACAAATACTGTAAGTGGATTTCTTTCTGGTGTTAAAATACTTTAATTTGTCTTTTCTGCGTCTTGTGTGTGTGCAGTAAAACAAAGGGAAGTTGTAAGAGCTATGTGGACACCTGTCACACCTCAGACAAAGGTAAGGGGCGTGGCTCTCCAGCCTTGGCCAACAGTAGTGCCCCACGTCCTCCATCCTCAAAGAGAGGCTCCTCAATCACCCCGTCCCAGCCACAAAAGAAACACAAGGTTTCACTCTATTACACCAAATACAAGTCCAGCTTGTCCACAGCATCGGCTGGTGCTGTGACAATGGAAGAAGAGCATGAAGACCTGACACCGGACCCTCCCCTGACCCCAGACCCTGATGTCTGCAACAACAACGAACCAGCTTTCATCAGTGAGCTGGATAAAAAGACATCCGCAGACTTTAAAGAAGACCCCCACACCACTATAGAAGATAGAGTGCCAGCAGCAGTTATGTTTCCCATGGAAATGTCTGCTGGTTTCCTAGAAAATGTCACATTGAGTCCTGGACCTAGACCAGGCCTGTTACTGTGCAGTCCTGTAGAGAAGAGCTGCACTGAGCACTATGCAGAGAAGATCGACTCTGAGAAAAGGGACAGTTCTGAGGTGGAGGTAAGGAAGATGCTTAAATGTACTATGCCAGTACAACTAAATGTTATGTCTTACTAATTGATTCAGGTACTTTGCAAAGTATATAATCTAATATCTTCCAATTAACAAACAATTATCATTACTTTTATTCTCTCTCCAGCTGAGAGAAGATGGCAAAGGCCAGAAAAAGAAAGCACAGAGCACAGAGACTGGCATTGCATCAGGAAATAATAAGGGAAAGAGGAGTCGCAGGAAGACAGAAAATGTCTCCAGGTAGACCTCACTTTACCTATATTTTCATCTATTAATTAATTTACATTTATTCTGATAAAATACGACGTGACACTGGTCTTTGTTGTGTAATATTTAAAAAGTGGAGAAAGAGCTAGATCAAACAGCAGTGAAACTAAATACAGCAGTGTTATTAAGCACCAAACCGTGAGGTAATGTGTTCTCTTTATTTCTGTCTGATTACTGCCGCAGTGCTCCCGAGCACAATGTGGTAGTGATGCCAGAGAGGGAGAAAAAACCTGATTGGAAAACAGTGGACCGTAACGTCAGTGGAACCCGCAACAGGAACCGCTGCTGCAACGGATTCAAGTCAGAAGCACCAAAGCCTGGACAGAGTTTTGAGAGCCCCCTCAAACAGAACGGTAGGCGTCCTCTTGACCTGTTACAGTTCCCTGCAGCTTTACTAACTCAACAAGACCCAAACGCTTGATTTTAATCTCGCTTGCCTTGTTGGCGTCCGGCAGGTGTGTGTCCTGCTCGTGCTCGACGGAAGTGCACTACAGAGCATCGCGGTGGAGTGTGCGAGTCGGGCTCGGACTCCGGCAGCTCGTCAGGCAGTGTGAGGGCCAGCAGAGGGAGCTGGGGCAGCTGGAGCAGCGCCAGCAGCATGGAGGGAGACAAAGACCCCAATGCCCGAACACATGCCTGCACTACCTCATCTAGAAAAAGTACCATATCTTGTAAACCCTCAACTATTAACATACTACGACGTTCCATAATTTTCCCACAACAAAGTGCATACTTGTTATGGAAAAAGAAGTAGACTTTAGCCGTAATTTTTTCACAGATAAGATGGCATTATTTTGACATTTGTGCAATCAGATTTCTGTCTTGTTGGTATTTACAGGGGACTTCATGCAGCACGCCGCCTACCCAGTAGACCGAGACTGCTACCAAACCATGAATACAAACTACAAGGCTGTCAGGTACCTCAGCAAACACACACAATCACCTGGATGCAAGAACTGGCTGTGATGTATAAGCCTCCACAGAAACATGGTCTTACTCGGTGTTATCTTTCTGCACTTTTTAAGTTAAATAACAAAGTAGGTAATTCATTTTAAAAAAAATGGTTACCTAAAACATAAGTAATGTAACTAAAAACTCCTAAAATATGGTAATTAAAAATATACAGTTATGTTGCACAGGGATGTTTTTTTTATCTATTCTGTTAGTGTTTCTATTGCCACAGAATAGGTTCATTTTGAAGACTGGATTAGATTTTACTCAGACTTAGTAAAATGTTTCTGTCTATTAACTTTGCGTCATTGGATTTTTTTTAAACCCGTTCCCTATTTGACCTGTAACCTTTGCCTTTTCTCTGTTTAGCATGAACAGCTTGTATCGTGAAGACCAGTGCCAAAGCCCAGATCCCACAGTGCCCAGCTTTGCCCCGAGTTTTGCTGCAGTTGCTGCGCGAGTGGACAGAAACATGGGTAAAGACATTCATTATAAATACATACTTGAAAAGCACATTCTGAAATTATCACCTGTCTATTCAACAAAAAAAGGCTTGTGTGCATTACACCAGATTTCTAATGGAAGGTTGTTGTCTGCTCGCTCAGAGCTGACAGGTCAGTATTTGCCTGAAGAGACGTGGTCAGCTCCATCCATCCCCCTCACCAATGAGTTCAGATACAACACCACCGAAGCTCTGCCCTACATACCTCAGCCAGCAACCACTGCGGCATATAATGGGTATGTGTGTTATTTATATAAAAAAATTTATCAAATGACAATCTGTACCGTGAAAGGGGTCACTTTGAATGACCAATTCAGCACCAAACAGCAGACAGACAAAGTTAGTGGCAAGCTGATGAAGAAAGTTGGACATTATTAAACAACCTGAAGAGCCAGATATTTTCCCCAGGAGTTGGTAAAGACTGAACCAGAGCTAATAAGAGAGTGAATATTGGACAGGAAAGTGACCCCAAAAGAATGCTTGTTAACAACAACGATGTTATGTTTGGCTCTGTAATTGAGAATGCTAGTGTAAAGTCTTGATTCACATTGGTGAGATGATGAAGACAAACGCAGTGATGATGATTTCTTTCCCTCCATGTTTCTAAACAATAACACAGAGTTCCTCCATGACGTTTTTGTTTAATTCATGAAATCACGACACATTACTTATTCATGTCATGTTTGTTTTTTGTTTTTTATTACAGTACTGTCCTATCACACTGTAGTTATGTCAGGTCTCTGTGGGCCACTTGGAGTGAAATCAGATTGAATTCCGGGCTGGTTACAGTGCAGAAGTATTTGTTTTACTGTCTTTTTATTTTTGTATTTTACACATCATGGGAGGAGAAGGAATTGTGTCCAAAAACTGGACAGAAAATGTGTGTGTTCATCTAAAAACTCGACTACTTCTTATGCCACTTCGCCCCTCTGTGTAAAAGCCATCTCCAACTGCTTAAAATAACTTTGTTAGTGAGCACATACTGTAGAGCTGTCCTTGGCATGGTAACTGCTACTGGTTTACAGTTTAAATAATTACCTTCACAGTTCTGCTGTAGGGTGCTTTAACTGTCCCTATTAAAACTAGATAAAATGCTTCCTTGTTTCCTACAGGTTTACGTGGAGTAGTGCCAACAGCCAGTGCAACAGTCCCTACACCTACATTGAAGAAAGCAACTACATAGGTACACCTTATTCAAGTAATATATTCATATTACACTTTATACTCTTAAAGGTGGGGTATGCGATTCAGGAGAAATCCAATACCATGATATAGAGCGAACAACAACACAGCAAGTAATGTAACTAACGTTAGCTGGGTTGTGGGTCAGCAAACTGTCCCTACAGTTGCTGCTGCGAAGCGAACAGCCAGAGAGGACGAGACGTTTCCCAGAGCAGCACAGCAGCTCCAGACAGCGACACTCACAGCTCACCAGCTGCTACAGCGAGCATCACAACAACAGCATATCTTGGCAAACTGGGAAGTAAGCCGAATGTCCGTGGGGCAAGTCATTTAACGTTACCTGACACATGAATCATGGCTGGAATGGTGCTGTGTGGCTCGGTCCGAGCCCTTTTGTTTGTTTAGCATTTACAGAGCCAGTGCTGTTTACAAAGACCAGAGGTTTTTTTCAGGACACACACTGAACGGGCAGCCAGCGCACCGTGAGGAGATTTAGTCTAAATTTGACAAAAAGACGTGTATTGGATTAGAATCGCATACCCCACCTTTAAGCGACATAGAATTGAATCACTTAAAACCGTTACTTGAACAAGCACTGACTGTGCTTCTTTAATGTTTCTCTGGATTCAAGTTCAGCCTTTGTTTGCTCTAATCACCTCGTAGGTAATGGAACATTTGCCAGTGGTTTTACCGGTCAGGAGGGCCAGAACGCACACTGCAGTCAGACCAGCTGGAGTGAGGAACAGCCTCAGGAATCGCCCTCAACCTGGGACACAGCAGCCTGTGTGGGCAGCAAGGTGATGAATACTAAACTCAGGTGTTTTAAACAAGATCAAGTGATCTGGCTGCCCTCCTGCTGCAGCTAAATATTATTTATCATAGTCAAGGGGACACAAATGATTAACTTCATTATCGATTACATCTGCAGATTATTTTCTCTCTTAATTATTTTGTCTCTATGATGTCATAAAATAGTGAGTTATAATTTCCGAGGGCCATCTATGTCTTTTTTCCGACATGTGAGAAACCAAAGAGAGTCAGTTTTTTCTGAACTGAAAATATATATGACACAAAAAAGCTTCAAATCCTCACATTTGTGGTTGTCATTTTGAACAACGGTAAACACACAGATACACTAAAGACACCAGTGGCTTCTGTGTTGTGACTCATATACTATTTAGAGGAAGTTATCAGCTCTTGTACTTTGATCAGTCTGCTCTCCGTGTCTGAGCAGAAATAAGGAACAGGAGTGTCTGGATTTAATAAACTCAGTCTTACTGTAAGTAGGTTTTTATAAACTTCTCCTTTTGCTGCTTCTCGTTTTTGCAGCGCTGTGCAGTGTTGCATGCAGTTTTTCTCATGTTATTCGAGTGCTCGAGTTAATTATTGGTGAGATGATAATTATCAGCAATATTGGTATCGTTGTGTATTTTAGCTCATATGCAAAAATACATTGCAGCAAGTAAATGTCCTGTGAGCTGTAACTGTATCTTTCGATATATATTTTTCTTGATTTTAGTCTAATATATTTTTGTGGACATATTAATTGATAATTTTTAACATTATACGTACTGTTGCTTTCATCACTAACAGTTTATTGTTTGTTGAGGGACGCTTGCAAAGAACAGTTTGTGTCCAAAAAACTGAGGTAAATGTTTGTATTAACAAATTGGCTGATATAATATTGCATTATTAAAGTGGCAATCCTTAAAGCTAGGATAGGTAATGTATTTAAGAACCTTTTTTTTTTTTTATATATATATATATATTTGTCGAAATTTTCTTTACATCCCGAGAGCAATCAATAAATGAAATGCCCTTGGAGAACACAAACAAAAAATTCCGGTGTCTGTGGCTGTCGCAGGCCTGTAATAAGCCCATCCAATCATTTCATTCAGCCCAAATGAAGGTGGATTTCGGGTGGATATTTTCAAAATCCAGCTAGCTCTTGCTAGTTTCTCCAACGTTACCTACGCTAGCTCTAAGCTCTCAGTCCTGGTTGATTTGGCGACACCAAGTTACTGGTCGCAACAGCAAATGCGATTACAAGTCACAGTATTCCGTAGGCACAAAACAAACTACTGACGTTTTATCAAAGAAGTCAGGCAATAATTGTCCTTTTTGCATCATTCTGAGAGAAACCGTGATCTGATTTTATGCTGCACACGGCATGAGTCTGCAAACAGCAAGGCACAGCGAAAGGAGTTATGTTTGAATTTACAACTCTCAAATATTGGTCTCAAAATTCCAGTCTCTGTCGGGCTTGATGGTAATACCATGAGGTAATAATTGCAGTAAGTGACGTTTTAAAACAGACATCAAACAATGAGGAATCACATTTTGTAAAAGGGCATTTAGTGAGTACTCTTCTCCACCGCTTCACAAAATGACTGCGCAATAAGATACACTTCTAAATTATACATGCAGCATGTTCTATCTATGTACTGTACAGCATCATGACAACAGACGTAGAAAACATTTGTGTTCTCGCATGGTTGAGTCAGCTAATGTAGGCAGTAAGTGTCGATGCTTTTAAGTTTTTATTTTTGTGGTATTTTTGTTTTCCTTTGAGAGTGTGACACTGTAGAAATAGACGGCAAAGAGAGCGAGTGGTAAGGCATGCAACAAAGCTCCCCAGCTGGAATCAAAAAGGGGACATTGTGGTTACATGACATGCGTCGTAACCACTAGTTTCTCCGATACCCGACGAGATGACTTTTTTTTTGCTGGGGATGGGGAGAAACTTTGCAGACTTTACTAGAGCGGGACGGTAATTTTATTTTAGCTGTAAAGGAGAGACGAGGTTAGAAAGCGGAGAAACGACAGCCAGGTCATCACTGCAGGGAACGGGCAGCCACAAGGGCGATAGTATCAGAGCACAGTGGCAGGTAAGGTTAGAAAATGTCATGGAAATATTAAACTGGGATTCAACTTCTTTTAGACAGCTTCGGACAGTAGCTCAATAGCGGTTTAAAAGCTAATATTATGTCTCTCTCCGTCCACCACAGCCATACTTCTCGGGTACCCGCAGCCTCTCCCCCATGTCCAGTCTGTTTGGCTCCATCTGGACGCCCCAGAGCCACTTCCAGCCTGAGCGATCAGCCCCGATGTCCCCCGTGTCCCCCATCACCCCGCCTCGTTCTCCCTTCAGCCGTGAGCCAGAGGCGAGGTGCGCGCCGATCCAGTACAGCAGCTTCAACCCGTTCGGCCCGCACATGAACCTGGACATATGGAACTCTTCCTCCAACCGCAGCTCTAACTCACAACTCTCCAACGACTCCGGCTACTGTGGAGATGTTTAAAATACAATACAAAATGGCAGACCTTAACAATAATTACAAACATATAAAACATTGCTATGTAAAAGAAAGGAAATAAAAATGAATGTTCTTTTATCATTAATGGGGAAAATGTGAATATTCCTTTTCTTTTATGTTTCCATTTTCAAACGTTAAATGTTGTGAAAGGTTAAGCATTTGTTGTATATTTTTCTAGATGTTTTGCAGTTTTGATCATAGAAAATAAAAAAAAAAAGGTTTTGTACTTGAAGTCAGTCTTTTTCTTTTAATTGCATAACGTAGTTTTTAACTTGTGTCTGTCTTTATCTGTCTACCTACCGGTCTGTTTGTCTTTCTTGGCTGCCCTCTTCGCCTGTTTGTCAGAGGCCGCAAGTCCATTCATCGCTCTTCATCTTTGTTTCATCCTCAGCTTTATTTTACACAGAACACACGCTCAAAGCTTACAGTGAAACACACTGACGTTTGTTTTCTGAAAGCAATGCCGAAGCCAAAGCAGCAGGCAACTTGCACCTCCCATGTTCCCTGCATTAATGTAAACTACAGTACCAGTCAAAATTTTGGAAACACTTGGGAATGTGTGTACTGGTACTGTACATAACAGACCACAAACTAAATATGGAAATTGAGTCTCGCATTACTTGTCCGCAGAAATGCCTCTGCACTGTGATTTTACATTAAAGTACTCAAACTTCCCAACAAGTTGGGAGGGCTTGCAAGCCACAGATTAAAAAAGAGTCGGGTGCAGCAGAAGCTCATTCTGCTTTTGGGTCAGGCTCCAGAAAAACTGGATCCTACATTTAGTTTGATTTGATGCTGTCATAAACAACATAACACAGACCTAACGCAGACCTCCACCAAGGCCAATAGTCCAGTCTTCTGTGAAATCTGCAAGCGCAGCCACTATATATGTCTGGGCATACTGTGTTTCAGAAACCATTAGATTTACAAGTGCGCTGTGGTTGTAACCACTGCAGACAAAGCCATATTTCCGGATTAATCTGAAAAAATCACATCCCTGGATGCTTATTTGTTACACGCCTGCTGCATTTCTACAGTGATGGTTGAGGTGGCTGTTAATGTTTTGTTGTATGTTTAGTCGCGGCGCATCACTTTTAATTAAGGAAAAGTTGAATGGGTTTTTCCTTGGCCCATGCTCCTCCCACCATGTTTGAGGAAAATCGGGCCAGTAGTTTTTCCGTAATCCTCCTGACAAACAAACGGCCTCAAAAACATAACCTCCTTGGCGGAGGTAAATAGGAAAGAAGAAAATAATTTCCCATAACGTAGCAACAAAATGTGTCTCCCTGCCTGGTAAAATGTCCCGTCTTTTAAACCCTATTCTCCAAATTTGAAGTGCAGACTTTCTATTAAGAACCAGATCCTTATCCTTATGATGCTTAGTTTCATTATTAATCAAACTGATCTTGATGTTTGAAATGGGTGGTTGTGGCGTTCCCCTTAAATGTCTACAACAATTAAAAGATTAAAAGATCTGGGGTGGAGATTTTTTAGTGGTCCTAGAATTTGTCCTCTAATCTGTATTTGTTCTCCAAGTATCTTTTTGTAAACAGAGTGTTGTTCTGGACAGCTAACTGTTGTTAGCAAAAAAACAAAACATACCAGTCCAGTGCTTTCCCCAACCAGATAGAACTAGTTACAGCCCTAGTCTTTCAATATTAATATAACTTTATTTATATAGCACCGTTCATAACAGTTAAAAGTTTCAGTATGCTTTACAGTAAAAACAAATAATAAAAGTAAATGAAATCCAATACATGAGATATAAGATATAAAACAATCTAAAATATTTACATCTGTTAAGAAAAAGCCAAAAGAAAATTCATTACATATTTCAATACGCATTCACACATCAAGGCAGTCACAACACCGAAACGTTCACATTAATGTTTTCGTCCTTTGCGTCAAGCGTTTGAGAATAAATATTTAGTTCAAATACGAGATAAAAGAGTGCCCATTAGTCGTGTAGCAACCTGACAGGAAAGAGGCATTTCTCTCTTACAGCTGCTAACCCACCTCGAGCCCTTCCTGCTGTTTTTGGTTCTGTCAGCTACCTGCTGAACTGTGAAACCAAACAAACCGACAACCTAAGTGTTGTTCGTGAGACTATGTAATCCAAAAGCTCTGCCAGGAAATGGTCATTTTATTTCTGTCACTCTACTTCCTAATGTGGTAGAGTGTATGAGATGGGGAAATAATTTGCAAACTAGAGCAGTGATACCAAACGTATAAATGATCTTTTTGTCCTTCCATGAGCGTGCCGAAGACGTGCAAGAAATTTCAGCTGTACGTAAGACACCGAGAGTCATCAAGGTATTTTTATTTATTGACTACTTTATTTTCAGTACTCTGTCATGCTTTATTGCTTTACAGTGTGCCATGTTCTGCTCAAGTAATTAAAGTCTCATCAGTGTTTTATTATAGACAAACTGTCAAATCGAAAGTTTATTACAAACCGATTCATTTTAAATGTGTTCAAATGACGCATTTAAAGTCAAAAAGGATTTTTATTTACATCTGGCTTTTTTTAGCATATGCAATTCCATTTGAAATACACATTCATTCATCATTTAGATACAGAATCAACAAAATACAGTTGAAATACTGAGTAGCAGTAATAGGGGACATATTCCAAAGGATAATGTCCATCAATCCATCTATCTTCTTCCGCTTATCCGGGGCCGGGTCGCGGGGGCACCAGTCTAAGCAGAGATGCCCAGACTTCCCTCTCCCCAGACACTTCCTCCATTTCTTCCGGGGGAATACCGAGGCGTTCCCAAGCCAGCCGAGAGACATAGTCCCTCCAGCGCGTCCTAGGTCTTCCGCGGGGCCTCCTCCCGGGCTGGACGTGCCCGGAACACCTGCCCAGGGAGGCGTCCAAGACGCATCCAAATGATAATGTAAACTTGAAAATGAAACATGTAATTCTACAATAGCATTATAATTTTCCACATAATGTATGTCATGAGTAAAACTTAGTGAAAATGCAACAATCCAAATTTCATTTTCACATACTTGTATGGACTTTCTATGACTATGTTAAAATGAAAATGGAAAAGCTGTTTGACATTTAATTTTCAAAGTGGTAGCCCGCTGTACAGTGGACAATATTCAAATGTTAATTCAAATTTCAAAATGAAATGTTAAGAATGTAACCTGATTTTCCATTTATGCAAGCAATATTTAAGTCAAAATGAAAATGTAAATTGAATCTTCTAACAATTGGAAAATGAAAATGATAACTGTATTTGACATTTAATTTTCAAAGACTTGACCTGCTATATATGGACAATATTCAAATGCAATGAGCAAAACAGCGCCCCCAGTCTTTTCAAAATCAATTTTATGTCACCGCGGTGTTTTGGAGTCAACTTGATAATGAAAATGCAATTGGTCAGTGCTCTCCTTCAGTTAGGACGTCACCTGCTCGAGCGTCTGCTGCCTTGCTCATGTGTGTAGTTCGTTTGTGGCAGAAAGGCGAGAAGGCGGCCGGGCCTCAGTGACTACTGGATTACTGTACAGAAACACAACTTTATAACTGTATTCATTGATTTTGGTGAAAAAGTATAGATATGGAGCTCTGAATTTGATGAAGTTACTGTTTATCAGGCCACAAATGAGACAAGAATTGGGTTTGAAAAGCGGGCCGAGCCTCACAGAGCACAAAAACACAGAACTTTATAACTTTATTCACAGATTTTTGCAAAACGCTTTCTATACGCTTCCATATTTAAGTATTAAATGAAAAAAATGTAAATAATATATCATTTCTTTTTAAATGTATTTATCACCTATGACGCAGGTGTTTACCATTTAAATGAAATGCAAGTATTAAACTCTAGGTAAGGACATCCTCATCGAGAGCTTGGGACTTGTGTCATTTATAACGGTAAAATAGATAAATATCTTGTCATTGAGAACCTCACAAATGTAATTTTAAACTTGTGTAATATTTGCATGAATCTGTACATGCTGACTCTGTCACACTGTCATGACTCACTGGGACACTTGAATAGAAAAGAGCCATCATTAATGTTATTAGTTGTACCTGTGCTTTTACCTACTGTGACAAGTCAAAATGTCTGTTATGAAAAAGCCCCATATTGCCCTATATACACAGAATGATGAATTCAAGTGTATTTCCCAGAATAATCACAACATTTCTCTGTGGTATAATTACCCAAAATGCCTTTGGGAAGGAAGTCAGACAGCATCTGTTTCATTCCCAAGGTTCATTTGCATTTTTTAATATTTATCTCAGATGATGTATGGGCAGTTTGATAAATGTGATCATGTGTATGTCAGCTTATTAACCGCAGCCAACAACTGTATTTTTTATTCTTAGGCTGCTTTGCACAACAGCTTGCAAGAAAAGGCCTGATGGTTGGTTTTCTTTTCTTTTGCGTTTTATAGGGACTCAAGATGAGAATCCTGACATTTCTCGTGCTTGTGATTCTGCTAACGCATCAAACCTTGTCACTCTCCAGACCACAGTGTCACAGCTGTGAACAAACATCCTGTAACTGCTCGAGAGGAAACCTGACTAATGTCCCTGCAGCCCCTTCAAAGCTCATCGCTGAACTCGATCTCTCATTCAACAGACTGGGGACAATAAGGAAAAATGACTTTGTTGCATATGCTAGTTTAAAGTCTTTGATCATGAATAACAACAGAATCAAGACGATCCAGGAGCAAGCATTTGTCCCCCTGAGTAATTTGGAGAAATTGGACTTGTCCTTAAACAGACTGGATACGTTGTCTCCTGGATGGTTTGAGAGACTTTCTTCTCTTCAGTACTTGGATCTTTTGGGGAACAGATATAACATTTTGGGTCACGGCAATCTTTTCCAGCCACTGAAGAGACTAAAAACCCTACATTTTGGAGGACCTCACCTTCGGTCTGTCAACAAAAGGGACTTTTCTGGCCTCAGTGGTCTTGAAGAGGTTATTTTTGATGGACAGAATCTGCGATTCTATGCAGAAGGAAGTTTTAGACAAATTGGGCCAATTAAATATGTAACGCTTGGCCTGAATGGTCCGTTTCAGAGAAATCCTGCGCTCGTAGCAGCTGTACTGTCTGATGTTGTGCACCCAAACACAACCCTGACATTCACTGACACATGGTTCATCACAAACAATCAAATGATCCCATTTAAAGTGGCCTTCGACGGCAGAACAACCAGTGTTATTTTAAAAAATATTAACATTACGTTTACAGCTTGTTTAGCATTTCTAAAACTGCTGTCAAACTCGAATATAACTATGTTTGCACTTGAAGATGCAAAATTCTTCTTAACTCATTTGGGTCACGTTACATATCCCCAGACCTTGGACCGTTTGGAGACCGTTGTCCTCAAAAACATTAATGTCCCTGAGTTCTATAGTTTCCCAGCTCTCTTATTCCTGCAACGTCTGCTGAACACGGTGCGTTTGTCTGTGCTAAACTGCAAGTTGTTCGCCATTCCTTGTGAACTATCTGCCGATCTCTCAAAGCTGGAGTATATGGACATCAGCGACAACATTTTTAGCGATCTGGCCCTTAGCGAAATGATGTGCAACGGCAAAGGTGGTTTTTTGAGTCTGAAAACCATCAATGTCAGCAGGAATTACCTGCAGTCATTCAACAGCCAGCTCTTCACCAAACTTGATAAGCTTGAAAACATTGACATGAGTGGAAATGTGCTTCATAGAATGCCTGAGACTTGTTACTGGCCGCCAAGTCTCCAATTCTTAAACCTTTCATCAACGCACTTAACAAAAGTGACCACTTGTTTGCCAGTGACTTTACACGTCCTCGATCTATCAGACAATGCCTTGACTGTGTTCCACATCGAACTCCCTTTTCTCACAGAGTTATACATCTCTGGAAACAAGCTGAGTAGTTTGCCAGACGGAGGTTTATACCCTGGTCTCGCATTTCTCTCCATTCAAAACAACAATTTACACACGTTCAGCAGTAATCTAAATGATTATAATAATCTGAAGCGTCTGGAGGCTGGTGCTAACACGTATGTCTGTTCATGTGACTTTGTAGCGTTCATGACAAGTGACTCCACGGATCATCGCGTCACAATTGGAGATGGATTCAAGTCGTACATCTGTGACTCCCCTGACGCCGTGAGAGGAGAGAGTGTGGTAGACGTGAGGTTGTCAGTGTTTGAGTGCCACACAGCTTTAGCTTTTTCTTTACTCTGCTTTGGCATGCTGGCAGTGTTTCTGCTCATCGTAGGTTTGTGTCACAAATTCAGCGCTGCGTGGTACTTCAAGATGACCTGGGTCTGGCTGAGAGCTAAGAGGAAGCCAAAGTTAAAAAAGGGAGAGCTCGAGTATGACGCCTTTGTGTCTTACAGTGAAATGGACTCTGGTTGGGTGGAAGCACATCTGGTCCCGGAGCTCGAGCAGGCCGAGCCTCCTCTCCGACTCTGCCTCCACAAGAGAGACTTTGTTCCTGGAGGCTGGATCTTAGACAACATCATGGACGCCATAGAGAAGAGTCACAGAACTCTGTTTGTGCTTTCTCAGCATTTTGTCAGGAGTGAATGGTGCAAGTACGAGCTGGATTACACCCATTTTAGATTGTTTGACCAAAACGACGACACAGTGGTGCTGATTCTGTTGGAGCCTATTGCCAAAGAGACCATCCCCAAAAAGTTCTGTAAGCTGCGGAGAGTCATGAACTCCAGGACGTACCTGGAGTGGCCGGATGATGAAAACCAGATCCCCAGGTTCTGGCAAAGCTTGAGAACAGCTATTAAAACACCTGAGACTGAGAATAGAATCTGACACTGACGTTGACCCTGTGGACTTATAATTTTGCATTTTGCTTTGCAGTTTCCTTAAATCTGTAACTTTTGAGAGCCTTTGCGTGTTATTTTCATTTAGATAAATGTAGCAAAGACCTAAGAATGGATTGTGTCAACAAAATATCTGTGGTCAGCTCATAAATTGTGTCTCCTCAATATTTGTTGTACCCATCCATTCATTCTTTAAACGGATCATCCCGTTCAGGGTTGCAGGGGCTGGAGCCTAACCAGCATGCACTGGGGCAACCCCTGTCCTGAAGGGCTAAATACCGCAGCAGATTTCACCGTTTAAAAGTAGTTGAAGGTGTCACATTATTCTTGTAAGATGAATTTATTCTGTAAGTATGCATTACCCATCACGTCTGATAAGGTACTGATAATCATTAATCCCATTTGAAAAAACATTTATATGAAATTTTAAGTTTGTACAAACTGCTGAACTACTGTTGTTAAATGTGCTAATTTCAAATATTTTTGTGTTTGTGTGTTAATTTCTCACATACGTAGAACAGCCTCCTAATCTTTAACCTATAAACAAACTGGTAACTACTAAAAATGATGAATCATTCCAAAACGTTCATTTCTGAAACATAAATTGAATCACTGTAGCTGGAAAGATTTTGCTATATGCTCTCAAATATATGTGATGAATTTCACATATAAGACAAATCTGTGTGTGTGTGTGCATGTGTGTCCATGTGCTTGTGTGCCTAAAAGCGTGTGTAATTCATTGTCAGGCTCTTGAGAGCTGACATATTGCCGCTATTGATCTTTAGTCCTAAAATCAACACAGAAGCCTGGATACTGATGACAGGCAGGCCAGGGGAGTCAGGGTGTCCTGATAACACACACGTACACACACAAACACACAAACACACATTAATGCTCAACATGCACATATAAACAGAAGCACATGCACATATTTACAGAGTTACAGATGTCTGTAAAGGTCAGTAAAATATGGTGAAGTGCAAAATTGTCTTCATGATTGACACGTTATACACATGCAGCAACACACTCTCAGCTGGCATTAGTTTACTTTATTCTGTTTTATCTGCAGTTAAGCAGTTAAACCAGCAAGACCTTTATCTCCCAAAGGCAACATGGCACTGCTCGACGTTGCTCGAGCGCACTGTCCTCTTTCTTCACACTCAACATCTGCTCATGTTTAGGATCTTTTGATCTGACTCTCACATCTTCCCCTAGATCTGCACTGTTACTCTAAACTACCAGCAGCCTTCTCTCTTCTCTTGCTGTCCTACTTTTTCCCCCCTCCTTCCCGCTTCTTTTCTATCCTTCTCACAGACAAAACATGAAACTTACGCAAGCAAGGCAGCCTCAAAATGAGTTTTTAAAGTGACAAACCCGTGAAGTGGGTGGGTTCCCGTTTCATGCGCTTCGGCGCCTCTTTCGCCATCTCAGAGGCTTGTCCACCAATGCCGAACATGTAAAAATACAGTTGTCATAAGGAGCTCAGTGCTTCCAAAGATTTCAAAGAATTCTGGTTAAATGTTGAGGAAATGCAAATAATAATCAATGATAATTTACTTTTGTAGCTGTAAAAACATGGTGTCTTGTTTCTGTTTTAGAGAGCTTCATTGAAGTGTGAGAACATGTAGATACAGAACATGCGAAAACCTCTTTAACAAATTAAATTTATAGAAACCATTTCTTGGGAAGTTTCTTTTGCATTCGAAGGAAAGGTCGCTTCTTCTGAGAAAGCACATTGGTAAGTGTGGACTCATTCATTTGGGTTTGTACGAAAGAATTAGGAAATTACAAGCGTAGTAGTTTTAGAAAGCAGAAGACCACAGTTGCTGCTAAAATCTTAATGAACTGACAGAGGTTTGTTTAAACCCCAGCGAATATTTATTAATTAATGGAAAGTTTACCGTCTGCATTTGTTGAATTTTACATTTGCTTGTAATATTCAGCAGAGACAAAAAGGGCGTTGGATCAAAAAGCAAACTGAAGGCAAGCAATTTTACTTGCTGGGAGCGATAAGTACAGTGTGCAGATCCTTTGTCTGATTCTTCTAATATACGCCCACGTGTTTTTACATGTTCAGCTGACCTGCTGTGCAACAAGTAAAAAGAAAACGTTAGAAATTAATTGAAAATGTGAACGCCGTCTCCATAAATACCATAAACGTTCCTAAGAAATTACAGTTGCATAAATGTTTCTTATGTTTTTGTGGAGGTTATTAGAAAGCTGTCCTACATTGTCAAAGTATTTTTGGTCTCTCTATAACTTTAAAGCATTTTTTTTGTGCAAAACAAGGGAGGGAAGGTTAAAGGATTCATTAGGACATTTGGGCAAAACAAACCATCCAAGTCAAGTTGTTGGGAAATCAAGTGTGTGTTAAGATATACCGCATGACTCTGAAAGGATAAGGGTGATATTCCTATATTTTCCTTATTTTCAACAAGGAAAAAGACCTCAACCAGTTCACAAGTATTGTCTGTGTAGCCAAAGCCTGATGTAACTCATCTGTGCCACAGAAAGGAAATTGGAAAGAATTGAGGGACAGACTAGCACATTTTTGGTTTTGGTCTTTTGATGAGATTTGTTGACTATAACAAAAACAGGAGATAATTCAAGCTGTTTCCTTTAACCTGACCTTTTGTAGCCTCCGTGGGAGTAAAAGCAAGGCAGTTTGTTGCTGGGGGGCACTTTGTTCTGCTCCGCCACCGGATCTATCGTTGACCCTGCGTCTGTCTTCCAACGGCCTTTACAGTTTTATATTTCTATTCAGCAAGTCAGTCAATCGCCACAGGCAAAACCGAAGGCGTGTCAATGAAGACAACGATTGGCAGCTTGGGAGGTTGGCGTGGTTGACTCTTGTGAGTTTGATGTCGTGTCCTTACGCGTCATTTGTAAAACATTATAGCACGTCATGTTTTTAGGAGAGCCATGTCTGACTAGGTTGTACTGTATCTCAGTCTGCTGATGACGGTTCAGAGTGTTCCCCTTTAGAAGTCAAAACAGCATATGATTTGATTTCACGCTCTTTTATCCTCTAACTAGCCTGATAACAGGGACGGAAAAAAGCAATGATGTGTGTGTGTGTGTGTGTGTGTGTGTGTGTGTGTGTGTGTGTGTGTGTATATAATAACTCTCCATCATGCCCTAGCAGAGGATCCATTAGCCTTCGACCCCCTCCCCGGTTGCCCAGTGATAAAGTAAACAAAGTGTGTTTGACCAATCCGGCACGCAAATATTTGTTCTGGAAGCTGCCTCATCCGACTGGAGACACACACACACACACACACACACACACACACACACACACACACACGCCTGCAGCCGTGTGCTGAGGTATATATACAGTGACAGTCCTGACGGTCCAGTATTACATATGCACACACACATACAGAAAAGTGGATCCATCAATGACCCAGGCCCGACTGTTCCTTGGACTTCAGCATAGATGCACCTGAACCAGGCAGCTAATTGCACTTAGGTAATAAAACGTTTCCTTTTTCAACCGATTTCAAATTTATATCCTGTCAGCAAACTGCTTTCCTATTTGATCCTTTCTTTTTCTCCTATGCAACTGTCTCGCCAGTTTTAATGATCCAACATGGCGACGGGCGTCATCAGAAACTTCCTGGCCCAGGCCCCGACTCCAGCCTACTTCCCCATGACTTTCCAGCCCTCTCCATGCCAGGAAGGCGTAGAGGAGATGCTGGAGGACAAGCCAGAGGCGAGAGAAGATGAAGACAGAGAAGCAGAGGAGGAGGAGGAGGATGACGAAGAATCTGAAGCTCAGGAGGAAGAGGAGGAATGTTTGGAGGAGGTGTTCTTAAACCCCGCCCACTCCGCTTTGGATGTGACCAAGCAGCTGCTGAGGTTTGCAGATCTCATCAGCCGCGACGTCCAGCGGTATTTTGGTCGCTGCTCTGCTGATCAAGACTCTTGTGACATCTACAGCGACTCGGTCTCCGTCACAACCGGCGGGCGTCTGCGTTACTATGACGACCTACTGAAAATCGCAAGAGTGGGGAGTCCAGAGGAGCAGGAAAGTAGCTCTGTGACTTGCGCTGATGATCAGGGAGTCGGGGTTGCTAAGGGCAACAGCGGTCTGGGGCCCCTGGCTGAGCTGTTCGACCGCAGGGGCCCGAGTCAGGACCGCGGCCGACCGATGATCAAGCGGCACCTCCCGCTCAGTTTCTGGACTGAGCCGATGCCCTGCTGCTCTCTGGTCGGTTTCAGTAACACGCCTGACGTCACACACACAAACGGTGACGCGCCTTCACAGGACAGCGCACACACAGACGCCAACACGCACGTGCACTACAACCCGCTCCCGCACCACGACGCACACGCCCTCGACAGCACGCAGCCGGACTTCAGTGACTTGCTGGCAAACTGGGATCCAAACCCGGAGCTCACGCACACACTGACGCAGGACACACACCAGCAGCATTAAACGCAACAACAACAAAAAAAACTTCATTCATGGCCTTTTCAACTTTGATATAAAGTTTAATTCAAAAAATGGAGAAAAAAAAAACAGTAACAAATGAGCATGTGTTGTGCTCAGCTTTGTAAAGGCAGCCTATCATTTACAAGTATGTGATGTTTGTTTTAAAGGGTCAGTTCACCCAAATTACAAAAAGCGAGATACAAGATAGATTTATTGATCACATTAAAGTTGTAAAACAAATGTTATGAACAAGCATTAGGCTATATATATTTTATATATCTTTACCTCTAGTGGTACGCAGTCATACAGACAGCGTGTTTTGTGAGTCCGGGTTTTGAAACCCCATACGATAGAGGGGACTGTAATTTAGGTTGTGGTGCTCACATAATTGAAAACTTACATTTAATTAATTCAACAGCAACTTGCCTTTTTTTCCAAAGACAGTGTTCCAGTTACTCTGGATAATCCCCAGACCTCACAGTGAACCTTGTTCACTACTGTTTCCTGAAGAAAGACCTCCAAACAAACAAATGCTCTGAATTATCCAGGGTAGTCGGGTTTCTCAAAATATACACTGTTACTCTGCAAAAACAATCCTCGTTTTATTTGAGTTATATTGGTCGTAATTAAGTCCCGTATGGGGTTTACATCAATGCAGTAAGAATATTTTAGGCTGTTTGTGATGCAAAATATAATTGTTTCAGGAACTTTCTAAAATCAGTATTTATTTTTCTTGAGTGACTTCCTCTGAAAATCTTGTGTTTGCTGATCTCTGATGGATTGTTGCTAGATGGATAACTTTACAGTTATTCCCAGTACCCGAGTTAGTAGCATTTAAAGAAATAAGAGGACGTTCGTGAGCCAGGGTCCGAGACAAAGAAGGGGGCGGTTCCGGCGTGGTTTGAGTGGAACCGTTACAAGACCCGGGGTTTCAGAGAGCCGCACCGGGCGAGGAGGCTGATACACCCCCAGAGGACCGCGACCACGCGTCGGCTCCGGATCCCACAGTGGTCGACTTCGATGAAAACATGTCTCACAGAGAGGAGATCCATCCGCAGAGGAAACAAACTGAGGAGCTTACCGTATGAAGCAGCCGTTTGGCATTCACCGTTTTGCAGGCTCTGAAAGAGACATTTGGTTCTTCACAAGGTAAGATGTCCAGCAGGCTCGGGATTGGAGCACAACAACGCGTTTAAGTTTACAGACATGTTCACCTGTCCCGAATAACTCAGCGCTGCTGCAATGTTTGTGTGTATTGCTGGGGTTGCAGTACTTGTCAGTGTAGAGGAATAGTAGTAGTTGTCAGAATCCTTGTAATATTTCCTTATTGTTGTGTAGTACTTTAGGATTAACAGCTGATAAAGGGCTAATGTGATCATATGTGTAGTGAGTTCATATAGTCACAAGTTTTAAATGGTAACATCTGAATTGTATTTCTTCAGGTTTGCAGCCTATGACCTCTTCATGCGCTTCTGGGCCTTAATAGAGCCCTCACTTGCCCTCTATGGTCAGTGTGATACAGTCACAGACAGGCACATTCACAGAGCCAGGTTCCACTGCACTACACTTTATTATAATAATAATAATAATAATAAGTCCCATGGACCACACAACACAACTTGACAAAGATCAGGGTTTATGGAATTAAAATATAATGTCACTTTTCATTTGTTTTGAACAGACTCAGCCCACAGATGAGATGTTCACGTTTCTCAACTACCTTGCACTGGGTTCAAAACAGCGTGACCTATGGAGACCAGAGTCAGCCGGATTATTACAACGTGGAGCAACTTCCTGTACACTGTGCTAGGGTCAGTGAGGATCTGGAGAACAGAGGAGAGCATCGGGGAGCATTTGCCAGCAGAGTTCAAGGACTATATGCAGACACTACAGTCATCCTGGACTGCACGGGGGTGAGGTGCCAGTGCCCATCATCACCTCTTCTCCAAAGTGAAGTGTTCTCTGCATATGTGCTTTGAGTTGCTCCTCATGGGGCGGCCACATTCATCTCTCCACTGTGTTCCAGGTTTTCTTGTTGATGACGTTGTGCCGTGTAAGATCTATAGGCCGCCATTTCTCTCTGGCAGATCCCAGCTGTCTGCCTGCGAGGTCAGGGAGACCCAGGCCAATGCACGCCTCAGGGTGCATGTGGAGCGCCTCATACGCCGGGTGAAGAAAAAACGTTCTTTGACACAGAGATTCCACTCCGGCTTTTTGGCAACACTAATCAGCTGTATACCGTTGAATGTCTCCTGACGAACTATGAAAACGGGCCTCTTGTAAAGGACTGGACAAAGAAGTAGCACTTACATTTAGTCAACTGGCAAACGCTTTCATCATCTGCTGGGCTTTTTTGAAGATGGAAGAGGTGTTAGTCTCCCACCGCCTCCACCCTCAACAAAGCCTAGCAGAGGATGTGCAGTGTCTTGAGGACAAAATGTAAATCTTCTAAATATCAATGATCTGTATATACTGACATGAAATCTGTTTTATGTTGTTCAAGTTATTGAATATTGGTTTATTTAAATAAATTCACTTTGTTCAATTTAACTAGTACTCAGATTGTTTTTCGGTCACCCACCTGTCAGTTCTGCTCACCTACCTTTCTCAAAATAACAATTACCGTAGTTTACACAAGACACCAAAGCACTCCAATGCTAATCATTTACACTGTTATTCATTTATACAATTATGGTATATATATATACACACACACACACACGTACATATGACATTAGTATAATAATATATTTATACATGAAATACAATAATAATAATGTGAGCTGGTGTAGCCAACGCTATAGTTTCAACTGTGTTTCCCTTACAGGGTTAGGAACTGTACTCCAAATATGTGCTCTTTCTATTTTGGAGGATAACAGTTAATCTCACCTAGGGTCGCACAGGATAACTGTGGTACATTCCTCAGGCAAATAAGTCAGTATGCTCATGGGAAAGGACAAGCGTTACTATCAGTGACCTTGTGGTTGTCTAGGTAACAGCCCTTCCTCTCTATCCGCTCTCTCTCTCTCTCAGTCTGGGAAAACAGCTTAAGGAGACAATTTAATGAACTACAGCTAAGGGTCAGTTCCATTTCTAGGGTAGCAAGCGACCCTACTTGGCTTTAGCCCCCTTCCTGTACCTCACCTGTTCACCATATTTCTACCTATAAGACTTAGGGGAAATAACTTACATAGATGGAGAATAGAAAATCTGTGTGTGGACAGGTTTTCGGCACTCTCTTTGTTGGCATGTGATAGGATACAGAGTCAACCAGAGGTATATTATTGGCTATATTATCAATGGAGCCACCTCACTGGGAAGGTCATAGTAGATTTCATCCACCCTGAGTGTAGAAAGTTCAGGCAGGGGCGAACTGACTCCTTTATACAAGTTGCTCCTATGAAAAAGACAAAGAAACAGTCAAAAATGGAGCTTATTGTTTGCATAAAGTAAGCTCAAGCATAATTTCCAAAGAAACACCTATGAAACACTACCACCTATATTCAGTGGGGCGCATTCCCCCAGATGTAAACCCGGAAACTAAAAACATTTTTGGCATATTTTTGGACTGAATAGGCGCCATCCTTGGGTCCGGTATCCAGGTCTTATTGTACATCTATGGCATAAAGCCCATTGAACCTTTGTGATGAGATTATTTTGTCATATTTATGTGTCCAGCTGCACAAGTGAAATTAATTTGACCTCCTTTGTTTGTGAGTCGGGGCGGTTGAGGCAGATATCTCAAAACCTCAGCACATTCAGTAAAACCAAAACAATCTTCACGGCCAGACTCCACTTATCTGGGTTAACTGACCCTTTAAAGGGGATTAAAATATATAACCATCCCTGGGCCAACACGTACCATGAATCTGCTGACAATTTCTTAAAGTAACTGGCAGCACTCATCTCCAAATGGCCCTCAAGTCCGGATTTTTTGCAAAACAGATTACTTACCTGTTTTTTCTGTTGAACAGTAGTGTGGATGAGCCGTTTAAAGGAGAGTGAGATAGAGGAGGGAGAGGTGAAAGCGTTTGCTGTAGTTTAAACAGAAATAGAAAGATAAAAGAGAAGCGTGAATAAAATCTCTTTTATTCTCGCTTCTCACGCTAGAGATCCGCATAATTACTGTGCAGTCTTTGCTTTTAGGTAAATGAGGGTCTGATAAGGCCCAGAGAGGAGGAGTGAACGATTAAAGAAGTATACACATGTACAGTACATGCTACCATCTGATGGGTGATGGGCTCTGAAAGCTAAAGACACAATGAAGAAAATAATCAAGAAAGAGATGAAAAGGGAGGAGAGAAAGATAAAGAGGTGTACGTGTGATGAGTATTGAAGTCTTAACAGTGGATCAGCCAGTTTTTCACAATTCCGAATCTACAGGGCACCATTTGATTGGTTAAGACTGAAGAGAGTCCCCCGCAGGCGTACCGTCTGATTGGATGAAAGGGAGGGCCAGTGAAATTTCGACACACACTCTCCGTCTCAGACAAATGAAGGTACAAAAGTGACACATGAATTGTGGGTGTCCATACCTGAGCGGAGTTACCAGAGCAGCGCAGACAGAAAACGGCAACATGAGGACGCGCACGCTTATCTCCATAACTCTGTTGGGCCTGCTGCTGTGGGCCTCCTGCATCCAGGCCGACGACACAGACGGCAACACTGACAAACAGACTGAAACACAAGAAGAGACATCAACAGAAGAGACTCCAGGAGAGACAGAAGTGGAGGAGGAAACCACAGAGGCACCAAAGAAAGAGAAAACCACGGAGATAGAGGAGGAGAACGATGTAATGGTTCTCCACATCAACAACTTTGCCAGAGCTCTCAGCGAAAATCAGCATTTGCTGGTTGAATTCTGTAAGTAGTTTTGAATTATATCTAATGTAGAAACAGTAAAGTGTTCACTGTTAATGATGAATAAACTCTTTTGTGCCCGATAGCTGACGTTAAACTATATATATTTTACGTTTGTGTTGCTTTTTTAGCACAAATAACATCAGTGACAACACATGTCGGGCGAAAATTGGATTGTCATCCACCAGTTTAGTGTTAAAAAGTGTCACAGATCTGTACTTTCCTAAAGAAGACTTGCAGATGTGATGGACTAATACAAAAACTAAAGAGTGAAATGAACATTGAGGTTCCTTCTGGATCTCGGGAACACAAATACTAAAACAAAGCTAAGAAGGCAATGAGATTAGACCGAAAGCTTCAGGAATAGCTAACTAAGTGGACCTTGAGTTCAGAAATGTTACCACAATATTTAAATGTGCAATGTAGAAGTTTTCCACCACTGCTCTCTGTTCTGGCCCCCATGAGCACTGAGGCGTTATCATACAAACGGGCATACACGTGGCCTCTGCTGTCCAGATGCTGTCTCGGTTCAACTCTCCCACAGATGAGCTCAGCAATGCGAGTGGAGAGGTCGTGACAAGGAAAAGCGCAAAGGGGATGAAGGCTGAGCCCAACTGCCACTGTTGCTATCAGCAGCTCATTTCCATGTGTAAAGACTGGGCATGTCATGCTTATAGCAACAAAGAACTGGCAAGAACAGGCCTATGGAGTAGCTGCATGTCTGCTGCTTTGAACCCCCCCCCCACCCCCCCGTTTCATTTTCAGTATTTCTTCTACGTGGAAACACAGTTAAACTCAGTCCCATGTTGCATAAAGAGATTAACTGTCCGTGTGTGTGTTTGTGTGTGTAGATGCTCCCTGGTGCGGCCACTGTAAACAGCTGGAGCCACTTTATGCAGAGGCTGCTGGGAAGCTGAAGACGGAGGAACCAGCGATGCGTTTGGCCAAAGTGGACGTCACAGAGGAGAAGGAGCTGTCTGAGGAGTTTCACATCGAAGGTTTCCCCACTTTGAAGCTGTTCGTCAACGGAGACCGCAAGAAGCCCGTTGACTACACTGGTAAACATTCACAGGGACACACACGTAATGTACATTTAGCAGACCAAAGCGACTTACATTTGAAAACATTCACAAACCGAAGGCGCAGCTTCGGGAGCATTTTTGAGGTTCAGTATCTTGCTCAAGGATACTTCGACGGATGGGGATCTGAGGGATCGAACCAACAACCTTCCCATTGGCAGGTGACCGCTCTGCCACCAAGCCACAGCCGTCCCTGTAACTGTAGACTACACTGTTAAAGGTCCAGTGTGTAACATTCAGGGGGAGCTATTGACGGAAGTATGTTTTCATTACTGTATAGTCACCTGGAAATAAGAATCGTTGTGTTTTCATTACCTTGGAATAAACCCTTTATATCTGCAGAGGGAGCAGGTCCCCTTCCACTGCTTCCCCTTGTGTGTGTGTGTGTTTGTGTGTGTGTGTGTGTGTGTGTGTGTGTGTGTGTGTGTATGTTTATTACCTGTTCAATGCTGAACCAGTCTGGCGTCTTTTATATGCCTTAAGTTATTTGATTGGCTCAACCGTTTTTGTGTCTTTTGACTGTGCAAATCAACTGTATTTTATTTTATTTTAATTTTATTATATTTTTCTTTTAAGATCTGATTAAGTAAATAGTTAAACTTTTTATGGGCGACGTGCTTATTTGTTTCCTTCCAGAGAATTAGATGAGAAGATTGATACCAGTCTAATGTTTGTGTGCTAACTATGAAGCTTTACCCAGGAGACGATTAGCTTAGCATAGCTAAAAGACTGGAAATGGGGAAACACCTGTCTATTAGCACATGTAATACTCGAAGAATACATTGTTTTTAAGTCTAGGGAAATTAAACAATTAACAAAGAAGTGGTCCAGCATCAAACCCCCTGTAAAACCACAATGTGTCGTTTCTTAAAGATGTAAATAAACGAGATATAACATGTTATTTGGTGAGCTTTAGAGGGGCTGGTGTAAATATTTGTTTAACTATGGACAGGGCCAGGTTAGCTGTTTCCCCATTTCCAGTCTTTGCATTAAGCTAAGCTAACCAGCTGCCGTGCTGTCACACTTCTCATTTAACTCACTTTCTCTCAGCAAGAAAGTGAATAAGAGTATTTCCCAAGATGTTGAATTCTCATCTCATTTTCTACCGCTTGTTCCCGTTGGGGGTCGCGGGTGACTGGAGCCTATCGCAGTGACTTCGGGCCTTGGGCGGGGTACACCCTGGACAGTGGCCAACTCGTCGCAGGGCTGACACATAGACAGACAACCATTCATTCTCACATTCATCCTCTAGGGGCAATTTAGAGTTATCATGCAGACTCCACCCAGAGAGATCATGTGACGTTGGTCTGGTCCGGGATTCGAACCCACAAAGATGTTGAATTATTCCTTTAATTAATAAAATGAAGCACCAGTAGGCCTAGGTGTATATTTGAACATTAGACCAAACCACGCTAGCTGTTTCCAGTCTTTATGCTACACTAAGCTAACCATCTCCTGGCTGTAGCTCAACAGTTAAAGCACAGACATGAGAGTGGTTTCAATATTCTTTAACTCTCAGCAAGAAATTTCCCAAAATGGCAAATTATTGCTTTAATTAGTGAAATGCAGCGCTGGTAGTGTTTTAACTATGGAGAGAGCCACGCTAGCTGTTTCCCCCTGTTTCCAGTCTTTATGCTAAGGTAACCATCTCCAGGTTCAAGCTTCATACTTAATGTACAATGCTATCAATCTTCTTATCTAACTCTCTGCAAAAAAATCAAACCAATAAGTGCATTTTCCAAAATGTCTTTTCCTGCTCTTTTACAATATATATATATGTGTGTGTGTATTTGTGTGTGTTTGTGTGTATGTGTGTGTGTGTGTGTGTGTGTGTGAGTTTTCCCTACATGTTCACAGTTTGCTGTGTTAACATCATTCACATAGCTTGGCCTATTTGTCTGTAAACTTGTACATTTATATAACCAACCTGATTTGAGCTATACTGTTACTTTTGTTTTCTTTTTATCTTACATGGTGGTGCGCTAGAGCAGCTGAAATAGCTCTGACATGACTTGACATGAATTTGTTTGTGGTTGTATGTGTTTTCCAGGTAAGAGGTCAGCAGTGGGAATAATCCGGTGGATGAAGCGCCGCGCAGGCCCTGGTGCTCCAGTGCTCGACTCTTCAGACTCTGCAGCTCAGTTCATCGATTCCCATAACATCAGTGTTATAGGATTCTTCGATGTACGCTTATCTTTTTTATCTGTCCTTACTAATAAATCATAAAACCACATATTTATATTTTGATTTATATTTATATTAGGATCTGGAAAGTGAGGCGGCCAAGTTGTTCAAGGAAGCTGGTTTGGATATGACTGACACCGAGTTTGCTGTGTCAGCGAGTCCTGAGGTTTTCCAGACGTATGAAGTAAAAGCCAACTCAGTGGTGCTCTTCAAAAAGGTGCAAACATGTTATGATACTAACTGAAAGGTACATAGTCAAGGCAGATCCAAGGTACAAATAGCCGTAATGATGTTAGCTTTGCTACCATCTAGTGCCTAGAGTTAGGGCATGCAGTGTTTTCCTTTTTGTTGCCCGAATGTCCTCGCAAGGATAGAAAGGAACTTTAGATTTAGGGCTTAGTTTAGAATAAGGACAAGGGTAAAGTTAGGTTTAGGGTTACATCTGGCCTACAGGAGAAGGTAAAGGAAAAAATTAGGCCTGTACCTACGGTAATGATTATTTTTGTTATGAATTAATCTGCCAGTTAATATTTCAATTAATTGATTGATTGTCGATAAAATGTCAATAGGAGGAACAGCCTGGACAATTTCTAGGACCCCTTTAGAAATAAATTCTAATACATTTTAGTGTTTTATCCTGTGTCATGCTACAGTTTTATGCATAACAACTTGTTTGTGTTGCATACATAGAAGGATTATTGAATGGGCCTAGGGTCCAAGGGGTCTGGGGGCCGCTGGGTCAGAGCCTCTATTTTAAGTAACTGTTAACACGTCTTGTTGGAAAGTCAAAACAACTACTAAGAGACATAAAACGAACACAAATAGACAATAACTGACCAAAAAAAACCACAAAATAACAACAAACAACGCAGCCATTGTTTGTGTCTGTTTCAGGCTGGGTGTTTACTGTACCAGGGGCCCATTGTCTCATAATCCAAACACAAACATTTCGAATTTTCTAAAGATATAACACAGAGAAAAGCTGCAAATCCTCACAAATGAGAAGCTGAAACGAGCAGCTGTTTGGGTTTTTTACTTGATATATGAACGACACACCCGGACAAGCAGAAGAAGATGGATAGATGGATGGATGAATGACACAAATTAAGCAATATTCAAAATTGTTGTTGTTTAATTTTCTGGAGAATGACCTAATGGATTTATCGACTCATTGTTTCAGAACTAGACTAGATTAGGCGGTTAGGGTTAGGTCTACCGAAGGTGAGTAAAACAAATGTGTTTGTGCGTATGTGTTTGATAGTTTGATGATGGCAGAGCAGACTTTGCGTTCTCAGAAGTAGGGAAGCTGGACAAAAATAATCTGACCACCTTCATCAAGGAAAACAGCCTGCAGCTGATCATCCCATTCAGCCAGGAGGTAACACACACGCACACACATACATGATTAGAAAATTCAAATTAAATGTCAATGTATATAGAAACTATACAGTGTGTGTCTGTTTTCAGACTGCAGATAAGATCTTCACCTCTAGCATCCTCCTGCACAGCCTGCTGTTCATCAACTCCTCTGTGGAGAGTCAGACAGCCCTGGTGGAGGAATCCAGGACTGTTGCCAAAAGGTTCAAGGGCAAGGTAACAGTCTGGTGTGTGTGTGTGTGTAGGAAAGTGTGTCTTTGAGAGAAAGTCAGTGACAGAAAGACATACACTTAATTTAACCTCGTTGTCTTTGTTTTTTATGTCTGGCGTGTGTGTGTATTATGTAGATGCTGTTCATTGTGATCGATGTGACAGAAGCCCTCTCTCATGTGCTGAAATACTTCGGCGTGTCGAAAAACGACGCCCCCACTGCGCGCATCATCAACATGGAGACGGGAAAGAAGTTCACCATCGCTGCTGGGGATCTCACAGCACATTCGCTGCGACAGCTGTGCCAGGAAGTTGTGGATGGCAATGCCACGGTAACACACACACACACACACACACACACACACACACCAGCATGCGCACGTGTCGTATTCAGTCACGCAGCAGCATCACACCCAATAACTTGTCTTGTTTTGCGGTGCAGCCCTACTATCGGTCAGAAGAGATCCCAGAGGACTGGAATAAAGGACCAGTCAAAGTCCTGGTGGGGAAGAACTTTGACTCTGTTGCTCTGGACCCGACCAAAAACGTCTTTGTGGAGTTCTGTAAGTCCGTTTGCCCGCCTGCGTGAGTGTGGAGTGTAAAAACTCAAACTGTAATTTAGAAAAATCAGGTCATCGTTTATCATCAATTTCAAATTTCTAGTTTCTGCTTTCAAACTATTTCAGACCATAAAATAATTAGATCTTGACTTAACTGAGTTCAATGAATGTCCTGCTCAGTGTTCATGAACTCACCAAATGACGTTTCTTAAGAAACACTGGATGTGTCTGAAAACACTCCCTATTTGCTACCTAATGGACTGTGTCACAGCAAAGTTAGTACTGGTAAAATGTTTTGTTCTTAGGTCTGGGGGATTTAATTGCCACTAAGCCTTGCTGCTGTATCAGCTTCTAACAGGCCACAGCATATACAGAATGCTTTATCGCCAACAACAAGAAAGGACGCAGGCTTTACCTGAACCCTGCTGAGCTCGTGCACTGAGCACAGCATTAGTTTCACTTCATTTAGCTTAATAAATAGACGCAGACAGAAACTAAACCAAGATACTTCAGGAATGAAGGTTATTATTCATTTTCCATCATGGTCTCAGCGGTTCCTCTCTGCTTTCATGAACAGGACACCTCTCCCATGCGTCCATCTCTACTCTCCTCTCTCCTGGGTCTGTACTCGCCTTCTTGAAGCTTGGCAACCAAACAAAAATGACAAACAACAACCTGTGATGTGACCACCATATTCACTTTCCCGCCATTTGATTTGCGTGCACATAAAGAATTCCCCTAAATATTCTTGCAACAAAGGGTGTACTGTCCGTAGCATGAAGCCGACACAACATTTTGTTAAAACTCCAACAATTCTTCATCTTTTCTGGATGCACAAAATGATTAATCATAAGTGTTTAAATTTACTTTTATTTTACGTTCCTTTTGTTGGGAGTACAAATGAGTAAAGAAGGGACTGATTTTGGATACAGCCAGTGAGCTTTTGGTGCCTTTTCATCATAGGGGAAATACTGATATTATTAGTTTACGACTTATAAATATCATTAACATCAACATTCAAGTCATAGATATGACTTGAAAACTTGGATTTGTCTGAAAGCCATCTCTCTAGTCTGAAAAAGGTGGAGTAAAGCAGGAAAACTGTTGACATAACTTAAAATGTTTTGCAGTGTAGATGTTCGGAAACCGCTGATACTGTATAAAACCAGTTACCAGATGTGCCCTTTCATCTTCTAACAGTGTCTGTGTGTGTGTGTGTGTGTGTGTGTGTGTGTGTGTGTGTGTGTGTGTGTGTGTGTAGATGCTCCATGGTGTGGACACTGTAAGGAACTGACTCCCATCTGGGACCAGCTGGGTGAAAAGTACGCTGACAATGATGACATCATCATAGCCAAGATGGATGCCACGGCCAACGAGGTGGAGTCTGTTGTTGTTCAAGGATTCCCAACACTCAAATATTTCCCAGCTGGTGGCAAAGAGGTAAACGTACTTACACACATGTCCAGCTTCACAAGCTCTACACACAGACGTAACGTTTAGTACGATTTGTCTTTTGATTATTTCTCTCTTCCATTCATCCTTTCCTCCAATAATTTTTTAATCTTTTCTGTCTCTTCCTCCTTTGTCGTCCTGTAGGTGGTCGACTACACTGGAAAAAGGGATCTGGAGACCATGTCTAAGTTCCTGGATAATGGAGGCGTGTTGCCTGAGGGGGAAAGCGAGGAAGAGGAACATGAGGATGAGGATGAGGAGGAAGGCGAGGAAGGTAACGACGCTGGTGATGATAGCAAGGTTTGTATTTTTAATGCTGCTTTCTACAGTTTTCTCCATAATGTAAATCTACTCCACTCATCTCCCATTTTATTTTTCTCTCTTTCAGGAGACTGATGAGTCGGCAGAGGTACTGACAAACAAAACATCTAAGGATGAGCTGTGATGTCACTTCAGTTTCCAGCCAATGAGGATCAACCTACCATCTTCCAATTTTTCTTATTAAAATTAATTTGGGTTACAAACATAAAGATGTTATTAGACTCTTTGTGATCTTTTCAGTGTGTCGAAAAACATAAATAAGTAAGTTGAACATAAAAGGCAAATCCACATGTTTATGAGAAGCAGCTACATGTACCATGAAAGTCAACATAATCACAACTTCTGCAGGTCGGAAAACAATTAAGAGGGGACGTTATGCAGAGAAGGAAGAGGTTTAACATTGATGGTGAAGAATGACAATGCTCAGAAGGAAGTAGATTAAAAGATAGAAATAAAGTTGTGTTTCTCATTCCTTAGTCGACAGGGCCGACAGGCAAAGTGTCGTAAATAATGATAGACTCATCAAAGGAGGTGCATTTTCTGACAACATACTGTAGAACATTACAGACTGAGAAAAAACAATAAATAGACAGAAATAACATACAGTCTTAATATTTATGTCCGTTAATTAACAAGAAGTACCGTAATTACCTAGTGTGAGTGCCAAGATACAGTCTAACATTGTCAATCGGCGCTCTTTGTGACACTGTACTTGCTAAATGCTAACATTAGCTAACGTGCTCACAATGATAATGTATACCTTCTCAGTTTAACATGTTAGCATGATAACAGTTGCTAGTTAGCACTTAGCACACAGAGCAAAGGCTGGTAGGAATGGCATTAGCAAAGTATTGGATAAACACACATTTGAACCTGATGATGATGCTAGATGAAAGGCCAGGGGATTTTTTTATAAATCATGCTTTGGGGACCATGAATGTTTGTACTACATTTTGTGCCAGTTCATCTAGTAGATGTTTAGATATTTCACTGAATAAGTGAAAATTTTAACCAGCTTGTGGTGCTAGACGAAAAACCCAGAGGATCACCAATGTCATTAGAATTTATCCTCTGGGGATCATGAATGTGTATGCAAAACGTCATGTCAATCCATGTAACAGTCGTTGAGACCAACCCGACCAGCAGACGAACATTCTCTAGAGCATGTTTGCTTACTTTCAACTGTATCATCCTTCTGGAAATTGGCTTAAATCCTACAAACAAACCATGAACATTGTCACATTAAAGGCAGAATGAGTAGGATTTGTCAGTTGCGGTTTGTAAACACAATGTTCAAAGTTGGCCCTTCCTCACCGGCTCAATTGGCCCTTTTCCACTACACAGTACCAGCTCGCCTCGCCTCGCCTCGCCTCGCCTCGACTCGCCTCAACTTGCCTTTGTTTGGTTTTCCACTGTGTAAAAGTTGTACCTGTACCTGCTTCCAGGTACTTTTTTTCGTTTCACCTCCGGCGAGGTTGAGCGAGCTGAGGCGATACTAAAATGTCACATGAAAACACGGCAGACTGCTGATCGGTCAGAGAGAATCGTCACTATTCGCTGCGTCATCATTGCACGCGCCAGACGGAGTATCCTGAATTACCCCGCCATTTTTAAATAGTTTGGCCAGAGATTGCGTGATATACCCATTACTATTATGGCAACTCTGGATAATACGCAGTGGTCAAACGAGGAGGCGCAGACTTTCCTTTGTTTGGTTTGTTTGTGTGTCGCGTAGAAGATTACGTCACAGTAGTTTTCTGCGGGGTCGCTATGACGACAAGGTACTATTGTGTAAGTACTACATGCAATGGAAAAACTGAGCGAAAAGCGAGCCAAGCCGAGGCGAGTTGAGTCGGGTGGAGCTGGTACTGGTAATGGAAAAGCGCCAAATAACACCAGAAGCGCATGCTCAATGTTGTATATGAACTGCCGTTGCTGCATCAGTTGTTCAACATTTTCTTTTTATTCATCGTGAATCAAACAGTGTTATAGGAGTGCAATACTAAATCGGAGAAGAACCCATATTGGTTAAAACTGTATGTTTTAGCTTTCACGTTTTACATGGGATCAAATGGTCCAAGCACAATTAAAGAGGAAGGAGGCATGTGATTGGCTGAAAGGCAAAAGTGTGGCGACAACCCCACTGTCATAAAATGTGACACTATGAAATGAAAAATGTTATTGGGGGAAATGTCATTATGAAATAAAAACAAAAAAAGGACATTTTTAAATAAAAATGAACTCCTATGAAACTCAACATCATGAAAATAAGAATGATGAAATAACATTTGAATCACAATAAGTTGAGTTTTAATGTTTTCTTTAATTATTTCACAAATTATTATTTCATTTATATATTTGACACAATCTATTCAAGTGATTATGAATGATTAATTCATTAATTTAATAGTGAACACTTTGGGGCACCATAGATTACAGCTAGAATTATATGTGTATTATTAATAATTTATTCAATAGTTATATACTGGCTATAGGCTAAATGCTAAATAGGGGTGGTAAGAGTAAAAATTTTGCTTTTTTTTGATGCCCTTTATTTAACTTTCACCATTCCAAAAGAGAGTGAACTACTCTTATTGGACCGCCCTGTATAAATAAAGGTTGAATGAATGAATGAAAAAGATTTTAGCACAACAGTTAGGGATGCACCGAAATTGTAGCCTCGCCTTTCCCACGCTCCCGCCTCACTACAGAGCATGTAGGCGGTTTGGAAACACTTTAAAGTTTCAGATGAGGACCGTAAAGTTGCAATATGCAACATTTGCTCTGCGAAAGTTTCAAGAGGGGGTTTGAAAGCAAAGACCTTTTCAATAAAAGGTTTGATACGCCACCTAAAGTCACAACACACAACTGAGTATGTACAGTACCGCCAAACTTCTGTTTGTGCACTGTTGTTTTGTATAGTAATTTAAAATTTGAAGTTAAAAAAAAGCAGCAAGAATTTTTTATGTTACAAAAAGAACTTGAAGAATAATATATTTAGTTTTGTTATTGTTAACACAATTATTGCCTTGTTATTGCATTTTTTTGTTTTCAATAAAAGTTTATTTAATACAAACAATACGAAAACATTTTTTTAAATAACTTTTTTAATGAAGCCATTTTTTGTAAGTGCATCCAAAACAATCAGGTTACTTTTCGGCCCAGAATTTTCATTTCGGTGCATCCCTAATAACAAAAAGAATATAATAAAGAACTGCCATGCTACCTTTTATGAATGTAAATATTGTAAATACTTGGTGATTACTGTATTTTTGTGCAGCATGTATAACTACAAATACTCACAGGAAAAGTCATTTTTCTACTAATCATTTCTACAAAGCTCTTATTTTGTGATATTCCTTTTTGCTTTTCCTTCAGACAATTACTGCATTGTTATTCAGTAAATACTTTTATATTCATATTCTTGATTCTTTTTTATTTGTTGATAAATAAAGTAATGTATATATGCTGAGCAAATAAAGTGCTACCAGAGAATTAGTTTACATTTAGGAAACAGGTGAAACAAGGTGAGTTTGTACAGAAACTGGTGAAGAGGGTTGGTTTTCAGTCTGTGGAAAGTAAAATATTTCTAATTCCAGAGGAAACAGGTTCAACAGGCTGTGAGGTCACGACAACGTGATAAGTGTTTCCTCCTGCTAGCTGTGCTTCCTCATTTTTCCAAGGTAAGACCACTGCTCTGATATATCTCACACATGACGCTGTTGAATTAGACAAGGAGGACACGGTCTACTCTTTGAAGGCAATATTTGGAGTTTGTTTATGTCGGAGGCAGGTCTGTGCCTGTTTGGATCAGCTTCCAGGGCTTTTTAATGTATCTTGTTTAAATAAGAGAATCGTCCCATGTGAGCTAGAGTTACCTGGCTGCATTCAGCAGGTGTGTTTAATGGCTGATGCAGTTGGTTTTAGGTGACAGTATTGGTATGAAAACACATCTTGTGGAGAAGCAGTGAAGTGCGATCACATGATTCAGGATTACCTGCGTTCAGTGCCACATACTCTAATGGCACTGTGTTATTTTGAACCGATGGTAAGTGTTTAACTGAGCATTTGAACTGAATATGACCCTTTTACAAATGTAGATACTTAATCAATTTAATAAGAGTAAAAATATTTAGAAGTGTCGTTCTCTCTGAATCTACTCTATTTGCGTTAATGTATATATAGCGCTCTGGATTTTAAGATTTAGGTTATTCTATACAGTAATTTGAAGGAGATGAAACTGACTATATTTTCTGAGTGATTTTTACATTTGAACTTTGAAGGTAATTAAGAATAATGTAGTATGACAATGTCTTATACCAACGGCATATCTACTTGTTTATCTACTACACTGTCATCCTGCAGTGTGTGTGTGTTGTTCTGACACTGTCACTTTAAACCTCTCTTGCTCTGGTGAAAGTTGGTTCAGACTGGTCTCAAGCGAATCTCTTTGTGGTTTATGTAGTAGAGGAGGTGATACCAGCAACTCCCACAACAGAATCAGAGCTGCAGATTCGACTGAAAGAAATGGGACATGTGACCAGCATCGCACAGCTTGAAGTACAGAGAGACTAAGAGCTGAGGTGTTCACAGTACCTACAGTATTTAGAACCTGAATGACTTGTGTTCAGTGTCCTCATACATGCTGGGCTGGTAAAAAGAAGTAGTGTCACCAGTCAGGAACTAAATTCAGATGGCATTAACAATACAGAACAGTATATAAGAGTTACATTGAAAACCCCTTGATCTTTCTGCAGCTAGCCGCTGACATTCCCAGTGGATGCTTCTAGCAGTTTTGATCCATTGTTCACAGACAGCTGATGTATGTCTGTTTCCAGTCTTCATTCAGTCTATTTTTGCTGTTTACCTACATTTGTAGTTTACCTTCCTTTGTTCAACCATGTTGACCTTGTTTTTAGCTGTATGTCTTTTTCTATATATCTTCCTGAAAGTTGTTCTTGCAACTGTGTGTAAATACACCCAGAGCAACGGAAAACCTGACTCAAATTCCTTGTATGTGTACACATGCGTGGCCAATAAAGCTGATTCTGATTCTGAAAACTGCAGAAAAAAGCTAAATGGACACTGAGTGGAGATCATTTTGTCAAACCTCTACTTCCAAGGTTAACAATGAACTTTCATGCTAAATGTCTTATTCCTTAACTTTGCAGCTAATTTCATTGAAATAGTTACAAGTTTTTAAGATCCTACTGATTAACAGATGAATAAACAGGTCCAAAAATACAATCTCCTTGAAGGAATCATGTAGAAACAATAATGTAATATAAAGGCAAAAATGCAGGGTTTTACTATACTAAACACCAGCAAGAGTGCATATTTAATGTGTGAACTATCTGCTGTCCCTTCTTCTCTTCATCACTAGCTTGCTGCTTGACTGGAAGATCTCCTGATGGAACCCCCTTCATATGAGGAGGCCAGTCTCCACCCTCCTGCTCTGGGCACACGAGCGCTCAACATCCCCCCTCCCCCACCCTACGACGCCAACCTCCACTCCCCCTCAACACCTCCTCCAACCTATGGAGAAGCAGGTAAGTTAAAATTGTCACTGGTCTCTCTCTTCTTTTACGGCTCATCAGGTAGCACTAATTATCCACGCTCATCGGACAACATTTGAAAACGCGTCTTTTGTTCCTCTGTTTTGGCCCTAAACTTGTGGTTTTTTCACCCGAAAGCTAAGCTTTCTGAAAACAGTATACAGAGCGGATGAATCTGAAAATGACTGTTTTGTGTTTAAGTGTAGATGGGGAAAGCTGAGCTTTTTAATAATAACAATAACACTGACAGTCAGTCAGTAGAAAATGACTGACTGACTGTTTCTGTTTCCTCTAATTTTCCTCTGCAATCACTCATTTAAAATGTCAATATAGCCGATCACACAGTACAGTTTTTGTCATTAACCCGAATTTATGTTTAATTTTGGGGGGATAAAAGAGTTTTAAGGAGCTGAGACTAAGCAAAGTAACCAGGCTGCTGACCGTATGTTATGTTGCCAACTCAAAAGAAGAGAGTTTTCGGCTGAAAACGTTCTGCGTCCACATGCAACGTGTTCACAAGCGTTTTTATGTCGTTTTTGTTTTGAGACTTCTGCCCACAGTGAAACACCTGAACAATATAAAAACGACTCTTCTTCATCGCCCTCAGCCAAACTGCACATCACAGCCAACAGGTGGTAAAGATTGGGACAGACAGCCCACCCGACCAAATAATTATTTCGTGGTTGCGACGTTCGAAATGCATGATCACAGAAAAAGTTAGACACGACTTAATAACTTGGCTGCTACACAGCCGGTTACTCTGCCGAGTGACCCGTTACACCTCCTGTTCTCTAAGGTGTATGGTTTTAATGCAGCCCATTTCACAATAAAGCTGTTCTCATTCACATATTTTGCTGTTTCTGTGCTGAGCGAGTATGAAATATCTATTAATCCCCAGAGAAAGTTAGAGAATGTCTAAAGGTTGTCGTTTTAACTTTACTAGCACACATCCCCTCTCACTGGCTGGCTTAAATCAGTGTTTTGCGAAAGCCCCGTTTACCCCTTACACACTGAAACACCAAGCAGGAGTTTTGAGATTTATACACCCAGGAGGCCGATTTGGTACAGCTCTGTTTTGGTGGAAGAAAAACGCTGTTTTAGTGTGGACGGAGAAGAGAAAAGGAGAGAAAAAGATGCATTTACAAATGTCACTGGCTTTATGTGGATGTACTCTAAGTATTTCTTTTTTTCTAGTTACAATCCAACCAGATCCTTTTCCTGTCCTGACTCCACCCCGGGTGCCAACTACTGTGACGTCACCTTCACAAAACACTGGAATAATAATCCATCCACTTACGCAAAGTATTGCAACTACATCTTTATTATTTTTCTTAATATCATTCATTCAAAATAACTGGGAAGGTTAAACAATGATAATTTAATTTGTTAAATGTATTCCTTATTTTGTTCCTGATATCCTCCTCTGTCCCTCCTGCGCCAGTTGGTGTAACACCGCCTGTCAGCACCAGACCAACTCAGACAGTGGTCGTGACCCAGCCGCAGCCTGTTCCTATCTCAGTGACACGTCTTAGACGCGATCCTGGTGTGGTGTGCTGCCCACACTGCCACCACATTGTCACCACTGAAGTCACATACAAGCCTGGGGAGGATGTGTTCTTCCTCTGTTTATTTCTCTCCATGATAGGGTGAGACACAGACACACACATGCACGACTATTTTAACGTCAGAGTGCTAAACCAGCTTTAACAAAAGCTTCATCTGTGTGTTCTGTCTCTGCATGTGTGTGTGTTTCAGGCTGGTCTGCGGTTTCTGTCTGATTCCGTTCATGATACGTGGCCTACATGATGCACATCATTCCTGCCCACGGTGTAGAAACACTCTGCACATACACAAAAGATGACACTGTCCGGCTTAATACGGCTCCTCTTGTTCTATTTTATATTTGTCATATGGATATATAAACTGTTTTTCATAAGCTAGGAATGTAAACTGCTCACTGCAGGGAAGCAAGTTTGTATTTAGGTGATGATAAGTGTGTGATCGAAGGATTGTACAGTATCAGCTCTTTGAGATGTTTCCAGAGATTTTTTCATACAATTGTTTCATTATAAATAGTTGTCACAGCTGGAATTTTCAGAAATTCAAACTCACCACTGATTTTTTTTAACCATATTCCATCTCTGGCCGATGCGATGATTGAGATACACATTTTGAACATTTTAAGGAATTCTTCGCAAGCAGACAAGTGTTTCTAATACATAGAACAAAACTATACAAAAACACTTTTTGCACATTTAACCTTCTGTAAGAATGTATTGTGGGGGTTTTCATTAAAATGAATAAGCAGGAAGAGAATCCGTCCCTGCATGTGCACACGGCACCATTTGACCACATGTGTGCAGGATGCTTAACAACATTAATGACTGCAGACAAAAGACAGCGGGGAACAGAGGCCATTTATGATGAACATTACGATGTCCAGGACGTGATTATTTTGTTTTTCATTCATTTGACATAAGTTATTTTTTTATATATTTAAATACTAAAAGTAGGTTTTTTCTAATGCAGATATGGCTAACATTCATTTTTACTTTAATGATGAAGGGAGCAACTTGTCCAGGCTTGAATGCCAGACATGATTATGTTTGTTAAAGCAAACAAAGCCTGTTGGAAAACATGTTTAAACATGTTTAAAGCCCCCCCACGTCCAATGTAAACCCACACGGGTGATTTTAATCATTTGGGCTGAATAGACCTTTTCTCAGGACTGTGTGGGCATTTACAGACCCCTCTACTGACTTCTCCCTCACTCTCCTGTAGCTTTGTCGGACCTGTTAGGGCAGTAAAAATAACACCTTTATCATTCTTATTATAAATGGAAGTTAGGTGGCCTGATGTAACACACCTGTGTGGGTGTGTAGTGCCGTTAAGGTACATTCTGCTACTACTCGAATTTATTGACAGAGCTTTTAATACAAAGAGGTACACAAGACAATAACTAAATTTAAAATAACAATGTTTTCGGTTGCTGTGAAAAAATGTTTACATCACTAAAGTTTCCTTATATTGGAAGGAAACAGGTTTATAATTTGAATTATGATCATGTGTTGAGAAACACAAAGTTGTGATTTGCAATCTGTGATTCAAAAACTTCAGTTGTGTGTATTGTGCCTCAAACTTGTCTGTTAAAATCCAATACAGATGGTGTCTTTATATTATTAATTGCTGTGATGCATACTTTGGTACATCACTTACAGTATGTATAAATCAAGTCACTGATTTATAAACTGTGATATAGACCATCTGTGTAAAGAAAACAGGGTGACAGTTGTGGATGAAGGATAAGTGTGGGGCCAGTCCTGCTGAGTCTATGCACTTCACCACAATGACTGATTGATGCACCTCCTTTACCTGTCATTGTTGTAATAATGTGTGACGCTCACTTCCTTTTTAATCAAAATGTCGTCATGATTTTTTTAATCATTCTATCATGTTGATAGGGAAATAAAAATGGTCTTAGTTCCTTTGCCAAAGGTGTGAAGTTTTATTTTTCCAACATTTGAGCAAGTCGGTGGATTTTACATACGAACACACAGTGTTTGAGCAAAATGTGTGTGTGTGTGTGTGTGTGTTTGGGGAGAGTGTATGCTTTTGTGCTTCCATTTTGACCTTGTTGAGGCAGGAACAGTGTTAGGCAAAGGGCATTTAGATATTAGTGATATACTTGATATGAACAGCAGCCAATAGCAGAGATACAGCAAGGCCCAGATAGGAAAGTTAATCAGCTACAGACTGGTGGGCCTAGTCGGCAGATAACAAAAGCATTCACAACTACCAGCTCAGCACTGATACACATGTATATATCAGCCCTTCCTTTCACCACTCCCTCCATACCTTACCGTCAGGCTTGTTCCAGTGCCCAGTTTGTCAGTCTGTTGGTGAATCGTCATGAGGACACTGTTGCTGCTGGGGGTGACGACCTTGTGTCTCTGTGTGTTTGTCGCCACTGACACACAAACCGACCAACTGTCAGACAAATCATCTCCTGAGAAGGATGGAGTTTTACAGCTGAAGAAAGGAAATTTCAACAGGGCACTGAGAAAATATAAGCAGCTGCTGGTGCACTTTCGTAAGTTACACGCAAAACGTGATCTTGACCTACATGTCTATACAGGTTAAATATAAAAATGACACCCTAAGAGTGACTGAATGGTTTGTAGGTGTCTTTGGACAAAGCCAAATAGCCACCTCACACTGCAGCATATTCAACATGTTCCTTATTTACACTCACTTACTATGTGTGTCTGTTTCTGTGTGTGTAGATGCTCCTCTGTCTGGAGAAGGCTATCGAGTCTCAGCAGCGTTTGAAGGTGCTGCTGCAGAGCTTCAGGGGTCAGAGTTCAAACTGGCAGTGGTCGATGTGACAAAGGAAAAGGACCTGGCTAAAGAACTCAATGCGACAGGCCTCCCCGCAATCAGGCTGTACCTCTCTGGAGATAAACACAACCCTGTACCCTGTCCTGGTACGTGCAAATAACAAATAATATATTATATGTACGTTAAATTCAGTTAATGGAGGTGTAATTTATCACTTTATTAAGAACTAAACCTTTAGTAGTAGCTTTGTTCCGGGTGAAATGATCTGGGATTACTTTAGAAGAACTGAGCCAATCAACTAAACACAACGTCATCACTTCCCATGTAAATGTGCACGTAACCATCTAATAAATCTAAATTAAACAATCATACAGTACATGCATGTACTGTATATAGGCCTATTTTATTTCTTTTGAAGAAAAGAACATCATGCAGATAATCATGCAGTATTAGACTAGTTGTGCTGGCTAGCACATTAAATAAAATCTTTGCGATACAAAGTTTAACCCAAATTTTTTCCTGACGTGAGGAAGAAATTGTTTCTTGGTTGCTTCAAATATTTGTCCTATTGAGATAATTAGCATCCCATTTGTTGTTAAGCATCCATGTTTTAGCATATAACATATAATATTTTCTCTGTCCTGATTCTGCAATAACAGACTCGGTGGAGGGCACAGCACATAACTCCAGTAAAACACAACATGTTTTTTTACGTTGTTGTACAGATTAAACAAATGACACATAACATGTAAACTAGTGAGCTTTAGATGTTTAGGCATATATTTTACTTTGGAGAGAGCCAGGCTAGCTGCTTCCCCCTGTTTCCCTTCTTTAGGATAAGCTAAGATAATGACCTCCAGCTCAATAGTTTACACACAGACATGAGAGTCAATCTTCTCATATAATTCTCGGCAAGAAAGCAAATAAGCATATTTCCTAAAATGTCAAGCAATTTCCATCTAATAGATAGATAGATAGATAGATAGATAGATAGATAGATAGATAGATAGATAGATAGATAGATAGATAGATAGATAGATAGATAGATAGATAGATAGATAGATAGAAGATAGATAGATAGATAGATAGATAGATAGATAGATAGATAGATAGATAGATAAATAGATAGAAAAACATGTGTAATGTGTGTAATATCAACTGAGCTCTTGGATCTTATTTGGTTTGGTTACATTGAAGGTTAATGTTATTTGTTTTCCTTGATTGTGATTAAGTTCCTCAGAGCTCGGCTTCCATCTTGACCTGGCTGAAGAGGAGGGCAGGGTCTGCTGCTGACCTCATCAGTGATCTTAGCCAATCAGAGGCCTCAGAGGAACTGACTGTGGTTGGATTCTTCAAGGTGAATTCCAGCGGTTTGATTTTCCAGCTTCTCGCTGGTGTTGTCACTGTAATCAATTACAGCCTGAATAACAATTTGTGTGTGTTTTAATGTGTGTGTGCGTGTGTGTGTAGGAGCTGAACGACGAGTACGTCCAGGTGTTCTACGCTGCAGCGATCGACCTTCCTGATGTTAGCTTTGCTGTGACACAGAACAATGAAGTTATCAGCAAATATGGTCTTACACATGACGTTGTACTGTTGCTCAAAAAGGTACTTGAAATGCAACATACACCAGACACAACACACACACCTCTGACAGATGGCTGTCTGGTCTGCTTACTGTATGTGTCTGTGTTTGCTTTGTACTGACTCTATGCAAGAGATGGGATTTAAATCATTAAATTATATACCAATATAATTTCTATTTCTACTTCTATTTTTATGACTTATTATTTATTCACTAATCTACTGTATGTATATATATTTTTGAGTGGCATTAAGGTAACTACAAAACAAAATCTCATTATACAACCCTGTGTGTAAAATGATCAATAAATCTATCCTTTATCTTGTACTAAACCGTCGCGTGAAACCAGTGGTTCAAGACCAGAGGTTCAGTGCATTCTTACCTGTGTGTGTGTGTGTGTGTGTGTGTGTGTGTGTGTGTGTGTGTGTGTGTGTGTGTGTGTGTCTGCTGCAGTCTAAGCTCATCCAGGCTTACAAAATGATGCCTCAGACATCTAAAGAGGAGCTGATCGTTTTTATCACTGTCTACCAGATGGACCCAGTCACTGAGTACACTGGACAGGTACAGAATTAGATGCATGGTACATTTTCACACACATATAACTGCTCTACTCCCACGTTGGTGTGGGGGATGTTTTTTTGTACATAAACTCACTGAGATGGGTTTCTTCACTATATTAATACACTGAAGAATTTACATAGTCTTCGTTAGTTTGTGTTTTGGTTTCACTTGCCACTGTTGGGTTGAAAATCTGAAGATCAAATGCCTCTTTGAATGAATATGAAAAACGGGAGGTTTTCCTATCATTACCCTGGCATGGGTAAAAAGTCAAATGTATCAGGGCATGACACTGTATAGCGACACAGCTGAGATTTAATCCAACAGTTTGCACTATTCAGACACACATAACCTGATATTGTAAATGGAGATGTATTAATGTAATTCTCTCTCTTGCAGACAGCCACTCAGATATTAACAGCACCCGTGTTGAACCACGCCCTCCTGTTTGTCAACAAAAGCTCTGCTGACTTTAAAGACATCTACTCTGCCTTTGACAGCGCTGCAAAAGCATTCAGGTTGAAGGTAAATTATTTTAAAAAGCAGCATTGCAACTCGTATTAGAATCATCCTTTTGCAAGCGGTTCGAGTACTTCACCACTGCGTGCCTGTGTGTGTTTGAATTCAGATCTTGTTTGTGTGGGTGAACGTGGATGAGCCTCGTAATGGCAGGCTGATGGAGTACTTCCGGGTCCGGGAGTTCGAGGCTCCTCTCGTCCGATTGGTCAACCTGACAGACCATGTGACCTATCACCTGCCCTCTGACACTCTGGATGTAGAAACCATAAAAGAATTCTGCCAGTCTTACCTAGAGGGCAAGGCTAAGGTAACGTTCACTCTCTCAAATCGAGTGTGTGAAACAAAACAGAAAGTGGAGAAACAACTTGTCCTGAATATAATGTGTTTGTGTTAATGTAACAGCCTAAGATGCAGAGTGAGCCGATACCTGAAGGATGGGACAAACAGCCGGTGAAGGAGCTGGTGGGAATGACTCTGGAGAAAGTCGCCTTTAACCCAAACAAGACTGTTTTTGTCCTGTTCTGTATGTAAATACACTCTCTATTTAAGAACTACTCGGTAATCTTGGGCTTGGAAATTTGCATCTACTGTCCTCTGGTTAATATTTGGCTAAATTTGGTCGAAAAGTGTAACATCTAGGTTACATGTAAGCATTGTCTCCGAAACAGAGCTAAAAGAAGAGTGAATATTGGACTTGTGTTCATCAGGTGGCCAGAAACACGAATAATAATGTTGCTCCATGTCTGCTGGATGTGTAAATAGAGAACTGCTTGCTAACACATTTGCCACAATAACTTAATAAGGTGATAATATGTCAAACTTGTGTTTTCAGCTCGTTTTGTTGCCCCCAAGTGGCTAGTAACGCAGGTTTAACTAAAACTTAGAAAACCACCTAAATTGGCCCCTAGATGTCATCTGAACAACAAATCCATGCTTCCCGGGTCACACTGCTTATTTGTCATCTACTGCTTTTGTTGTTTTATTTGTGCTCTCTTAACTTTCCACTCTTGATGTTGCTACTTCTGTGTGTCGTTGCCGCTTGTACTCACCACCTATACTTACTAAATGTGTATTTCAGATCTTCCCTACAGTCAGGAGTCCCGCGCTCTGTTTCCACTGTGGGAGGAGTTAGCCGAGGCCTTGAAGGAGCGAGAGGACGTGGTCATCGCTCGCATCGATGCCTCAGCCAACGACATCAACATGTCAATGCAGGGCACCTACCCATCACTCTGCCTGTTCCCTGCTCTATATGCTGAAAGAGTATGGAGCAATCTCAATCATTTTTTTTATATTGTCAGTGTTTTTTGATCACACGTGAAGTGTGTTTTTTCAATATGATGATTTGACTGCGCACTAGCTTTGAATGAACTATCAACAACCAATTCAAATCCTGTTAATAACAGAACCTGTTATGGGGTGACTATGGTTGCATCATTTTATATTTTTACAGAAACAAGAACATACAGTGTGTAAATGAGGATAGATTAATACTGTGATATATCACTGTGAGTTTTATGCATTAAAGGAGCAAATTATTGTGGGGATTATATGTTATATACCTGCTCTGTGGGGAAAACTGTTGAGGTAATAATGTTCAGTTTGTGATATCTATGTTCCTGTCAGATGGTGGTTTACCCTGGCAAGAGGAAATTGAAGAACCTTGTTAAGTTTTTAGATAAAGAGATGGAGAAAGCCAAAAAAGACAGAGTTAAGGTAAAATTATCTCTTTTATTACTCTGCCCCACAAACACCAACACCACTGCAGTGGTTTGAGTTTGTCTGACTGTGCGTTTGATAGCGGCCTTTTCTTTCTGTGTTAAAAATAAACTCCTTTTTTTTGCGTCTCCAGGAGGATGAAGACAGGAGGAAGTACATCGAGGCCATAAAAGCTGAAGAGGCAAAAAAAGCCAACGAAACCAAAGACGAGCTTTAATCCAGAAACAAAGAGAGTACAATGTGTGTGCGTGTCATACCTTTTAGTCAGTGCTTTCTAAACCGGGATCTGGTTTTATCTACTCTACCAAGCTGTCATTAACCGTCTGTCCCATCAAATAGTCTTCATTTAGAAACTGATGGTTTCAAGACTTTATTGGTTAACCTCAGTGGGTCTCTGTCATGGTCATGTTGACTTCAAGCAAGTTAAAAAGATGCTTGACTAAAAGTGTAGACTAATAATGAATAATTTAATAACATAGAGCCCGACTGATACAGTATGGTTGATATTATCGGCTGATTTTATCTAAGTACAGAAGTACAGAAAAGCCAAAAATGTTTGAGGTCACTTGTCTCCATTACACAGTTTGTCCACCAGAGAGCACTGACTAGTTTATTTTTTAACTGTAAAATTTCCTGTTTGGTACATATCTTTAGAATAAAAAACTAATTTTAAGTCACACTGTTGCACTGTTCCTTCATTACATGAACACTGAAGTTTATTTTGCGTCAAATCACACAGACGCCTTCCTGGTACTGAAAATGCTCGCTAACACCAAATGTGTATTAATCCGCCAGTGAAAATAGTTCACAACAAATAAAACCATTAACTCCTGCTTGAGTAACTTTTGCTTAAATCTACAGTGCCCAGTTACTTGTGCATTTTTAAAAATTAACTTATACTTGTGAGACATTTTTGAAGATTTATGTCAGTAGGAACAGATGGGTTTGAGGCTGAGCGCCACAGAGAGGGTCAGGAAGTCAGAAGGTCTTGAGATACGGACAAACGCTGACACTAACAATATGCAGACTACCTACTACTTTACAAAACAAATATCTGATGCTTTGTTAGAATCTACCATCAAGGACGCTAGATGTATTTTTTCAGTGAATTTTCGCGGTTTTAGCAACATGAGGGGAGCTTGAACTGAAAAATAATACACACTGTCGATATTTTATAGGCTCATTCCAGAATTTTTTGATGTACTTTTAGGCCAGCATAACAAATTATTCACAGAATACAAAATATTGTAACTAAGTACATTTACTCAAGTAGGCTACTGTACATAAGTACAAGTTTGAGGTACTTGTACTTTAGTAATTCCATTTTACTTTTACTTTTTTACTATTTCTGCTGCATTACATATTAGAAGCCAATATTGTACTTTTTACTCCACTACATTTAGTTACTTTGGAGATTTAGCCTATTAATGCAAAATATAAATCAACAAATAAATTATGATGAGTATTATAATGAATTAAACTAGTACTTTTGTACATTTACTTAAGTAAGACTTTGAATGCAGGATTTTTTCTTGTAAATTAGCTGTTTCTACACTGGTATTAAGTAAATCTGAGTATTCTTCCACCACTGATATAAATCCACTCAGAGTCAATAAATGATAATAGGCCTACTCAATGATGGCCCGGCCCTACAGTAGCCTAATAGTCTGGCATGGGCAATTTAGGTTAGCATATTGCATAGCTATCTCCTTTTTAGGAAATTGAGAAAAAAAAAACTTCTTAAATTGACTTAAACCCATAATGAGCACTGACAGTTAATTCTGCGGTGCAGCCTGTGATCTGCTCTCAGTGACGCGGTGTGACTTCACACGGAGGCTGGAGGAGGACGCCGGCGCTGCGCGCAGCTCTCTGACCGTCTCCTCTCGTTCTCTCAGCGGGCTGACAGGCAGCAGAAAGCCGGAGGGATGGAGCCAGCAGGCGCGTATGGCGCCGGGAAGGCTGGGAGCTTCACCTTCGATCCCGTCGCCTTCTTCACGCATCCCCGGACCATCCTCAGACTGATCTCGTGGGTAAGCCTCCTCTGCAATGTGTGGGTTGATATCAATGGACAGGACTACCTGCAACACCCCCCCTCCACCCCAATTGTATGTCTCATTCACATTATCTGTGTCTCTCTCTTTGGTAAGGTGTTATTTATCCAGTCAGGTCAGGATTAATATCGCCTAAATCAGTATTTTTTATAAAGGGCTCCGTATCCTCGAGTTAAATCCCTGCTGTGCTGTTAATTTCTGCTCGGTGTAATAAACTGAATAAAAATCATTTTGAGCGATGCAGCTTCTGGCTGGAGCTTCAGGATCTGATTACCATACGTTTATCTGGAGCCTCTTTGTGTCTAGATTGAGGTCGTGTGAACGCTTTGGATTTCAATGAATGTAACACCTCTCTGTCGTCTGTGTGGTGTGATGCTGTGCAGCTGTGAGTCACCACACAGCATTTAATGTCCGCTGAAGGAAGAGGTAACAATTTGGTTTTAAGGCAAGCATAGCAAGTTCACAGAAGCACACAAACCCTCTGTGTGTGTGTCTGTCTTTGTCTCGTAATTCAATTCGGTCCAACATGATTTGTCATAACCAGTTTGCCAGTTCTCCTTAAAACAAAGCACATCTAGCAGTGAAAAAATAAAAATATAGCAGGCTATTAGTAAAAACAAGAAATCAGTCAAAGGAAGCTTCATCTTTAAAAAAAAACAAAAAAAAAACATATTACAAATTGGAACAGGTGGAATGTACCTTTAGGTGAGGTGCTTGTACTTTTGCTTGAGTATTTCCATTTTATGCTACTTTCTACTTCTACTCCATTACATTTTGGAAGCCAACGTACTGTTTACTCCACTTCGTCTATTCATCTCACATTGAGACCTCTGCCATCAGCCAGATTAAGGGTCACCGTTTGGCAATTATTTGGGGATAATTTGATTGCCTTCATATTTATTTAACCACAATATAAACTAAAATGAGAAGTATGGCTAAAACTTTTCAATTAATCCACTAATCGTTTGCTCTATGAAATGTAAGAAAACAGTGAAAACTGTCCATCATAATTTCCAAAAGGCCCAAAGTAATCTCTTCAAATGTCTTGTTTTGTCAGACAAAGAGTCCAAAATGCAAAAATATTCACTTTATAAAACAGAGAAAACCTAAAAATCCTCCCAACTGAGAAACTGAAACCAACGAATGTTTGGAATTTTTTCTTGAAATGAAAACTGACTTATCAGCAGTACACTCGCAGATTAGTTTTCTGTCTGTCAATTTCAGCTCTAAATGAAAGAGGCCTCCCGGAGGGGTCCTGTGGCAAATTTGATATTATGCTTACATAGTCCTTAAATAAATTAAAGTGTCATCAAATTCTAACTTCTAACTTGATGGTAGAAGGATTTTTGCCCCCTTTTGGGTTAATCCGGTCAAAAAAGTCAACAACAATGAGTCCTCTCAGAAACAATGTCCATGGTTACTTAATAATAACCCACAGAACAATGGAGGAGAGTTTTTTTTTGTGTCTTATACCCTAAACAGAAGACTGTTTCTAATATCTGTTGACAGTGAGGTCTTTAGATTATCAACAGTTACCAGAAAACTGCTTCTGGAAAGATACGCTGCTCTTCAGTTTCTCTCAGTAGTGGATATTAAAGAATCTCTGCAAATAAAACTGAAACGGTCTGCTTGGATCAATAACTTTTAAGAGCAGGTGGGGAATATGTTTTCATGTTTGTTATGTTTTTAATTCCTAATTTGGGTGAACTAACCCTTTAAAACATTACATAACTACAGGAGAGAAGTATATCTTTGTATTTTGAAGTTTGTACTGGTGTGTCTGTGTGTGGCATGTATGAGGCATGAAAGGCATTCATACTCCAGCGTGAGTTCATTCTCTTCTACTTGTTAGATAATAAACCGGCCTGACGCGTGTTTCCCTGCAGGTTTTCTCCATGGTGGTGTTCAGCTGCATCGTGAACGAGGGCTACATCAACATCGGCAGCGAGCGTTTGCTCTGCGTCTTCAACAACAACGCTGATGCCTGTAACTATGGTGTCACTGTGGGCGTGACCTGTTTCCTCGGCAGCATCTGTTTCCTGATCCTGGACATTTACTTTCCCTCCATCAGCAGCGTCAGGGACAGAAGACGTGCTGTCCTGTTGGACCTCGTCTTCTCTGGTTGGTATACGCACAAATATCATGTTGAACAAATATCATGTAGATACAAAAGGGCAACACATTAAAAACCAACAATGTTTAAAGCAAATGTGAAAACTTTGGGGTATATGAAAGAAATAAACTGTATCAGATTGAAAATTTTAAAAAAATCCAGTAAAAATGAAAGAAATAAAAATGTCCCTCATGAGGGACACGTGCCAGTCCTTAGAAGCAACTTGAAAGGAAGAGTTTGAAATTTTGGTAAATATGTATGTTTGCTTTCGAGCTGAGAGTTAGGTGAGAAGGTCGATGAAACTCTCATGTCTATACAGCAAATATGAAGCTACGGCTAGCAGCTGGTTAGCTTAGCTTAGCACGAAGACAGAAAGCAGAGGGAAACAGCTAGCCTGGCTGCGTCCAACGGTATCAAAAGCCACTTAGCAGCACCCTTAAAACTCACAAACTACTACATAATATCTCTTCTGTTTTATACAGATGAAAACCAAAGTGTAAACAACATCTACTAGATGGACTGGCACAAAATGTTGTACAAACATGAATTGTTTCAATTATTTAAATTTAAAATTTGTACAACACTTGTACAATACTTTGGTTTATGACAAACCAAAACTAATGACATTATCAGCCTAAGCTGTACTTTGTGTTTTGTGCTTATTAGCAAATGTTAGCATTCTAACACACTGAACGAAGATGGTTAAAGTTATACCTGCTAATCATCAGCATGCTAGCATTGTCATTGTGAGCGTGCTGACATTAGCATTTAGCTGAACCTATAGATTAAATATCAGTGGATACAGTCAGAAAGGTATTGTTAACAACAACAAAAAATCCAGTGAAATCAGGATAAGCTCTCTGATGAAAGTACACATCAAGAATAGATTTAAAAGATGCACATTGCCTGTTTTGACTCCTCTGTGTCCCGCCTGCAGGTCTTGCCAGCTTCCTGTGGTTCGTTGGCTTCTGTTTCCTGGCCAATCAGTGGCAGGCTACCTCTCCAGACGAGCTGCCGTTGGCACAGGGCTCCGACGCCGCCCGAGCCACGATTGCTTTCTGCTTCTTCTCCATCCTTACCTGGGTCTGTATGTTTACAAGCATGTGTGTAAGCCTGTCTTTTGTCCGTGTGTACATTCAGGTGTGTTTGTGTTCATCATCGTGTTTGTGTGTATGTGTGTATTCCAGGGTTATCAGTGTCTGCTGGCAATGAACAGATTTAAGAGCATTTCCTTCATGGAGGACAAGCAGAGGCTCCTGCCCAGGGCCCCTCCCACCCTTTGTCTAGTCTAACACACACACACACACACACACACACGCTGAGTCCCAGCTGTATATCACTGGTTGATTAAGGGCATGTCTGAGAGTTTGTCATGTAGGGTCAGGTTTCATTCAGTGATACTAGTTAAGTAGTTGAACTGGCAGATTCAGGGTAGATTTTGGTGATATGGTTCAAGTTTATATGAAAATATATAGTACATACAATATCAATATTTATATATGTAATCAGTAGGCGAGTTGTCAATTGTTAACAGTGGGGATGGCCCAATGGGAGCGTCAACAGCATCTTTACGGCAGGTTAATAAGGGGGACGGATTTTGGTCATTTACTAACAAGGGGGGTGGCATCCCCCCTCGTCCCCCCTCAAATTACCTACTGTATGTAATGTATATACAGTATATGCAATATATCACATATAAGGTAATCAAATTGATGCTCAACGCAATGAGCTGTTTTTCATACGAAGAAACTAAAAAATAAAGCAAAATGAAATTGTTAGTTTTTGATTACGGTTTGCTTAGAATCATTAATTTGGGCAAAGATTTTAGAAAGATAATCACACGGTATAATCGTATCACCAAAATATAATTCCACAGAAAGACAACAAGCAATGACTACTACCAGCTCAGAGTTTGTAGATAAAGTCAGAGTTTTTATTTCTCATAGATTTGATTGTGGTTAACTGCCTTTACTTACTGTAATCGATGCTATAATGAATCCACTGACCAGCAGGATAAATCTTGTTGGGGAACGTAAAAGAGCAGTGCTTGCACGTCCTTTATTACAACCACTAAGGTGCCCTTGAGCAAGGCCCTTAAAACCCCAACTGCTCCAGCTGAGCTGCTCAGTGGCCGACAGGTGAGACTACGGTTCCACTTTCCAGGTGTGAATGTGTGTAACTGTGGCGATGTGAGCAGGTGATGTGTTCCTGAAGAGCTGCTCTCAGTGAGACTTCCCTGGTTAAATAAAAGATTTTAAAGAAAAAGAATTGCAAAGCAAGAAAACATTGCCGGTCAGACAGAAACCCATTTATTATCCATTGATAACTCAATGGAGCCAGTTAAAACAATCGTACCACAAAACCTATAGCCATTCATCCCACTGTCAGAGAATGTGGAGAGGTTAAGCTGTAATTGTGTCAAGGAAGTACAATTACAAAAGATCTTTTTTTAGTCTGTCAAGTCGTTTTTTCCCCAACAGTCCTGTGATAAATTATTCCAATATTCTTCTGTAGAGGATTTATAGCATGTGACAGAGAACAAAATCAATGTTCCTTTAACTTTGGCTACTCTTTGGGATACACATTAAAGTTGGACTACTAGTCACGAGAAGTACAACTCAGCCTGTGAAAACAGTTGAATAATGTCTCCTGGCTTTCTAATGTCTGAGAAAATTACCTGAGTGATGTCATCAGTGTTGTTTCAGCATGGGTTAAAAGACTGAGACTAACTTTTAACAAACTATCTACCTTAGAAACTGGATGTATGGAGATTGAGGGGATTTACCAAGCAGGGAGGGTACAGAGAGGTGAAGTCCCTCCCCTTCCGGTGGACCACCATGGGACCTTGTTCGGAAGAAATATGTACGGTAGTCAATGGTGAGGGGCAAATCATTTTTTGATCCCGTTTGAACTGTGCCATGCATAACACATATGATGTTTGTCAATTTAAAAGATTATTTTTCATGTCAAGAAAGTTGCAGTTTGTTTTAAAATTGCTGAAGTAGAAGACTGTGAAAATACGTAACTAGAAAGCCTACCGGCTGATAAAAGGACCAGGAGTCCCTGGATAAACCCCATCAGGTAAGCTAACGTTACAAGGGACGGCCATGTTGTGTTGGTGACGTATATTTTGTGAGTGAGAGATGTAGTTCACTGAGCTGTTTCACACAAAACTAAAGGGTACTAAGGGCAAACCTACAACAAATTGACAAACACATTGACATGTGTAATTCATGTCACAATTTAAATGGGATCCAAAAATTATTTGTCTCTCGCCACTGACTACTGTACAAATATATTCCGAAATAAGGTCGCATGGGGGACACCGGAAGGGAAGGGACTTCGCCCTCAAGTTGCATAATGGGAAATGCAGGATTGAGCATTTGTGGAGTTTAACACATACTAAGGACTAAAATTTGATTTTGACTATTCTTTTTTGTGAACTTTATGAAACTACAATACTAAATCGCAGGACTTTTAAGAACAGTTTTCCCAAATTGACCTAAACCTTTTGTACTCAGCTGCTCTAGTTTCTTCAAACCTCCTTTTTGTTTTGAGGAACACCACTGTGCATGTGTCTGCAGGTTTATGTAATATCTCTTTCTTTTTCCACTTGATGAAATGTACTGTAACATGTAAACACTGTCATGGGTTCTGCTTTTGTTTCCACTGTTCTGTTCACTGTGGAAATTAGTTCCTGGAACTCATTTTCGGCACTGCTTGCTCAGTAATAAAACAAAGCAACTTCCAGGAACTTTCAGGAGTTGCCGTCAGCACTGTAGACTGTGATTAAGATAGCAGATGTGTTAGTACATCATAACAGGATGACTAGAACAAACATAACAACAGTAACCACCATTTTACCACTAAATCTGTGTCGAATAGGACAACAATTCAAAAAGAGCTCGAGTCAGATTAACAATAAAAAGATGCACCAGAAGAGTTCCTGTCTGGCAGAAATGCAAAGACAACACAAAGCCAAACAAAGCAGGGGGAAAAAAAATCTAAGTATTTTAACAAGATTATAGAAAATGATGGCTCACGATAGATCTGGTGGAGAGACACGCTGGATTCCATTTGGGGCCACAGAGCAGCTTGGGCCAACCCCAGCTATGATGTGTATCCACTGGTCCCGGTGGACACTGAAGGAAGAACCCAGAACCAAAGCCTCACAAGGTTCTTAAAAGTGTAGGTTGTGGGAACCCCTAGATTAGGTTGTTTTCTTTAGCCACACTGGAGGAGTGGCTCTTGTGATGACAACTATTGGATGGATTGCCATGAAAATGTCACTCATGGTCTCCAGAGAATGATTCCTACCGACTTTGGTGATCCCTTGACTTTTCACGTAGCGCCATTATCAGGTCAAAATTCCCATTAGTCCACTCCGTTTGTTTATGCCCTAATACCTGCAAAACTAGTGACATTCCCATCAGCCTCAGCTGTGCTTTGTGTTTAGTGCTAAGTAGCAAATTTTAGCATGCTAACAAGCCAAACTAAGACGGTGAACCAACTAAACATTATAGCTGCTAAACATCAGCCTGTTAGCATTATTTATCAATATACAACACAAAGTCGTACAATGAAATTTAGTCAGTAGTCCCGTCATGCTACACACTATACAATATATAGCCTACATACAGATATGCACCCAGGAAATAATTCAGTGTATTTGTGGAATTTACATCTAAAGATAATATGGTTATAATCGTCACATGAAATGTTCGACATCTGGAAACAGTGTCCAACCACTTGGCCTGCGCCTGTGCACCGAGCACCATCGATGCAACGTTAAACACATAGTCCGCCTCCCCTCATCTTGCACTCCATCAGCTCAGAGCATGGTCCAGGATGCTGGTAGAGCATGTCTCTGCAGAGAGTTATGGCCACAGCAGCATTTTGCAGCGCAGCCTCACAGAGCTGCTAGCATGGCTGTGGACCATATACAGTCTGTGCTGTGGACTCTTAACCAATAACAGCGATCCTGGTTTCTAATGCAAATTAGTGCGTAACTAACAGCCTCTGCTTATTGTGTGTTGCTAACAGGCTGTGCTGACGCTGAGCGCACTGCGGCGCTTCTTAACTGGCAGCAACACGAACTTGTTCACATGGCAACACCTGGATCCCGCGCCCGGCAACGCCCGAGCGACACCGTACCCCATCGCCAACGGCGCTACCATAGTAACCACCAACCCCTATCAGGCCCCCCCCTTCACTGAAACCCTGGATCCCCAGAAACTCACACAGCAGAGACCCGTGGCCCCTGCCTTCTAGGGCCAGACGGACAGAAAGAAAGAGGTGTGAGTTGAGCGACGCTGCGTACCGCGCGAGCACAGACAACTTACTGCCTCCTCGATTAGCGGCGTTCCGTCCTCTCCCGGGATTGGCGGGATTTCGGGTCATGTGATGTATGATCTATTTTCACCATGGCAACTGCTGGCTCAGCTTAGTTAGTTGTAACTCTCTTGTGTCAAGAATACTGTCTTCTGTTCACACACACACACACACACACACACACGCAGATATCGACGCACGCAAACACTGCTGTAATCACGTCACACCTGGAAACAAATATTAAAAAATGCACACCTGGAAACACACGTATATACACACCTGGAAGCACACACCCACACACACACCTTGAATGCATGTTCATATGGTGAGGTGCAGATTAACATAGCTATATAATATCAGTGATGATGCTCCATCTGCCTTATAAAGGGATACAAGGTCTTTAATGAAGGCGATATGGAGGACAGTGAAGCTGTTGTAATAATACACCCATGACGTAGCTCCGTTTATCTTCCTCTGGTTGCCCTCAGTCAGTCCGGCCAATCAGATGCTGCGGCCTCCCATTGGCTGACATTGAGACGGACAGGCAGCGTGACCAATAGATTGTGAGGAAGCGAGCAAAGGTGGCAGAAGCTGCAGACATTGGTACATTTTCTGGGCGAGGAAGTAAAGGCAGGACAGCTTAATGCATTCTGAATGCTATAGTGTTTCGGTGTGAAATATTCATGTGATTAAATATTTTATTGTGATACACTGAAGTGGTAAAATGAAAAATAAAATCTATCCACCCCCACCACCACTAACGGAGCCGTCTTGCCTTTGTTCACATCATGTTTAAATAATTTCCTCCTTTTAATATCATTATGTATCGAGAGCGAGATCCAAGGATGTGTTGTAGCATATTAATCAACATCATGCCAGAGGACCATAATTAGATAGGTTACTCGAGTTATGTTGAATTCATTAGCAGCAGCAGGCAGCAGCTGGGCGTTAGCTTTATTTTTGGATTAAGCGGCTCATGTTGAAGGACTGTAACCCCTCATCCTGTCTTTGTTTTTTTAAAAAATCTCTTTACATAGGGAGAAAGGACAGATTTAGAAGCAAGGTTATGTCAAATGAAAGTCAGACAGGAAGTGGTTTTATTCCAGCACTGTCCAATAATGTTACTGCAGGTGAGCTTACTGTGTTTCATTCCCTGCTTTCTTTCTGCGGGAAAATTATACAATATTATGAACATTTTGAATGTTTTGCATCATCCAGAGTCGGCATCATCATCATCATCATCATCATTAAAATCAACACTCTAGAATGCTGACATCATCATCCTCCATCGTCACCAGCGCCAGCAGATAAATTGACATTCAAAAATGTAGAAATGTACCTTTGTATCTCATATCACTGCTCTGTTAATAAAATATAATCTTAGCCTTTTTTCTACAATGTTTTACACCATTATATCACCTGAATAAGTCCTTCTGTACAGCTACTTCTGTCTAAATTTCACTCCGCACCCATACAGCATAATCTCTTCAAACATCAGGAGTGACGGGCCAGCTCCAGCTTCAGACAGCAGGGGGCAATCTAACTCTGCAGACCTCTGATCACATGCTTCATACTCACCTGCATCTGAACTACCTCTACCCTGAGAATACTAAGACAGAGAAAAGGAAAGTGGAGGGGTCGAGAAACTAAGATGACTGAACATTCGAATGAGTGGGATCAGGAAAAAGGCGAGGTAGAAACTACTGAAGCCTAGGTCACACTACACGATTTTAACTCAGAGGCCCAAAGCGCAAATTGATATTTTTTATCTGACTGTCAGGGTTGGGTGGATTCAGGCGTGGGAGGTTTCTCAAACATCATAAAGATGTCCACGTTTGACTGCAATCTGAGAACGATCAAGCAACTTCCAGTGGCAGTTTACTGTAGGTTAAGAGGTACGAAAAATAGGAAGATCAGTCATAAAACAAAAACTCACGCTCAGTTAGATATAAGATTCTCATTTTGCTCCACTTATAACAAGCTGCTGTACAAGTTTTGTTTTTTTTTGGAGGGAGAATAAGTCTCTAATAAAATGTGCCTGCACTAATCTATATAAGTGTGCAATTACAAATTAAGCATTTACATATAAAAATCTTTTTCAGCTTTAACTTTTGTAAGTTTATCTCTTAAAAATCCATTTATTTTGTAAACATAAACTAATTTCTGCACTACAGAGCAAGAAATTAGGGAATTGTACTTAAACAGCTCTGGCAAATTAGAAAATTAGACTGAATGAGATGCTGTGTGTTGAGCTGAAAAAAATGGTTGATTAATTGTTTAGCCAATCAACAGAAAATGTTGACAAATATTTTGATTTTGAATTGATTAATCAATTTTCTAGCAAAAATGCCAAATACAGTATGTGATGGTTCAAGCCTCTTAAATGTGAAGATTTGTGGCTTTTCCTTCTCTAGCATTACAGCCGATTGAATATCTTTGGATCTTTGGATGTTTGACACTTATCAAGAAAGTCATCTGCAGATTAATTTAGAATTAAAAAAATCGTTAGTTGCAGTAGTTGTGTTATCTCATCGTCAACATATCTATGTGGACGTGAGCAGATCAGTCTGTAACTTAATCCGTATTGCACCTTTCATGTAATTTTTTCTCGTACTCTGACCAAGGCTTGAGGTGCAAGGAAAAGGATGATAGTGAGGGCAGAAGAAGGAGAGCAATAAAGGTGAAGGTTAGTGTTTGAGTAAATATAGCAGGGGAGTGACTACTATAGCTGAACTAAAGCTAGGACTATGATAGAAGAAAGGGAAACGTCTTCTCGTGTGCCTCTTTGAACACATACACACTCATACACAGTCTGAAAGAGTTCTGCTCGCACACCCTGTGAAAATCTTGAGCTTGAACCGGACGAGGCGAGGGGCGGGGCCCAAAACAGGAAACAGGAAACGGCTCCTGTCCCTCTCGTGTGCTTCAGCAGCACATCAGGCTCCTCCATTTTACAGAATAACCAATCCAGCGTCGCTGAGTTTGTTTAGTCATCCACAGAACTTCCCTCTGCTTGATTAGGAGAGGGGGTTGTGGCATCAAATGACAGAGTCCGCCTTCTCAGATCAACAGTGCTGTCCATCAGCTGGGTTGCCATAGTAACCGGCTCTTCTCCTGGCGGCGGGCTCATCCTCTGCTTCCTGTACCTGCCCGACACCGGAGACACTGATTGGCTGAGGCGGCTCCTGTGCTCCCCGGGGCTCGGGGTAAGGTGTCTGCTTTTGTGTGAGGAGCTGGGAGGAAGTTGTGTGTGTGAGTGTGCGTGAACAGAACTGTTAATACGGCTGACTTCCTCGTCGGTGTCATCTAACTGGGGGTCGGGGTCGGAGTTGGGGCTGTCCGCTCTGGAGCTACAAAGCGGCGCTGATAAGGTGGATTCACCGCTGGGGACTTTCAGACTGGACAGGCTCTGCGGGCTGACAGGCCTCTTCTCAACATCTGTTTCTGGCTGCGAGCCGCAGATGGCCTGCTCAGGTACATGTTCATGTCCAGTGGTTTCACTGTGGCTCCGGCTGTGGCTTCTGCATGAGATGACCCTCTGGGGGTGTGTATATTTCAGTGTGTGTACACTGGATGATCGCTGGCGTGGTGGTGTGGAAGAAGCGGCGGGCACGGGGAGGTGAGGCTCTGCCAGATCGTCAGCTGAACCGCTCTGATCCAGAGAGTCACAGCGCACAGCCTCCTGCAGACACAAACACACGTAGACGACGCAAGCTACATTATGTGTTGGGTTGTGCAAGTACAATAATTTTCAAAATGTTTTATAAAAAATAAAATATGTTATAACTTGGCAAAAGCAACAGGAGATCAGAATTTGCAAATGCAGTCTGTTACTGGTCATGAAGCAATCCCTTCCTAGAGCAACTACACTGTAAAACATGAGAGACAAAATCCACAGTCCTTGTTCTGTATTCTGAATGCATTCCTAAGTTCATATGGAGCTAATATGAGGCTTCAGCAGTCTGAGTTGCTGAGCAAAATAAAGTCGGTATTTTCTAATATCTATCTTTATGTGACTACCAGGAAATATTCCTTCACCGCAGCACAGCACGGAAACACTGTCCAGCGACACACAAAAAGGGAATTTCACACATTTGCTTTGACAAACTCAGACTGCGGAAGCCTTATAATTAGCTTTGTCTGAACTTTGAAATGCATCTTTGAACAAATTGAGGTCTGTGGAATTTTCCCCCCCATATTGCTGTTGTGTTTTATTTCTTTGGATGTATTTTTCCTGTCATCCCAGGCATCAGTTTGTTTCCATTCATTCCCATACAGTATGAAAATCAATTAGCAGACTCCATCCATCACAGTAAATGTAAGGTCTGCTGCATAAATCCCTGTGAAAGCTACATTATCGTTGTGTATTAATACAGTTTCACTGCAGATTGAAGTCTGCACTGTATTACCATGCAACCATAATGTAACAATAATGAATCCAGGTCTGATGTGAAAAAACGAAGCTTATTCAAGAGTCTGCTAATAGATTTTCAAACTATATGGAAATTAATGGAAACCAATGGATGCAAAGCAGTGAAAATGTATATGGAAAAATCTTAACCTGTACAGCATACATTTGAAAATGGTCCAAAAAATTGTAAAAAAAAAAATTAAAAGCACACAATTTGTAATTAAAGAGCTCAAATTTGCACACCAAAAAAAAAGCAGCTGGTGAAAGAAATCGTCGTCATCGAAAAGAAGAGGTGAGAATAACACACCTGTCTCCGTAACTGTCTGCTCACAGTGCGGAAGGATGCTGGTCTCTTCAGGACTGAACTATCTGGAACGTAGGAGGGACTCAGCTTGTTTCTGTCTAAACTGTCCTCAGGACTGAGCCAATGAGAAGGACATTCGCTGGCACAGTGGGTGGGACTCAGTCTGAGTGAGGGATGTCTGTCTATACTGTGGCTGTACATGAGTTTAGGTCTGTCTGTGTTGTGATCTGGATTGAGCCTGTATCCATCCATACTGTGAGTAGAGCTGAGTCTGTGTCTGCTTATTCGATGGGTCGGGCTGAACTTGTATCCATCTATGCTGTGAGCTGAGTTGAGTCTGTGTCTGTTTATTCTGTGAGCTGGACTAAGCCGGTATCCCTCTATACTGTCAGCCGGACAGAGTCTGTGTGGGGAGTGTCTGTCGATGCTCTGCGAGGTGCTGAGGCAGATCTTTGGCCTCAAGCTGCGTCCACACCCCAGTGAAGCGTGGCTGATGGCCGGCAGAGCTCCTGGAACCTGCAGCAGTGAGCCGCCTCCACTGGAGCCCAGAGAGGACATGGAGCCTGCAGAAAATAATGTGGCAAAGATCATAAGGACACACTGATGAAAAGAAAAATAAACAGAATAAGGTACAGTATTTCTAAAGAAGGTAGTTTTATTGAAAACAAGAAATGTCTAGACTTTGGATGGATTTTGCTGTTAGAGATATTATTTAAGGGCCGGTGAAACATGAAGCTGGTTCTTCTCACAAACATGCACCCCACCCGCTCCTTTATTTCAGAAACTCTACGTTCTTACAACTGATGATGTTAATGTTTTCCAAATATATACTTTTATATCCAATATACAATACAAGAGGGAAATTTACAAGATCATTTGATATCTTGTTTCAAACAAATGCACAGATTCACTCTCACTCAACCAGACAGCCTTCATATAATTAGCAGAGGTCAGTTTTCTGTAAGATATATGGCTCCTTTCATATAGAACTCTTAACAAGTATTAACAAGTATTCCAGAGCCTATTAACAAGTATTGTCTGTGTATCTAAAGCCTTTCCTCTGTGCCATAGACCTCAGTTTTAGTCCAAAAACACAACAATAAACTACATGTTGTGGGTGAACTGTTCCTTCACCCTTGTGAATATAAACACCACAGTTCATTTTGAGTCAATCCCACCCACACCGTCCTGCTGGTGTAAATACTCATTGGAGCACCCAATATGTAATAATCCACATGTGAAAATAGACCCAACAAAAACTCCTCTTCGACAAACGCTAAAGATTTCAGTGCCCTGCTGTTTAAGGAAATATTTAACAATTTGTCATATGAAAGTATATATTTGTGACCATATTAAAGAAAATTCCATTTGAATGACTGTCAGAGACAGCGTAGGGAAGTTGGAAAGTATTGAGAAACGGACTTAGGTTTTAGGTCTTTTCATGGGATTTGTTGATAATAATAAAAAAATATAAAAGTCCTAAACAAGATGTTTACAAAAAAAGGTCCACCTATGTTTAATCATTTTCTTATGTCATAAACTACACACAGTATATCTTTGTGAGTGTGAGAGTACTGATAATTTAAGTGGAGGTCCTTTTTTGGGCTTTCATTACTTTCTGTTGTTGTTATTTTTTGTCATTTATCTGATTTTAACATGAATAACACTCAAAACACTGATTGATTTGATGAATTTGCAATTTTAAAGAAAAGCTATTCTAAAGTGCCCCCCCAGTATGATGACATGGGGGGGGGGGCTTTGCAGGCATACACTAGTCCAACTAATTTGTCTCTAATATTACAAAAACATCTCCCTCCTTATAATAAGGTCTATAATAACAGTGCCTCTCGTACCACATCACATCTCAACTGCCGTCTATGCTATTTATGGGAGCAATAATCTTAACAGCAATCAGTTAGTGGTTATAGGACATTAAAAACTATTCCTTAATTTAATTGGCTATAAACAACCAAATTACCTGAGTAGCTATAGCCAGAGTGGACTTCATGGCCAATGGGAGGATAAGGGAAGCATCTGAGTGGCTGAACGTAGCTGTCGCTGGGGAGAGACAGCATGCGTCCCATGCTCAGCAGGTTGCCATGGGAACACTCCTCATCCTCAACCTGCACCTGCCACATGAGATCATCACAGCTGTCATTGTCACCCCTACTCCCTTCCCTCTCACACATGCAAAAAAATATGAACATGCTCTCTGTCTGTTACCTGGGCAGGTGTGTCCACATTTGGCCCTCGGTCTCCGCCCACAGACGCACTACTGAGGCGCTGGTTGGCCTCCTCCCTCTCCCTCATCTCTTCCCTCTCCCTCCTCTCCTCCCTCTCCTCCATCTCCTCCAGCTGTGCCTCCTTGTTGCTGTCCTCCAGGTGCTTCATCAGAACGGCTACGACCACGTTGACCAGCACGAACTGAGCCGTGAGGACGAAGGTGACGAAGTAAACGGGAGAGATCAGGGGCAGGTAGGTGAGGCAGTGGCGATCCTGCGGGCGACACTCTCGTAACGTGTCCTGGACGACAAGGGTAAGAGGAGAGAACAGAGGTTATGAAGCAATGAAGAAAACTCATAATAGATAAAGGGATTTACGGTGATCTATTAATGCACAAAGTTGTACTTCCTCTCTTCTCCAACAGAAGGAGATGTTGCTGTGAGTGTGAAAAGACCTTGAGCCTGTCACAGAAGAATAATACACTCTCCTGAACCTCGAATGTCAGCAGCTCTTAGTTTGTCATAAAAACAGTGATCTTCTCGCTGCTTAATGCAACGCCTGTCTCATAACAGATGCTTTGAGACACACTCATATGCACAGACACAAACATGGACTATCCATCCTCTTAAAATCTCCCACAGAGCAGAGGAGAGGAAGAGAAATAACCTTCATAATCCCATTCCAGTTGTCCCCGGTAGACACTCTGAAGAGTGTGAGGAAAGCCATGCCAAAGTTGTCAAAGGTAGCGTGGCGACTAAGACCCTCACATGGGTTCTCGTCTGAACACTCTGAAAGAGGGGGAAAAGAGGAAAAGAGTATTAGAGGCAGTATGTGTGAGAGAGGAAGGCGAGGGGAGAGAAGAGAGAGAATTGTGTGTAGATTAGAGCACTGATTAGAACAATGATTCTAAATTGACATAATTAATGTATGTAACACAGCAAAATGTATGCATGTTACATAATCCACGGATATCTCACCAGTGTCAGCTGGCTTTATATGCATGCATACACTCATGTGCTCGCGCGCACACAAACTCACACACACAAACCCACGCGCATGCATGCACGTACACGCACACACACACTAACCCAGTTTTCCAAAGAGCTCAACTCCCAGAGCTGCATAGATGAAGAACAGCAACATGAAGAGCAGACCCAGATTCCCCACCTAGACAGACATATTACACGCACACACACAGATATATACAGTGTATGATACACAGAAAAAAAGACATGTACAGTATACATCGAGAGAGACGCAAACATGCAAACTGATAGACAGAGAAGCCTTATTGCACTGATGTTTACTATATCTTAAAAACTGTTAGGAGCCCTCATGATACCTGGAGTTGAGTCATTTCTCAGATAGTTACAGAGGTGCACTTTCATAGCCTGGACCCAGTCCTCATGAATTACAAACTTGCCTGTTTAATCTAATAACAAAGCAATATTTAAGGGCCGGTGAAACATGAAGCTGGTTCTTCTCACAAACATGCACCCCACCCGCTCCTTTATTTCAGAGGATTTCCCCTATTGTAGGAGGTAAACCTATATCTGAAGCGCAGGGGCAAAAGCTCACGGACACCACTGCAAAAACCTGGGTTCAATGTCTCAATCTGTCACTTCAAAGACAACTGGCATTGTTCATGGGTGGGAAGACAGTGAAGGATCATGGGTATTTTGCTGCACAGGAGATTCCTGCTGCTTTGTTGGAACACCTGCATAGATGAACATGGGATCTAGGGGGGATAGTGCGCTGATTTTTGGAATTACCCATTCAAAGTTGGGAGGAAACATTTTAATGGATATAATTTAATTGCATTTCAGGAGCAAACAGTTCATAAATGTCTATTTGCCCTGCATACCTGTTTGTTCTCATTTACCGTGCACCACCTCCCCTCCCCCTTTTGCTCTACTCTCTCATTTCTGTTAGGGTCCCCTGAGGGTCCACTGAGCCCAGGGGCTGTGGTAGATCCTTCCCGAAGCCTTCCCCTTCTCCTCCGGGAGTTTAACAGTCACACCAGCAGATGAAGGCACAGCAGTGCTTTGAGTTAAATGCTAATGTCAATATGCTAACACGCTCACAATGTTAACAAGCTGATATTTAGCAGTAATGTTTACCATGTTCACCATCTTAGTTTAGCGTGTTAGCATGCTAACATTTGCTTTTTAGCATTTAACACAAAGTACAGCTGAGGCTGATGAGAATGTCAACAGTTTTGCTGGTATTTGGTCATGAACCAAAGTATTGGACAAATAAACATTTTGAACTGATGATAGCGCTAGATGAAAAGTCAAGCGATCACAGAAGGTATTACAATGCATCCTGAGAGGGACATGAATGTGTAAAGTATATTTCGTGGCAATCTATCCAATAAATATTTCTCACTACACAAATGTAACCTCATGGTAGCGCTGGAGGAAAAGGCAGGGGCTCACCAAAGTCATTACCATACATCCTCTTGGGACCATGAATATCATCCAATAGTAGTTGTTTTTTAAGAATTTTGCCTTTATTTGATAGTGACAAAGAGAGAAAGGAAACGTGGGAGAGGGGGGCAGACATGCAGAAATCGCCACAGGTCGGACTTGAACCCAGTGGGTTCACTGGCTCAGCCCAGTATGTGGCGCGCCTGGTAGCTCAGTCGGTAGAGCAGGCGTATCATCCAATAGCCAAGCCACTAATGTGTCTAAAGAAAGTTACACATGCAGTCGATGGTTTAGTCCTTGCTTGTGAATGTCTCATTCAGACCAACAATGAAACTTCATCAAAAAATGCATCATCCTCAATGAAGACAGGTGCTCCAGCAAACAAAAAACTTCGACCAGGCGTCATTAATCCCTTTGCTGCATCGCGGACTAATATGACAATCAGATATGTGCAATGGTCCATATTTGGTAGTATACTTGGTAATCTGTAGCTTGTAGCATTGTGCTCATTTTACTTACTTCACCTCGCAAAGCATTGAAACAGAGGATAAAATTGCTGCTGCTGTTGTGATAACTTGACAGAGTTTTTCAATCATGCCTCATAGGAGAATAAATTGCTGTGGGGTGTCTTTGTGTGTGATAAGCTTTCAGACTGGACTTTCTGGTTCATATTTAATCTCCTCAGAGATGCCCAGTAGCAAAACAATCGCACCAAAGCAGCTGTGAAGTTATGATTTAACTGGTGATTTATCAGCCACACTAGATCAATATAGGGATCGGCAATTAGCCTTTAGCTAAACATGAGGATGTCGTCATGCTTTTTTGGTAGTTATTTGGTGTCATTAGTTTAACACTGAACAGTCTGTTGGGGGAATCAGTGATGCTTGTGAATCATGTGGGGGGCAATCAGTGCCAGCCCTGAGAAATCGCTAAATAAAACAAGCTGTCTGCAATTCTTCAGATCTGGAAACCAGGCTAGCAGTTAAAGAGACATCGTATATTTTACAGCATCAGTGCTGTCTCTTACCTGAGGCAGAGCTTGAATCACTGTGTCCAACAGAGCTCTCATTCCGGTGGCCATCTTCAGCAGCTTCAACACTGAAACATTGTGATGTGTCAGCTCTTATCAGCCCACATATCATCATGTTGTTCGTTCGTGTTACTGTGTGTGTACCTCTTGTTATCCTAAGGACTCTCATGATGCGTATGATGGTGGGGTTGATGGGGAGGGAAGCATTCAGGTCTATTTCCTCCAGTGTGATTCCCATGATGGACATCAACACAATGGCGAGGTCCAGCTGGTTCCATCTTGACACACACACACACACAATTGCAGATTCTCTAACGATGAAGCCGTATGTTAGTGTCTTTCTATTCATGCGAGAGCTTGAATACCTCTCTTTGAAAAAGCGACGCAGGCCAAAAGCGATGAGTTTGAGAACGGCCTCAATGACAAAAACCACGGTGAAGACGTAATTGCAGTACTTCAGTATCTCCTCGAGGTACTGTGGGACACACAGACACAGACTTCAAAAACCCACTGTAGCTGTACTGTACCACCGCACACCGCTTCATTACTATGGTTCTAGGGCAGGTGGTAGAAGGTGTTGCCATGGTTACCTGAGGCTGGTTGTAGTGCTCCATGCTCATGGTGAGGAGGTTTGTGAAGATGATGATGGTGATGAAGAGATCCATGTAGTGGCTGGTGCACACGGTGTGGATGGATCGACGCAATGGGGAGTAGTCAGCGTAATATGGTTTCTCCTGGGCCTCTGTGTCACACACATAGACACACACACACACGGTCATTAAAATGCTTCTGAAAGAAAATGATAAGGCCTATGAAGTCACTGATGAAGTGGGTGCCAAGTGGCGCACCGCTGTGTGTATGAGTGTGCATACGTGTGTGTGTACAGACTAAAAGTGCCACCTCAGGAATTCAGTCCTATCCATCATGCACACGCACACACACACACACTCTCCATGGCACCTCAAGGTGTCTTTGGGCAGAAACCCTCGCTGTCTGCTGCCAGACAGTTAACCAACTAAGAGGAAAGCACTACTAGAGATTACGCTGCAGAGAGAGAAGGACAGAGTGAGACAGAAATGAGGCAGAGCGAGAGAGAGAAATAAAAAACAGTGTGTACAGTAATGTTGTGTGTTTCTGAGCATAATATAGGCAGAAATTATACATGTACTCATATAGTATGTATGCAGAAAAAAAGTAAAAAGTGTGCGTGTAAAATTACATCTACAATATATAGCCAAAATTATGCAGATGCCCGTGCCTTGTGTATGTTGGATCTAGTGATGTATTTAGGGTTCCTGCTTAGGGAGATATTAATGCTATAATAACAGTTTAGAAAATAGAGTGCTTCCAACTTTGTGGAAACAGTTTGGGGAAGACCCTTTCCTGTTTCAACGTGATAATCGCATGGTGCACAAAGCCAGGTCCATAAAGAAATGCCTTTTCAGGTGGGTGTGGAAGAACTTGACTGGCCTGCTCAGAGCCCTGATTTCAACCCCATCCAACATCTCTGGGATGAACTGGAAGGCCGACTGTGAGCCCAGCCATGTCGCCGTTGGGCGATTAGGCTTTGTTTGTTTGGCTAGTCCTTGATGTCCGCTAGATGAAGCTGCATCGCATTCTGGTTGCGCCACGGCTTCGTCACGTCTCTATTACGTTTTCATACGTCCATGGGAGCAATTTCAGAGGTGCAGAGTTTTTAAAAGGTCTGTTCATTAGCAGCCACATTTCCAGTATTGTTCAGAGCAGTTTGCCTTACAGTTTGATTTGTGTTTTACAAGCATAATGATTACACATTAGCAACTGATTCATGATCACTGTGGTAACAGTTTGTGGCTGTACTTTAATGTTTTAAATACTATACACAGCACGCCGTCTTATCTTTACTTTGTAGCTGCATTATATTAGCAGATGGAAAACATTTACAAATGCCTGTAAAGGAACTGAAGGAGAAATGCCACAAACAAACAAGAAAAACTAGTTTTTCTATGTATGTAAAGACAAAGTCAGTAACTGATGAAGGCATCATTACATCAAATGTATGTCAATTAAATAGTAAATATAGGCATTTATATACATTTAAAAGTGAATTTCACACTTCAGAGACATGAGCTTCAAATATAGACCTGACCTGAAAAGATCCACACATAAGCCGCGAGAGAGTTGCCCTAATCACAGGTCCAGTGGACACTGAAACATCAGTTAGAATGGCAGGCAAACGTCTGCAGCAGCTGCAATGTAGCCAGAATGAGTTGAACACTGAGTAATGGGAGTTGTGGCTGAATGGAAGCAAATATCTGCAGGCAGGTTCCAAAATCTTGTGGAAAGTCTTCCAATAGTGGAGGCTGGTAAAGTAGCATATTATATAATGCTAATGGTTTTGAAATGTCATGTTCAACAATCACATATGGGTGTAATGATGAGGTGTCCACATACTTTTGGCCCTATATTGTATGTCTTGCACCCGCCCCCCCGCCACCCCCCTTCCCCTCCTGCTCTCTCACTTCTCCTTCTCTTCTCCAACCGTCTCTGTCGTTTCTCCTCCCTCAGCCGCGCCTCCTCCTCCTCCTGCTGCTGGCGACACTTGTGGAAGTTTTCCACCACCACGCCCACAAACATGTTGAGCACAAAGAAGCTGACGATGAGGAGGAAAGAGATGAAAAACAGCAGCATCCAAGGGTTGTTGTTTCTTATTGGCTGCAGAGAGTTTGAGAGAGAAAATGGAAAAAGAGAGGGGGGGGGTGTAGCATGGGGACAAGAAGAAGAAGAAAAAAGAGGAGGACCAAACAGTGACAAAGAGTGAGGGTAAGGAGGGGTGGAGAGGAAGAAGAGGAGAGAGCATAAACAAGAAGACAATGTAAATCCTTGAGTCAGCACTGAAAATGCAAGCACTGTCAACTCACATCTATTTATCCGTCTGCCTTTTTTCTTCCCTTACACCTCCCTTCTCTACTGAAATATTCCCCCTTTCTGCTTGAAACAAACAAGATGAAATGGTGCCTGAGACTGACACAAAACAGAACCAAAACACAGTGAAATACAAGATACACTGGCTGAATGGTTTGTATGTTTCTCCAATTTTTTACTCCGCACAACCTCTCTCTTCCTCTGTGTGTGTGTGTGTTTTCACCTGCTGGTCCACTCCGACTGCATCCAGGCCGTCATACATGATGCTGACCCAGCCGTCTTTACATGACAACACAAATAGTGACATCAGCGCCTGGAAGAGTGAGACACATAAATCAGCGTTATGCTGTCAATCAGTATGTACGAGCAGGTGTCAGTCCTTAGTTGTGTGTGTGAGTGTGCGTACACGTGTGTGACAAACCTGTCCCAGGTTGTCAAAGTTGTATTTTCGGCGAACCCAGCGGTATCCTGTGTCCAGACACTGGCTTTTATTGGTGATGTTACTCACATCGAGCCCGTCACAGTAGAAGAACTTCCCTTTAAACAGCTGCATACACAGACAGACGTGTGCACACAGATAAAAACATAAAATAACACTGTAACCTCAAGGTAAACAAAGCTTCATAGAGCGAGATACTGTAGGATTGATGTATTGGTGTACAGTAAATTACTCCGCGAGTGCCTACTGCTGTATGTTACAGCTAAGATATCCAAGTACCATCTGGTCCAGTCTGCCTCACAGTCATTACAAGCACAGAAACACCCCGGCATGGAGTGTTCTCATTAGAAGATAATTCAGTGGGAGTGTGTTTTTGAGAAATATATGCCTGCGTGTTAATATTAGCTTCAGCATTCATCAAGCATAATTTCCTGTGCAAGAATTAAGTTGAATATTTGCAGGAAAATTTGCAAAAATGTAAACTGGTGTAATAATAATGTAGAGGAGGAGATCTTACAGAAGGCCTTTATATTGAATGGCTTTTAGTACAGACCTTTGTACCTTAAAAGGAAGCAATGTGGATGTGAGTTATGGTCAGTTCAATCAGAGAGCAATTTTCCGTTACAGATTAAGATAAAGGATTTCTGGAGGATTTGGAGGCCTCAAAACGTGAAACGATCAAGTATTTCACAAGAAACAAAAAGCAATTACTAGTCAAAAGTAGTAATAAAACAAACATATTTTTGTGTTACAGAAATATTTTTTTCTTTCCTAAACCTTTAACTAAATCAGATTTATCTTGGGACCCCATGAGGGGTCCTGGTCCCCAGATTGGGAACCACAATTTTACAAAATGATTTTATTATTATTAATAATAATCAGTTTATTTTGAATATTAAAAAAAAAAAAATTTAATTGCCTAAAATAAATAAATAATAAAGTTAATTTTATTGAAGAAGATAAAAATACAAAAATCCAGGTGAAAATCGGATTTAAAACATTCTCAGCACAATCCCTCTGCAGTTGAACCATTGTTTTTTAATTACTTCCAGGGACTCGGCTGCATAATCAGCAGCTCATTTGCATTTCCTTCCAATTTTTCTCTTCACTTTTTATTACCTGAAGCATTTTAGGAGATACACCTCGTTTATTTTAAACCACAGTGAGCAGTTTCTTCTTGCAGCAGAAAAGACAACAAACTTTGGATGTTTGGGCACATTTAAAATGAGTATTTTTCAATGAAAATCTGCGCAAAACAAAAATAATGAGGCTTATCTTCAGCCAACCAACAGAGGATGAACAGGGAATATGCAGTGTAAATGTTTACCTGGACGCCCAGAATTCCAAACACGATGAAAAAAGCACAGCAGATGAGGACAATATTCCCAATGGGTCTGAGAGATGTGATCAGGGTCTCCACCACCAGTTTTAGACCAGGAGCTCGACTTATCACCCTGCGACACACAGTTACAGACATGCTACATAGGTACACCAGAAAATCTAAATGGAGGGAAATAGAAAATCTCACGTACTCCTACCTGAGTGGTCGCAGTGTGCGGAGCAGACGAAGCACGCGGAGGATGCCCAAGATTCGATTACCACCTGCTGATGCAATGGAGACCAGGATGTCCACCAGAGACACAAACACCAGCAGTCCGTCTAAGATATTCCAGCTGCTCTGCAGGTACACCCCGTTTCCAAAGTACAGACCCAGAGCTACCACCTTGACACACAGACACACACAGATCCAGCAAAATTACTGGAATAATAAAATAATATGAGGTATAAAATGAGACTGAAAGCAATTCTGATCCCCACCCAGAGAGAAAATTGCCCTTTTATAAGTAAGATGAGAAAATGACTTTGGAGTAAAGTGCTCATTCTGTCTTGTTATGGTTACCTTGATCATCATTTCACCCACGAAGATCACAGTGAAGATGTAATTGGACGCACTGAGGAACACCCGCTCCTGCCACACACACACATACACACATGTGAGAATGTGCACAGACACACACAGAGAAGCACATTCATCAATTTAAGGGTTTCGTGTCCCAGCTTTGATTCTGGACTCTAACTAACTGCAACGTGTTACATAATGAGCTGGGGGAAAAAATCCATTACTAATGTAGTAGAAACATAATAAAAACATACTGAGAACAGCACGTGTTCTTGTAATGACTCCCAGACCGCTCTTACATCAGCAACAAGCATATGAGCTCCACTGTAGTCGACAGCTTGTGTTGTGTTGTTGTGTGTGTGTGATCTTGTGCTTCTATCTTTGTGAGGACTGATATTGAGTTACAAAACATGACAGTGAGGACATTTTGGCTGGTCCTCACTTCTTTAAAGGGCTGTTTAGACTGGGGTTAAAGGGTTAGGGTTAAAATCCAATTTAGCTTAAGGCGAATCTATTTGTATTGCACCTTTCAGACACAGTGCTTTACATAGGGAATATAAATAAATAAAAATAACATTTGAAAACACAATGAAGCTGGAAAGGGTGGCCGTGGCTTGGTGGCAGAACGGTTGCCTGCCAATTGGCAGGTCAGCGGTTTGATCCCCCAGCCATGCAAGCATCCTTGAGCAAGATACTGAACCCCAAAATGCTCCTGAAGCTGCGCCTTTGGTTTGTGAATGTTCTCATATGAAAGTTGCTTTGGATAAAAGCGTCTGCTAAATGTAAATGTAAATAGACCAGCCCAGACAAGTATTACAGTATGGCTGCAAAATTACAACTATTTAGTTAAGGTTTGGGGTTAGGCATTTTGTTATGCTCCTCACAATTATAGTGAAAAAACATGTGTGTGTGTGTGCGTGTGCATGTGTGTGTTTGCTACCATGCTGTTGGGCTGTATGTCAGGTCTCTCCAGTGCAATGGTGATACAATTAAGGAAGATGAAGAGCAGGATGATATGATCAAACATCTTGTGACCGATGACCCTCTGACACCACGACCTGAACCTAAAGAGAGAAAAAGAGAAGGAAAGAGCGTCATCAGCTACTCCTCTTTCATTTTTTTTTTATATGATTTGCACTTCACCTTCACACTTCACCTACATCACTGCATTTGTCAACGTAACATGTTTTCACTTGGCCAGATTTCATTGATAAAAGTGAATATTGCATTACTAAGCCTTAGTGGCAACCTTCACACTTTAGCTGTGGATTTTTCACACATGCTGTGGTTTAAGCCACCTAGGTGTGTGTGTGTGTGTGTGTGTGTGTGTGTGTGTGTGTGTGTGTGTGTGTGTGTGTGGTGTGTATTTACCGGTTGTGTGGAGCGAACAGATAGAGAGACCACTCCTCGTGATCCAGGCACCACTGAGGCTCATATGGCTCTAGCATCTTCTTTAGCTTCTTACATAAACTCTGGAAGGAACGCACACGCACATTTGCACATAATATGAGCACACATGTGCTTATACAATTACATGAGAATTACGTTTTTGACATTGTTAGTTCATTTTATATATCATAATGTACACTCATTAAATGACCAAAATCATGCCGTGTTCTTGTTCTTATAATTTTGAATGAAAGTAAAATGATTTTACTTGGTGGAAAACAGTGAATTGTAGTCGTGACCTGTATCTGTACGTGTGCATAAAACTTCCAACACAGCAGGTTTTTCAAACAATGTTCCCAATATTTCCTCCATCCTGCACGTAATTAAAATTCAGCTAATTAAATATTTTCAAAGTTACATAAGTGTCTAAGGTCACTGAGGTTGTAATTTATGCCTTCGCAAGATAATTAGCAGCAGTTTTTGAACCTTTGAACATGCCTAAACATGTTCTTTGATTAACTTGTTTTAACTGGAAATAACAGAAGCAGAACACCATCAAAATGCTTTTTCCTTGTGACTTTAACATGAACAACTTAAACAGCCTATCCTATCTATATTTCTCAATCTGGGCAAATAAATAAATAACACAAATGCAGAGGGCCGTACCTCCTCAATCTCGTCCTCCTCCTGATCGCTGTGGTAATGCGTGGTCACGGGTGCATCGTCGTAGCAGAGGTCAGGGAGGTGAAAGGTGGTGCCGTTGCAGTCGGGCGGGTGGAGCATGGGCACCTGCAGGTACTCCGGCTGGTCCAGAGACTGCTCCCTGCTGCTGGGGTTGGAGCTTGTGTTGGACAGCAGGGACTCCATCTCCCCCGACTGGCTCTTCCTGTGGAGGCTTGGGGCTCGGCCGATGCTGGTCCAGCTGGAGCGCCGGCTCTCTGGCCCGCTGTCCCACAGAGACTCTGAAGACAACTTGGAACAACAGCGACAACTGGTTAGATTTCTGAAGTGCAAATAAAGAATTAATTCTTCACAGATCAAATGTACCCTATGGAGTTGTTGTGGAGCAATGTTTTGAAGACTGATATTGTTTGTATCTCGAGCTTGCACATACAGCCTCCACGGGGACAAACATGAGGGCTGTACGTTTCATCGAAATGCAATCACGATCTCGATTCAGGCCTCTATGTGATCTCATTTTTAATGTGACAACAATTTTTGTATTTGTGGGGCGATCCATTGCATCAAAACAAACGCTCCTACCTTCAACCTAAGCTGGATCAACAGATGACAAGGGAGCATTACTCCATTTGACAAACTTCACTGGAAGAGGGGGGCAGGATATTGATGTAAACAAATCTAACCGTGTGTGAGAGACGGAGGAGTAAAATGCGGTGAAATCAAAAGCTGTTAAGGAACAACGAAAACATATGTCAGAGTTGCAGAACCCCAGCGATGATGAGGAAGGACCAATACCACCTCGAGTTCTGACAAAAACGCTGTGCTTGTACCGTAAAAGAAGATGATGACAGTCAAAAGCACCTACGTTTCTTTGCAAGCAAAAGAAACAGCACAAACTAGTAACGCCACCTGAAATGTCATAAAAAGGAAAAACATCAGTGGAAAATCCCCATCACCAACCACTCAAACATCCATAGCTGGAGAGAACACAAACACTGACAGCAGCATGCCACCATTTAACAGGCAGCAACGCACTGCACAGGTTACACTCTCTGTCACGCCTCAAAAAACACATTTTTCTCCTGTGATGATTCTGAAACAACACATAATCAGATAGTTCGTTTGCTTGGACCTACTCGGGTGTTAGACAAATTGACACACACACCAGAGACATGAGTCAACAGAACAGGTTGCTAGACCCGGTTAGGCTGTAGACTAAATAATGTAATTTGAACCCGGCCCGACATGTGTTACTAAGAACCAAGTGGACCCATGAAGCCCTTTAGTACCTGTGAAGAACACAAGCAGGAAACAAAAAATATATAACTTTTGCTAGGGCATGATTGGGATATGAAAGTTAGCTAATGTTTTTAGAACATCATACCTCAGCTGGAAACATCTCATCAGTTGCCAGCTAGGCTTGCACATCAAATCGCCCACTGTGATACCTTAAATATAAGCCATGTCTATGAAAAAAAGGAGGGCTATATGACTCAACTGATCAACAGTTGGTGGTCGTAATGCGCCAAGGAAAGAAAGCAATGTGCCAGCAAAAAGCCCTGTGACAAGGAGACTGCCAACCGAAACAATGCCGATTACAAAACAATTGGCTTTACTCACAATGGATTTTGTTGAGAAACACTAAATGTAAACAAGCAAAACTCTGCAAGGTACCCTTAAATGAAGGCCATCAAGGTTATTTTTTCTCATTTAGATTATACAACGCTCTGTTAATATTGTAAGTTTTTAACTTGTGCAAAGCAATAACAAATCCCAAGATTTAGACACTGATCTTTCTAATTATATTTAAAGCATAGCTCGGACTGGATTTATCTCCTTTTTAATACATTTTAACATTCTCTGTTTGAGTGCTTCTGTAAATCAACTTCATTACTGATAGTTATTGTGGTGATAATACACTGTAAGCGCGTGTCCAAGGCTCACCGGTGACCTCGGCTCAAGGCTGTTGATGTCCATGGAAGCGCCACTCGCCCGGCGTGACTGGCTGGTGTTTATGGTGGGTGTGGCTGCAGTGTGTGTGATGACCGGCAGAGGAGGAGGAGGAGGAGGGTGGGGCATGGAGGCTTTTGGGTTCAGCAGACCATTGGGGCTCAGCATCATGGCCTGGATCTTAAGCTCTGCACACACAAACAGGCAGACACAAACATTGGACTTATTTCACAGTTTTGGCCATCAGTAATGATCAGGGCTATAGCTACCAATGATGACACAGAGGTCACACACCTGTATTATCAAATGACTGCTTGTGTTTCTTTTAACTTGGTGAGTACTATTATTACCCATAAGAAAAGTGAACAAAAGTACAACAATAGGACATAAGTTGTAATAAACCAAAAGTATCCTTTAAGGTGATTGTAGAGTGCATATTTCCATGTCCAGAGCTAAGTTGATCTAAGAGTTTGTACCTGCAGCGTACAACTCTCTCAACTTCTCCTCATCCTCGTAAGAAAGAGACTGTCTCTCGTCATCTGTCTCAGATCTGTTGGCATCACCCTAAAAACACACACAGACAGCACTGGGATCACCATTATCATCATAATAATCATCATCGTCAGCTTCCTTTTCTCACTGTTTGTTGACTGTTGTAAAAGTGAAAAATATGAGCAAGTCGAGAGGGAAAGACTGAGAGACAAAGAGCGGGAGGCAGACGGGCGGAGGGAATCTCCAGTGTTCTCTAGTTGAGTTATGTGCATGGCTTTGGCAGCGATCTCCTGTAGTCACGCCAATAAAGCTTTACTGAATTTAATTAAAATTCACGCCAGAAAGATGGAGGCAGACGGCTTTGGCAAAGGGTATCTGTATGTGTGAGTGTTTGTGTGTGTGTGTGTGTGTGACAGAGAGAGAGAGAGAGAGAGAGAGAGTACTCTCTGATGCTGGAGATAAAAGATGAAAACTAAACAACAAAAGCTCACCAGCTGTGAATGGCAGGCGATATCAAACACATCCCTACCCTGGAGAGTGTTGTGTGTGTGTGTGTGTGTGTGTGTGTGTGTGTTTGTCTGCGAGAAAGAAAGATGGAGAGAAAGAGAGAGAAGGGGATATAAAGAGAGCGAGAGATTGAGGAAAAGAGGACAACTGAGAAAGAAAGAGAAAAGAGAGTGATGGATAAAGAGAGAGAGGGGAGAAACCACACAGGCAGGATGGTACAGATTATGCTCTTGTAGGCAGCTTTGGTGTCATCAGCACAACAGAACTCAATTAGTCTCGTTCTCTCTGCCTCATTCTCTAAGCAGCTCAAATAAAACTGCATCTTTGCCCTTACTTCGGCTTGAAAGCCCTCAACCAAAATGGCTACAAGCAAGTTGAAGAGGACGTAGTTGCCAAAGGTCATGAGGGCTACAAAATAGAGGGCGGCCAACGGCGAGGTGGAGGCCATCCCGTTATAGAGCACCGCGTTCCAGTCCTCCTGGGTGAGGATCTGCAGATGGGAAGAGATGTGGAGAGAGAGGTGGTGGGCGTCAAACGTAAGTGGGGATAAGAAATAAATACACTGTCAAACACAAAATGGTGCAAAAATGCAACCTACATTGCTAGTAGCATAATAATGAGAAGAATAATAAGAGTGGGTTCCCCCTTTAATATCTCATTGTGAGTTGAACAGTAATGATGCTCATCAGTGTTAAATGAGCTCCTGTGGAGTGCGTGTTTCATTACTCTTCCTCCCCCTCTGCTTTTGAAGCGTATCTTACCTGCCCACTGGGAGAGTTTTTATATTTTGTTGAAAAGTCGAGTGTGAGCTCTCCCAAATTGGAGCAAATGAAATAATGGCGATCATCAGCGCTACTACCGGTGACAACAGCAGCTATTTAACCGTAATTCATCGATTCCACTCAATTAAATACTGTCGATGTATTTTTGTGCTCATACACACATGTTTCTATTTGTGTGAGAGCGAGTTGCACGTCGGTGTGTTTGGCTAACCTGAAACACAGTGACGATCGCCCAGAGCAGAGAGTCAAAGTTTTTTCTGTCAGGTAAAGTGTCTCCACTGTCTTGTCGCAAACCGAATTTACAGCCGAACAGATGCATCCCCAAGATGCTGCAACACACAAACAAACCAATGACAAAATACGTTATTTTCATTACATGGTCATTTAATATGGATACTGTGCAACAAGATACAATGATTCTGCCTGTATGAATAATTGTGTTTGTGTAAAAGGTGGCATGTGGTAATATGTCATGTAACAGAGTAAGAAAAGGGTCAATAGTAATGATTTTGATTTTTGTAAGGTTTTATGATTATAACTGAAGCTGAGAAAAAGATGAGAAAACAGTTTGTCTTGTGAGTGTCAGGCTTTGGTATCGTCTTTAGAGAAAGAAAGAACATACCTGAATATGAATATAAAGAGCATCAGCAACATGCAGAACGTGGCCACATTGTCCATGGTCTTCATCAACACCACCAGCTGCCTCCTCAGGGCAGGAAGGAACCGGACCAGCTTCAAAACTCTCAGCAGACGGAAGGTACGCAACACCGACAAGCCTCCCTCTGCCTCACCCACAATCTCCCACACACTAAAACAAACACAGATGACAAGTGGATTATAAACTGTTAATGTTAAAGTCACATTAAAGCAACCAATGGATCAATATGTACTTAACCTCAGCTGTAACTCTTTGGAAGTCAGCATTAGTATCACCCACAAAAGCCTCTCTTCCAGGTAGGGAAAGTGCTACATTATTTTTCGTGCAACGTGGGGCAACTGAAAAGAGGAAATGGGCCAATGCTGTTCACAACTTACTGGCCAATAAAGAAGGTGCGAGCGGTGAGCACTGGCACAGTAAACAAGCAAAGCCTTCAAGCACAGATACATAATTTAGCGAGTAGTACTACATATTGGAGTGAATACAGGCCCCCTGGTCGAAGAGTGCAACCACATGGCTTCACTGCCAGAACCAGCTTCACAGTGACAGTTTGGGAGACTGCAGTGCTGATCCGCAGTGAGGATTTTCCAATGACAACACAAACATCTAACAACAGAATTTCCATTTTGGTATAAACTTACAGACAAAGACCCCTGTCCCCAGATCCCCACCTGATGATGACAATGACGCTGTCGAAGCCGTTGTACGGGTTCTTGATGTAGCCAAAGAAACCGAAAGCCAAGACCTTCAGCAGCATCTCAAGACTGAACAGACTCGTGAACACCATGTTACTGATCTCCAAAATATCTGTCAGCTCCTGCGGCTGAAGAGGCGCAGTGTTTGTGGAGAGAAAAGGAGGAAAGATTGATGTACAGATATTAGACAGGCACAGAGAAAACAAAAAACAAAAACAGGCAGACTGGCGATGAGGAGCGCGCGAGAGTCACCACGATAGGAATTTCTAAAATGCTACTCAGGACTACAGTGTAGGTTTATGTGGATAAAGTCTTAGATGTGGAGAGAGAAGCTGCCCCAGGATGTGACTGCAGGTGTGCAGTACCCACAATCCTTTGGAGTAGAATGAGTGAATGCACTTTCATTCTTAATATTATTGATATTACTTAAAGCAGTGGTTCTCAAAGACACATGGCTGGAAAGAAAATGTTGTGATGGCCAGGTTTTTGACAAGGGCAAAAAGAAAAAACATTGGTGCTCATCAAGCAAGAACTAAGAAAATAAATAAAAGTTAAATTATCACCCCGTTGGTTGCATGTCTCCGCCAACCAGTCAAGTTGCACTTTACACCCATGTCTGTCCAGACTCATATAACATCTCAAATGCAGTGAAAAGTTGGAAGGAATTAAACAAAAAGGTATAAAGTGTTTGTTTTTTTTGGCTAAATGGAAGTTATCATTATATTGATGATATAATTTCAGTGAATATACATTGCTGAACTGATTAATGAGGGATTATCATAGATGTATTGGCTAAACAGGCACACATGTACTTGATTACTATGTAAAAATTGATTCTTATAGGGGCGGTTTCCCAGACAGAGAGTAAGGCTAGTCCTAGACTTAAAAGTCCTTTAAACACAGACTAATGGAAATCTGCTTTCTTGGTCATGGTGTAAAGACACATGGATTACGTGGAGTACGTCAATCAACATCAACAAATACCACCAGCTAGGCAGGTTCTTTCTGACAGAAGTGGCCCATTGTGATTTTACGATCTTATTGCTTGTTTTTAAGTCGTTAAACAGGTTGGCGCCTCCTTGTCTCACTTTTATCTTTGCAGACTCGTTCGAGATCACTGAAGTCTGCTGACCAGATGCTTCTGGTCATACCAAGATTGGGCCTTTGCTATCGGAACAGCTGACCCCTCCACATCAAGGCCTCACCTACAGTGGACACTTTTAAAACTCTTTTGAAAACCTATTTTTATTGCTTGGTTTTTAAATCAGACTGAGTTTTGACAACCCGAAAACATAATCCGTGTCGATAATGATATTTAAAAAAAATAACATTTAATTTGGCTTGTTTTGTTTACATTCTTATTATTGGTTTGTAACAATTAAATTTGTTTACAGGAGGGTTAGGGGGCATAAAAGGCTTTCTGATTTCAAAATGTATGAACCACTGACTTAAGAGTAACTGTAACTGTAAGAGTAACTGGCTGGCTAAGTTTTAAGATTATCGACAAAACTTAATAACAAGTAGTCTATTAGTCCGCATATCCAAGGTCTAATATATCTTATGTTTCCATGTCATAGAGCTGTGGTCGAATAAAAACTATAGTATTAAAAACACATAAAAGAGCTATACCATGGCACTGGGTGACATTTCTTCATTACAGTGAATACAAAAAATTGTTGTTCATTCCACCCAGTGTAAACAAGTAACTGTGTCTCTGAGCATGCTCAGTGCCATCTGCCTAACACAGAACTACTCTCCAGAGATCAAAAAACAAGTCTCTGGGGTGCTCCAGATTAAACTGCACTGGTCACGTTCACTGAAATGAGGAAATGTTGCCCGATGAAACTCTATGGCTCTTTATTTGTTCAATGGTTTTAAGATGACAATAGATTTCTATGGCACATAGAAAAAAAGCTAAAAATCAGGCTTTGGCAACATATTCATATATTACTTTATTCCTTAACTCATTTTCATTGTTGGTTTTGGTCTCTTCAGAAGAATTGTTGATAACAAAAAAAGGATAAAATAGGGTTGGCCTTATCCTTAAATATAAGTCATTCAAGAACTTAAGGCCATCCATATCTATCGTATTGTTCAGGAAATGGGCCAATTGCAATATTCCCTGTCTCCCACAGTCTATCCTTGCCTTTTAGCCAATCACAATGTCAGATCTGTTCTCCTCCTCCTCCTCACTCCTTCATTCGCTCTCGCTAGCTCCTCTCACTCCACCCCGGCTCTACAGCGCTCACTCTCTCTCTCTCCTGTCCCAGGGTCACGCTTTAATTAACACTTCAGGTCTTATGAGTTTCTCCATCTCCTGATACATGCTAGCACACACACAGTCTCACACTCACACACACACACACACACACACTTCGTGATTCCATACGCTTGGTGCTGTAAGTGTTGATTGGAGGGTACGTTCATTGACTTACCACACACAATGATTAGCTCATCCATTTTCAATCAAACTAAGCTATGCACGTGCACATACAAACATGCAGCCTCTTATACTGGCACACGCAATCATACCTGTTTGTGGTACTCTATGCCCATCGACAGTGTGTTAATAAGGATGGCAATCATGATTCCTCTGTTGAAGTATCTGCTGCCAACGATGAGATCTAGTTTAGTTCGGAGTCCCGCCCAGCAACGCTCGCACAGCCTTTTCTTTGGCTCAGACACCTGTGCATCACCGCGGCATGAGCTGCTACAGTGGCATGGGCTGGTACTATGACACGGGCTGTTGCCATGGCATGGCTTGCTGTACCCATGATGCTGGTCTTCAGTCTGCTCATTAACATTTTCGCTGTCACTAACTTGGTTGTAGTAGATGCAGTACGGACATACTGGGGAGTCTCCTGGGACTTCACCTGGCAACGGTAACGCAGGATGCCCAGCGAACTCACCTGCACAGACAAAGGGAGGCGGTGATATAGACACGAACCACAAAAATCATACATACACAAGGGCATCGTTTTCTGTATGTTGCACTTGTGTAGACATTCTGTCGATCAATATATTCTCTGCTCGGTAAAGGAGAGCACCTTCATTTCATTTCTGGGAGACAAAATTCAATAAAATGGAAGCTACCATGCAGTTGGGATGCTTTTGTGCAGAAGGGGAGTTCTTTTATTAGAACAGGGATGTGTGGGTGTGTGTGTGTGTGTGTGTGTGTGTGTGTGTGTGTGTGGGTGGGTGTGTGCGCGTGTGTGTGTGTGTGAGAGAGAGAGAGCATGTGTGTATGTGTGTTTTGGGGGGAAGGGGCGTGGAGTGAAGCGGGAGTAAGATTTCAGCGGAATTCATTAGCAAGCAGCTGGGGAGGAATGCGCCAATGACATAACAGCAAATGCTAATCTAGCACGAGCAGTTCACTTGTCATCACAATTACAACAAATTCATGTTTCACTGGAGACTGATATAGTAAATCCAATCTAGTCGTTCTGTGGTGTGTGGCTATAGATAATGTGGGCTGCAAGGAAACTTTCAGCTGGCAGACTTGCTGAAAATGGCTCTGCACTACATACACAGAAAATACACTTATCTAGAGCTGTGGTTTTCAGCGTTTTGGCCCAGGATCCCTAGTGCATCAAACAGCATACTGAATCATTTCTGCTCAGTTTTTCGTGTATGGGAAGTGTCCCAGCTACAATTAGAATGTATAACTCAATTGTAATAACACTTGATATGTCCTTTCTCTGTAACCAATTTTTTAAGGTCAGTTTTGTTCATCATGGGGCGCACTACTCAGCCTGTGAAAACAGTTGTATGTCTTCTGAGACTGGAGGGGCTCTTGAAAGTTTTTTAATGGAAAGCCTGCATTAGCAGTTGGCAGTGTGGAGTTTACAAGACGTGTTGTGTTTTTGGAGCATGACCCATACAAGGAATTTAAAAGTCAAGATATCTTGGCTTCTGAGGCTTTGATTTGACCATCCATTTTTATGTTCCTCTGGAGAGAGTCCCCTGCTTTTACAGAAGTGCAGTTTTATGGAGTACCCCTTTAAACCCTTCACATGTGAGAAATCAACATCTGAAAATCCTCAAGGACCCAGTGGAAGTCATTTTTGACAGTTTTCAGTATTTGCTAAGTTCCTAAGTCAAAAAAGGTGTGTGGTTTATCCAGAGTGTCTTGACGTTGTCTCTGGTAGGACAGGCTGCTGTTCTACTAAAATGTATACTGCGTCAGGGACCTCCCCATGTAGCTGTGCACAGTGCCACAACGCAATAAAAACGCATCTTTTGCACTAGTAAAAGATTTTCAATCAGGATCGTTCACATCACATCTAATACAAAGAATGTTGTGAAAAGCTCTTTAATATCCTGTTGCAAGTCATTTTCATGAATGTTCACAACCTAACTCTCACATCTTATCCTTTGTCTCCGTTCAGATTTCAGGGAATCAAGCATGTTGCAGAGAGGAGGAGATCTGGACACAAATTTAGATCAGAGAGAAATGTCTTGGATAAATTGTCTGGAGACACCTCAACCTTTAGGCTTGGCTAAAGGAGTCTGAGGTTATACTTTTATTTTTTCTTCTTAAACTATGCTCTTTTGAGGTATGACAGCATTTGCCCAATGTTTTTCAAAGCATCCTGTTTATGGAGTACGCAAATGTTGTAAATGTGTTTCCATTTTATTTGTTTAAAACATCTTATCCCATATTCTCCATATTGTGGTCCACAAATGCCATGGCACTACAATACCCTGAGTGTGATCTTATATAAGGGATACACAGATGTGTTGTCCTGGGGCTAATTACCTGAATGTATAAATACACCACAGTGTTCTTGAATTCAGTTTGCCTTGTAGACAGACGGATCAAGGTCTATGACTGAAAGCTTTATAAATTGTGCAGACTCTGCAGGAGTGCAGGAAGCTTTTCTTCTTTCTTAAAATGCTTTGGGCACCAGAACAAAACTTAATTCACCTCCACTGTCTCAGAGGTGGCAGAAGTCTGTGAGCTGCATGTCTAATTGCTACTGAGGGCAAGTGGGAAAATATGTTCCTTAGTAATTTGGGTGAACTGACTCCCAAAGATTATTTCTTAAAAGAAAGAATTAAAAGAAATAAAGTTACCTAAATCACTCTGACAAACACAAACAGAGGTACATTAAAGCTTTTTTTTATCAAAAGAATCAACACTGCTAATATTGATAGAACACAGGGGGCCCAGCGCTGGTCTTTGCCAAGGGCCTCCAAATCTGTGCTTCTACACCTGTAAGGCCCAGGTTGACAAGCTATGACCTTGAGAGCACTCACAAACACAAACACACCCCTTCGTTCTCACCGTGCTCCACCACCAGCTGCGGCAGTCTGTTGATGGTCTCCGTGGCAACCAGCCTCTTCTGGTCCCAGCCCTTTGCATCCAGGTGACTGAAGAGCGGTGATATGAAGGGATAATTAAACCCATTCCCTCCATTACTGACAGCAGGCTCAGTCTGAGGCGGATGATGCTGGTGATGATGCTGGTGGTGATGATGATAAAGCTGATGAAGGTGTGACAGGTCATTGGGAGCGTGGCCTGAGTGCCGGTGGGCAAGCCCGTTCATTTCGCCAACTCCGCCCCCTCTGGCAGCTCCCCCGCCCCTGTCTTTCTGGCATACGCACACGCAGTGAAAGTGAGTGCGTGTCTGAGCATAGCAGCGGGACAGTCGTCGCCACGCCTTGCGGCCCAGGTGCGCCAGGTAGCGGATGATCTCCTCGTAGCAGCTTCCTGGTTGGCTGTCGCTGGCCAGCGTGGAAGCTGATTGGTGGAGCTGGCGGGCGTGCTGCTCTGATTTCATTAAGGCGTGTTCTCTCTGCTTCGTTTCAGAAAACTGGGTTGCTATGACGACCAGGCACAGGTTGATCATGAAGAAGGAGCCCACCTGGTCATGACAACACATACGTTATACACTGTTGTAGTCCACATGTCGTCTAGCTGTTACACAAGTAACTTTTTATGGGGTGTGTGTGTGTGTGTTTATACTTACTATAATGAGGAAGATGAAGTAGATGAAGTTGTAGAAAGAATGTGCATCCATAACATAGTACATGATGTCTACCCAACCTTCTAGAGTAATTACCTGTATGAAAGCACACACACAGACCCAGAGAAATGTGGTGTGTAGTATGCATATCATTCATTGATTAAAGATGTAGCTCCGTTTATAAACCCTTAATCGTTTACCTGAAAAATGGCGATCCATGCATATCCAATGTTATCAAAGTTAATAGCTCCTTTGTGTGGATTTATTTCCCCGGCCCGACACTCATTGTAATATTGGTACCAGTTTACACATGACACTGGTTCATCCACTCTAGGTCCCATCTCTGGACGGGCTTCCTCAGCACCCAGGAAGCAGGAAGTCCCGGCTACACGGCGGCGAGGCACATCAGTGCACCGAAGCATCCCATTTTCTCTTTCCATTGAGCAGATGAAGGGGTGGTCATCTGTGCCATCTGGCCGATAGTAGCCACTCAGGAAGGAAATGTTATATCTCCTGAAGTAGAAGGGCAGGAGATGAATGAATGAACTAATATACAGGAATTAAATCTAATAAAGGAAACAAACACAGTGTATGTTTCCAACAAATCCCCCGAAAAGACCAAAACCAACAATGCTTGAGTCTTGAGTCCATCTTTAAAAATGGGTCACAAAAATAGAAATATAGTTTTATTTTTACAAAAAAAGAGCTGGATACGGTAGTTATTTGCAGTCATTACTCAGACAAGAGTAAATATTGCATTGTCGCGGATTAATAGACATCATTCGGTGTGCTAGTGGGTACTTACAACAGGATATGTGAGACTGAGCCTTTGGCTACACAAATTATACTTGTTAGTCTAATCAATTCATTTTTGATTTTGGTAAGAAAAATACAGAATGTCGCCAGCCTGATGGTTTGCAACAACAAAAATAGACCTAAAATATAAGCAAATTCAGATAAAGTTTGGGCGATTTCTGGGAAGATAAATCATTTTATCGACCTTTTGTTGGTACTAAAGGTCTGTTTTCTGGAAAAAACAGAAAGGCAGTATGAAATACACAAGGGTACAGAAGGAGGAAATGAGGAAAAATACAGATGAAGGAAAAAGAAAAAAAGAGGGAGTGAGGGTGCAGTGGAGAGATAAGCAATCAATCATCTGTGGTGTAGAGGGGTCACAGAGGAGCGGTGCTCCCTCACTTCTTATTAGGAAAGGTCATTTTGTTGTTTATGAAGCAGGGGGAAAAATCCTAATTGCTAACTGACAATAAAATCTAGAGAAGGATTAGTTTACAGTAAAAATGTATAGGGTACTGTACAACAGGCTAACGTGACAATATGCGATTAAGGCAACAATATGATATTTCCTTTCCCGATACAGCTGTAGTATGTTAGAAATGTAATCACAGACTCCTGCCTCGGTGATAAAATTAAAGTAATAAAAAAGTTTTTGCTTTTCAAGGCGTCGATCAATTTTGGCCCGTGCTGATGCTTCTGTTTTTGACTGACATAATGCTGTGTTGCAGTCATAATAAACTGAACTGGTTTGAGTCTACAGTTCTTCATGTGACAACAGAGAATTGCTGGCTAGTAATTGAGCAGTCACTTCGACTCAATCACTCTTAAATCACAATCACTTCTTAAAACGTATCTTTTTAAAAAAGTTTTTTATTAATGTCAGCCCAAAGTTACATTTTTCCAGTTAAGGTTTGTCCTTTTATTCACTGTACTATTATTTGCTGTATTATATTTAATGCTGGTGTAGATTTGTTCTAATTGTGTTTTTCTGCTACATGAATTAAAGTTTAGTATTGTTAGTAAGTATTTAGATACAGTAGTAACTGTACATTCATTAATGAACTGTTGATTACTTGTGTCTAACTACTCCAAATAGTACAACAGTATAAAGGATTATTCCATCCATAAACCATCATACCACTGTCAGGGATTATCATCTAAGCAGATGTGAGACCAGGAGGTGAACATGACGTTATCTGATGTTATGTGATATTATATGATCGTGTTTGTGAACATGTGAGTGGGAGTGAGAGTGATGGTGTAACAGTGTCAGTTAGACAGTGATCGAGCATGACATGAAGGAACATGCAGGAGAGAACAGGAGTGACAGAAAAACTCTGAAGGTTTGTGCTGAAACAGCCACTGAGAGTCCCTGAATAACGACAAACAAAATTCCCTTAGCCTTCTTAATCCGTTGATTTTTGAGCTCTAATGCTGGAGGTTTCAGCAGGAAACAGATTTACACACTTACTTCCCCCCAGATGGAGCTGATCAGAGAACAAACAAGATCAGACTATCTGTGATATTGATCCCTCTTAGAAATACTAGATGGGTGAAAGAAGCTAATCAGTTATGAGCAAACTTTTGAGCCGGGGTTCAGAGTAATGAGGCCAGTGCATCCCTTGTTGTGACATCTGCAGGTAACTATAGTAACTCACATCTTGACATCCTCTCCCATGAAACAGCGGTTCCTCAGTAGCCCCGCCCACAGCTGCACGCCGACGATGCCGAAGATGAAGAAGACAAAGAAGCACAGCGCCAGCACGTTGCCCAGCATGGGAAGTGTGTCTAGAAGGAGGGTCACCAGGATACGCATACCTACCAACACACACAAACACACACATACATACAGCACAAACACCATAGGCAACTGTGCACTAGACACTACGGACTAGCAAAGGTCCACATGTAAACCTAAACTTTAGCAAAATGTCAGTCCCAGGAGGTGTTGGCCAGACAGGAGAAATGTATTCTGCACAAAACTGGAGCAGTGCAATTAATTGAATGGCAAATAATTAGAGTTCAAACACCGATAATTGGCCTCCACTCAACTCTGCTGAGGAGCACTGACACAAAATCTTTCTCCTTAATGCTTCTAGACTTGGCTACTTGAAACACACTTTCCAGTTTTACGAGAACTCAGTTGTGCCAAGGTCACACAGTGTAGTAAAAAAAAAGGTTGGCTGGCCAGTGTGTGCACTGAGCTGTTACAAACAACACGAGGAACACAATGATAGGTTCACACATGGGTCCATCAAAAGGAAAGCTGCAACTGTTAATAGCTGGGCAGCTTTGAGAAGTTAAAGAAATTAAGTGGAATTTACAATGCAGCCAGCGAGTACAAGGACAGAGACACATTTTTCATTGTCTTGCCTGTGACTAATGAGGTTGCTGACTTTCAGCTGAGGGTGTTTCCACATCAGCTGAACAGTGTAGCATCCCATTTTATACATGGTCCACCAATTATAGGGGACAGAAAGTTGATTGGACAAGCTAACATAACCTAAAAGAAGTCTTGCACAGCCATCATACCTAATATTTTGTTCAGCCAGTGGCTTTCTGATGTCTACGACCCACAGACTTCAGCAAGTCAAACTCTAAATGAGTTGGCGACTTGGCCAGTCAAGAATATTATACAGTTTGACCATAAAAATCTCCTAAGTTGCCTTTTCTCTTTACAATCTTTGAGCTGCTGCATTGTCCTAAAGTCAGGAGAGTCCTATACTGTTCACCCAAATTGGATGTGAACACACTTTAAAAGTCAGCACTTTAACCCCACGGTCACTGTTCAATTTAAAATCCAATGTGCCTGAGCACAGAGCCAAAACAATGGAAGACAATAATAAAAGGTCCTAAATCTTTCTGAGCGCAGTGTATGTACAAAGGAGAAAAACCTCACTGGGAACTCTGTTGATGGCTCGCAGTGGGCGGAGAACCCGGACGGTCCGGATAGCTGATAGGCTGACGTTGTGTCCATCAAGCGAGTACTCCAGCATTCTGCGGAGAGGGAAAGCCACCGCTGTGTCACTGGCATCCTGATCAGCCTGACCTTGGCAAACCCTGAATGTCTACAGGGAATCCAGCAGAGCGCAGTGCACTGTCTCTGGGATGCATAGCCTTTTAACTACCAATCACTGAGGTCTCTGTCTCTCAGGACCGAATCATGCCATTGTCATTCCACGGAGCTGTCACACACACACAAACACCCACAGACACACTGTTTTCTGTACGTCTAAGCACGCGCACACACACGCTTGACATTTAACTGGCATTAAACAAGTGTCTAAGCTTTACACAAAACACACATATACACACACACTGTTGGCTCATATTTAATGTCAGATGCGAGTGTGTACGTGTGCATGCGGGTGTGTGCGTCTGTCAAACACTCACCCCACTATAACAATGAAGAAGTCCAATCTGTTCCACGTGTCGCCCAAGTAACCGCTCTGACCTATGACCCCAAGAGCCACCATCTTCATCAGCATTTCCCCGGCAAAAAACACAAAGATCCCATCATCCAGAGCCTGTGCGCACACACACACACAAACACACATGCACGCACACCCAGAGGATTAGTGTAAACTGATTAAGTGGGGAAAAAATTAAAGCTAAAACTTTTCAGACCCTTGATAATAAAGTCTCACAGCTGAACATAATTAGTCTGTAATTTCAGATTGTGTGTGTGTGTGTGTGTGCTTTACCTGCAGCAGGAAGGGGGTGTGGTCACAGGGCTGGAACATCCCTAGAGTCACACAGTTCAGCAGGATGGCCAAAATGCTCACACGTTCAAACCATGTGACACAAGGTTAAGGATCAACACCATGGCAGACGTTGAACATTGATTACAATAACAATATCCAATATTATCACATTTAATAAAGCTGTGTTTGTAAAATTAGTTTAATAGGTTGATTGACAGGAGTTTCAACCAATTGCAACAAGCCAGTAGATTTACTGCTTGCACGTCCCACTTCAGCTCCACCCGGGTGTCCTGCCCTTTGCCCAAATTATACATTTCTGGCTCTAGGAACTGTCAAGATGTTGTTAAGCAGTAAACCCAAATCCAAGATGTAAATGTACCATCAGAAGCCAACAAGTGATAGTTGCTGCATCCATGTTTCTCTAGAGTCTCTGGAATGTTAAGATTTGATCAATGGAATTACAGATGGGTGATAAGTGTGTTAGGTAAGGTGTTGGGCCACCACAACATAGTAGTCATTCACGCACAACCAATGAACTAATGCTGGACCAATGAAAACATGAAAAGGGGTCCCTAAAGTGCAATTTATTGGCACATCCACTAGTCCACCAGGGCCACCACAAGATGCCAGAACATCTTCAATGCTCTTTGTCAAAAGGTCTCAGGAACTCTGCTGGAGTTATAAAAACCATTCTTCCAAAATATATTTCCTTATTTGGTGTTTTGATGATGGTGGTGGAGAGCACTGTCTAACACTTCACTCCAAATTCTTCAATTGAGATCTGGTGACTGTGAATATGATTCAGAGAGTTTTCATTCAAACCACTCAGTGACCCCTCATGCCCTTTGTGGAATCATGTGCATTCATTATGTTTCTCCGTTCATTTATTCAGGCTATTCCTTTGATTTGTCACCCATCTGTATCCAGCCAATGGTAATGTCTGTAAGCAACCCAACGGAAATCCTGAGGAAACTGACTGGTAGACATTAAAGCCACGTCTATCTTGCAGTGTACAAAACATTACTGGACTGAACTTACAAAATATCTGTCTGAGCACGCACACATAACTCCATGTGTGAATGTTGTGCCTCAAAGCTTGTTAAATCAAATTTGCAAGCACAGAACTGAATTTACTAACCTAAAAAAATCGTTTTTGTAAGGGTAGAAACTTACAATCATAAGCTTAAACGTATCAAGTTTAATTTACAAGCACAACTTCTGACAGGACATTTTGACACGTATAATATTCAACTACAAAAGCGAGACAGCTACCATGAAACATTTGAAGTCAGTCTAAGTGTAAACTTGCGTAGGGTGTGTGTTTGTGCATCTGTGCTGCGTGCTAGCTGTCAAACTGGAAGAAGGAGCACGGCTAAGAAGTGAAAAGCAGGGAGGTTTAAAAGAGAAAACAGTCTGAAGAAGACAGTTAAAGGAAACTGTGTTGTGTTGGCTTCATACAAACACATACACACTCGCATTTGAGCGCAAATGTGAAAACTGCTGAATGGATGACAAGAGCCAAGGACGCATACATAACAAAGCCCGGAGCATGCACATGGATGGGCACATATACATAAGACACATGTGCGCGCACACGCGTGCTCACACACAGAGCCCGGACACTTTGCTCTCGAGAGGGCAGAAAAATTAATGAGAATACAATCCTTTATCACCCTTGAGACAGAGCGAGAGAGCGAGAGCGAAAGAGAGAGAGAGCGAAAGAGTGAGAGAGAGAGAGAGAGAGAGAGAGAGAGAGAGAGGGTAATCCAGTGTCCTCCCTTTGCTGTGGTTACCATGGGAACCCCCATCTCACCGTGGGAACTGACTTCTGAGTTTCACAATCCGCTTGCATCCTGTCTGGACTGGAACACAATTAATAAAAACACACACACGTAAACAATAGAAAATTATGTCCTTCAGCACCTGCTGAAGCATCCTTCATTTCCTCAATGCTGACGAGGGCCGTTTTAATCTTGCGCCATCAAGTATAAATTACAGCATCGTAAATAACCCTTTCTGTCCATAAAACACACACACAAACACACAGACACACGCAGGTGTAGTTAAACAAGGGGCAGGGCAGGGTCAAGGTGTGAGTGATGAATGAGATGGGAGTATTTCCACAGTTGGTCTATCATTCAACATCAGTGATGCAACACAGAGGGAACAACCTTTCCTCTGTCTCTCTGTTTCACTCTCTCTATTGCTTTTCCTTTATCTCCTCTCACACTCAACCTTTCCATCTATCATCTCTCATTTTCCTCCACAGCCTTTTCCCCTCTCTTTGGCCCAATTATTTTTCTCTTCGCTCTGCTCCTCCTGCTCTCCGTCTGTCCCTCTTCCTTTATATAGTGCGGTATAATTTCCCATTTTCATTCCATATAATTTCTTGCATATCTTTTTTTCCTCTCTCATCCACTACCGTGCAGACGCACTCTGCTTTCTCTCCGGACTGCTTTTGCTCTGCGCCCTCCCCGGCTGTTTCTACCATCTCCACATATGACTGCCCTTGGGTAGAGATTTAGTCCCTCTGTCAGAAAGCTCAGAGTCTCAGCGTCAGAGTCTCAGCCAACAGATAAACTACAACTACACTTAATAATTAATATCCTCAGAGAGATGAAGCGGCAGAGCGATGGACAGGGTGAGAGACAGATATAGATACAGTAAGGGAGAGGTGTAGGAGAAAAAAGAGGGGGCAAGAAACAAGCGCAATTGGTGATGGGGTGAAGAAAAATGGCTTGATGCCTCGGTAAAAAAAAAAAGCACAGTTGAACAGCGGTATGAGAGAGGTTAAGACCCTGACAATTCGAGCTCTTAAGTGTAAACAACTGAAAATGTTACGTGGCCTCCAGGCTTTGTCTTCTCTCCCTAATTGCCTCATCCTCTCATCTTCCTCCCTCTCCAACCTCCACCCCTCTCCTCATCTCCCATGCCCTCCCCCTCTTGAACTCTCTCTCCTCCAGTGCCAACACAGGTAATAAAGGTCAGGGAGACAATATAAATCAAATCAGACCACATCACCACATATTTCTGGCATCATCCTCCACCCTTGGCTGGGATACACATGGTAAGGCCAGTGTGGGGGAACATATTTATATGCAACATTCATTAACTTATTATCCATAGGGACACGCAGGCCGTCTGGATACACGTAGGATGTGGCCAGTTTTATTTTATCTTCATGCATGCTTGAAAAGGTTTTAGATTTTCCGGTATCTCATATCGCACCCTTTAAAAAAGGTTAGAATTTGTATCAGTTATAAACTTCTCGGCTACCAGGCTGTAAAAATCTCTTTGGGTGGTGTAATATCCTCTTCCAGCATGACACTCGCTTTGTCTTTTGACCTAACTCTTTAGTTCATCAGGAAGACCTCTCCAGTGGACCATTTGACCACTAACCTTCAAGGAACGCTCTGCAGAGCAGAACCAAAACCCATTTTTTTCACAGCTTATTAACACTTACTTACTGCAGACTTGATGGATTTCTGTAAAATCCCTTCACTAATGACTTACTAAAATGTATAACTGCAGGCTTATCACAAAGTCAGAAACTTGTGAGTCCTTATTAATGACTTCTTAACTAAAAGGTAGGTATATTTTCATTAGCCATGCTAGTGGAATGGGTCAATGGATGGCGATTTCGGTGGGTCAGCTGACAAATATCCACGGTTCGGTGGTGATCCTTTTTCACTAGCGCCACCATCAACAACTATGGGGTGTCCTTATGGATGGATCGTTACGGCGCATGCCACATGGACACGGCGTCTCTGGTTCGATTCCAGCTGAGGACCTTTGTGTCATGTCATGCACCTCCCGCTCCCCTTGTTTCCTGTTTGCCACAATAAAATTACCAAAGCAATAATTATTTGGTGAATTGCCATGAAATTTGGTACACACATTCATGTCAGCCAGTATGAATGGTTATCACTGCCCTGATCCCTTGACTTTTCATCTAGTCCATCATCAGGTTGAAATTTTAATTTGTCCAATACTTTGGTTTATGATCAAAAATCTTAATTGCAAATATATAATTGCTGTGTTTTTTTGAAAAACCCATAAAAAGAACTCTTAGAAGTTCTAACAAGCTGGGCTTCTATGGAAAAAAGTTATATTAAGGAAAAACCCAAGGACTTTGAAAAGATGAAGGTTTCATTCATGAACTTCACGGACTTTACTTTTAATATATCTTGTTGCTTTTTCTTTTTTATAAGTGTTTTCTTGTGATAAAGTTCTGTATATATATGTTTTTCTCCTTCAGATGGTGTTTTGTATGTGTAACGCAGACACAAAATCAAAATAAATACACTGGATTAAAACACATTTATAATTTCAGACCTGATTTTAGAAAAGAACTCATGACCTGCATGACACTTAAGTGCAGTTACAAATGTTAGTAAGTCATTAATAAAGCGTCACAACTTTGTCCCTTTCTTATAAGCCATGAGAGACAAAGCAAGTGTAATGCTAGAGGAGCCTCAACATTTTTTCACAACCATGGCAACCCAAAATTTGTTTTTATTAATAACATATAACTGATGTATAATACATTGGTAAATTATTTATTAACCATTAATAAAGCCATTAGTTACACCTTATAAACCACATAAAGGGTGCTTTACTTGAAAGTGGTATTGATCTAAGTAACATGTGGTTTGGATGGGAATCCTCAAATGTGACCTACTGTGTATGAATGAGCAACCTGCTCACCAGTTCCCTCATGCTCTTTGCTGCTTGGACACACACTTTCACTCTGGAATCCATCCACACAGAATTGATTAAACATAACCTAGTTAAGCTCAAAGTCTGTCATGTGCAGAGTGTGTGTGTATGTGTGTTTGTTATTGCAAGAGAGACGGAGATGAAGGTGGGCCAAGTTACTGTCAAGTTGTCAAGTCCTCTGGCTCCACCCCCTATGAATGTGACAGCTGGTAACCATGGAAACACTTGCTGGAATCATGTTAATTGGCTAAAATGATTCTGACAGCTCACCCTACTTTGAGTAAGACCTCCTCCTATCCACTGTTGTCTCCCTATCACCCCACCCCCCCCCTTACACGTACACACACACCTCAACCCAATTAAGAGGCAGTTTAGGAAAAGGAAAAGAGAGAGGGATAAATAGGAGGGCAAGGGATTGATATTGAGTAAAGAGGGATGAGAGAAAGAAGAAGAGAGAGGGAGAGCAGAAGAAAGGCAGGCAGAGAAAAAGGTACTTGTATAAGAGTGACAGATACAGCTTTTCTCATCTTTAAACAAAAGGAAACGCTCTGAATGTTTCATGCACTGCTGAATAAGTTATATCCTCTGTGTGTGTGTGTGTGTGTGTGTGTGTGTGTGTGTGTGTGGGTGCGTGTGGGTGCGTGTGTGGGTGTGTGGGTGTTTGTGTGTGTGTGTGAGTGTAGGTGTGTGTGTGTATGTGTGTACAAGTGTGCTTGCACCCCCCGCACCTCCCCACATGAGTGTGCATGTTTCTGTGTGTGTCATATGTTACACTTGAAAGGAGCGTGATGACTGCCACATGGAAAGCTAAGCGGCCCCTTGTTCCACGCTTACAGTAAATCTTACGTCTCCTCCCAAAGAAACTAGGAAGAAAAATAACAGAAATCAATGTGGCTTCAAAGGAATACAAGGGAATGTTATATAATAGCAAGAGCCAATCTTGTTTTTGTTCCAAATAAATTTGTTAGACGTGCTGTAGGGTGGAGAGTTGTACAGTATGTTGCAATCATGGCACAACGGAGGATGACTGTGTTTCTAAGAGGGAGGAAATGGAAGAAGGAGATAGGAAATTAATTTGTAATATGTACTGAGTGCAAAAAAAAGGCAGAATGGAAGGAGGGGTCACCTTAGGAAAAATGGGACTTACAGCTCATGGGGACTGCCCCCACACCCCCACCCCCCGTGCACTCACATTAATGTCCCTGTCGAACAACGTCCACCCACATTACTTCCCCCGCAGATCACTCACAGTCACACACACACACAGTCCCACACACACACACACACACACACACACACACACACACACACAAACTGTAAGTATAAAGTATTGAATATATACAAATAAACATAAAATGGGACACGTGCCAGTGTTGTATGGACACGCAAACGGATAGGAAGATAGACAGACTTGCTAGCACACACAAAAACAAACAAATACTGCAATCGGAAGTAACCGGGCCGTCGGGGCAGAGCTACGCTGTTGCCAAGCAACCAGGTGATTCCTCCAAAGAGCCTCTCCATGGGAGATTCCCACGTTTGTGTGAGGGCATTCACTTGCTTGTGTGTGTGCGTGCTCGCGCGTGTGTGTCCGTGATTGTGAGAGTGTGTTTTTTTTAAGTGTGTCCAGTAAGTTAGTGCTGACACAGTGAGCGTACAATGTTCTGGGGTGCGACCATGGTAACAGCCCAGCAGGCTACAGAAGAGTTTGGTTCATGGCATTTGTAGTTGTTTTTTTTCCTTCTTTTCCTCTTGGTGTACGTTTTATTTATTCAGCAATTATGTATTTATATTTCATAGAGTACACAGAGTGCTGACAGTGGCAAATGCCCGTAGACGTGCACGAGCGCACAACGACACGTGCACGCACAAGCAAAGGAACACACACACACACATAGGCATGCAGACATAGAGTCAAAAGCAGTGGAAAATATTCAATTTGGAAAGCCTTGACAAATCCCTGAGGTGTTGCTGACGTTTATGCATGCTTCGGAGTATTCATAGCTGCTCACACACACTAGTGCACTGATAACTACACACATACACACACTCACACCTTCACATCTACAGCAGAAGTGGATAGAGGTTGAGAAAGAAAGTGAGAGACAGGGAGAGGAATGGGAGGTGAGACGATGAAGACCGAAGCAGAGCGAGTTTCGGCAGGTGACGTGAGTTCTTACTATTTGTGACTCCTTCTGCTGTATAAACGGAGGCCAGTAACAATGCTACTGACAGGCGACTGTAACCCTGGAGATTCATTAGTGCTTGTCACTATGGAAACCTCCAATCAGGGAAAAATGTTAGCCATCTTTTCCTACAGCTAATGGGTCCAAGGAAATACCTGAGGTCTTCCAAAACCCCATACACGCACGCATACACACACGGACATGGACAATACTGACCTTTTTCCAGACTCCCTTGTGTTTAAACACAAAGTAAACATCTAGGCGCTAGGTGCCACGTGCAGCGGCTTTGAGAAAGCACAGAGCTGAAACACAATGTCTCTCTCACATTATAAACAGAAACACACTCATACGCACAAACACAGAGATGTTTACAGTGCTTCACGTGCACTCCCGGCGGTGAAGGATATGGGTGGCAGACCGCTCGAAGGCACCAGGAGCGGGGTGGGCTGGTTTGGGTCAGAACCAAAAGAACCACTGGTGCTAGAGAGGGGTATGGCAGCTCCTCCTTTTCCTCCTCCTCTTCCTCCTCTTCTTCCTCCCTGTCCTGCTCCCTCTCCTCTCCCTCAACTGACACAGGCACCTTCTCCCCCTCCTCCTCCTCATCCCCTTCCTTCTGTGTTGGTCGTCTGTGCTGCTCATACAGGTCTGGCTCCTGGGTGCCCGTCATGGCCGTGCTGTAAACAGCCTGAACCCTAAAAGAGGGCGCAGGTGCCTGTTCAGGACACGGCAACATATGGATGCCTTTGTGTGTATCTGTGTGAATGTGTGTGTTTCTGCTGTGTTGCCTTGCGGCTGACACCGCAGCTCCCCCAAAACAAACCGGAACTGCGCCGACTGTCAAGCCTGCCATCCTGTCCACGAGACCCTTTACCCTCTAGCAAAGCAGCATAGAAGAAAAAAAAAATTCTCTGTTTTCCTCTGAAACAATAAGCGACCTTCAGGAGAAGAATCACAGCCAGAAAGCAGTCCTGTGCAGGAAACATAAATCTACTTAAATCCAAACAGAAAGAAGTAATAGATGTAAGCAAAGGTGCAAACTCTGAGTCAGTGCAGACAACAGGAAGCACTTAGACCCCTTCATTATAATCCTACAGCTGTACAATTCAGTGATGACAACAGGGCATTACTGTTGATGTTTTTAATCCAGACTGGCTTTAAACAATCTGGCTTTTTCATATTGGTATGAAGAGAATAAAGTGTGGAGTTGGGTACTGGTAGTCAGTTCTTCGATTTCTTTTATTTTTCTGCAGTAAATTTCCACTCATGATGCTTAGTGTTATTTTTTCTTTAGCTATAATTTAAGATAAAATCTCATGAAATACAGTGACATTGTCGACTGACTGCCATTTCTTGAAGCATTAGAATATCATGTAGGAAATGTCAAATTAAATGATAATCTCAGTTTAAATTAACAGCGTGTTCACAAGGGCGGATTCCCTTCTTGGCTTCAGATATCATTTTTTAATTTCATCACATTTTATGCTTTATTGGGCAGTATTCAGTGGAGTCTGGCAGGAAAAGATGGGAGTTGGAGCATGTGACACTGTCCACACTGTCACAAGTACACGGCAAGCGCTCCCCACTGGTCCACCGTGTGCTCATTCCATTGCTTATCGATCCCCAGAGATTTAGGCAAATTTATTCCAAAGCTACCAATTTGTTATTAAGTTGGAGCAAAAGCTGGATTATTTGAAAAGCACAAAGAAGAAACAGGACAATAGAGGTCTGGGCCAACCACGAGTCCAAATATATAATCTGCCTACAGTGTGACAGGAAGACAGGAAAGCTGGTATGCGAGTTCACAGCATAGAGAGCAGTGTATCTGTGTGTGTGCATTTTATGAAAATAATGAGACTGAATCTGCCAGTATCCTTCTTTCTTGTGTATTTTCATTATGGGCACGTAGCCTAGACTGTGTGAGGGGTCCAGGGCCGCGCACAGTTTAAGGCTTTTTCGTTGTGATTCAATAGTAGCTGTTGGGCGGACATCAATTAACCAATGAAAGGAAAAGAAAACCCTTCTTCTGCACGGTTAAAAACCTCCTGATGAGTCCTTTCAAAACATTTTTAAAAAACACATTATGAGCCTCCCTTGCTAACAGCCAGGCCATGTGGAAATTAAATTGTCCTATTGAATCCCAACCAGTCACCAGAACAAAATGTATTCATGCCTCTGTAAGACCTCTGAAAACCATTAAGTTTTAGAGTCATTCTGTGCACTCATTATAAATGCATAAATTGGCCAAAATCTTTACCAAGAATTTACAACAGCTTCATGCTAAAAAAAAACAACCCCAGAGCAAACTACACATCTCCAGAAAATCAAACATCTTTTTACTCTTAGTGTTATACAGTGACATTATACATCTTTCTGAAGGCCAGCCAGTATCATACCCACAACATATATGAGGCTACAGCATTTCCCAGCAATTACGCTGGTTCAGAGCACCCAAACAGTCTAATTAATCCCATATTAAAACGTAGAATGATATAAAACCAAACATCTTAAAATAAGTCTCAACATTTTTGTGACAATATTTGATGTTAAAAATACATAGGCCTACCATAAAGTAAGATAACGTCACTAACTTACTATACACTACCAATGGCACTTTATAACTGCCTATGAGAATAAAATTGATCATTTTTGTGGAATGACTTTTTGTGGAAGACACACCGCCATTGATAGGGAGCGACATCATAGGACCTGGACATTTTCTGCTGTGCCACGGCCATTCGCCCAGCGCAGTGCCCGGGACAGGAGGGCAAAGAGAAAGTACATAATAGCACAAAAACCCAAAACTTTGTCTGCCGTTCTTACCGGGGAGCAGCGTCCATCCACCAGCGTCATTCACTCCGGGTCCGCCGTGCGCCCTGAGCTCCCGGAGCCCTGGTGCTCCATCTGAGAGCAGCCCGCCGGTCCTCTGCCTCC
>CM022472.1:8354775-8374681 GCA_011952105.1 Coreoperca whiteheadi | reverse complement strand
CCCCCCCCCCACACACACACACACACACACACCCCTTGTCGATATCCAAACTCAGCCCGTCAGTCGGGAGGATGAAAAAGAGAGAGAAAATAATGAGAGAGGACTGTGACGCAGAAGTTTTTATAACAAAAGTAAAGTTAAATAGGACACAGTGGCTGCCCGTGCGTCTGCGTCCCCTCAGCCGCTGGACACGCTCTGCGGTCTCAGGTACCGGAGTTCAGGCGCACCGGGGAGATGGAGAGCCGCGTCAAGCCAGCCGGAGAGAGGCGGACCGGAGATGCTCGGGTTTTACCTTCAAAATAAGACAATCTACTCCCGGAAGCTACACACTACAATACACAATAGTCTTAGGCAATACTAGTTGTTTGATAAAAATAAGACAAAGACGCAGATTTCAGTTTAACTTGTGGGCTAACGTTAGTCACATAGTAATACTACGGCTTAGATCTATCCTTTGGGCTTTCTCTCGGCTTTCATTTAGTTAGTATAAATTATAAAACATAGAAACGTAGCAAGTTAATCAGCTTGAAAAATGGCTGCCTCCAACAAAACCGTGAGGAGCAGGGCACTTTGTTTCCTTGGCAACCAGATGGTTAGCTGCTACTCGGCTAACGTTATGCTATGCATTATGCAGTGTTTACCATCAACAACCCACTATTTGTCAGGAAATGTCACTAATTTCATTCTGACTTTTTGATTTGATTGTTGAATTGCTGTTGGTGACCTGAATTACAATCTTTTAGAGTCCTCGTAGCTCCCATCCAGCATGGCACCGCCCCATCATACAGACTAATGGTGAGTGAATTTGAAAAAAAAAAATAATAATAATAATAATATCATAGCACTGTATCTTGTCCAATAACAGTTTTATTTTGAAAGTTTTGACTGGAGCGCTTTATTCTTAATATTGGTTAACTTGACACTGATGGAGCAAGTCAGAGCATGTGACTTGTCCCCTCTCCTCCGCCTCACAGTAGGTTACACCTCATCCCTAAATCTGTGTGTGTGTGTGTGTGTGTGTGTGTGGGCGGAGGGTGCTGTTGTCATATAAGAAATGATGCTCCATAGTCGCACTCAAGGGGGGTTGTCGATTCACTAAACCCAGAGGTGTGGCACAGCTCCCACACAATACCTTGAAATCAGCTTATGCTATGACAGGTTTCAGAGGACAAGGGATTACTAATGACTGATACTGAACTATATAAAATAACGTTTCCATAATAGTGGTGGAAGAAGTGTCCAGATCCTTTACTTAAGCAAATGTAACAGTACTATAATGTAAAAAATACTCCATTACAAAGTTAAAGTCCTGCATTCATTATGCGGAATAGCCCCTTTCATTAAGTTTTTAAACATATTATGGGTTTATTATTACTGATGCATTCACATGTCATCAGTATTTTAATGTCACATAGCTTGGTCAAGATGGATTTACTGTGGGGTGGTTTAATCTATCACACTGTATCATATGTTCTGACATTTAGGTGTAAAAAAGTAAAAATTCCCTCTGAAATGTAGTGGGGTAAAGGTATAAAGTGGCATAAAATGGTAAGTACCTCAAAAGACAAAATTTACCTTCACTTAATTAAATCCATATTATAAAAAACATGCTCCTTATGCTGTATGTTTCCTCATCAAACAAAAGACTTGTCGGTGAGACTGCGGTGATACCAACAAGGCAGAGAGTGAAAAAGGCAGAATAGGCATCGTTAACGTCTTAAATTAGTGCTGAAACTCAACTAAGGCTCGTTTTTCTGGGGGCTACATCCAATTCCCTAAAGGCCCCCTGGCAGTCCCTGGATCCCACTTTGGGAACAAATATTAGAGCTACATAGTAGGTCTAAGCAAACAGCGTACAGGGAGCACTAGTCCTAAAAGCTCTCGTGCTAATTTTTTAATATCTACACATGGCCTCCAAATAATTTTCTGGGGATGTTTTATTTGTTGTTTACACTCCAGTAGACAGAAAACAAGAGTCCCACAGTAGTGTCTCTGAGCGGCTATAATGATCATTACACGCTAGAAAGCAAATTTGGATGAATTAAAAATAGACGGACAACCTGGCTATTCTTAGATCCTTCTAGCAGGAGGAAAAGCCACGTTGTTACCTAAATCAAAAGGGTTTATCCTCTGTGCGCTGTCCATTTTCAGACATCTCAGGCTCAGCTTTTCAGGCTCAGCTCTACATTTTCAAAGTGTGATCACACTGAACGAGATGAGGATTTCAGTGGCGGCGCGATTGGAACACAACTTGAGCAAAATGTAATCCCAATAAATGCACAGGTACAAGAGGTCGGAAAAAGGGAGAGACTGGAGGAAATTAACAGACATACCTGAAGTCCATGCACAAGGTCTGTACAGTTGTTGCTTTGGCAAATAGACACTCTGTCAAAGCACTTCAACAGGTAAATTTGAGCATAAATAACGCAAGCTGAACATTTTCTTCATGTTCAGCCTCAGCTGTGCTTAGGCAAAGCTTTGAGCTGACATGTCACATGCTATGTGCCATTCATCATTTTAATATACTCACAGTTAGCTTCTACAGCCGTAAGTAATATTTACAACTTTAAAATTGTCTTTGTGATAATATTGGCTAATATTAAGCCAGGTTTGTGTAACATGTTAAGATTTAGCCCATTAGCCCGCTAACTTTAGCATGTTAGCATGCTATGTAAGCATTCATCTCAGCGTACAACTTAGGCTGACGGGGATGCGGTCATTAGTTTACAGCGCAGGCAGGTGACAAATTAAAAACCTGAATAAAGGACATAACAAATTCAGATGCTTCCACACTAAATTGTTTAATGAGTATGAAAAGGATTTTGGACCAACGTGTCAGACCCTGCTCTCCACCACCATCATTAAAACACAAAATGAGGAATTATCTTTTGGAAGAATGGTGTTCATTGCACCAGTAGAGTTTCAGACACTTGCACATCTATGCCAAGGAGCACCCGGGCTGTTCTGGAGGCCCCAACATCTTGCTAAGACACTTTCAAGGTTCAAGGTTCGTTTATTTGTCGTTTAACAACACAGGGTTGCACAATGAAGGGAAGGTTTTAGCCCCCTTCACGCTAAAATACACAGAACATATATGTAAATATTTAAAATTCGAATAGAATAAAATTAAAACAATAAATGCAGATAGTTATATACATATATTGTACCTATACATGTATTCACACAGAAAGTATGTAGAGTAGAGTATGTGCAATATCAGTGTAATATGAGTATTTTAAATTATAGTGCAAAAAGAAAGACCTTGGCATAGATATATAAGTCTCTGAATCTCTACTGGTGGAATGAACACCATTCTTCTAAACCAACTGAACTTTATGTTGGGTTTTTTTTGTAATCTGTCGCCCAGTTCTATGTTGTCATGAGCTAAAGTGGACAAGTGGAAATTGTAATCAGTTGATGGCGCTAGATATGAAGTCAGGGGATCACCTAAATCAATCTGATTCATGAATGTTTGCACCAAACTGTTGAGATACTTTGCTCTGGACCAAAGACTTGCAGACTGAATGGATTCACCACTAAAAAGTGAGATTAGATTTTCACTCAGAGTAGGGAAACACCGTGCTATACCCAATCAACGCCTGCAGCAGACAGACTCCTCGCAGCTATCATAACTCTTACAGCAGCAGCAGCATACATCAAACATTTAGCGTATCTCAACAACAGACTTTAACATATCTAGGACACATTCAACCACACAAACACGCACACAGACCTCTACGGCTAACATCTTACTCTCCCCGTGAAGGAAACTGACGAGCATTGTTGGAAGCCTCTGTGTATGTGTGTGCGTTGGTAGTAAGCGGTTGTTATTGGGTCTCCCTGGCTGTGTGTTTCCACTCCCACTCCAATTCGTTTTCCCTCTCCTTCCAGCTCGGCTCATCCTTCTCACACTTACTGTCTCGTGTAACTCATGCAAGACTCTTTCTGCTCCACAGGATCATTTCATGCATTTTTTACTCCCACTTTGTCACTGTGGTGTGTTCAAATGATGGTTTACATTAGTCACTGAAAAACGTACACACATACACACACACAAAGGCAGAAATACATTCCCTCTGTTATCGGTTGAGGATGGGTATCCAGGCCAAACATTATTATCAGTGTGTGGTAGGCGCCCCTGGGTGTGTTTCCATGGTGACCATCACATAACATTATATATGGGGAATGGTTTTATTCCATGCCATTGTCACAAAGACGCACACACACACTGTGGGAATTCGATTACAGATCAATAATCCTGATCAATTGTTGAAATTGCCATGGCTACCACCTAAGGACACATCCTTATACAAAGCGCTAACACACCTATACTGTCCATGCACATGTGTGCAGAAACACATGAGCAGTGTGACACTGAGTCTGCCTGCTACTTTACTTGACCTGGTTACAGTAGCAGCACATGAAGAGGTTAAAAGGAAAGTCCACCCCAAAATCAAAAATCCATATTTCCCTTCTTACCTGTAGTGCTATTTATCCATTGAGATTGTTTTGGTGTAAGTTGCCGAGCTTATCGGCCGTATAGATGTCTGCATTGTTTTAATATAATGGCACTCGGCTTGTGGTGCATTTGTGGGTTACCTCAACATCAGGGCCCGCAAATTACAGTGTAAACTTTGATTCATACGGGGTATCAATAGAATACTTATGCGTACCTACTGGTAGGTAAGAAGTAAAATACAGGGCACAGCCCCACAAAACATGTGGCGGGGGGGATTAATTAACACTAATGTTTTTCCACCAAATTAGCTCTGGTTCTCGAACCGGTTCCATTCAAAATTCTTGGAACCTTGGTGCTCTTTAGTGAACCCGTCCACGTTACCACCAGTTTTGAGCGGACCCATTGTAATCAAGGATGCGTCATCAAACGGAGTTCACAAGGAACACCTGCTATTTTTTGGTTCCAGCTGGGAACCAATTTTTCGGGATCTAAACCAATTTATTTTTGGTTTAAATGCTCAGAACGGTTCAAAATTAAGTGCACGAACCGGAATGGAGCCGGCTCCTCTAAAAGGCCTGTGTTCTGGCACATCTTCAATAATTACAGGGTACAAAACAAATATTCTGAGGAAGTAGTTATGGCATATGTATTTTAAAATGATTAGTGAAAAGTAATCCGTTTTTAAATATGAGATGTTTAAAACTAAATCATTCTTGGGTGTCATGTGGTGTTTGGGAATGGCAATGTTGGTCCACCACGTTTTGCCCAGACTGAGATATCTGAACAACCATTGGATGGACATCCATGGCTCCCACACAAAAGAACCTAAATGACTTCCCCTGAGTTTTCCTCTAGCGCCACCATGAGGTGGATATTTGTGGTTTCAAGTAAAAAGTCACAAGAACAACTGGATGGATTACGCTGAAAGTTGGAACAGACATTGACGTTCTCCGCAGGACGAACTGCAATAACTTTGGTGACCCCTGAACTTTTCATGTAAGCTGCAAAACTAATGTCTTTCTTATCATCCTCAGCTGTACTGTGTGTTTAGTGCTAATCAGAAAAGAGTAGCATGCTAACACACTAAACTAAAATGTTGACGTGGTAAACATTACACTTGCTAAAAATCAGCATGTTAGCATTTTCATTGTGAGCGTGTTAGCATGCCGATGTTAGCATTTAGCTCAAAGAGTCGCCGCGCCTAAGAACAGACTTATAGAGCCGGTAGTGGGGCTGTGGACTCTCAGCGTACACCTAGCTAAAAAATAATGCAGTCTAATACAACAATCCTGAAATAAATTCTACCTTCATCAAGGTTATAATGTACAGTTTTTGTTGAAGCTTTAGAGGGGTTCTGCTTCAACTTAATGATCATTTTGGGAGGCTCAAGTTTGTGGTGATGTTGATCTGTCCTCCATTCCACTGAGAGGTGTTTCTAATATTTCGTCTAACCCCCTTGATAGAAATGGGTTGTCTGACATATTACCCTGTAACAATATTACCATACCCTGTCATTTTTGAATCCGTCTGTAATTACAAAATACTTAACGTAATTTCTAAGTCCCTTTTAACCTCGAAGTTGTTACCCTTATTCCTCTCTAGCCTCTAGTCTTCTTACGTTGTACCTTCATGCGTCCCTGTAGACGTCCTTGTACTTAAATGTCCTATATACCTATATGTCCCTGTATAGATACCCAGTGAGTATTTTATTGATATGTACATATACTGTATGTACAAAATATTTACACTGTAATTTGCAGTGTGTGTTCTAACACGTTACTGCATTTGCAATCACATTAAGACTCTTAAGACTCTCAAAGACGCCAATAACTTTTTCACCAGCATAATGGCCTGCTCATACTCAGATATTTTGCTGTATTGTTGACAAACAACTGGAGAGATTCTGCCATGCAGCGACATTACTGACTCATCCTCTTATTAGTTCTAGGAATCATAGAAATGTATCAGACAATATATTTCCACATCCCATTCTCCTCCCTCTCTCTCAGCTTTTGCTGCACTGTGTTTGCAAGCATAAATGCACAGTGGTCCATACAAATGCATGGGCAATCATGCACACATAGCCAGCATCTTCCTGAGACGTTACATTTATGACAGAGGATAAGGGAGAGTTAGGCTGTGAAGCAGTCAGTGGAGAAGCATCTTTTCTGACAATCGGCAGAAGTGAAGTTGCTTAGCAACCTTTGGCCTTGATGACAGGAAGTGATGCCACGCTTGTAAGACAAAACACAAGCAGACACACAAATACACGGGCCGATAACAGGTGCACACATGCGCGCACACGTGTGGACACGCAGACACACGCATGCAGAGTGAACCTCGCAGGATGGTAGATGAGAGGAATAATGACTTGCGATAATAATCTGGCCATGGGTTAAAACAATATATTAATCTTCTCTAATGGTCTCACTGATCTCTGAGTCCATTAAGGATGACCTTAAATGTGCGTACACACACACACACACACACACACACACACACACAATGCATGGACTAAGCTGAGAATGTGCTTTTATGTACTTCTGTTTGAGGAAAAATACATCTGCTCTGTCCTCTCATTTCTCTGTTCCCTCAACCCGTCTGTGAACCCATCTCCTGCCTTCAGCCTGTTTTATCTGTGATCCACCAGTCACGCCATCTCCCCAACTAGGTACACTCGCCAACAACCTGCACACACAGACACACAAACACAATTAAGCTTATTGCCGTGTGCTCTGGGCGAGAGACAGAGGTAACTGAGATGTGGGGTTGTAATTTGGAGCTGAGGCATAACAAGAGAAGATTTTTATTGTTAATCTGTTTCCCTCCCATGGTAAAGGTTGTAGGACTTACAGCTCCACACTGTGTTCAGTCTGTCTCACTGCACTCGTTTCCTTCTGGGACGTTTTCCTTTAATTATTCACGCTCGTAAAGGAATGAGCTGCCAAAGACCATGAAACTCACCATTGTGTCTGAGGAACTGCTTTCGAGGACATACTCCATCCTCTCTGAATAATCCAGTTATTACCAAATATATCAGATACTCAATGTGCTGCAGTACATCTTTGTTCTTTTATCGCCTGTGTGTGTGGTTCGTGTTGTTAATTTACAGTATTTGTCCCACTTGTGCTTTGGGCTTCTTGAAACAATTTTTCAACAACACATGATTAAAACATTTTAAAGGTCACGTCCTTATGTGCATGTTGCTGTAACTGCATGGAATACAGTTATTCACATCAAAGCCATGTATTTGTATTTTTGCATCAGCTCCAGCATAGTTTTTTGTAATCTTAACTGAAGTTCCTTTTAATATAATGGCCATTTAGAGTTGATATTGCTTCAGAATCATCAATATTGTGTTACTTTGTTTAAAAAACATCAACCTACCACTATCTATCTATCGTCTATCGGTTTTTAGAAACCACCCTTCTAAATGTTTTACTTTTTGATTAACCCAAATATATAAATAGTACATATTAATTAGAGCAATGCACCTGTGTTTACACGTTGTTAGATGGAGGGAGCACAGAGGAATTAAATGTGCACTGGAAAGCAGAAAAGTAATGTAATCAGGTAGATACTGCTACTGATTTTATGCATTATAACTTTGTTTTGTTAATGTTATGGATTTGCTACATTTTTCTTTACTTATTACACTGTTATTTAATTCTGTCTGGTAAGGTGACCTTGAGTGTTTCGAAAGGCGCCTATAAATAAAATGCATTATTATGATTATGATTACACACAACTGAGAGCCCAACTGATTTAATCCAGATCTCAGCTAGTAACATGAGTATTCTCACTTTAAGATACAGAAACGGTGCAATGCACACAAGGGACATATGCCCATAGAGTAGCCAACTGTCTTCAGATTAAAAAAAAACTCATAACATTTTAAGGTGATAGTCTCAGAGTCAGGTAAAATGAGTGAGTGCACTCTTGGAAACGGATATTTTATCGCTTACATGCCTTTAAATGAGCATGTTTTCTTCACCAGTAACATTGTATCGTCAGTTGCTGTAAAAATGGGAGCATGGCTTACCACCTTACTCATTCATATTGTGTAATTAAACTCCATTCCATGTGGTAAAGAATAATTCCACTTTATGTTGGATAGTTGCAAAGTTGTATTACTTCAGTAGATATCATTTCATTATCACTTATAGCACTATAACCAATATCAGGTGCAATGTTTAACTGTTGGTTAACGCGGGACAGCTGCGGGCACGATGATGTTTACCAGTCGAGTTGAGAATTCAGGGTTACACTGTTTGCGTTTTAATTTTAACAGACTATATTTTTACGGAATGCAAAAATATGTCTGTCTGTCCTGGGAGAGGGATCCCTCCTCTGTTGCTCTTCCTGCTTACATTTAGCCTTCTTTTTATCACTGGTACATTATGGTCGTCATGTCCCTATGAAAAGGGGGACACTTAAAATGTGGTACTGAAAAGTCCCAGCTTTGTGAATTTAGTACAACACAGTGCATATAACCTTTGTGTGGTCATCACACACACACACACACACACACACACACAACTCAGACAGTCTCATAAGGTCAAAACATTTTAATAAAAAAAACCCAGGAACAACTCATTGGTGCGAACAGTAAGAACAGGAGTCCTCCAATTTGTCCCAATTCTGTCACATTTCACTTTCACACCGAAACGCACACCGACACACACACACCGTGATAGATAGCTACTGCACCTTTGGAACAAAAACATGCAGACAGATTTGCTATTATTAATAAACACATCCTAGATTTATACAATCCAGTGTAGCACGGCTGCATCAAGGTCTGTTTTAACTTAAAAAGGACCATACTGTTGGTTCAAGTTTTAGCAGATTAATCACAAATGCTGTACTGCTGACCATTACCACAGAACTTCATAATCTTCCAGGTAGCTACTGCATTTCACTCATGTTAAATTGGGAAACCTTGCTTAGATACAGTAGGTAATCTATCAGAGAATGTTTTATTCCCTTTATTTAAAATTTGCATGAACTTAGACCAAAGAAAACTAAGAACAAAAAGCAAAGCAAACCGCTCTGGCATGAACTGAAACCAATGGCAGCCTAAAAATGAGATTATCAACATTGAAAATGGTTAGCAGTAATGGAAAATAAACACGATTTGTAAATGTGCTAAAACATGCAAAACCAAGAGTAGAGTCCTTCAAAAAGAGCTTACAACGGCCCTCACTGCAATGAAGGTTATTCAGCATTTAAGCCTTGAAGAGCACACAGGGATGTGAGCAAAACAAACTTGAGAAAAAATTATTATTAAGTGAAGCAACAGTTAATCTCTATTTACAAATGATTCAGAGGCAGAGGAACAGCGACTCGTCCTCCACAAAGAAGCAATCACATCCCTGAGTACAGTGTTTGTTATTCCAATCATTTAAGATTGACTGCTCTGTGATCAGTTATTATCATCAAGTCCTTTCTGGCTGACCTTAGGTTGATCACAACAGTGCAGCACAACATTACTCCCGAGTTTTGACCCAAAGTCAACAAAGAGTCAAAGACCTATTTCATTTATTTTCTTCGAGTAGCACATGGAGCAGCATGCCAGTGTTAGCCGATTTTTCTAAATACATCATTATCTCCTTATTAGCAAAGAAGGTTACAGATTTTGGCCAGCAGTCTTAGCTTAGCCCGTTAGCATGCAGCGCCTTCCTCTGCTTTCACCACCTTCTCCTCTTCCTCCTCATCTTTGTCTTTGTTCTTTTTGTGTTTCTTCTTCTTGTGTTTGTGCTTGTGCTCCTTGTGTTCTCCGTCTTTGTCCTGGCTGCTGTGCTTCTTGTGCTTCTTGTGTTTTTTATGCTTCTTGTGTTTTTTCTTCTTCTTGTCGGCCGCGGTGCTTCCCAAGCCGCTGTGGTTGCTCGGGGTGGGGCTGTGGGAGGGCTGGCTGAGGGACACACTGGGGCTGCCGCTCCTCCCTCTTTCCGGCTCGGAGCCTTCGCCTTCGCTGTAGTCGGGCACGAACGCCGCCTCGTCTGTCTCGCGCCCCAGGTCAGAACACAAGCGCTGTCTCCTGGGTTCTGGGCCACGACTCTCCTCTCGTCCTCCTCCACCTCTGCCGTCAGCTGCTCTCTCATCCTTCCCTGTCACTCCTCGTCCCTCCTCTCTACTACCACCTCCTCCTCCTCCTCCTCTCCCCTCCTCTCTTGCCGCAGCTCTCCTTTCCTCTCTTACTCCTCTCCCCTCCTCCCTCACAATTTTAGTTTTTGGTTTGTCAGAATTTGTCTGTGCCGTCCTGCCACCTTTACCCTCTTCCCTCGATCCTCTCCCTTTCTTTTCTTCCCTCACTACACCTCTCCTCTCCTCCCTTGTGGGATCCCGTCCTTCACTCCTGACCGGTTTAGGTGCTTCAGTCTGCACCTCTCTGCCTCGGCCCCTCTGCGGCACTGGTGAGGGCTCCTTGGGTAGATTAAGTCCGTTCTCCTGGCCTTCTTCGTCGTCTTCTCTCTCCCACTTGGAGCGAGGAGGAGGCTGAATGAGTGGCTCCTCTCTGGCCGGGCTCGGTGTTGGGCTGACACTCGGGCTGCGGCCGCGGCTGTTCACGGGGCTAGATGGGGGCTGCTCTGCAGGTTTGGGGGCTGCGCTCTTCTGGTCTTTGTCTGAGTCCTGCTTTGTTTCTTGAGTTGACCTAGTGTTGAGGAAAAAACAGACATGTTTAATAGAAGTCACCGATTTAGCATCGCACTCCTTTATCACTGTCAAGACTCCCGATGGACAGTTTAAAACAAAAATGATCAGAATTGATGAAGCAGAACCAGAGATATGGCCTGTCTTATTCCACACATCCTTCTTCCTTGTGAAAACCTGGTGCCTACCCCCTATGCAACTTGGCTCCTGATAGTGTGGTCTGAGATTTGGGCGTGTTATGCTAGTACCGGCTAATGTAGCCTTGAGTCGCTAGCCTCGAGCAGACATGAGTAGCAGGTACAGAGGTCTCATGGCCTCACTTCTTTCTAGATCCACGAGACATCACTTGAGGGAATTTATCTTATTTTGCCGCAAAAGGCTTTATACAACTTTATTCACATTTGCAGTAGTGCTCCCAGGGCCTGTAAACAGACTTTTAAAAATGGTGGAGTTCCCCTTTAAAAGGTGATTGAGGATCACTGGTTACGTACCATAAGTCCTCTTAAAACACAATAACCAAAAAGGCTGGATAGTCCTCAGTTTAGTTTCCAATACCAAAATGATTTTTGCTTGAATTATTAATTCATCATCAAAATAGATACTTTTGGTCAATCAATTAACCGAGTAATTATTTGAGCTCTACTTTCTTCATTTAACAAATGAAGCCTACTTTCTCAAACTTTACATGTTGGAAAATGTGCTTATACACTCAGCAGTTACATGCCAAGACAGATACTACTTAGCCTAAAGACTCGAACTCTCCAAAACACTAAACCTTTAAATTTAGTCCAAACACTCGCAGCCATACAACAACAACAATTATTATTTAAATCAGAAACTCTTTGATCAAAAAGTAAATAAGCAAGATTATGATTCCAACAAGTCATTCAATCCCAGTTTTTGGTAGCGAATAGTTTTCAATATTCACTTCTTTGATACCCATCCCTAATAACCACTAGAGATGTTCCAATACCCTTTTTCCCTTCCCGATACCGATTCTGATACCTGGGCTCAGGGTATTGGCTGATACCGAGTACTGAGCCGATACCTGGGTGTGTCTGGGTCTGTTCTTTTGACTGAAGCTTCCAAAGATTGTTGACTGTGGCACGACTCATCCTTAGCCCTAGCCTTTGTAGTGCAACCATTGTGTTCTCCGGGGTGACGCGTCTTCAAATGCTTTGTTAAGTTACTCGTGTTAAAGTTTCTAATACTTGAGACATGTCGCCGTTTTACTGGCTGTTTGGTCCAGTCTGAAATACTGCCAAACAGCGGACATACTGCTAGCACGTTTTCATTTCTTCTTCAAACATTTTACCGATTATTCCATTGATCAGTCGAGTAAAGAAATACTTTTGCTATATTAAAGAGAAATAGTAATTATGCAAATGAGAAAATAAGACAGAGCTCAAATAATTGGTTTAATTTTTAGAAAAATTTACATTTTTATTGCTTTAACTGCATACAATCATACATGTCAAAACTAAACCCATTTAGTGCTTTTAAGTGCCACATGACATTCTGGGTTTTGAAGAAAACATGTTCTGAATAGGGCTGCAACTATCGATTGTTTTCACTATCGATTAATCTGTCGGTCATTTTCTCAATTAATCGATTAGTTGTTTGGTCATTAAAATGTCAGAAAATGGTGAAAAATGTGGATCACTGTTTCCCAAAGCGACGTCCTCAAATGTCTTGTTTTGTCCACAACACAAAGATATTTAGTTTACTGTCACAGGACAAAATTAAATATTCACATTTGAGAAGCTGAAATCAGATAATTTGGACATTGTTTCGTAAAAAATTACTCAAAATGATTAATCAATAATCAAAATAGTTGGCGATTAATTTAATAGTTGACAACTAATTGATTAATCAACTAATCGTTGCAGCTCTAGTTCTGAAATGCAAAAACAAAAACCTTTAGCTTTAATAAAAGGTGTATATATATACTTAACTTTCAGAAGTACAAGTTTCGGCCTAACTAAGAAGCCTTTACTGTCGTCTTTGTGGTATTTGAAGAAGCCAAAAAGAGTGGACAGGAACTGTGACTATCATAAAAATAATGTGACTTTCACAAACTGATCAGAGCATTTTATTTTCTGTGGTTAATATCTTGAACAAAACATGGATAACTTAGGGACATCATAACTAGCCACCACAGTGATTTATGTTGTTAACTAGCCATTACATATAGTTATAATTAACGTAGCCTACATTCTTTACTAGCCTTCATATACCGTGTGTCGGTCTGCTCTGTGGACCGGATGCTTTCCGCTGAGATGCTGAAGCACGGCCGTCGTGGTCGGCTAGATCGGTTTTACAATAGACCCACTGTACAGAGTTTTTGTGGTCTCTGGCCTGTCTCTTTGCTCCCCTCGCTATATTCTCTCTTCCTCCTCTTAGTAATCACGGTGTCAAATCACAAAGACGCTCTGAACCGTCTCTTATCACACACACAGCGTAAGCACGTTGTGTGACAGTAATAATCATCCGTGCGCTGTATATAGTCATATGGATCAAACGATTTTTAGTAATCGAGTTATTCGAGGAATCGTTTCAGCCGTATTTCCAAGCAACATCACTCATATAACCTTAATTTAATGAATAGATCACAAGAATGCACCAATAACAGTGAACAACAAAACATATCCAAAAACAAAGGAATTACGCAAATTAAATATAACAAATATATATAAATTATTTAAAAATCAAATGGTAAGTAACAGAGGCACAACAGACTCACCTAGTAGTGTGGCTCGCCAGGGCCTTTCGGCTGATCCTGGGTTTGCTCTTCACAACAGACTCCTCAACATCTTTCAGTGCTGGAAGAAAAGCAGAGGGGAGGAAAAGAAACACGTTTAATCAATGCTTTATGAGATGGCAGAAGACAAACTCAAAGTTATCGTCTCTTCACACCCGCACACATACAGAGATTCAAATTACCTTCTCTGTGAGAAGCAGCTGGTTTCTCTCCTGAGGGGACACTCCTCTCTGTTCTGTCCTTGGACACACTCCTGGGAAATGAGAGAACATAATTACACATTAACTGCATTCACAGAACCACGATATATAACCACTATATAATGCTTTCTTTTAATAATGGATGGTGGTTTGACAAGCAGCAGGGAAACAAATGCAACAGACCTGTCAGATTTAGCTGCTCTTTCTGACCCCTCCCTTCTCTCCTTAGAGGATATGCTTGGTTTCTCCTGATGGTCTGCCACTCTCCTGGTACCGGATGATTTCTCTCCGATGGTGATTTTATCCAGAGAGACAGACCTCCCTCCTGCACTTCCACCACTGGAGTTCTTTCGTTCTGTCCTCGCCGACCTCTCCCCTTCGGCTTCTCTCTCCACTTTAACTGCTACCTTCTGTGAGCCTGACCCAGAGACCCTGTCCCTCTCTCTGTCAGACGGCGCGCCTCTGTCCCTGTCTGATCCTGAAGCTCTGTCTCGCTCTCTGTCCGGTGCCGAGCTTCGGTTCTGCTCTCTGTCCGAGCCCTGCAGCCTCTCGCCAGCGCTTCCTGGTCTCTCTCTGGACACCGCCCTCTCAGCAGATGCTGACCGCTCCTTCCTTCCAGTACCGTCTGCTGTACTGCTGGGTCGGTCTCCTTCAGAGGTGTTAGCAGCAGCTGATCGGTCTGAGGTGGAAGTCGTCTTCTCAGGGTCTGACGGTGCTCTGTCTGAGGCTGCTGTCTCAGTGCTGCCTTTTCTCCCCAGATCTCTGTTCAACTTGATCCTCCTCTGGGTCAGTGGCTTCACCTGTAGATGGACAAAAGCACATACAAAATGTAACAATGGAGAGAGAGACTGCACCTTTATGGCGATGAGCAGTTCTTAAATGATAAGTTGAATAATAGTTATGATTAAACGGCAGCAATTTTGATAAGCGATAAATATTATTATTAATTAAGTTATTTATTGAACATAAACACCAAAATGACACCAGCTGAATGTCACCTCGCACTGAGGGAAATTTTATACACTATGATTCAATTAATTGTAAAAATAAAACCACACTAATGAAAATTAGGGCTGCAACTAAGGATTATTTTATTCTAAGTTAATTTGCATATTATTTTCTCGATTATTCAACTGGTCTATAAAATGTCAGAAATTGTGAAGAATACCCATCACAATTTCATGAAGCCAGAGTTGACATATTCAAACAGCTTTTGTCAGTTTTGTCCAAGCAACAGTCCAAAACCCAAACTTATTCCCCTTACAACCCAAAAAGAGACACAGCAAAAAAAAAAAATTGAAAAAAAAATTGCATTGAGTTGATGAGGACTGAGGACTGCACAAAAGCTATAGACCCACCTGAACTTCCATTAGAGGTCTGATGGATCCTCGATCGGAGTCTCCCCGGCCCATCTCACGGCTGCCTGGAATGGGAAGAAGACCAGGCCTGTCCGAGGATGGTGGGAGTCTGTGGAGCAGGGCCTGATGGGACATGTGTGAGATGATGTCACCTCCAACCCCTAGCCCATCTATTCTCCTCAGCTTTCCAGGAGGAGGTCCGAGTAAAGAGCGGCCCTCCTCTCCCATCCTTCTCCGACTGTCCACTGGGGAGGGAGGTCGGTGGAGCAGTGGGAGTCCATGTTGATGGGGGAGGGGAAGGAGACCACCGCTCTGTGGAAGATCTCTTCTACCCCGCATGTCGTGGCCAGGTCGAGGGCCGTCATGAAGAGAGGGATGATGTGGAGCCAAGCTCTGGGAGGACAGTGGAGGGGTCTTAAGCAGGGCAGGCCGCACTGCAGAGCTTTTACCCTTTTCCTTTTTAGGGGTAGTTGGGTTGGGGGCATCTTCTGGTTTGGTTTTAATGGTCTTTAACGGTTTAGCAACAGAGGAGGAGGATGAGGAGGAGTCTCTCTTTTTGGTCACCACTCCTTCTGCTGTCTTTTTCTTCACCTTGTCACTCTTTACCTTTACAACCTCTGTCTTGACTTTAGGTTTTACCTTTTGACCCTTGTCTTTCTTTGTTTTATCAGACTGAGTCTTCGATGTTGACTTGGTTGAAGGTTTAATGGATGCAGCAGTGCTTTTAGAGGCTGAAGCTTTAGTGGTTGAGGCACCAGCCGAAGGCGTTGAGGAGATGGGAGGCGTTTTAATGAGTGAAGGGATTTCATCCATTGGTTCGTCCCTGACAGGAGTAGCATCACCTCTGTCCACTGACTGGTGTGATTGCTCTGCTTCCTCACCGGTTTTCTTCTTTTTTACTTTCTTTGTCTTCAGGACTTTAGTGCTGGACTTGTTCCCTGATGAGGAAGAGGATGGAGGATGGTGAGGGGGAGCACCTCTCTCTTCTCTCCCTCTTCTTCCTCTCCCCTGGGGAGAGTAATCTCTAGATAATGGGGATATTCTGTCCCTTCCGTCCCTCTCCCTGTCTCTGCTGCCACGACCCCTGTGATGCAGCGGGGGATGTTGGCCGTCGTAGTCTTTGTAGTACCTGTTGTACCAGTCTGCGTACTCCTTCTCCCACTGTCGATACTTTTCTCTTTCCCAGCGCTCATGGCCTCCAGGGCTTGGACCCTTCAGTTCATAAGGGGGTAGCTCCCGGGGAGGCGGCTTTCTTCCACCAGGGCTGCGGCTCCTGAAGCCACCAGGAGAGCGAGACCGTGACCTAGACCTGTAGGGTGCTGCTCCTTCTGCTCCCTCCCAGCCTCCTCCCCGGTAGGGGGCAGGAGACCGTGGTGAGCCTGAGCGCCGATATCCGTAAGACCTTGAACGAGAGCGGGATCTTGTCCGTGAGCGTCCATAACTGCGCCCATTGTGTCTAGAATAAGGGGAGCGGGGATATGACCGGCCTTGGGAGCGTGAACGGGAGCGAGATCGACTGGGGGAATAAGAGTAAGACCTGGATCTTGATCTGGATCTAGAGCGAGAGTACGAACGGCTGAATGGAGAGCGACTGTATGACCGGGACCTAGAAAAGGAAATGGTTGAGAAGACCAGACGGAAGCAAGCGGAGAAAGAAAGCAGATTATGAAAAAAAATTATCAAATGGCTTTAAGGATTATGCATATGTATTAATGTAAGAACTAAAACCAATTTTGATATGCCCTCTTAATGAAGTTACCTGGAATAAGATGGTCTTCGTCTCTTTGGTGCATGTCTGAACTTCAGAAGCTCTTTGTGGAAATCTTTAGTAAATTCATCCAATTTGGATGTAACTCTGTGGATAAAAAGACAAAAACAGTGAAACTTTCAAAACTACTCCACTATGTGAATCCTTAATAGTTTTTATCTTAATGAATTTATGATCCCCACCCTGAGTGAAGTTAATAGTAGTTAAGTAATATTCTTTGTGTAAATTCCACATAAACAATCAGTAGCCATTGCTTTAGCTGTTTGAAGACTTAAAAAGAAACAACTCACTTGTCCTGTCGGTAGTGCCGCTGTCTGTAGATATCTTCCTTAGAGAGGGGGGGCTGAGAGAGGGAGGGTGGAAGAGGGACAAGAGGGGGCTGGGTACCAGGGGCAACCCAAGGAGGGTTGAGCACTGGTGGACCACGGGCATAAACAGGCTGGGGCTGGTAACTGATGGCAGGAGGAGGGATAAGTCCAGGGCCAGAGGTGTACGGAGGGGGGTAGGGCTGTGGTGGGGGCGGGTACAGGGAGGGAGCTGGGAACACTGGAGGGACAGGTGCAAGAGGTGGAGCTGTCTGGAGATGAGTGGAAGGATGTTCCCCTCTACCTCTGTAAGGCCTGACAACAAGACAGGGACACAAACTATTGTGAGACTCACATATTGCGTAAAACCGTTCAATAGATCAGTCCCAGAGGCGGGTATTACCTCTCCCAGGGTCTGCCTCCCCCTCTGTGAGAGAGGTGGGGCCGTGACTGGTGACCTAATAGAGCCGAAAGACAGGTTGTTAGTTTCCGAATGTCTTTCCTTCACGTACACTTGATCTCCTTAAATACCTAAATTAAACTTCTTACCTGATGGATAAGGCGGCCTTGTAGGTGGCGGGTGGCCAACAACAGTTAAATGGTAGCTCTGTGGGAGAAATCAGTGAGAAAAAACGTAGTTACCTCCAAGAGAAGTTACAGTTTCTCATGTTCAGGCATGCACAGGATGGTTAAAAGACTGCAGGTTTTCAGTTCAACTTGGTGAAAAAATTATTTAACTTTTTTTTTTAGCAAATGTAACAACCTAGGGGAAAAATGGTGTTTGCTACTGGTAAAACGGCCAACATGCATTGCCTCCCAACTCTGATCTCAAACTGGATTAAACATGCCTCTGCACAGTCTAAACCCACATTTTTTGATAACTACTATGGTGAACATTTGGTAGTAATAAAAATAATATTAACGATAACAAGGAATGCACAATAAATCTGTGGATCATTAAGTATTTTACTCGAGTCGAACGACAAAGCTTTTAGTACAACTAAATCTGCCAGTAAAGGAGACTGGAGAGCAAGTAGTAGACATTTATTCATGTGATCAAGGTGGACTTACCTGTGATCCACTTTCTGAGGCTCCTGATGAGTTTGGAGTCACAGTAGGTTCTGGATCTGTCTCACTAAAACAGACAGACACATTATGAGCAATAGAAATGTCACTTCTTGTGTATGACTGTGTCTTAGACTAAACTTACCCTGGTGGGGGTGGTTCTCCTTGGCTGGTGGAGTGCATAGGAGAATGGTGGTCAGCAACAGGCGGAGGGGTAGGCGAAGCATCTTGTTCATCAACAGCAGCAGCGAGAGGAGGAGAAGAAGGAGCAGCAGCAGTAGCAACAGGAGGCACAGGGGATGGGACCTGTGCTTGAGGGGCGGTGGAGGGCACGCTTGTAGAAGACGGGGGAGTGACATTGGCCAGCAGCGGGTCCTGCTGTCTTGAGTGCAGAGGCCGGACCAAATGAGGCCGCGGTGGAGGCGGGGCTGCATTTTGGACCTGCTTGCGCACATGTTTGGTGTATCCTGTCTCATTCTTAAAGTTGTTCACAGCCTGCATTAAGGAAAAACAGAGGATACATGAGAAAATATATGTTTTTTTTCCCCCCCTTTGAGTTCAAGTAAAATGGGCCAGACAATGCACATCAAAATGCGTGTATTTTAAAGGGTTACCTGTCGAAGAAACTTGTTGGCAATGAGATTATCAGGTGAAACATCTGACTGTTTGCATGTGAAGCAGATGTGCTCCTCTGAGTCCAACAATGCCGTTCTGATACCTGAAAACAAATAGTTCTTAATTAGACGAAAGCTCACCTTCACTTGACGAACAAACAAACAAACTCGTATGATAATGTACATTTTTGATGGGAAAAAAATGTCTCCTCAACCTGCCTAATTTACAAATATTTTAAAGAATGGTTTTCAAATTGTTCAAGAACAACTTTCGACAATCTCAGAGATTGCGTGAAACCATTCCAATACACTGTGGAACATAATAGCAAGAGAATTTCCAACCATCAAAAACGAGAAATTTAACAGTAGAATATATTTGAGCTCATTTTGTACTTTTTGAGATCCTGCTTTTTTGTTTGTATCACTTTTTTTTTTCTTGACCTGTGCCAGTTCAGATTTGAATTACTAAAGCCCATCACAAATAAGAACTCACACTCATCGCAGTAACTGTTTCCACAGCAGGGTATAACTACGGCATCGGTCATCAGGTCATTGCAGATCGGACACAAGAGTTCATCTGGAATTGGGTCTGAATCGTCCTCAGATGATGACTGGTCATGAGGAACAAACGGAGGGCGCTCCTTCTTTCCTTGGGCATACGCTTCCCTGTATTAACAGATTCATTTTCATTTTTTTTTTTTTTTTTTCTTTATTCTGTTGCT
>CM022472.1:8324231-8354081 GCA_011952105.1 Coreoperca whiteheadi | reverse complement strand
GGCGTACGCTTCCCTGTATTAACAGATTCATTTTCATTTTTTTTTTTTTTTTTCATGATTCTGTTGCTAGTAAAAACAAAGCACCGGCAGTAAACCTATGTATTTGTGGACACAGATACAAAATGGATTATGACAAAGACAAATTTGACACTTCATAAAATGCTATACAAGTATAATAAACAGTGTGTATTTGTGAATATCTTTGGTTGACACATACGCATCTATAGCCGGTATAGCGTATTCTCCAGTGCTGGTTAACATGGCTCCCTTGGTGCCTGGCTCTGCTTTCACCATGAAGCTCTGAGGAATGCCCTTACTAATCCTTACTTGCTTGGGGCCCTCCACACTCTTATCCTGGACCTTAAAAATTAAAAACAAAAAAAAAAGATCATCGAAAAGGCAAAACACAATTACTTTTTTGGAAGTTACACTGCAACGTAGTAAAGATCAACACCACAGACTACAAAAATCACATGGTGCATGATAATTACCATCAGCAAGGGGCACTGCCGAATGTAGTGACCAGCCTTTCCACAACGAAAGCAGGTATAGTGAGCAGGTGGCGGTCCAACTGCCTTCTTGGAGTAACTATAAAGACATTTTGAGATATGTTCTTTTAAGTATATACAGCTAATGAATGTTTAGTACGGTGATTCACAGGCTTAAAACGCGGACCAAAAATCTGACTGTGTGTGTATACTAACTGTATTGGGTCATATTCATGATTGGACTGAGACATCATGGCTTTAATCTTGTCCTCCTCTGATGCATTTGCGTCAACCAGGTTTGCAGTCTAAAAACACATAATGGAGAGAGGGGAAAAAATAGAAAAATGTCAAGCCCAAAAGGAAAAAAGTAAATATCTACTCAGGAAATATTTTGTGAAAGTAAAGTCAGCGTGTACAGAGACAGTACCTTGGCGAGTTGGGCGAGTGACATAGAAGGAGAAGAATCAGTCTGCAGGAGAATCAGAGTAGATATTAAAGGTTTTAACATAATATCTAATAGACACACAGCGGAAGATAAGAGCCCAGATAGTTCCCCACCACATCTGTGTCCAGTCCCTTAGAGTCTCCATCTAAGTCTCCGCACCAAAATTAAAGCCTTCATTGAGTATTCGAAGTGCATGAAATAATGCAGACATACGAGAGTGACCATTTAAATCAAGATCCGGTTTACTAGGCTTGTGCGTGATGTTCATCCCTCTACTGGCAGCATTGTGTCATAATCCTTTAAGAAAAAAGAAGTTAATGCTGTGGAAGCCTAATCTAGGGCTGCGCCTTTTCAGAGCTGTGGAAGAGATCTAACGTGTTTGGAAAATACATTTTTTAAATCATCCAAACAGGAATGTTATCTACAAAAGCGCTTACTTTTAAAAGAAAGCAGCAACAGTTTCCATTGAGTAACTCTACATCTTAAAAAATGTGTCCCTGCTGAAGCTGCTGTCTATTCCCTTTGCCAGGCGATATAAAAAGCACTAGTGCTCATATACAAAATGCAACTTTTGTGCATTTAGTCAATTTTAAGCTTTAAAGATAAAATAAAAACTGTTCTGTTCAAACCCATCCTGAAAAATTATAAAAAAACACTAATGATTATCACTATATGGAAATCCTATTGCACTTCAACACTTCTAAACTGCATAAAAATGAAGATGTATTAACATTTAACAAGCAAAGCAAACTTTTACTCCAACGACCTACTTATATTATAAGCCTTTAAGTTCTAACTATGGTAAAGTCTAAGAGCATCAGCTTAAGCACCTTCCTCACTATTTGGGCTTCATCAGCACATTCAAAATGTACACCACTGACACATCCCTCTCTAGAGAAGAGATCCTAAAGCTTCTCTTGCTATGGTAGGGAGAGGGCAATTTTCTGAAAGGAATGCTTGACATTTAATTTTTAGCATGCAGTTTATCTTCACCAGGCCGCAGCGATTTAGGTTTTTGCTTAGGCTTGTCAAAAGAGGTTGTCATAGCTGTTAGAAACTCATCAAACCAGTTCAAGACTGCTTTCTGTAAACTAATGAGCTAGCAAGGAGTGGTGCCAAGCTGTTTCAATAAAGAAAAAGCAAACACTAACACAAGTGTCAAATATGTCGAGCTGATAAGACACAAATGTAAAGACGTCTCTTTAAAGAAAGAAGTGCCTGATGAAGAAAAAAAGATAAGATTTGTCAAGTGTTCCTTCAAAAAAAAAAAACCCTAGAATCCCTACACCACTACAGAATGAAGGGTTAAAGCAACTGGAGGGGTGTCTCTGTAATGAAGGTCAGGAGACAATGAACCATGAGAATTAATTCTCATGCACGGACACAAAAAACCCGTCATTTTTACAACAACAAAGACAAGGGCTGCGCTGCCTAATTCTTGTGAAAATTTTCATTAAGTAAAGGGTGGGTTGTCCATGATGTGCAGGGCTCGGAGGAAAGACTGGGTATTGCAGAATGCTGTGGAGGGAACACACAGGGATCTGGTGCAAGCGGTTCTGACACTGAACCACTGAACAACTTTATTGACAGGTTCTGCAGCTTACAGCTTACAGGACACACTACACCAGTATACTTCTCACTGCAGCAACCATGGAAGGCCTCCAGAGATTGACAAGATTTTTACTTTACTGATAATGTGTCATAGTACTTTGTGATCATGTCACAACATAATACGTCAGTGGCCAAGTCACAGCATCTCACTTATCAAAACTAGCTTCTAACTGATCCCCGAAACCACAGTTGTAACAATACACTTTGAACTAGTACCTGCTTCTTTGTACACAGACACTTAGGAATCTGAATTAATTCAAAGCATTTAACTCATCAGGATGATTAATGTGAGCCTTTAAGGTTTAAGAGTTATGTGCAGTCCATACTCAATGCAGAATAGAACATCTTCAAGATGAAATTGTACAGGACAAAACAATTGACATTGGCAAATGTTACTGAACAACAGATTTGAGTATATTAAAGTTTAGCAGGGTAAATCACTGGCGGGTCTCTTCCACTCACACAACTTTAGTATTGTAATCAAAGTTAATTACAAAAAGTCCCTGCCACACTTTACTTCATCGGGTTCTTAAACCACATAATAAAATATTTTCACAGAAAATAAAATGACAATGACTTATAAATACATAAATTTCATGTTTTGCTTTTACAAACCCCTTTTAAATACATTTGCCTGGCCTGAAGCAGGCTACAAAACCATTTCATTATGAAATACAGTCATTAACAGTTTAAATGGTTTCTCAATCAATTATAAAGTGGCAACAGTTCAACAATTGGTCAGTTCAGAGCATTCAAAAACAAAGGTGGCTAGTCTGTTGTTTCTCATCTCAACCTCATCTCATTCAGCCACAATATAAAACTTTAATCTGCTAATTTCAAAACAGAAAACCTGGGGTTTTTAATGGAGAAACAACAAACTACTTTATCTGTGGTGACTCCAAGAAACCCTCCCAAAAAGACATCAAATAACATATAAAGGTTGAGATCTCAACACAAATGTAGCCAACACACAGTGAACAGAGAATACACACAACTCAATCATTGTTGACAGAATGTTCTCAAGAAAGGTGACTAAAGCCAGAAAGAGGGGGAGAGGGAGAGAGGTGAGAGGAGGAGGAGGAGGAGGAGGAGGAGGAGGAGGAGAGAGTGTTGATTTTGGGTTTGTTTTACATACGGGTCTTGAAGATCCCACCACAGCTGTGTCAGAACGATCTCTGCAGAAACAGAACGACAGAAAACATCATTTATTGACGTAACTTGACAGCCAACTGTCAAGGATAAAGTTTTCAACTGTAATTGATTATAGGGAGACTTCTAGTCTATACTAAAACTACAGGAAATCTAGTGTAAACCTGTTCATGGATTTAAATTATTAGTGACTTTACTGCTCGACCATGATTCAAGAAAAAAATTTATATTTTAAGTATACATACACAATGAACGTCCTGCCAGCAGGTTTTACTCCACCAATCGGAGTGCGGCGGACGATCACGGACGAGTGTTTCGGGATGTGGGCTTCGTCATCTGTGTATTCTACAAAACACGAGACAAATTATTATACATAAAACATGATAACACCTAAGCAATATTACCAAAATTAGTTCAAGATAACAAATTGGATGTATGGAACTTGGGTCAACAAAACAAAACAGATAGAGTAAATCAGATGTGTATAGAAGTCGTCTCAACATAAACTACCAAAACAACAGTTTCACCACATTGGCTGTAACATCTTTTTTTTACTGAATAAGTGACAAACCACGGGTTGTGGGTGAGTTAACCATACTATAACAATAGCCATCAGATCATCTAAGTTGATACCAATGCCAGTTTTTGGTATATCTGTAAATCACCTATTAAATTAGGTAGTTGATACCCACAACATTAGACTGCATGGTAATGGAAGCTAATTACCAAATTCACTGTGCATTATAAAGCATTTACACATTTCAAAGGACACCTGGCTCAGGAGATGTTTGGTATAGTTACAGGTGGTGTATAAGTGAAACAATCGATTGACAGAAAATTAACCTGCAACCATTTTGAGAATTGATTTGTAGTTTAAAGCTATTTTAAAGCCATAACTACACTAACTACACTTGGAAAAATCCGCTACTTCTAGAATCTCATAGGTGCTTTTATTGGTTTTCTGGTCTTCTGATGGCCATAAACAGATTTTTCTGGGGTTTTGGACTCTTGGTCGCACAAAACAAACATTGTGAAGACGCCATCTTGGGCTGTGGGAAACTGCAGCGGGTATTTTTCTGTATAGATCACATCATTAATCAGGAAGACAATTGGCATGTTCATTTATATCTGACTGTAACGACAATAGCCCTTAGCTCCAGCCTTTCAGTGGTGTATTACAGTACACTTGAATGTAAGAGCAGAAAACAAGTATTTAAATCACCCAGCATAACCCAATTTCCTGACTTTTCCCTAACAAATCTACTGTCAAGAGAGCCGAAAATGTCCGATTGTAACTCGGTTACAACCAAAACATAATGGAGGATGTTTGTCACACATGTTGTTGTGTCGCATGTGTCAGCTGATCACGTACCTTCACGAGTTTGCGCATTGGTGATCTGTAGGTCGCAGTCTGTGGCCTTGAGGCGCTCTCGGCCCATAATCTGCCTTTTAAGCTCACTGAGGGTGATATGCAGCCCATCGAAAGTGACTGTGTTGTAGTCCAGTTTGGAAGAAAACTTATAGTGAACACACGACATTTTTACAGGTCTAAGCACTTAACTCAATCAAGCACAAGAAGGAAGGAAAAAAAAAACACAGGCCTGGTATGATAATAAAACAGCGTCAACACTGAACACAGGCTAAATCTGGTGACTTTAATGGGTAAACCTTCTTTAAAGTCGCTGAAACACTGGACAACGAAAGGACTAAAATAGGGCAGGGTTCAGCTCGCAGATGACGACAAAGTCCTTGTTATTGCCAAAGAAAAATAACCGAGGAGCGAGGCCAGAGCGCCATTGAGCGGCGCCGTGTGCCTCGTCAGTTCTTTAAAGTCCGATAAAACAGCACAGGAAGCCCCCAAACCCAGAGTCCATGCAGCACAAATCTATCACATGGATGCAAGGGAGGCCAAGTCCGTCGTGAATTGTCCTTGGTGGAACGCCCGGGCCGCGAGCCGCTGGTGTAGCTAGCAGCGGGCCTGGGGTTCCCCGAGCAACAGTCTTTGTGGGTAATGTTTTGCCTTTCTGTTATATAGTTCGTATTTTTCTAGTCAAAACAAACACTGCCGAGCTCCACAAAAAGTCCACAAAGCGTCCACAAGCTTTACGTTCTCGCTACTCGGACGTTGAAAATATTATCCTGAAAGTGTAATCTACCGTGTAAACGTCGAGTTAGCTAATGCCAAGGCTAACATGCTACACCTCGAGATTAGCCAACGTCCCCTCGCCACAGTGTGGAAACACTTGCCCAACAAAGCCGACGGTTAACGGTGCTATGCTAACACTGTTAGCCAATGTAGCGGTCGAGCAATCTAGCGAAATCCAGCAGTCACGCAATCAGGACGCAACGATTCCTCTTCGGTGCGCAGTTATTTTCCATCATGAAGAGCCGAAAGTTGTGTTTCCAGGTTAGTCTTCAATTTAAATCCATAAAATCCATTTCGGTGACGCGAGCTACTTCTCCCCTCGCTGTTTCATCAAAATGGCGCCGGACGGAACCGGATGTATCTGGGGTCCTTTCAAAGTGTAAACACGAAGGCAAGAGGAGTATTTTCGGTCTGTTTCGACGTGGAATCCGCCAGGACAAAAAAAACCAGATGAAAAGTTAGGCAGTTAGGTGTTAAAAATACACATGGTAAGTGAAACTTTTACGATAATAAGACAAACATGCGTGACATGTCAAAGCTGCGTTTATAATTTTTTTTATATTAATAAAGAATGAATCTAATGAAGGTAATGTGAGAGGTGTTGCTCATAGTGACAAACCCACAGAGAATTATTCCCACAGCACAGTGAGGACTTTCATCTTGTTGTTTTGGTGTATGGCTGATTGGTTTTAAGGACTCCATATCTAGCTGCAGGCTGCAGCAAAGCTGTTTTCAGTGAAATAAAAAAAAGCTCTTTATAAACCAAGTGTTCACTCCCTGCCCAGCGCCAAACTGCAGACAGACAAAGTTAGGACTATGCATGATAATGTGTCATTGTTGTGTTTATTGCTTGTTGTGTTGCCCCCAAGTGGCCAATAACCTCAATAAATAAATAAATTAAATTTGACCCGTTATCTAATAACGCCAACATACCATTAGTATTTTTAAGTTTATCATTCCTAACTTTTTATCTGTTTTTATCTTTTTTGGCAAAAATTGGTTTCCATAATAGCAGGTGCTGATTTAGCACATGTCCACATGTCCATTAGAAGTCATACATATTTGTTAATCGATTTCATAAATCAGTTGATCCAGCTACAATGTTTAGCTTAGCCAACTTTCATCCTAAATGTTATGTGTTTCGTTGTACCTAGCACATCCTGTTAGCCTTTTGTGTAGGCCGTAGCAGGGCAAAGTAGACGTGAACTATCCTGGTTTCCTGGTGTTCTTTGGTTGTTCCATGCTGTTGTCAAGGGGCGCGTTCAGTCTGGAAACGGTGCACGCCGTTTTGATAGAATAAACTAGAATCCCTAACGATACTTGGCCTACAGGGCTTTGCCATTGTATCCCAGTTTTAATCGATTTCTCAATCATTGCAGACCAAGTGGAACGATTTGTCTGATGATTTGTACATGTGGTAGCGTGGCCGAGCGGTCTAAGGCGCTGGATTAAGGCTCCAGTCTCTTCGGGGGCGTGGGTTCGAATCCCACCGCTGCCAGGGTTTTGTCTTACTTCTGAAGTAACACCATGGCATTGCAATGAAATCATACACGTTAGCAGAAAGAGCGCGTTCTACTCAATACGCGTGGAATATCTGGACCAATTTAAAAAGGTGCGCTTCAAACTTTAGTAAAGCTGACATGGCAACTGAAAATGTTGACAGCCGATATCTTGTATAGTCAGTGCAGAAAATCAATTGACACTAAACTTGCACCAATCAGTTTTTAGAATGGATCACATGAGTATGTGAGATGTCTTTATAGGGACAAACACACAGAATTATCACCCCTGTCTGCAGTTCTATGAAGCATTTTAGCGTCTTTCAGTTCACTGTTTTGGTTTTACAGCCTGACCAACTTTACTGTTTTGGTCCAGTCTCACTGCCTTTATCAACCCCATTTCTAGACAATTGTTTGCTCACATGTCCATCATATAAACTTTATAAGGTGATAGATAACATGTTTGTGCACCCCCACCCCAAATGGAAAAGAAAACTTCAATTAATTCTGGTTAAAGTTTAATTGGACCTGGTATGTAATAACTCCAACATACCATTAGTATTTTTGTTTCTATCATTCCTAACTTTTTTTGGCAGAAATTGGTTTCCATAACAGCAGGTGCTCATTTAGCACATGTCCACATGACCATTACTAGTTCATAAATATCTAATTTATTTTATAAATCAACTGATCCAGCTACAATGTTTAGTTTAGCCAACATTCATCCTCAGCACATCCTGTTAGCCTTTGGATATACTCTTATATCCTACTTTAAAGCTATTTAATACTTAGTATAGACCAACTGGAATGAATTGTCTGATGAACCGTGTCTGAGGCAGCGTGGCCCGAGCAGTCTAAGGCGCTGGGTTACAGCTCCCGTCTCTTTAGTGTGGGTTCAAATCCCAAGTCATACAAGGACTTGACGTGGTTTGTACAGCTGATATACTGTATGTTGTGCTGTCAGAACATGATGGTACTGTGAGCGATTCATCACGACTACCTTGAATGTTGGACTGAATGATGCTATGCAAGGACAGATATTTGAACATTCTCTCTCACTTTCTCTTACACACACAGACACCTGAGATCTGCCCTGTACAGTGCAAAAGCATCAACACTACACCCCGAACCACACTTTTTTCTCTCCAAATTCCCATCCTGTGTTATTGTATAACCTTTATTTGATGTAAACAGAGACTCAGTGACATAACGATAAGGGGTGAACCTTTTGTTACACTTGTTCTCATATGCTTACGCAATACACACAGACACAGTGAGAGACGGATAGAGAGTGCTCTAATGCATTTAATGGGGTTTCGATTTTGAGCTTTGGTCCACAAAAAGGAGGACAGGAACAGGAAATAGTTATGTCACGCCCAGATGTGTGTGTATTTCTGCGTGATACTTTCTTATTTTCCCCGACAGCTCCTCCTTTCTGTCTCTCTCTGCATGACTGTCTGCGTCATACACACACTCCTATTACTCTACACACTCATTCGCACACACACACTACAGATATACTGTAGATACAGCTACTGTAAAAGCAAAAGCAGAATGACATGTACAGAGCACAAAACTATTAGATCTCAAAAATGCATTCTTGTTTCCTTCATCTCTTTTTGTCTGAGCAGATTGCTTGAGCCTAGCGATGTAACAATTAGACATCGATTAGTCAACTGACAAAAAAGTAATCTGCAACTTCTTTGGTAATTGATTTATCACGCTAATTGTTTTGATTTTGTTTTACATTTTTCAGGAAAAAATGCCAGGCATTCTCTGATTCCAGCTTCTCAAACACAAGGTTTTGCTACATTTCTTTATATTTTATATAATTGTCAATTGAATATCTTTTTGTTTTGGGCTGTTGGTCAGACAAAACAAGCAATTTGGAGACATCACGTTGGGCTCTGGGAAACTGTGATTGTGATTACTTTCCCCCCTATCTTTTGACATTTCATCGACTAAACGGAAAAAAGAAACTACAGATTGGTTGATGCAGCCCTTTTCCGGCCCCCAAAGTCTTTCTTCCATCTTTGACAAAGAAAGTGAGAGGACTTCTCTCATTTAAAGGTCTCCTCTCACAGAAGTTCCTCTTGTGTTTAATCCCTGTACATCTCCGTCCTCTGTTTCCTCGCCTCTCAGACAGGCGTGGTCCTTCTGTTGGCAGCACAGTTTCCAGGCAGCATCTCTGTGTTGTTGTGGGCACCTGCAGTAGTTAAATTATCCACAGCCATGTCAATCTTACCATCTTTGAGAGGCGAAGCTAAGGTGTAGAGCATGAACTCTGAGCTCACTGTCACTGGGGTTGGCAAACCTGCCATGGCGTTAACCTTTGATTCAGCGGAGAGGGACGGCTCTCGGTCTCGCACAAAGGATGCCCGAAAGGAGTCTCCTGTACTGTGGTTGCTCCTATAACTGTATCGGCGGCCGCGGTTCTGGTAGTAGCGGTTGCGGTAGTAAGATGAGCTGCGGGAGATGGGCGGCTTCATGAGGGAAGGCCGGCCTTTAGTGCGCAACTGCCGGTGTTTTTCTATGAACACGTGCACTGCCAGGACGCCCACCATCTCAGCCAGCACGAAGGACAGAGCTCCAAAGTAAAAAGACCAGCCGTAGGAGTAGCTCTTCTTGTTGTCGCTCTGGCTGGGGTCACCTGAGTTGGCTGATATGTACACAATGATGCCAATAATGTTACTGAGACCTGGAAGAGTTTAGAGGGAGGGAGAGGGTCAGGGTGATAAATACTGAAGTGTGGGTGCATGCACATTAGATTTGTGTGTGCTTCTGACCTGCCGAGACAAAGAGTATACCCGCGCTGAGGATGACATTGTACCGTGACTTGTAGAACTCGCTGGCAGCTACACACACACCTCCGAGAAATAACAATCCCACGCTGAGGATGGGGAAGAGGCTGGAGGCTCGCACTGCTCCTGAGGCGAGGAGAGGAGAATGGGATATACAGCATATATAACATTTGAATACCTGAGACTTCCATTGTAGATGTTAAATCTCGCAGTTGTATCGCGCTTTGGTTACCCACGTAGTAAATACTCTGCAGCATCCTGCTCATAGTCTGCATCTTCGGCAAAGTGATCAATGTCTTTGCAAACACCCCGAAATGTCCCTGCAGCAAAACAATGAGAAAGACAGAGAAATGCTTTACAGTACATTCCTTTGATAACTTCTTTGGCACAGCGTCACTCTGCTCTGGATCATTTCATAAAATGACATACGCACTGTAACATTTATAGAAGTCACAGTGTCTTTGACCCAGTGCACTTTCCATACTCTCTCTAACAGCGACTCTTGCATAATACTAAATGTGATGTTTACCATCGGATGGGCTGTATTGTATTGATTTTTTTGCCTGCTTTTACACAGTTCAGCTCCAAGCTTAATAGAAAATATTTTGGAAAATGTGCTACGTATAATAGAAATTTATGAAGATAGTCAGTGGTTCCCAACCTTCTTTTTTTTCTTGTGACCCATCATCACAGGTATATTGTGGACATGGGTTTTGAGCAGTTTAACCAAAGACTAATTCTCCTTCTTAAGATTGTTCAATTTTGAGGATTTGTTGAGGGTAGGCTAATTTTGACATTTCTTTCATCTAAATTTGAGTTCACTAGGGAGTTCAGTTTTTTGCGAAAACTATATGGAACTCACACAATAAGTTTAATAGAACTGTCAGAGGATTTCCCAGACTCAAGGGACTTCAAATTAGTGCTGATAATGATAGTGCTGACTATTTTATTCATTATCCTTGTAAAAGTTATAGGTAATTATGTCAAAAAACATGGGCTTGACCAAACTCCATGCTCTACTGTATAACTAAGAGGGACTCTGAAGGGTTATTAGCAGGTTTACCGGTAGAGTTCCATCAATTCAACAGCAAACTGCAATTTGACTTAAATGCAAGTTTCCAAGACCATCTATTCTACTTGAACGGCCAGAGTTACATTCAGATGACACTAATGTTTATGTTGCCAAATACAGCTTTTGGATTATTGCAGTGTTTCTGCAACATCTTCATATTTCTCTACAAATGTGACAATTCACAGAAAAAAGTGACGAGAGTCTTCAAATGCAAAGAAAGTGAGAACATTTAATAACGACAATGCCAAGCTTGAAACACACTGTAATGTTGAGCTGCCATTCCAAGAGTTTTGTGTTCCTCTTGCCATAGGGTGCGTGTATTTGTGCACATATTCGGCATGTTACATTTTCTCACTTTTCTGCATTTGCTTTTTTTCTTTGATCCTGTGAAGATTAAAATAAAATACAAATCAGCTGCAAACACATTTCTTGCTCTCAGTGGCCTTTGGCCCAGCAGTGCCTTTCAACATTTGCACACACCGGGATGCATTGCTAAATGTGTCCCTATGCGCTGCACTGATTGACCAGTATTGATGATGTGACTCGGTCGCCATGGTTACCAAAACAAAAAACGCATTTAGTAGCTACAACTCGGCCGCGGCGAACTGGTCGCAGAGAGAAGCTCACTACTGAGAAAGCATTTACTCAAATTATAGTCAGGATACAAAGAGCGATGAGGTTAACATGTGAACCTAGGGTTCGGGTTGTTTTGCACCTGTCTTCTTAATTTAACCAAGAGTAATAGTTTGTCTGCCAGCTTAGTACCATTATTAGTCTTTATTCAAACTGTTACTTTGAAGGACAATGTGTTTTTAGCTTGACATGAAAATAACGGAGCTGTACAGCACTTCGACTGTGGAAGACACCAACAGTCTCCCATGATAAATGTCTCTCTGTAGTGCACACAACCATACGTCAACCTGTGTCCTCATGTTTTTATATCCAAGTCTTTGATATGCCTGTCACGTCAGTATTTATTATTGATTAAAGTACTGAGTAAAAGTAAAGTGTACACATTCTCATCCTATAATTATTTGTTGCACGTAATGCACAGACGGCCTTCAGCTTCCCGTCTCTCTGACGGTCTTTCTGCTTGCTGTTTATTATAATTGTGACTGACACACACACACACACACACACACGTGCGCGCGCAGGATTGTTGAAGCATTGATGCCCTTTGCACCTTGTTACCTTTCCATTACACCACTTTGGAGCTCAGAGAGAGTGGGGCAGCAGCAGAGGGAGGGGTTGAGCGGAACAGAGGGATGAAAGTGAGCTGAAGATTTCCAATTAATTCAAGAAATCAGCAAAGCAAACCGAGGATAGAGGGTAAGAGAAAGAGTGGCGTTATTTAAAGGCAATGAATAATTGAATGAATGAAATGTCATTTCCATCCATCACATATCCAAGGCTTACACTCCTCCCACTCACTCCCCAAGATGCATCTTCATGAATTTTGCCATCAGTCTTAATCAAACCATAAATCCTTCTGGGCTCAATATGGGATATGTTGCAGTCAAAGTCTTTGAAGACCGTCTGTGCTTAAAAAAGTTTTTCATCACAGATAGAGAGATAAAAATAAAGCCGTAGCCTCAAATGTATTTTTAAATGCTGCTGCTTTTGGCTCAGAAGGCTAGTTAAGATCTGTTTTAGCTCAAATATTGTGGAACAAACTCATCCTCAGTATCAGATCAACTGAGTCAGTCCAACTGCTTTTAAAAAGATTTAAAAACCAACTTGTATAGATGGACATTTCTACAATTACCCCAATGTTTTTTTTGTTGTTTTGTCTTTGTTTTCATTATTTGATGGTACTGTATATTGAACAGTATATATACTTTGTAACTCTAGTTTTGAGAGGTACTAAAGAAATACATTTTACTTGCTTATGTATTATTATTTACCTTAATTGCAAGTGTCTTTGTTTCATCTCTTGTAAAAAAAACAAGAAAAAAACAAAAAAAACTTGATCACCACTGTTTGTGTGCCATCAGTGGTGGAATTTAGTAGAAGTACTGTACTTAGGTACAGTTTTTATTCACTTGAGTAATTTCCATTTCATTACTTTCTACATGCTATTTCATACTCGTCCACTCCACTACGCTTCAAAGGAAAATATGGTTCCTTTTCCTCCACTACATTTATTTGGCAACTATCATTACTTGTTACTTTACAGATTAAGATTTGACTATGAGTTTACAAAATGTGATGCAATAATGATTAAACAACTCAGCAGTATGGAAAAAATAATCTCTATCTGTATTTACACATAAAAAAAAACAATAATAATCCAAGGATATACTTTATAATAACCCTTACATGGGGCATTCTTCTACATTTAGTACTTACATATTTGTACTTATGAAACATTTTTAATGCAGGACTTTTACTTGTAATGGAATAGTTTTACATTGTGGTATTGCTACTTTTACTTAAAGGAATACTTTACTGAATACTTCCTCCACCACTGGGGGCCTTAAATAACCTTTACCAATATTACAATTTATTCTATCGTCAATTCTGCCAGATCCTAAACTTGGCCGTGATGATATAAATACAGGGGATGTTCTCCCATAATGGAAAATATAAATTGTAAGCTGTTATAATATCATCATAGTGTAGACTACCACTCTTTAGGCTACAGCATTTATCACCCAATACAGACGCGTATCCTACATTGTATCTCCGGTGGAAGTAAAAGGCCTATTGTAATTACAGGAACTTAGAGTGTATTTGTTACTTAATGACAGCCTATTGATTTTACACTTTGATACATTTAGATTTTTGATAGACTATATGACAATAGTATTGCTATATTTAAATATTCTGTGATTTTACTCCTTGCGAATCTTCTTAGCTGTAGAAACTTTTGCCTATAATGGTGAAACTCAGTAGTGGCAGTTTATTTCCCACCCTCAGTGCAGCAGGTCCTCCACAGCCCGGAGTGGGTCAGGACCTCCTCGTTCTTGTGGATGGTCTCGTTGTCGCTCAGGCTCTTGGAGCGGCACATCCCGCGGGAGTACAGCCAGTAGTCCGTGCCCACGGCGATGGTCATGAGGCTGAAGGCGCAGAAGGCCCCCGCCGTGGTCAGCAGCATCATCACTCCCCGGTTGCACAGCCTCATCTCGGCCCGGCCTCCTCCTCCTCCTCCTCCTCTTCTTCCTCCACAGCGAGGAGTCCCCGAGTGGACTGAGACCTGCGGGGTTTAGTTGCCTAACTATTAAAAACTTTCCCCCGGTGTCTTATCTTTGTGTGGACCCAGTCGGCGGACGGAAGCTCAGATTTCGTGCTCATCGTCTGCAACCTGCGCTATACTCCCACTGGAAAACGGTGCAGGTGTCGGTGCGGGTAGTTTCCCCCTAAGCTTCACGCGCGAGACTTGGCGCGCCGGGTTGGGACGTTTCCATGTCAAGTGGGCGCGGAGGAGGATCACGGGATGCCGAGGGGCCACCATGCAGGCCGAGGGGGCGAAAAGTGGAAAAATCCTCGATGCAGCTAAAAGTTGTCGGGAGCAAACAGCGGGCAGCAGCTGTGGACACTTTCTAGTTTGTTGGCGCTCAACTCTGTATGGCACCAGCTGCAGGATAATCCCGCCTTCCTGTGTGTGTGTGATTGTGTGCGTGTGTGTCACTGAGCATACATGATCAGTAGTGACGATCACAGTAGCGGACACAAGGGCCCAGGTTTGGTTCCAGAAGTTTACTTGATTAAATGAATGCTTTTCCATATTAATATTAGTATTCCCAAAAAAAAGGCACATCAATCGCTGCATTATAATGCACTAAACCAATAAACAACTTGATAAAGACCTGATAGACAAAAACAACTACCAATGTCAACAATAAGCCTTTAGACTCAATAAATAACGTTTAATTTCTATCCTGACTACAAAGACCAGCCTTTTACTGCATTATCTTTGATTGGTGATCACTTCTAGCATCTTTTTAGGTGCGTTCTCTGTAAATAAAAACAGCCTAATTAAGTTTTGAACCGAAAATGCACAGGAGTTGGGGGGGCTTTTTACAGCCCCGAGGAGTGACTGCAGTCTCCCTCTCAGGCGGCACACAGCCCCAACAACCTCCACCAAGAAGGTAGAGCAGCTTGAATGAAAAATAATTCCTGAAGTCACTCCTGCTGCTTGTAAAGCCCAGAAGAGCATTTTAACATTTTGATCAACTCAGAGGTTCACCCATCTGGACGTTGGTGGTTGGACAGCAAGAGGACAAGGTTTAGTGGTCTTTTAGTCAATTCATCAAACTGAAACAGTAAACGTGTGTGTGTGTGGGGGGGCACACGTAAAATTAAGTTAATAAAATATGTGAGACACTTTCTGAAACACGTTGAACACTTTCAATAAGATACAGTCAGAAATACTTATTTCTGAGGACCTTATTTGGCCGATATCATAGCTGTTTACTCATTACATGTCTGTCGTATTAATGTCCTCGTCAGGTTTCCATCCAACACTAAATGGGAGAGGAGCTGTCCAAGAAGTGTACAGGCCGCTCATGTGAATTAATTAAAAGATAAATGAGATATAGGAAAAAGGAAGGCTTGGAATAGAAAGTGAGTGAGCGTGTGTGAAGAAGTCAAAGCAAACTTGGCTGAAGAGCAAAACTGTCCGAATACAATTACCTTTAGATTTGTGAAATATTTACATATATTTGAAAATATAGCTCATCTGTGTTCCACAGCACTATGGCAGGTTTATATATTTGATTTCAGCTGTAGCAAAGGGCTCGCAATCTGTTTTCATATTCCACACTGTACTCATTTATCTATATTACCGATACACTACATTTGTTTAGCTTTCCACTTGACATCTGTTGTCAGTTTATGTTGGCAAAATATTGATTGAGGGCTGCTACAAATATTTAATGTTCCAAACCAGCAGATATGTGCCAAATATGAGGTCCGAGCAACACAGGATGTTGATCAAATACTTCTGATATATCTGAACTGTAACGACAAAAGATCTCTTTTGTATTTAAACTTGGATTTTTCTTGATGTAATAGGAAACACAGAGATCTCAAAACTCAACCACTGATTAAGACCAATCAAAGAGAATCAACCTCACAAGTAGAGCTGAAACAATCAATTAGTCAATTGACAAAAAAAAAAAGAATCACAGTTGTGATAACTGATTAACTGTCAATTATGAAGGAAAAATGCCAAACGTTCTTTAGGTTCTTCTTCGTTTGGAATTGCTGCTTTCCACTATTTTATTGATTATCTTTAGCTTTGGACTGTTGGTTGGACAAAACAAGACATTTGAAAACTTGACCTTAAGCTATGAGTGAGTGCATTTTCACGACTTTTTCATTTTAGACGATTAGATGATTAATCTCAACCATATTATGTACAATAATGACAATGAACATATCATGAGTTGCAGCTATACTCATAAGCAGCTTCCTGTTATCTGTGAGCAGAGCCAAACTTGAAAGAATTGCCAAACGTTTAACAATTTTACCTTCATACCACAAGTCACTATAAGCCTTGAAAGTTATTTTTAGAAGCATTCTGCTGATCCGACAGAGATTACGCTTGTTTTCAATCAATATATCAAGAGGGTACAGCCTGAGAACCATCCCGAGACCTGAGATCCATCCCAAGGTCAAGCCAAAATGTCCTGAGAATGTCATCTTATAGTATCTTTGATCTACTAAACTGACCCATTTTTCTTTTTTTAACGAAAACAGGTTTTGATTTTTTTGTATGCAAACTGTTTATTTGTAGTTTTCCCCCCGTTTTTTTTTACTAAAGATTATTTGCGCATTCAGGCGAGCAAAGCATTTTTAAAGAGTCACCATACACACCGAATCGTTTTTGTAGCGGTCAACACAGTTATGGTATTGCTTATGTAGTTTCACTTAAGATGCAAGATTTCTTTTCAACTTGAATCACACAGAATTCAGAAAATCACTGCACCATTCTTGACGGCGCATAAAACCCTTTCAAACGTGTTGCACAGACCTCAGTGTCATCGTGGCAGAAATTTCACCTTTGGGAAACAAATGCTGCCGTGATGGGTGATCTGTTATGTACAACCCAGTGAGACACAAAAGCCAGAGTTATTGAAATGATATTATGATAATTCACTTTAATGTAGGTATCATACTTTAAGTGTCTCTCACGCACAGGGAAAGACGGCACATGCAACACATGTATACTGTCCTGTTACACAATTTCATCTGGTTGCTTTATAAAAGTTGCCCTCTTCCCCTCATCCTCTTCCTCTTCTCCTGTCTTTTGCATAGTAAACACTTCATTCTCCCCTCTTTTTCCCCCTCTCCTTCTTATCTTACCGATCTCAATTCCCAGTTCCTCCTCCTTAAAATGTACTGATGTGAGTGTTTGCTGGGGACCGGGAAGAAGCACAAAGAAGGAACAGGGATCAAATGAAGATTTCAAGGAAAGGCGAAGAGGAAGAGGAGGAGAAGAAACATGGGAAAACAAAGTAAGAAGTGACAGCGGAGAGTGTTGGCAGGGTTAAAGTGCAGAGAGAAAGGGAGACGGGGCTGCGAGGAATAGTAGAGAAGTGTACGATAACATGAAAACCACTTCTAGCTCTAGATCCCATCTTATTTACACATACACTGAAACACAAGTCATACAGAATTATTACATCTACTTTATATGTTCATGTCACAGAATGTCATATTTTCTTGTCAAAGACAGCAAGACAGTCTTTCCCCTGAGCTTTGATAAGCAAACTCTTTAGCCACGCATATTTTGACACTATTAAGAGACAGCGTACACAGCATTCGGAGTGGAAACTAAAACCTGATTAGAGCATGGATATTTCAAAACTCACTTGCATCAATAAATTCAACACACCGAGGTTTGTTTGTTTTTTTTCTCCTCCGTGATGTCAAAAGCAAATCTTAAGGAGCTACTGTACCAACAAATATGGCATGCATAGAGGAGCTGCACCACAAAGACTGTATAGGCCTACACAGCACTAACCCACTGCATACACAGTGCCATAGAGAAAAGAGAAAGAGAGAGAATAAGCAAGAGGAAAAAGACAGAGACATTTTTTAACATCACTGCCAAACAGGCATTTGGGGGATTTCTTTTTTTGTTTGTTTGTTGTTGTTTTTTTGCATCAATTTGGAAGACGAGACGTGCTTAAGACTAAGTTCAAGACTAACTTAGACATGAGGTTATAAATCAGGACTTTTATCATTCAAAACCTTCCTTCCTTCCAAACCGCAGCCTACTCAGATGTGTGTGTGTGTGTGTGTGTACATACATGACATATCGATCATGGAATGTTCATGACGCAACTTTTATATGTCGAAGAGAAGAAAATCAAGTAAACAAACGCACACTGTAGTTGAGTGATCGAGCACATACACAGTTACACATTCACTATGACTCCTGACCGCCGGCCTTTGTATTGACCTGCCCACCACGAGGTCCTGTGAGTACTACACACGCCTGGTGTTTTCTGGCCGGTTACTGGTCTGTGGTTACTGGTCAAACTCAGTCCCACTGTAAGCAACCAGCAGCTAAAGCCATCTGCATTTTATTCTGCTGCTTGTGTGTTAGATGTGTAGATGTGAATATGTAGCAAGTGTGGTAGGGTTTATGATTATTGTCCTGTTTAGGTGATGGAGTGGGTCGAGTGTGAAGTGTGTGTAAATAAATGAGACGTTGTGGCTTTAGCTTCAGTGGTTGTTTGAGTCTAGGTGGCTTGATGAGATGCTGGATGAGTCTTCGATGGACGTAAGTGGGCTGTACGGGTTGGAGTAAAGTCTTGTCCAGGCTGCGTCTAACCAACAGCAACTCCTCAGACATCTATGATGAACTCGGGGTTGGTGTAGGAGAAGCCTTGAAACTCGTTCTGGTCCAGATTCATAATGAAGAGCTTGTCTGTCGGCGTCAGCTCCACCACCATCTTTGTGAACTCCTTGTCGAAGTTGCCGACGTCACGGCGAGATTTCTGCCACAGAGAGAAAAGAAGGAGAGAGAAGAGAGCGTGTTAGCAAAACAAAGCTAGAGTGAATTTGTGCAGCGTTAAAAGGGCAGTTTAGAACGAAGAAGGTTGACAACGAGCATAAAGAACATCTCTCCCGTAGAAGCACAAAGATGAAGGGTAGAGAAGGAGGCTTGTTTCAGCACACGGAACGACACATTTTAATAATCTACAGAGGTGGGACAAAGTCATTGTTGTGCAAGTAACAAGTGTATGAATTGCACGCCCAAGTCCTAAATGTTTGTCAATGTCATGTATTATTCTGTTTTGACTCTTGCATGCAGGTCCGAAGCCAGAATTTTAGAAATACTGAACCAAATTCAAACCAGATTTCTCCCATGCAACCTACCCATCACCAAAAAAGCTTATACCATGTTTATTTCCCCTTCACATTTCTTTTATTCACTTAATGGTACAATTATATATTCAATAAAGCTTCACTTACATAATAATATACCTAATATCTGTTGTAAAGACTTCTCCACACTGCCACTATGCAAAAAAAAAACAAAAAACAAAACCTAATTTAAAATAAACCAAATGAAATTAAACCAAAATCTTGACAACACCAAGTTGTGTCATTTGTGTGTAACCGTGGAAAGAAAAGTCCTCCTCAGCTCGTGTAAAACCCCACAATTCACATTAAAGGAACAGGGTCACATTTTTTAAGTCTGTCTTAAAACAATACTCAGGTGCGCATGTGAACACTGAAACAGGTTTTGCTGTAATCATTCCTCCTGTTCATACGGGCCATTAAGAGATTCTCACTAATGAGCTTATAAAGTGATAGGTGACAAAATGAGTGTGGATCTTCCAAAGCCAGTCTTTTTAGTAGAAATATTCCCTCCTCGGGTTTCTCTGGACAGTGTTTTCCATGTTGAGGGAAAGTTGAGTTCCCAGGAGAAATGATTACAGGAAGTAAGACCTGTTTCAATGTTCATATTGGCACCTGACTATTTTCTTAAGACACTTGAAAAAAACGTGACCCTGTTCCTGTGACCAAGTGCAGAGTTAAATTCGAAGTCGAGTTGCATGTGTTTTTTTTGTTTCAAGTACAGTCAAGTCCACACCTCTGATCATGGGTAAATGGTGGCACCACTAGGAGCCTAGACTCGTGAAAACACACCATTGATTCCATACAGGACTGGGGGGGGAGGAAGTCGACAAAAAGCAAAACACACCCTCCAGACAAACCTAGGAAACACAGTCAAAAGATGAACAAGGCCCACCGAAAAACACTGTTAACAGCACAGATGCAGAAAGATCCAAGACAAACCTCCAAAGCCAGAGAGAGGAAAAGTTCCAAGTACAGAAAAGACAAGGATCGATAAAAACAGATCAGTTGCAGACCAAACCACAACCGGAACGGATTTCACACGGGGAAGTGAAGCAGTGAACCCCAGGCAAGACACACGTATCACACACACAAAGCATTTAGGTTCCTACCTCCTCCTTTTGTCTCATCACAGGGCTTCCAGCTGAAATGAGGAGGGGCTGGAAACTTTCCCACCTCTACCACTGGTCCACGAATTCACCCCTAATTCAGCTCATGTTTGGGTACGAGGCAGGTGTGACGCTGCATATTTTATCGCTGCAGTGGGTGTGTGTTTTTGTTGTGTGGGTTACATTTTATTTTAACCCCTAGCTTTTATTAAAAAAAAAGTACGTAACAATGAATAAATGGTTGATAACACACAATAATGTCGTTATCTGTAAGCAGATGTACGGAGTTTGGTATACAAGTGTTTGATTCATGTATTTGACATTAATTTAAAATAACACAGTTGTAACTACAAAATATAGATTTAGGTTTTACACAGACAGAAATATATAGTATTTTTTTATTACATGTATTAATTATATTTATTAATTAGGTATTTTATATATAAATACATCTTACTCCATGACAACTGAGCAAACTCCATCCATTGAAGAAGGTCATGAAATGCAGCTGAAAACCTTGGGAGAAACTTCAGTAAGTGGACTTTGAGTTAAGAATATTTTTTTACTTATTTCAGAGGTCAAGAATGAAACCTTCAAGCTCAAGTTTTGAACACGTTTATAATCAATGAGTATGAACAGTCAATAAATGTTTTGCAAGAGGCAAGTGTCTGTTGGTTCAGAGCACACGTGTGTAGTAACAGCTGGACAGAGACGAGCGGTCTCTGTAAAACTTTTAAGACAGCAGAGATTATAACTGACAAACTGGGAAGAATGACTTTAGAGGGGACCTTTGGTGATTTTCATAGACACGTATTAAACCACGGTTACAATGGTGCACCCGCATGGATGAAGCTACAGCCAGGAGACATCCTGCACGTTATAACGTCTCGTAAAACCTCAAATTGGGGGTTTTTAATGCTTCAGTTTTTGTAAAAATTAAACGAACAAGACATAACGTGTTAAACAGGGCGCTTTAGAGGTGCTGGTACGTGGATTTCTATGTAACACTTGGACAGAGCCAGGCTAGCTCCTGTTTTCCAGTTTTTGTGCGAAGCCAAGACAGCTGTCTGCTGGCTCTGTGTTTGCTTCCAGATATGAGAGCGGAACTGATCTTCTCATCGAACTCTCAGCAAGAAACCAAAACAAACAGATGTCCTAAAATGTGGAGCTATTTCTTTTTAAGTGATACCATTTTTGGGTGTAGCAGCAGTAACAAGGCAGACGCAGCAGAGGGAGTCTGGTAGGCACCAGTGAGTATATTATTCAGTTTCCAGTCATACAGGACAATTACACAATCCACAGAAGCATCTCTTTCATCCAGAACAATTTATCCAAATATCTCTCTGGTATAGAACTCAATATATTTTCTTTTCTGTCATATCTCTCGTTATGTACCCATTGAGTCGTCGCCACTACCATCCTCACCTTAAGCTCTCACCTTTTTTCACCTGGCAGATGAATCATCTTTATCAGTGAGCATCTTTGTATGACAGAAACAATTCTGCGATGTCACCAAACTGCCACCTCCCTTTTTGTTACAAGCTCAAAGAACAAGATTTGACACATTGTTTACTTAACCTGCATTGTTACACAATTACAAAAGGATAATACAACCTGCCTCACAATGAAACACACGTCTTCTAGACAATTCATTTTATATATGAAAAGGACTTTCCAAGGATACTGTGATGTTGGAGAACAGATAAGCTATAATGCATATTCTAATAATTATACACGTACTGCAAAATGGCACAAGATGGCTTCCCTTCATCACAGTTGTTGAGGACAATATTCTCTCACACACTTGTGATTCTGAACCCTATTTTGGCACTTTTGGGTTTCCTGTTTTTGTAAGCTAACAAACCACCAGCTTCACGAGTCTCGACAAGGCTTCATCATATGTGAAATTCTACAAAAATGGTTGTTCACAAGCTAAGAGATATGCCTTCTGTCATTAAAAACACAGTGTGAATGTTTTCAGTGATGAATCAGGAGAAACGTAATGAGCTTCCAGTCAAAAAGCTCTAACTAGATGCAGACTTACACTCTTTCAGACTGCATGTATAAAGAAGTCTATCCTCTGACTAGTTAAAAATGAAATCAGCAAAAACTTTAAGATACGCTCACCACAACACTGACTGAACAGAAAGTGTAGAAGTATTCGGTCCTATAGACAAAATTAAAGTCAACGTTAAGAAACTGATTGGTACTTAAACAATCATAACAAAGCAATTGGTCAGATTTCACTTACACTGTTTGAATATTACCAATATGTGATCATAGTACACTCATCAATATTACTGATAGGTCATCACAGTCAATATGTAATCACAGGGAGGGTGACACAGAGACGGGGCAGGTTCAGGTCGGTCCTGAGGTCGGACTCCGACACGAACCTGCTGGTGTGAGCAGCCGGGCAGCATTCAGGAGCAACATTTCTGCACTAAAGATAGAAATACAGCCAGTAGAGCTGATATGAGAGCAGCAGTGTGACAGGACATGCTAAACCAAAGTAAACTGAAAACAGTATCACTGCTGGAAACGAGACTAGTCTCCAACTGGCAACTTGACACATGAATATCTGTTTATTTCTCCTGATTGTTAGCATTTGGGCACCCGTCTGCATTTCCATCTGAGCGTTATTTAAATAAACCGTTTGAAATTTTGGGAAATACGCTTACTCGATTTACTTCCAATAATTAGACGAGAGGATTGATACGACACTTATGTCCATACATAAGGTACAGAGCTGGAGTTGGGAGGCGATTAGCTTAGCTTAGCATAAGGACAGGAAGCCGGGGGGAAACAGCTAACCTGGATCTCCTCGAAGATACCCAGACTAAAGTTCGCTAATTAAGACATTTTATCTCATTTGTGTGTTTTTTTACAGGGAAGACTCGAGCAACCGCACGTGACCAAGCTAATCTGTTGGCATGCGTCCTGCTGGCTGACTACTACTGGCTGTGCGGGCTCTTTGTTGGTCTTGCAAGAACCTGACAATAATATGACAACGAGACTAAGAATCTACAGCCATGCTAGCAGCTCTGTGAGGATGTACGTAGGCACAGCGGTGCTCTGAGCTAAATGCTAACGTCAGAATGCTAACATGCTCAAAATGACGACGTTAACATGCTGATGTTTTGCAGGTTAAATATGTTAATACTGTTGACAATGTTCACCATCTTAGTGTTAGCGTGTTAGCATGCTAATATTTGCTAAGTACAGCTGAGGATGATGGGAAGTTTTTGCCTTGATTACATTTGAATCACAGTGATAAGGTAAGCTACTGCTTTGTGAAAACTAAACAGAAAGAATAAACACTGCTGGTTGATTAAAAAGCTGGTTTTCCCTTTGCTGTGGAGGGTTTTACTTTTCATGGGCAGCTGTTTTATGCGCTTCATCACTGATACATTAACTACGGCAGCAGTAGAAAAGCTTGCAACGCTAACAAAAAAATAGATTACTGATTCCGTCATCTGTCTCCGACTGTCATGTGACCCTCGCCGTGCAGGTTGTAGCAGTTCCTCAGGAATCTCCCGGTTTTAGGAGGAGTTATATGATGAAACTCTTTAGCAGGTTATTAGTCAACCCACCACTTAATGTGCAGCATCTCTGCTTGTTGCCACACTATGAAGACAGAACTCGGTTAGGTCACTGTGCGAAGGTTACAGCATTTAACTTCCCCTTAAACCCTATTTTTTTTTTACTTTGGAGAGAGCCAGGCTACTTGGTTCCTCCTGCTTCCAGTCCTTATGCGAAGCTAGGCCAGGCTGACTAACTGACCAATCTTCTCAGATAACTCTCAGAATAAAAAGAATATGCGTATTTCCAGAAATGTTGGAACTATTCCTTTAACGTTTCACCCTGCCGAATGCAACCTGGATATGACATCATGGTGCTTTTTTTTTTTTTTTTTTTTTAATTATTTTTGTGTAAGTTTCTGAGGAGTGGGGGATTACTAGTGCAGCCCAGTGATATGTGGCGTGGTCAGTGAGTTGTGTGCGGGTACTCAGGGTTAACAAATGAGAAGCCTTGGAATTCTTCCTGGTCCAGGTTGGCTATAAGCTCCTGATCTGGGGGGGTCAGCTCTGGGGGGTGGCGTGTGAAAAAGCGATCAAAGTTCTCCGCATCACGCCCACACTGCCGTTGAGAGGAGAGGAAAGAGAGAGAGATGGAGAGAGAGATGGGGGGAGGATGGAGTGAGTTTGATGGGGTATGTGAAGAAAAAAAGGACAACAACAAACGACAAAGAGAAAAAAGAGAAATACAACTAAAACATGGCATCAACCAATCAAAATCACTCACAGCCGAAACTGTGGATTTCCATTGGTCCGTATATGAGCCAGCAACATCTCTTCATCATTGGTGACTACATTCACAAACCTGAGCTCCGCATTTGTCAGAGTAGTGACCAATGGCAGGTGATGGTTGGGTTCGGGGGATGAGAGATCTACTCGTTTCTATAACTTACCGTGAAAATTTGACTAAGTATGTTATTTCCTTCCTCACGGAGACTAATTTTTAAGATAATTAGTGAAGTTGAGGTAATATTCAACATCTGAAGAGAGTGTGTACGTAATATACTCACAGCTTTGGGCTTGAAAGGTGGCTGGACCTCTTTATTCTCCAGTTTTTCCCAGTCTATATAGCGGAAGAAGGCGTGCTCCTTGATGTCTCTCTCCCCCTCTGGACCACAGCCCAGACGCTTACCTGGGTGTTTGGTCATCAGCTAAAATCACACACAGACATACAAGGTGAGAAGAGTTTGGACATGTATGCTGTAGGTCTTCGAAACCTTCGCTGCGGTGCGTCTCTCTGCATGAAGTCACACTCACAGCTGTGGAGGGCACGGAGCATTAAGGGGGAGGGGGTAAATAAGCAGGTCAACTCAGTCAGGGCTGGACAATAAACTGAATTTATTGACTAAATTATGAATCTCTTTCCGACCTGAATTTACCTGCAACGCAAGTTTCATTAAATGTATATAAACAACCAAACGCGACAGCTACAGCCATCTGACCACGACAACAACCAGCCAATCAACTAATAGCCCGATATCTTTAAAGGGAAACGCCACCGTTTTTACACATCAAAGTCTCTTTACAGGTCTTGAAGGGCACTACTGCATATGTGTAAAAACTTGTAGAAAGCCTTTTGTGGCTCCAGAGGAAGCTGCATGAAGTCAGATAAATTACCTCACGTGATGTCACTTGAGTCAGCGTCAGATGTGGCTGAAGACTACAAGTTTGAAAACTGACAAAAATAAAATCTAGAGTAAACTAAATAGCGGAGGATGACCTGCGACAAATGTTCAGGTCAACCCGAGGACTGCATCTTAAATTGCTAGACCGCAAGGACGTCCCAATATTATGAACTGTCTAACTGTGGATGCATAACATCCCCAAACAGTCAGCATGAGGTATCAAAGAGACGGTGCATCCTTTTATTTTACTTTACTTTACATTCTGGGATTTTAAACCCAATATGAAAAGGCAGCAGTAAAGTGTAGCTACAGGTTTATGTTCTTTACCAAAATGTTTGCTACCAAAAGTAGCAAGATGGGCTTTCCTCCATTATCTGACACTCACACTTTTGGTTAGGGGTAGTGGAAAATTACCTGTTGTACTTTCACTCCAAACTAAGAGGCCTTAATATTGCGTACTCTTCAGTGTTCAGAGTGGGTAGGGAGAGGGTTTAGAAGCCCGATTGGGACTGAGTCTCTGTGTGTATGTGCCCTCACCCCCTTGCAGATGGCAACAGCTTCTTTGGACATGGATTTAGGGTAAGAGACATGATGCTCCATGATCGACTGGAACAGCTCATCTTCATCCTCCCCGTCAAAAGGCGGCTGGGTGGGCAAAAATTTACTTAATCATTTTTCAGTTCTTGTCACAATTGTCTGTTCTCAATCAAAAAGGTGAACTACAGTGAATGCATACAAACCTGTCCAGCAAGCATTTCATAGAGCAGTACTCCAAAGGCCCACCAGTCCACAGACTTCCCATAAGGCTGATAAGCTATGATCTACACGACACAATGGTAGAGTTTTGAGTCCTACTCAGAAGTTAAAATATATAAAAAAGAGGAGCCAATCAACTACCTCACAACACATAAACAAACCTCTGGAGCGATGTAGTCTGGTGTTCCACAAAAAGTCTTTGTGGTAATTCCATCATACATGTTCTCTTTGCACATGCCAAAGTCAGCTATCTTTATATGGCCTTCAGAGTCCAGCATCACGTTGTCCAGCTTCAGATCCCTGAAAACAATCACACGCGCACACACACACACACACAAACAGGTATTATTCACACCTGTATTCTGAAATGATTGAAACCTGCACATGCAGACTCGAGCTGATTCCCAAACTGACTCACCGATACACGATGCCTTTGGAGTGAAGGAAGAAGAGTCCAATGGCAATCTCGGCAGCATAGAACCTAAAATACAGACAAACACCAGTTTCTAACCATATTTGTGTTTGTATTGATGTGAATACACAGTATAGGTGTGTCCATATTTTATGTCAAAATTGCAAGTTATCTTTTTATTTTCATACATTTTATGTGGGGTCGTGTTCTACTGTAGCATCATGAATATTGAAAAGTTATCACTGTTGTAGTCACCAGCACAAATAACATTACTTTTGTATCATCTTGTTCACAAAAGCCTTTTAAGAACGTACAACTGCTTTGCATTTGTGTGAAAATATGAGTTTAGCTAAGTGTCATATTAGCAGCTTACTGCCAACGTTTTCTTTGATAAGGGTTCAAACTGACTTAGTACATCCCTTCAACATTTTTTAGCAACCAGATCAGCCCAAAATATTCCAAGGGTACAGACATCACCACAAACGACAAAGCACAGAAGAGCAGAGTAGAGCAGGAAAACAAGTTTAATAACCAGTAAGAGGAGAAAATAAGGAGCACAATAAACAATCGCATAAAATCTCCTATGATTCAACTCTGTGTGTGTGTGTGTGTGTGTGTGTGTGAGCGAGTGAGTGTACTCACACAGCATGAGGCTCCTTGAACTTGCCGACCTGTTGGATCTGATACATAAGGTCTCCTCCATTTATATACTCCATGACAAAATACAATCGATCCTAGGAGACAAAGATGAAGAGGTAAGGGAGGGCAATAATCGATCAGTTACCAGTACTGTTACAAGTTGTGTGTTGCCATGTTTCTGCATGTGCTCGGCTTTGTTAATATAAGATGTGGGGCTCTACCATGGTTTGGAAACAGGAGTGCAGCTGAGTGAGGAAAGGTGGTTTCCCAGACAGAGCGAGGACTCTCTTCTCCACCATGGTGCACTCCACATCATCGTCCTGGATCACAACGTCCTTCTTGAGTATTTTGATGGCGTACAACTCGTCTGTACCCTTCCTCTCAGCCAGCATCACCTTAGGGGAGTTAGAAAAGGAAATAAATGAGCTTCAGTGTGATTTAATTTTGTTTTAGAGCCACTGGCCATCATTTCTCACCATAAAAGACACGTTTCCACTAATGTGCCTCACCTTGCCAAAGCTGCCCTTGCCCAAAACCATGACGAAGTTGAAGTCCGAGAGCTTGACCCGGTCCTGATTGCCATTGCTGTCATACTTTCCCACCGTGGAGGAGGAAGAAGATTCTGCTTGCTTCCCTGGACCCACCCTCGCCCTCTGGAGAGAGAAGGAATTACAGGAAGTGAACAAGATGATGATGAGGAAAGAATAAATAAACCTGATGTTAAAAAAACCAAAAAAAAGAACAAATTAAACTTGCTTCTCACCTCAAACTTTTGTCGCAGCTCCTCATTACCGTCCTCTCCATCTGGCTGGACAGGAACATTAAAGTATTCTCCTTCCTCCTGGGACAGCATCTTAAACCTAAACCCCAGAATAAAAACAGAGCAATGTCAGATAAAATCCAGGATTATCACCAGACTATGACAATAAAGCCCTTAAATATTCACAGCCCTGTTCCCTCTGCCTTTGTCATTTCTGTCTACACCTGTGACATTTTCCCAATTATCCACCATCTCCCATTTCCTCATCTTGACATCTTACCATCCATCTACCCCTTGTTTCAGAAGCTCTGAGATCCCAAAGGACAGGGATCCCATGAAGTCGTTCCTGCTGGTCAAATCCCAGTCCCAGACCTCCACTGACAGACGGCGGTCTTTGTCACTTTCTTTAAGGTTGCTAAGAAATTAGAGAAAAGGGGAGGACAGGCAGATGAAAGATGTTCTTAAAATAGGTAAAATCACAATTTGATTTCAAAGCCACATTCCTCCTATCTCTCTCTATTTAAACTGGTAAACACCTCAGCAATTGACAGTTTTTCATGCCTGTGCCTTTCCTAGCAGTCACAGCAACCCAGAATAGCTTCAAGCAAACACAGGAAAAAGAATGGGGACAGGGTCACTTGCATGAGCTCCAGCTAGCTTTGTGCTTTTGTGACTGAAAACGGGGCCAAGAGAGAAACCTGAAACCAAACAAGTTATATTCCAAAAATAATAATAATAGGTGTGCGAAACCTCAAAGCTCAACCGAAATATTGTACAGAATGAGAGATGTCTCACAAAGTGAAGGTCTCATTCCAGGTGGGGTTGAGGCAACATTTGATGGTCTTGGTCTTCTGCTTGCTCTCACTCTTGGGATCTGGGATCAGCTTGAGCTTGACGTAGGGGTCCGACAGACCATTGGGGTCCATGGGCACCAGGTTCTTAGCCTCTTTGACTGCGAGAGGTTGAGGGCATGGTTGGAGAAAAAAAAATTGTCAGAAGAATAAGAAAACATCCCAAGATAATACACACTGTGTCTGGAAGTCTGGAATTTGTCCTTTCCAGAGGACAGCAGGACGTGAACCTGTAAGTGTTAGTGTGAGTCCCGTTGTGGCCTGCCCTAAATTACTGGCTACATTTGATAACACTTAACAACAGTTTAGTTTCTGTTCCATAATCAATCCACAGCTGTTTGAGAGAGAGAGCTGGCACGTGGATGCATGTCCCAGTGGAGATGTGGGTCAATCGTTGGATCATTGATTGACTAATGGACTTTCCAGTTTTAGTCTTAGGCTGATAGAGAGCTTTGAGAGGCGCTGTCTGTGTGTGTGAGAGAGAGAGAGAGAGAGAGAGAGAGAGAGAGAGAGAGAGAGAGAGAGAGAGAGAGAGAGAGAGAGAGAGAGAGAGAGAGAGAGAGAGAGAGAGAGAGAGAGAGCGATATCTT
>CM022472.1:8132019-8324206 GCA_011952105.1 Coreoperca whiteheadi | reverse complement strand
GTGTGTTAGACAGCACTCTCCTCCACCATCATCAAAAGCTCTAAATAAGGGAAAAAGATTTTGGCAGAATGGTGTTCATCCTCCAGGAAAAGGTCTACGCCAAGGGGTGTGTCTTTCAAAGACAGATAGGGGGGGAGAGAAGGGAGGTGAGGGAGAGAGAGAGGGAGAGAGAGAGAGAGAGAGAGAGAGAGAGAGAGAGAGAGAGAGAGAGAGAGAGAGAGAGTGTGAAAAAAGTGAGAATGAAGAGATGGACAGAAGGAGAGTGCACTCACTGGTGACGGTGAGAGTGTCCTTAGTGATATGGGCAGAGATTTGGATGCGTCCTCTCCTCTCGGTGTGATCTGTCCCACACAGGCTCGGGACGTTGGCCACACACCGCTTGTGGATATTCATCATACAGTCTGAACACAGATACACCAAAATGCACAAGTCAAGTCAACTTTATTTTATTTATACAGCCCAAAATATTATAATATTTATTTATATAGCCTAAAATCACCCTTATTATCACACTGCTTTCAGTTACCAGATTGAAAGCTCTTCAGCAATTAAGTGTTGCATTTTCATAAGTTGGGGAACTCACAAGAGACAGACTGAAAAATGATTGGTCAAAACCAAAGAAGCAAAGGCCGAGGTATCCGGACTTCAAGTGCCAAAAATACTGGATCCTACACTTCCCATAACCGCAACTGTAAGTCAATAGCATATTTTCGTTAGACCTTCGCCCCCTTTGAAAAGTGACGTTGCATCTGGGGCACCTCGCGACGGGGTCAGGACCCGTCTCGGAACCACTCGAACTAGAGGACCCGTTGTGATGGACACGAGCGCAGATTTAAAGTCGTCTCGAGGGTTTTTGTCTCAGATCAGTGAGACGTGTCTGGACTGGCAAAAATCTTGTATTCTGCACCGGCCCTAACTGGCACACGGTCCATTTATTTGTTCATAAAGGACATGTAGTAAAATTTTAAACCTAAATGTTAAAACACTAAATTAATTTAGACAGTAATAGTAGGTTAACATTTAAAAAGAAAAGATCGACAGCACTTTGATTTTACAGACTAGTGATGAGGATATCATTTTTATTACTTCACATGTTGGATTGTTTTAGATTCATTTGCAGTACAGATACACAGACAAATATAACAAAAAAAAACAACAGACAGTGTATTCCTTAATGGTGAACACTGAGGGGAAAAAAATACCCAAGCACCCTTTATGTAATTTCTCAGTCTGACCACTGGATGTCAGACTCCTCTGATGCACAAAGCTCCACATTTAACTCCACTGACTGGTGTTGGTGCAGAGGTGGAGAGTGAGCGTAATCGTTCAGTGACCTTTCATAGGATAATATCTTTTGATTCATTTCATTTTATATCTCCATCAGGCAGTGCAGTAAACAAGTCATTTATTTATGTAGCTTCACATTGCTACCCGCCTCCACTCTGCTACACTTGCCATTAAAACTTTATACACTCTAAAAGAGGGATGACCCAGAAAAAACAAGCATTTGATGTGGCGGAACACCACGTCTCATCTCATCGTGGTGGCAAATCTAAAATATATAATCCCCTGTTTGTGTAATTAAGAGCCTTGTTTTGGGTACCTCCAGCACAAACCCAGCAGACAGACAGTTGGGGGGGACTGAATCTGAGTCGGATTTGAATTTAGTTTTGAAGAACAGGCGAGAAGAGCAATGTGGTCTCGCTTCCAACAACTGAGAAACTTCAAAAATTAAATGTCGATGCTTCACAGAGAGAGGCGGTCATTATTGTCTTGCCAACACCTTCTGTCAGCCATCAAGAGTCGTGTCTGTTTTTTTTTCCCCCAAGCTATAACGTATCTGGTCATAACCAAACTATCCTTATCCCTAATCAGTGACGTACAGTGTATATGTAAATGTATTACCGAGAACCTGAAGAATATTGAGATCCCAAATATATCACAAATCTTAACTCATAAAAATGTCATTTCATTTCAGGAACCTGTCTGCGAAGTGTGCATCTCCATTATTTAGTGTGCCGTCTTAAAAAATATCTAATTTGGTAGTATGAATAAAATTTGCAAGAAACACAGAGCTTCCTCTCATGTTGTTTGTTTACGTGGATTAATATGTAACCTAACAACACCGTTGTTAAATAAGATGCTCCAGTAACTTCAGGAGGAACACTAAACATCCTCCCATTTTCCTTTTTGTGTACGCATCTGGTGACTAAATATAAATGTATAAAAGCTGCTGCAAAGACCAAGTCACTGCGTACTGCGCACAGGTACAATGAGGAACTGTCGACCCACTAAATGTTGGCTCATGGCAGGAGACAGCATGGCACAGATGTAGCCCACTTCCTGTTTGTTTCTTTGCTGCCAACAACAGGCAAATGGTCAGCAATAAATAAAACACAACAGCAGGAAGGTAAAAACTCTTCACTCATTGTTATTAGACACTGATAATATCTCTAACCGTCTGTCATTAAGCTGATAATATCTGATAATAACTGCCTGTCATCATGACTCATGGCCGATTATTGTAAATGATGTGTGTTATCTAAATTCAGAGAACGTGTTTTTCATTGAAAGGTTTTAGCTGAACAACAGTCCACAACCCACATATCAAAAGCAATATGTGGATTATGAATGTTATAAAGTAAAACAGTATAAAGAAGAACGTAATTGTTCAAGTGAAATGTTGCAGAATTTGGAGAATGAGATCAGTGAACTAAAACAGTCGAAGTGGGGGCCGGCTCAGATAAACAATGAACTAAAACTCATTATAAAGCTTCCCAACCAACAAACTAAAATCAGCTGGTTTCTTGATTGTTCATGGCAACTGCAAATAATGTTAATTACCAGAGTTATTAACAATAACCTGCATCTTCATACAGATCATTTAAGCAACAGCGCTCTTGCAATGTTTCACCTTAGAAACATTACGCTAACGTACTGCAGCAACCTATCCTCATCTCTTTTAATCTAACATCAGCAGTGGATGTGGTTTGGTCAGGTCATATGAACTACTCATAAATGTGTTACCAACTTTGAGAACTGTATGTATGCTGTGTGAATCGATCAGGACAGCAACGTTTTACTTCTATTTACTTTAGCCAGCAATAGCAACCGGAAGTTAAACGATGAAACCCGAAATGGAACAAACATAAAAGGTCAATAAAGCAGGTAAAATGACATGTTCTGCTTATGGCCTCTACAGCACAAGCTGTCATTTGTGCCACATGCTCAAACTGTGTGATCACACACTCAAACAAATATTTGTGTACGTACGGTCACATTTCATTCCCTGGTGTATTAACCCGTAGAGGAGGGAGCCACAGTGGTCACAGAAGGTCGGGCTGGAGTAAGTGTGGACCTTAAACTTGTGTTTACTACGAGGATCCTGCAGAGGAAGAAACACAGAAAGGAGAGAAAAGACACTTAAATTCAGTATTTAAGAAGGTTTCAGCATGTGAGGTGCTTAGACTCCATTAAAAGATTAAAAACAGCAAATTCAGGTGTCCTGTTAGGTGGTATTTAAAGGGTCGGTTCACCTAAATTAGAAAAAGATATGTTCTCAAAATACGGTTTCTAACCATGCAGATAGTTTTGGGTTTATTTGCGGAGGTTTTGAGATACGCTATATGGCCAAAAGTATGTGGATATGCAGAATATTTCAGCCACATGTGAATTATTATGGTACAATAACCATAATAAAACCACTTGACGTACACTCTTCTGTGGAAGGCTTTTCACGACATTTCGTAACCTGGCTGCAGACATTCGCTCCCATTCGCCTCGAGGTGCATTAGTGAGGTCAGCCACTGATGTTGGGTGATCATGCCTTGCTCAAAATTATCCCAAAGGTGTTGGATGGAGTTGAGGTCAGGGCTCTGTGACGGCCAGTCAAGATCCTCCACACCAAACTGGGAAAACTATGTCTTTATGGACCCTCGCATTGTGCTCCAGGACACTGTCATGTTGAAACAGGAAACCGTCTTCCCCAAACAGTTGCCATAAAGTTGTATGGCTAGTTGGATAAGTTGTATCACTATTGTATTCTGCATCATTATGATTTCCCTTAACTGTAACTAAGGAGCCTAGCCTAAACCACAAAAACATCCTGAGACCAAACGTACACTTATACTATTTTATACTTTTGGCCATCTATCGGATTTGTAATGACACCCCAATACAATGGAGGTGGCTGGAACTCCTATTTCTCTCCTATTTGGGTGAACCAATCCTTTAAATATTGCCTCCATTATGACAGAGAGCAAAAGTGAAAATATTGACAAAGAGACAGAAAGAAAATGGAGAGCTGATTTGAGTGAGTTTGGAGGATGCTCAAAAATAGGAAACAACGGAACAGCTTTGGTGATATAACAAAAACAAAGAAAGACAGAGGAGTTAGAGATTAATAAACATCAGTCATATGACTTCAAAATCCATGCTGACTCACAAATTTTGTGTGTGTGTGTGTGTGTGTGTGTGTGTGTGTAAGTGTGTCCGTGCATGCATGCGTGTACATGAATGAGAGACATTGGCTCATTAACCTGAGGCAGCCAGGCAGCACATTCTCTCTTTACTGACATGTCGCAATGTGATTTAGGGCTAACAGCTCAGCAGGAGAGGGGAGAACAGGTTACATCTGTGCGTGTGCGTGTGTGTGTTCATCTAGCAGCAAATACAGGACCTACATGGAAGTACACAAACACCAAAAGCCAGTGCTGACCTTGCTTATGTTATTAACAAACATCATTCAACAGCAAACCATCACTGACCATGTGCATGTTAAGCATTTCAGTTGAACACATGAGTGGAGCGATCTGCTTCACTGTGGATTCCCAAATAAATGTGCACATTTTCTTTACTTACATCGGAGGCAGGTCCCTTGTCGGCCCCCGGACAGGAAAAGGTGACAAATTCATGACAGCGTTTGTGGACCACAAAACAGCACACTGTGGAGGGAGAGGGGGGGGGGGGCGAATGTCAACTCAGACTTCCTTGCAATGCCAAATAAGACCGACACATTAGCAACAAAGAGATGAATCAATATGTCAATTATGTGGCATTAGTCATTGCACAATAGGCTACTCATATTTCAGCAGTTCCCATTTGTCCCTTCCTTGCTTTCGACATCTATATTTAATTTTATTGCTTCAGTGTAGATAATTTTATATTTAACCACAGCATGGCGGGATATTTCTTAATCAGGCCCATAACATTAAAGCTGCTACAGGAAACTTCCCACGGTGGCAGCTCCAAGCGGCAGCAGGCTCTACACCTGGTGATTTGTCAGCTTCAAGTTGTGTTAAAATCATTCAGTGTAGTGACTAACTAAAATAAACACCATGCATACTCTCAGCCTAATATTACACATGGTTGCTGATCCAGATCCCGTTTATAAGGAAACTAAAAAGCTTACGATCTTTGGATAGATGCTCACTCGCTGGTGGTTAACACAGGAACTCACACAAAGGATAGTCAGGTTTCTGGAGAACGCAGGAGCGTTTATCATGCGACATCAAGTAGCAGCTCTGCTCAAAAAGTAGGGAAACACATTACAACTCTGATTTAAAATAGTCTGAAGATGGATGGCTGGTCTAACCGAAGTACATGTAATTTGCATGTCTGTCTGGGCTGCATGCTTGAAGTTGATGATTCAAATCATGTTCAGGGAGCCCTGAGGTTCTCAGCTGAAGCACCAGACTTCTTGCTTGCATCAGTGTCAAGTGTAAAGTGTGTGATAAGAGCTCAGGCAGGCTTCAATGTTTTACAAACCAAATCTTGCATCAATAAAACGTCTGCTTTCACTTTAAGCATTTTAAAGACAACCCTGATAAGCTGAAATGGAGAATTTGTTATTGAGTAAACGGTGAAATTTCAGATGTGATAAATTCACATACAGTCGTGCAGTTTTCAGATGTTTCACAGATTAAGTTTTCCATCACAGAAAACTAAGAAAACCAGAAAAACATTCACATTTTAGAAGCTAAAAATCAGTGAATGTTTGGTATTTTTGCTCTAAAATGGAATCAAAATTATGAAAATTGTTGCCATTTTCTGTGGACTGGGCTAATAAATTAATCAACAAATAATTTCATCTTTACACTTGGACGTAACATACAATGTTGGAGGCAATTTCTCATAGTTACAGTTACAGAAAAGGCATCAGTAATAACGTTATTAAAAAACAAAAACATCTAGAATGAAAAGTAGGAACTACTTGGCAACTTAAAAAGCACTTGAGTAGTCGGAAGACTAGAAAGGCACTATACAAGTACAGTCCATTTAACTTTTGAATCGTGTACAGCAGACAATTTTACTAATAACTAATAAAAGACTGATCAGTTGTCCTATTCACCTGTTGTTTACTAGTGCAAACAGCACTAGTAGAAACTGTTTCACACTATATGAAATCATTGGGCGTTTGTGTACTTGTGTAAAAAGTAGAGCTGAAACAGTTGGTTTACTAGTCAGAGAATTAATCAGCAACTATTTTGTCAATCCCTTAAATAATCTATCAATCAAAAACACCAAACATTTCCTTGTTCCAGCTTCCTAATTGTAAGGATTTGGTGCTTTTCTCTGTTTTATATCTTTGTAAATTAAATATTTTTGGGTTTTGGACTGGACAAAACAAGCAAGACATCAACTTGGGCTTTAGGAAAGGGGTTTCAATATGTTCTAACATTTGAGAGACCAAGCGATTAATTGAGAAAATAATCTGCAGATTAGCTTAATTGATAATGAAAATATTAGTTGCAGCCCTAGTAAAAAGTGAACAGTACTAGTGAGTACACAGTAATAAACCTTCAGTGGTGGAGCAAGTAGGACTGTTTGCTATCTTTGAGCAGAGCTGCTACTGATCCATTAGACATCCAGCAACGGCGCTAAACTGAGATCAGATCATGAGTCAGTATATTGTAAATATTAAACTGCACACAGTCCCAGCACATCCATGAGTTTTTCTCACTCTGGGTCAGATGGAAATAAAGTACAATCCATCCATTTAAGTTTTGATCAGTCACTTTCTACAGACAAATTGTGAGCTTGACCAACACCAGAACTCCATTAAGTTAACAGGGCAGGTCAAATCATCTGTACTGTAGCCTGAATTGTGGTTGAGCCACACATCACTGGTATATTTACCTAAAAATCATATGCAGGGCTGATTCAAACCACTTCCGCTTGTCGTATCAACCTAAAAATCATCACATCAGTACGGCTTTACATTTCTACTAAACTGACCGACATGATCATAAAAAAACATTAACTCACGTTGCAACAGCAGCCACTTCAAATTAAAAGAGAACAAACCACACACACACACACACACACACACACACAGGGTGACATTACGCTCTGGTTTAATCTTAATTATTCACATTCTTGTTACACTTTCATGAGGCCCCGTGGCAACTGGCTGCACTTTCCACAGGTTTCTGGCAGTTAAGCAACAGAGTGCTTCTGTTTGTGTGTGTTTATTTGTGCAGGAGAGATGGTGGCTCACACCAGTGGACACCTGGACCTGCGTGTACACTAAATTTCGGCTCAAAATACCGACAGATACCACAGACACAAACAGCAACTGGTGGTAAACGGGGTCCAAACATGGCTGAACTCTGTCCATCTGGAGCACCGCACAATGCAAATGAACAGACAAACTGTGAGGAGAGTGGCTGAAAAAGGGAAACGCAAAGAGAAAGAGAAGAAGACAACGGGAGGGGAGGTCTAGAGGAATAGAAAGAAGGGAAGAAGAAATAAAGTCAAACAGAAAGAAAGAGATAGACAGTGTGTGTGTGTGTGTGTGTGTGTGTGTGTGGGCAGGAAGGGATGGGGCACAGCTGGATTTGAGGCAATGTGAGGGGGCGGAGAATTCATTTGTGTGTTTGCAGTGTGTCAGAAAGGCAGAAAAAGAGAACTGGAGCAACAGAAAACAGTAAAAAGGCAGTTTTGAGTTTTTTGTTCATAAATCTGCTCTGTCACTCATACACACACACACACACACACACACACACACACACCGCTGAAAGACAGGCCTAGTGACCTGCCGAGGAGGTCTTTGCTCTGTTGCCTAGCAACCAGGCTGAGCCCTACCGTCGAGTCTCCACACACCGCCCCGTTTTGTCTGACTGACAGCGATAACAGCAAATCAGAGCCAACCCAAAAAAGGATCCCTGCGATGAACTGCCAGGATGACAGCGGGCCGACACTTTCACATCAACAGGAGCATCAGGAAGTTCCCTCCATCTTGGATGATTACCAGTCCACAAACCACAGACGGAGACACTTGTAATCATCATGCAGGACTCAACATGCCTGAATACTGAACCACAGGGATTACACCCTGCTCCTGAACGGTTCTCCTAAGACTCTGGCTAATGCTGCGTTCACTTCACATCGTTTATACCGTAAATACGAGCAACTGAGTCCGAAAAACACGTCCGCCTCCTAGTCGTCATTCTGAGATTTCGGGAAATTTCTAAAAGCGACGATATCTCCCTCCTTGGTGAAAAGAACTATAGAACTGTCAACAAACTGATGGCAAAAAGAATGCAAAACCTCCATCAGTTACATCTTAATAAAATCCAATATTAACAGCAAAACCATCGATTCAGTTCAGTTTGTTCGTATCTGGCTCTACGAACTGTTACAAACACGTAACACTGAAAAAGAAGCCAATTTAAGGTTGTTGGGGTTTTTTTTTTTTAAGATAATTTATTTTGCCTTTATTAGATAGGGATAGCTGAAGAGAGACAGGACATGGGAGGAGACAGAGAGGGGATGATAAGCAGCAAAGCGCTGTGATAAGAACTTATCAGCCTTAGTACATCGTTGCACGAGCTCTTCCAGGTGAGCTACCCGGGCGCCCCAATTTAAGGTTCTTTAAACTAGCAGTAATAACGTGGTGTTTTTTTACCACTTTGGGGGCAGCGGAAACAAGTTGTGAAGACAATAAATCATCACATTTTAAGTTAATATGCCTAAGTTGTTAGGAAACAGTTGCTTATTTACAATCAGCAGTTACAGAGCAACATAATCATTCATTTGGAATTGTCTGGCCATCTGATGAAAGTAAATCCAATATTCGCTCTCTTTTAGCTCCGATTTTGGTCCCCACCAACTCCTGAGTGACATATGTTGCTCTTTAGCCCCTAAATGCTCCACTATGTCCACCAGCTAGTCTCTAGCTTTGTGTGCTATTTAGTGCCAAGCAGGTAGAATACAGTGACCATCGCTGACACTTTACACATCATGCAAAAAACACAAATTCGAATGAATTCTATATATCGCCCAGCACTACTAACACACCTAATGGAAAACACCGTGTGTAAATTCTATCCAGCTTCCTTGGTTGATCAACATCAGCTGGAGGATTGATTTGCTAATCTTAAATGTTGCACTCTTACTTTGGAATAAAGGAAATAGGGGTAGAGAGTTTAAACCATGATCAGCACTTACATGATTGGCTGATGGCTGCGTACTGATCACATGACTACAATCTTGGACAGAGATGCTCATGACTGCATTCATGGCTACAGTCAAAACCTATGTCAAAGAGACTTTTCAAATGAATTGTTAATATTTGTATTTGACAAAAAGTCAAGATACATCAGAAATGTTCCTTTAGCATCCAAGCGTCTGAGTGGGTGGACTGGTGTATGTTTTTGATTGATTAATAAGCACTCATTGGAAATCTGACTAAACGCTGACATACAACTATAGCTTACAAGCAATGAATAGACAGTGTTGGTTTGGGTTTTTTTCAGTGGTGTTAAAGAAAAATGGGCGACACCAATTAGCATGTAAAGTTTGGAACAAACCTGAAGACTACCTAAAAGACTGGACAAACCACATATACAGATTATTTCCACTAACTTTTCAGTCTTTGACAGTCAGGAAGGAGCATAACCTTATGACCGAGTAAATACATTAGAAAACACACTGAGAGACTGGTCAGTAACAGCTGGAGTTCTGGTATAGCCTACAAAAGGGGAAACAGGGGTGAATGAACTTTGTAAAACGAAAGCTAACTTTAAGATGGGTGAAGCTGTTAGTCTACCTGTATGTCTCCCTCGGGCGACACTCAAGTGGCTTCATCGGTCATCGCCGTCAGTTGCAAATATCAAACATGTTTTAAACGCAAACGACTTGCAGCGACTGGATCAGAAGATTTAAGATTAGAATCCTTACATATCACACACTATATGATTTTATCTGTCGTAATGTGCCTTCCTGGGGCACACTAAGCATATTGTAACTATGAAATTAACCCTTGCCAACATTTCTCTTGCCAGCAGAACTATGCTGTATACAGTGAAGAGTATTAATGGGAAGCCATAGCTAAGTCTGTGCTCCATAACATGCACAGTAGCATGACCTGGGTCAGTTGAATTCATCTTGACAGTTATCGCAAGTAAATCACTGATACGGATTAATCAGCGTCAGGAAAACATCTCCCTGTTTATATTGGTAAAGATGAAACAACTTAACAACTTCAGTTAATTAATTAGGTAATTGACAGGAATGACAATGTTGACAACTGATCAATTATTTCAGATAAAAATACCCAACTGGTTCAAGCTTTTTGTGTTTTACGGTGTCTTTGTAAATTAATACCTTTGGGTTTTTGGACTGTAGGAAAGAAAAATTATGCAAACTGAGGGGGAAATAAATGAATATTTACATTTAGCAGACACTTTTATCCAAAGCGACTTACATATGAGAACATTCACAAACCGAAGGCACAGCTTCGGGAGCATTTTGGGGTTCAGTATCTTGCTCAAGGATGCTTCGACAGGGCTGGGGAATCGAACCGCTGACCTTCCGATTGGCAGGCAACCGTTCTGCCACCAAGCCACAGCCGCCCATTAATGATTATCATTAATTGCAACCCTACCTATCAGCAAACCGATAATCCGTCTACCCATAATAGTGATTTTACAACGTTATGTTTAAATTATACTGAAACACACTGGTTCAACTGAACTCGTTCATGCCTAAAATCAATCTGTTGTTTGCTTCGATCTGTTCATTTCATCTTCATTCCCATCCCACAACATTCTGCGTAGTTTTCCAGACATATTAACATCCAGTCAGCTATCATGACATCTGCCATTTTCAGAGAACTGACGCTGGAAAGATCTGTCGACTTTAAAATTCAATCAAATTCACTGTGAAGGAGCTTACTGAGTAGCAGGCACTGCACTGTGTACAGCCGTACTCTAAAATGTTAGTTTGTTTTCTGAGCCACAACCACAGTGTCACCAACGTATACTTTAATCAGTTTCTGAAGAGTGGCAAAGCCTGTCACTTAATCAATAACGAAGATACTACTTCAACCACTGATCAGTCAATGACCAGGATTAAAAGTCAACCACAGCCTTGATCCATTCAAGAACAAAGACGCCTAAAGCTGGGGAAACAAGAAGCATTTTTTCCTGTATTCGAGTCTTTTTTTTTGCATTTGTATTTATTCTCCTGTATTTGAGGTTGTAACAGCTGTAATGGGGGCAGAGAGGCAAGAAAAACTCTTACGGATGCTCAAGACTTGCACATTTGATCATTCTTAGTGTCTTTATGTTGAAAAGCAGATTATATCTGTTGCAAATAAGTCAAGGCCAGTGGGACGTGAAGTGGAAATTACAGGCCTCCTCAACAAGACCACAAAAAAAAAAAAAGTTTCGCTCTAGTCAACTTTTGGTGGAGTTATGAGAGCAAATATCATCGGGAAATGAGACACCTGAAACACCCAATAAGAACATACTGTATGATAAAATACCGATTGCTTTCAGTTCAGTTATTTATACATGCTAGTAGCTGCTTTTTAGAAATCTCTTGACTGTCCTGTGAAATGTGCTCGTATTACCGATTAAAGGAACAATGCATGGATTTAGATCAACATTATACCTGCTTAGCAGTGTGTCATTTTGAGCATGTTAGCGTGCTGATAATGTTAGCAAGCGCCACTGTGTAAGTACAGCCTCTCAGTGACGCTAGTGTGGCTGTGGACTCTTAGACCTTTTACCAGTGAACAAAATCGAAAGTAGCCAGATTTGTGTTTTATGTTCTGGGCTCCTTTCTTTCAAAAAATAGACAACTTAGTGATTTCTACCCTGATGTGAAGATAACACTTTGAAGCAATAGAAGTGTTTCCCCTGGAGTCATTTTGACATGTCACTTTAGGAAAAGCAGGTGTAAATAATAAACTTAATGACTTTAGTTTCAGGGTCCTGGTACTGTTCATGCGGGCTTGCTGGGACACAAACAGAGCCATCATTAATGTTGTCAGTAACACCTGTGATTTTCCTGCAAAGTCAAAATGTCTGCTGTGAATAGGGCCTTTGTAGAAACGTAACAACACCAACTGCTACCAATAGCTGGTTTCTTGATTAAATGTCTGTGCTGTACATACAAGTACAATTTTGAGCACCTTGTACTTTATGTGAGTATTTCCATTTTATGCCACCTTACTACTTCACTACAACACAGAGGGAAATATTGCACTTATCTGCTAGTTACTTTTCAGATTAATATTTTACATGAAAAAAAACCCAAGATCATAAAAAGCAACACATTGTAAAAGATGAATCAAGTGTTTTGCTAAGCTTTATAGCTTTTGACCCTTTACAAAAAGACAACAGTGTCTAGTTGAGGCCCATTGACATGTTTCAGATGTCTATGAGTTGTTAACAGTTGTACCGACGAGACATTTCACTGATCTTCTCACATGGTTTCTTTTAAATAATTGTTTAGAGGCCTAATTTATATAGCAGAACTATGTTTTTTATTTCTTCTTTCATCTCACAAGCCCTCAGATTTATCTTGTGACCCTTTGGAGGGGCCCGAACCCTAAGTTGGGAACCATTGAACTGTCAGTCACAGGGGCTGATTTTCACATACTTTTTACTTTTAATTTTTTAAGTACACTTTGCTGTTAATACATCCCAACTTTTACTCAATGTGGTTTAAAATGCAAGACTTATACTTGTAGTGGAGTATTTCTATATTTTTATTTGTATTTGTACTTTTACTTTAGTAAAAGCACCTGAGTACTACTTCCACCACTGCTAAAAAGACAGTACTTTTATAACGATTTGCTGCATTTAAAAAAAGGAGTTGTGTAAAAGAAGTGGTTTTTATTTTTCAAAAACAGAAACTCTCTTGTGAAACCTTCCCTCAACTCATCTGATATGATAACTGAAAAAAAAAGACCTTCTAACACTCAGTCCAAACTCTGATCAGACATGTGGATCGCTCTTTTAGCAGGAAATGACATGAGGGTAACTTCCTCTTTTTGCTGTCAGCACACAGGTGTGCACACACACACATATGTACAAATGAACACCAATAAAAAGAAAAGCTGAAGGCAGGAAAGAAAGAAGAGTAATCTTTACTTGCAGAACAGGTATTCAAACACACCCACAATGCACAGAAGAAACCCTTGTCACACAAACACAGATAGAAAGTAATCTGCCCTACGTGTCATAACAGGTCTACACCACATGTCTGACATTCCTCCAGACCAAGCTGAAAGGGTTGATGACTCCCATTCATACTGCACAGTACCTACACCCTTCTTGTCCCTCTAGTTCGCTTTACAACACCCCTGTTCACATAATCCTCACTGTCTCTTGTTTACAAATCTCCCACTTTTCTCTCACGTTAGGTAAAATTACAGAAAAGGAAAACCACTAACTGCACATTTCATAAACATTTCAAATGAATATGACTCACACGCTGTTTTTCACTGTTTTCGGGTGGGCCAAAGGCTGATGTTTAAAACCAGGCTAAATTTAGTTCAAAAGTGAACCTTTTTTTTTGTTTCAACAGCACTGAAATGACTATATTTCAATGTGAAGTATGTCTTAACCACAAGTTGAAATTTAGTCAACAATGAGGCCTAAAACGCAGACTTTCCAACCAAAATCTCCTTAGTTCTAACGTATTGTGACCTGCAAGTATCCAAATAAATGCCTCCTGCTACAACACATTCAAACGAACCTCATCATTGAGATTTAAAGTACATTCTTGACCTTGGAAACACTATAAATGGACCTTGCCAACCATAGAACCTTTATTCACATTGAGATTAATACTTCTTTTACAAGTGAGACCTAAAACAAGACAGGGTTAAATAGAAGCATCCAAGGCATAACAGGAACAACAACATCCGATCACAACAGCAACAACAAAAATACATTCCATAATACAATGCATTAACAAGGCAGCAATATTTAGTCATATGTTAGCTGCTAGCAGTGACCACATCCATAACTGATGATGATAACCAACTGCTGTTTCCAAGGTCAAGAATGAACGTCCAATCTCAACTTTTAAGCAAACATGGATGAGAAGCCCTTATATCATTGGGGTCTGATTTTGTGATTTGCAGGTCAAAGTCTTGTCATTTAAATTATTCTTCAACAGTATTTAAATGTTTCAATGTGTAGCAGGGCTGCAACTAATGGTTGTTTTCATTAGTGATTTATCCATCAATTATTTTCTCAATTATATTAAATGTCACATCACAGTTTCCCCAGAGTCCAAGGTGATGTCTTCAAATGCCTTGTTTTGTCCAATCAACAGTCCAAAACACAAAAAATATTGAGTTTAAAATGACAGGAAATAGAAGGGGGGGAAAAAAGAATATCATCACATTGTGGGAGCAGGAAAAAGCAAATCTTTGAGTCATTTTCCAAGCAAAAATGCCAAACGATTTATTTTCTGTCTATCTATCAAACTATCAGCTCTAATGTGAAGCAGGTCATAACTACACATTGAAATATGATCGTTTAAATGTTGTTAAAACAACAGCAGAGTTAGTTCATGTTATTTCTGTGTCATGCTAAACATCTGGCCGGTCCCCACAGGGGATATGAAGACGCTGCTGTATGTAAAACATCAGTACAGCAAAACATCTTTCCAGTCTTTCCAACCAATCATCATAACATTATATGCACGTGAACATAATTTCAGGTAACATATATTTATGTACATACATTCCAATTAATTGTGTACTGAATCGAGAAGAAAGTTGTTTGTACTACTTTTGTCATTGTAAAGGGTTTATTCCCCGTCTCACAGGACTTCTCCAACTTCAACGTGAACAGTATACAATATATTTTATTACATGGTTTACAATAAAAAGGATAATAGCGGACAAAATGGGCCTCTATCATTGAGATGGCACATTGGTCTGTTTTTCTTCTTTCAGGTCCACATACTGTCCAGTTACAACATTATGTTGTATAATACCAGATCTCAACCAACTGGGCAGATAAAAATCTACTTGGATGTTAAGTTATTTGTAACCTTCAGGTCTAAAAACTCACTTTGCAGCCAAAATTAGCCCAGTTTTAACCTAAATGCATCTTCTGACCTGTAAAATGCCAAATAAACATTTACTGAGAACTTGAGGTGAACATTAGTTTGTTTATAAATCATATTATCTAACTCTCAAGTTAGGTCAAATTAAATTTTTTAAAAATCGAATAACTGTTTGAAGTAGGCATATACGTTTTAAAAGAATGGGAGTCGAAAGCTGCTCATAACTGCATGCCTGTATCCTTCCCCCTGCACATCACCAAGTCAGTGCCTACCGGGTAATCGAGGTGAAGATTTCTTTTGATCCATTTTTTAAAAATTGTAATCACACCATTCCTATTTAAAGCTTCAATGTGTTCCATGAACATCACAAGTAACCTTTTGCCCCGGTCACATATTCCTAGCCATTTCACCATTTTTTCAACTATTCTCTCAAGACAGGTCAAATTAAGGGGGGGGGGCAAATAACTGTTTAGATATAATCATACATTGCAAATAAACATTACCGACTTCATCGTTTTCTTCCTACTAAAACCCAGTACGCGTGATTTGGTGATCTACTGGTCAAAAGAGAACTGGGTGAAAATAAGGTCTTAATAACACCTTATATTCATCAAAATGCAGGTTATATGTAATTTAGATGTCTAGACAAACTCACTTTTCAACCAGATTTATTAGACGCAATTTATTGGGCTAAGTTAACCAAATGTTAGGAATGCAACTACCTATTTTTGTCTATAAAACCTTAGAAAACTGTGGAAAAATATTAAAATATTCTAGATCCTATCCAAGGTGACTTTATCAAATGTCTTGTTTTTTTCCAGAGGGAAAACAGCAACAAATCTCCCAAAATATTCAATTTATATTTATAATGTAAAACCAAGAAAAAGCAGCAAGCAAGTTTTCACATTTAAGAACCAAATTTGGTGAAATTTTTTCTTGAGAAAAAAAAATGACTTCAACGGTAAACCGATTATCAAAATAGTTGCGAATTAGTTTCCTGTCACTCAGCTAATCGACCGAGGGCCGATTCACGGTGTCTGCGTGGCCGCAAGCGTCCTGTGGGGACGTCCGCAATCCAAAATTGGTGCCCGCCTGGACTGTCTGCACTACAAGCACGCCGCCTCGGCATGCACTGTACGTTTGCACTGTATTCCTTGGTCCTGTTCCTGTTAAGCGGTCGGTCGCACACACTGTTTACTTTCTTGGGCTCTTTCATGTTGTTCAGCCAAATACGACAAACATAGGAGCTCTTCTTCGAGCTGTCAGGAGGTCGCCGACCACGTTTTCTAGGGCGCACGCGTGGAACGTGTCTGCGTACGCATACCCACAATTATGGTGCGCACAGACGTGCGTCCAGAAGCATGTCTGCAGCTGTCTGTCCTGGAGTGATGATCAAGGATTAAGTGCTGCAGCTCTACCAAATGTATCTAAATTTAACCAAATATAGCCAGAGTTATTTTCCAATTCAGCTCCATGACAGCTGAGCAAACGCCATCCATGAGACGTGGGTGAAAGCTCTGAAAAAAGCTGCTAGTAAATGGCCTATTGAAAGTTTTTTTTTTGTCAGATTCAGCCCAACATTAACCAGTTTAACCAAGTATTTTGACCTGCAAACCACCAAGTCAATGCTTACTGGGTAGATTGTGTGATTGACTGATGGTTGAACTATCGTCTATATCTTGTGAACAATGATCACTGACTCCCAGCATCACCAACAACCTTTAGACCAGTTTGTTGTATAAGAGGCCGTCTACGAATTCAAGAGTTATCGGTTAACTAGAACTCACCATGAAACCCGATCTGACTGCAGCTCTACCTTTGCAAGGCTCCGATTGGTCCGTGCTCTGTAAGGTGTGTGTGCATACGTGTTATCAGGTCGGGGTAATTCACCAAACACTAGCTCACTAAAGTCCAGGAGGCTGTGTGCACTCACTCAAGCACATAGTGTGACAATTTTCTCTACCCCCAATGCATTTCCTGTATCGCCACCAGAGCTGCTGGCAAGCCTTTAGCCTCAGGAGATGGGGGGACTTCAGCTTTTTAACTGCTTATAAAATTACACAACCTCACGCACACACACACAACTTTGCCCAACTCTTTCCAATCAATGAAGTCTGAAGCAAGAGCATAATGTGGAAACTTTGGGTTTTTGAGATAGAAGAGGAGGAAGTGATACTGCGAGCACAAGGACAGCATTAGCTGCAGTACTGTAGCATGCATGTGATCGTCACTAGGTTGCTGCAAGGGCTTGTTTATGAAACCACTGTGCAGAGGTCCGTGTCTAGACACCCACCCGTCCCCACGACCAGCCGCCCACCCACCCACACATCACCACCCACACCCACATCACCACCCACCCACACTTCCACCGTTTTACAATTCCAATCAGATGTCAGACTCTGTTATGGGAGGGGGGGGCGGGGGGGGACTTGACAAATCTAACTTCCTGATCTGCCTTCCTCCCATTTCTCCTTGGCCAAAACCAGACATCACAGCTTTCACCACTCCGCCGACTCTTCTACTCTTACGTCTCACGCTGCCTCTTCTAGCAGAGCCTTTCAGAGTATTCTTACTCCCATTTATCCATTTATCACTGCTGGCAAGCACCTGCTTTGAGTCTGACACCTGCCTGCCAACACCAACACGCCGTCAACGGAAGAGCCAACAGGTCACTCCAAAAAGTGTGCAGACCAGCAGCCCCGAATACAACAAACACACACACACACAGCCACACACTCTTTCAGACAGTGAACATCCGTCCACACACCCACAGCCATATGCAGCAGAGGGATTTGTGAATGAGCCACTGCTCTTACCTTGGCACTGGAATCCCTGTTTCCCAAAGCCCCTGTGGACAGAAGACAGGGATGTCAAAAAGCATATACAGATATCCAATCACAGAACACACACACACACACACACACACACACACACAGCTGCTGCAGCAGCAGCAACAACAGTGGGGCCCTGTGTTTCCAGCTGCATTCCTCCACCAGACCTCCAGTTTCAGAGCTGGGTGTCGGGTCTATGCGGTAAACGCCGAGCGGCAGCGACTGCATCCCCCCGACAGGCCTGGCGGTGCTGTCGCATTGTGGTGATCTGGGGGAATGGCGCATCGCAGTGCTTTTGACAATGACAATGAATGAAACACTGCGGTGTTTGGACACTGTCAGTGTGGAAAGAGGCCGTTTAGAGCCGCAGCAAGTGAATCACCTGTGTCCTTTCCCCTCTCTCTCTCTCACTCACACACACACACACACACACACACACACACACACACACACTCTCTCTCTCTCTCTCTCTCTCGCTCTCTCTCTCACACACACACTCACTCACTCACTCACCAGATGAAGTCCGTGCAGTGGCTGCAGAAGGTTGGCTGCTTGAAGAAGCGCGCGATGAACTTGTGGTTCTTCACCTCGTGCACATTCTTCTGGCGGAGGGCTCCCTGACGGGCGAAGCCGCGCGCGCTCTCCGGCACCTCTCCGTCGCTGTTGGGGTCAGCCATCTTAACGAGGAAGCGGCGGCGGTCCGAGAGGAACAAGGGGTGAGGAGAGCGAAGAGAGAGAGGGAGAGACGATGGAGGCAGCGGGGGAGAACGAGTCGCGGTGCAGGTGCCTCCTCCTCCTCCTCTCCGCCCCGCTGACCGCCCCGGTGTCGCTCGTGCCGCCGGTGTTTCTTCGGTCTCGCGCTGAAGCTGCTGCTGCTGCTTCTTCCGGCGGGTCCCCGGGCCGCGCGCCTGTTTCCCCGTCCTCACCAATGTGTTGCTGCTTACAACTCTCTCTCTCTCTCTCTCTCTCTCTCTCTCTCTCTCTCTAGCTCAAACTCCACTCTCTCTCCCTCTCTCTCTCTCTCTCTCTCTCTCTCTCTCTCTCACTCTCCCACTCTCTCTCTCTCTCTCTCCCTCTCTCTCTCTCTCTCTCTCTCTCTCTAGCTCCAACTCCAACTCTCTCTCCCTCTCTCTCTCTCTCTCTTTGATGTCAAAACTGTCAATAGCAACACAAGTTAAACCACAAGAACTGCATACTTTCAGTAGAGTATGGGAGACACACAATCCACAAGGCTGGATCACAGACCTGGCTAAGTGGGGAATGGGGGGAGGGGGTGCCAGACTCAGGGGCCCTCAAAGCCCCCGGTCCAAGTGGTTTTGGCAGCTTGAGTCATTGAAATTATGCTATTTTTAGGAATTTGCACCCCTAAAGTAGAATATCAACTAAAGCAGGTCCTTCATTGTAACCTGATTTTGTGGTTTTCTCTTGTCAAGGGACCGTATGTCAAAATCTAGTTTTAGTTAGGCCTATGCATCTTATGCAAATGATGCGTGTGCCTAATAAAGTTGTGTTTAATGAAGTCAACACAACCCAACACAGAACAAATATCATTCCAGCATTGCACTGGAATTAAAGGAATAGTTCGACACTTTGGGAAATACTCTCTTGCCGAGAATTACAGGAGACGATTGGTGCCGCGGCAAATATGCATTCAGAAGCCGGTAAGCTTAGCTTAGCATAAACGTCACCGGGCGGTTGCCAGGCAACCAGCCAAGACTCCAGGAAGTCACTGTGCCTGGCCAGAAAAATTGGAAACAGGTAGTGGATGAAGGCTGGAAGAAGCTGGGAATATGCTTCACTAAAGCACAATATGCTTTTTTTCTCTTCTAATCTTGAGGCTTTGTTTTGAGGAGGGTCTGTGCATCCAAAACGTCTTAAGACGCGCTTTTATTTTAGCTTTGTGCTTACTCGCTACATATGCCTAAATGAATGTGTGTTAAATTAACAACAGCACACAGACAGCAGTCCAGGGCCATGCAGAATTCCAGCATAGAAAACAAACTAATGAACTAATTCAGCTTGAATCATTCAACCTTTAGCAAGACTATACATAACTTTTAAAAGCAGACTGACACATCCCTCTTACAGACGAAAAGTTAAACTCTCAAACAATAAAACACAGCCCTGCTCAGTTCAGCACACTCTTGCTGATGTCCAGAAAAGATTTAGTTAATCTGTGTTTTAAAACGTCTGCCAGTCTATTTTGAATTTTGTCCCTTTTGATTACATTTAGATTAAGGATTGTGTCTTTAATCTCTCTGGAACGGTCGTGTTAAGTGTGGGAGGTTATGAGTGAATGCCAGAAACCACTGCCTCTCTCGAGTATTTGAACCTGCTATGTTACAGGTTTATTGTGAGAAATGTACAAATATTTTATTAGGATATCTTCCTAATATTTGCTGGATATTTGTCTGATACTTTTTTTGGATATTTTTTCAGACATTTTACTAATAGTTTTCAGATATTATACTGATACTTTGGGGGATATCTTACTGGTTTTAATTCGTGTATTTTTCTAATATTTTTCATACATTTTACTAATATTTGGGGGATTTATTTATTTTTAATTAAAGGAGTCCATGGAGAGGATGGAAATGCAAACAGTGGTAAAGGTGGGCTAGAAATGGCCCACAGGATTAACTTACCACCTTGTTTAGTATTTTTTTTTATTCCTGTTTGGAAATTATGGTTTAATCAGAAAAGGGCACCTGAGATGGAAGAAGCAGTAACGACTCAAAGAGAAAAGGGATGTGCAACATGCCGTCCATCAGGAAAAGAGGGTGTAAGGACAGAGGCTGTCGTATGCTGTACAGATTGTAAGAACCCTTGAGGCATATTTGTGATTTGTGATATTTGGCTTTATAAATAAAATTGACTTGACTTGACAAGTATACTTCCTTTTTTTTTTTCAGAGCGGCTGCCTTCAAATTCTGGTGGAGATACTGGTGATTATAGTGAGTGTGTGGTGGGATTATACGAGGAATCGTTGGTACAAAAGGTCAACGAATAAGCGGCAGAAACGCAAGGGCTGCATTTACAGGGAGTGCACAGGTAGTGGTGGAGTGAAACTCTGTGCAGACCTGTCGGGGCTGTTGTCCTCCGCTTGATCCAGATTTCAGCCACACTCCTCCTTTTTCTCTGCATGCACACTTCCTCTTCACCTCAACAACATTTAGGTGGCGCTGGGTGCAGTACAGCAGTGAACATGGACTGTGACTTGGAGCTTTGCCAGTTCTCGTGCACGTGCACAGATTCTGTGGAAAGTGGGTGTGCCAGCTTCTAGACAGCAATTCCTTTAGGTTTTGTGTATATCAACATTTAGACACTGAGGACAAACATCCTGATTAGGCAACAGGACTTCCTGAGGTGACCTGAAGCCCAATGTTGGCGGAAGGTTTCTGCTGCGTGCAAATCATGTAACAAAGCGGAATCTTTCTGTTTAAAGCAGGGGTCATATGCACAAAAGGAGCTTTTCTTACCACTAGGAGTCCTCCTAAATGGCACTAAAGTTCTTAGATAAGCGTTTCCTCTTAAGAGCTATTCCTAACGCTGCTAAGAGAAAATTTTAGGGAGGAACAAAAAGAACTCCTAAACTAAGAGAAGGGGCGGGGATTGACATCATGTTTCATGAATGATGTTGACTCTGTCCACAGTGATTTTTCCAAATCACTGATATGATGATGCCCACAGCCGGTCAGTAGGTCAACCTCTATCATCTCCCAGACTTAGGACCTACTATACTTTACTTTACTTACTTAGGCGTTTCTCAGTTAGGAGCTACATTTACCCTAAAAAAGGGTAATACCCTGTGTTGTGAATAGGGCTCCAAAGTTTCGTGCTGTACTGTTTGTTGAGGCAATATTTCTAACCACTGGTGAAAGGCAGATCGGCCTACTGACGATCATACGTTTATTTTGATTATGGTAGCCTATACAATGATTTAAAATGTTTAAAATGAAGGCATTGCTTTATTTTACGGGTCCCTCCATTTGCTGCATTTCTGGAAATATTCTGAGCAATTTGCTGGTATTCAACTGTTAGCCTAATTCTTTGGACATTTCCTTGAAAGGGCCATGTATTTCAGTACTAATTAAAAGGGGAATGAAGAAGATGTCCAGTTAATAGTGATGTTAAGTATCACTCGTCATATGTGAGTTTATAGGAAATTATCTAGTTGTTTGATGGATATTAGAGGGCGTAGATTGGTGGAGTCCATTAGCAGCCACTAATATCCAGGTGGGAAAGAAAATGTCTTAAAAACTTCATCGCAATTATTTAACTGATGGAGAGACACTTGATAACTCTAGTAAATAATTATTTGTAACTAAAGTTCAATTGTATGTTTACCTGTAATTTGCAACCACACTGGTAGGCTACATTTTTAGGTTTGTGTGTCAAACATATACAAACTCTAAAATGAGATAGTATCCGCTGAACATTTTAATTATATGACCAAATAAGCAGTGATGGAAAGTAAAAGTGCATTAACTCAAGTACTTTTTTCACTATTTACAGTTTGTGCTACTCTGTAATTCTACTTCACCACATAAATATTCTACTTTGTATTCCACTTTACTTATGTGGCAGCTAAACTGACAAGTTTTTATATTTTAATATATTTTACAAACTAAATATATGATCAGTTATTAACATATTTTGCAATGGTATAGATTAAAAAACCCAAAATGAAATAAAGTAGTTAAAATGATATTCACCTCAACCAGTTACAGCAGTAAAATGCTGTTTATATATTAATGCAGTTTCAGTCGTATATGAGTTAACAGAAATATTATCCCTAATACTTTGTGATACTGGTTTTACATTCTGAGCAGACTAATGCATTCTAAAAAGCATTTGTGAAAATGATTTACTTGTTACATTTTGAGATCTATAGAGAGGCTATAATATTAATAAAGTCGCTTTTCAAATATCTACAGATAGGTTTTATGTTAGAAACACAAAAGCAGTCCACTGTGTAGCCACTCCTTTAAAAACCTGTTTTTATATCTCCTGTATAATTATGGACGGATTCAAATAAACATCAAGGACCAACAGAGTAACTTTGTGCCATGATAATTGTGTAGCAATAAAGTAGCTATACAAGACTATATACAAGTAAAAGGTTCTGCATTCAAAGTGGTGCTTAAGTCAAAGTGCTGGAAGGTATTAGCAACAAAATGTGTTTAAAGTATTAAAAGTAAAGATACTAATTTTATGCAGAATTGCCCCTCTCAGCGTTTTATTATTGAATTATCATATTAATATGTAAGAGGAACTTTAATGTTGTAGTTGAGGTGCAGCTAATACTTCACATACTGTTGGTTGGATTAAGCTTTAACAACATGTAAAATCTCAATCTAAAAAGTCATTAGTAATTATAGCTGTCATGTAGTAGAATAAAAAGTACAATATTTCCTTCTAAACTGTTGTGGAGATGAAGTATAAAGCATCATAATATGGTGCCTCAAAATTGTACTTAAGTACAGTACTTCAAGAGTAAATGTACAGTTACTTTCACCATTGCTAATTTAAAAATAATCTAAGATGTTAATTCATAACCTACTTTGACACAAAAAGCTGAAACGTTTCCAGTGTTGGTGTTATCATACCAGTGGCCATGATAAAGCTACTTATACTTAAGTAAAATATCTCAAAACCTCATCAACCAGTGTAAATAACATTTTAGAAAACTTCCAAAGAATTAACAGTTACATAGCAGCTTCTCTAGGAAATAATTAGTAAGATTTCCAGGAAATTAATAGGAAATTAAGGGACCTCGAAAAGGTGGCTGTCCTATTTGACTGCATGCGGGTGGACGCACCTTGTCATGAACGTAAATCCTGCGCCCTCATGTGGCTGAATAGAGGAATGGCAGGCTTGTGTAACCACCTGCAAGTCCCCCCCACTGCGCCGCATCCTATTGGTCAGCGCTCTGCACAGGAACACATGATTGGACAGAATGTCAGCGCGAGCGGAACACAATGTACACGTGAGAATGTTGTGAGTGTCCCGTCGTGCCGCCAACGAACAGAGCGGTACGCCGTCAGTTTACGTCCTCAAAGTGTGAATTACAATGAAACTTCAGAGTGTGGAGTGGATGTGTACGGCAGGGAAAACAGTGTAATGCAACCTTTTAATTCAAACTGTCTCTAGTGATGCCGACGTCTCCTGTTAAAACCCGGATCCCCCTCACCAGCTTCGGTCATCTCATAACAGAGGTGAAGGTAAGGACAGGATTTGACTTTTTCATGTCCAGTCTGCAGTGAAGGGCTGTAATTAAATAAGGATTAGACGATTCATAGAATTAAAATGTATCTGTTGTAATAGACAATTCCGGTTTTATATATGTCATTGGAAACATGCTTTTTTTACTAATGGTTTAGTCAGAATAAGTCTTGTTAAGATGTCACTTTTCTTCTCTTTTGATTAATAATTTACACACTAAATGGAGCACCTTTCACAAACTGATTTTCTCTGTTGCTTTTGGCTTGATCATATACGATAAGGTGATATCCACAAGGGGAATTGCCATTGCAAGCAGCACAATAAACACAAGTAAAAGAGCAAGGAAACAGATATAAAACAATAAATGCAACACAATGAGAAATTAAGGGCACTCAAAATCAACAGGCTATACATAGGTGAAATGTAGGATTAATTCATTCTGCAAGTAGCTGTGCAAATATATAATGCGCAGAAGTAGGGACCCCAATAACAGGTATTTAAAAAGATTGTCATAAAACACTGTCATGTGTCATAGTTTTAGACATATTGTTAAAACAGCGAATAAAAAAAACATGAATTTGGTTTAATCAATAAAAAAACATCAATTCTGGGATGCAGCAAAATTGATAAAATCATCAATGTACATTTCTTACTTGCCAAAATATAAAGATTAAACCTATAATAACTGTTTTGTTTTTTGGCCACTCGGGGCCAGCAGAAACAAGCTGTAAACACATCCAGCAGTCACGGAGCAACATTATCATTTGGAGTCCATATACAGTCTATGGCCTGCACTGTTGTCAATATATATATACAGTCTATAGTCGGCACTGTGCTGAATGTATATACACAGTCTATGGTCTGCACTGTGCTGAATATATATATATATATACACACACACACACACACACAGTCTATGGTCTGCACTGTACTGAATATATATACACAGTCTATGGTCTGCACTGTACTGAATGTATATATGTATATATATGTGTATATATATATATATATACACAGTCTATGGTCTGCACTGTACTGAATATATATATATATATATATACACACACACACACACACACACACACACACAGTCTATGGTCTGCACTGTACTGAATGTATATATGTATGTATAACAGTCTATGGTCTGCACTGTGCTGAATATATATATATACACACAGTCTATGGTCTGCACTGTGCTGAATGTGTATATATATATATATATATATACACAGTCTGTGGTCTGCACTGTGCTGAATATATACACACAGTCTGTGGTCTGCACTGTGCTGAATATATACAGTCCCGAGCCGGCTTGCTAGCCGCCCGGTTAGTCTTCACCCTTGAAGTCCTTACTCTTGAAAAATAGAAAAATACTGTTTTCAGCACTTCGCATTTTTCTGTCGCTTGTCCATGTTTTCTGGTGTGGCGTCTTCCTCAGCTCGCCTCATTGTGGTGCGCCGAACTGAAGTGTGCTCAGTACCGCCCCCTGAGGCCGGAGGGCGGAGTACACACACTGTTCTACTATGTGTCCTCCCCCAACGGCCACAAGGGGCAACAACGAGCCCCTTCCGCAGGCGAAAACAAACTTTAACAAGCGACACAAAGGTGAGATTTATACTTTATCGGAAATGTAGTCAAACAGTATTTTTCAGTGTTACAAGAGTGGAGTTGTTAGAGCTTCTTTGGTGAAAACAGCTGCCTGCTGCAGCCGAAAACAACATTATTACTAGAGCGGTGAGAGTTGAAAATTGCTGCTGGGAAGTTGACAATGTATGAAATTACATATAATACATTATGATAAAAATATAAATTATAGCCGCTTTAAAGGGACAGTTCACCCCATAATAAAAAAATACACATTTTCCCTCTTACCAGTAGTGCTATTTATCCATCTGTATTGTTTTGGTGTGAGTTGCAGAGTTTTGGCGATATCAACCGAAGAGATGTCTGCATTTTAAAAACATTTTTGGGGACTATATGGTACTCGGCTTGTGGTGCTCAAATCGACAAAAATTCATTTGTAAAAACTCAACAGCAGTGTCTCTTTCCAGAAATCATGACCCAGTTACTCAAGATAATCCACAGATTTGTGTGAGCAGATTCCTATAGGAACTATTTTCTTTCTACTGATAGTTCCCACATGAAACTGCTCACAACAAGGACCCACAGGTGGTCATTTGAGTGGTCCCCCAAGTAAAATGTGTGACATTTTTTGACAAATTGTAGTGTTAAACTCATTTTTGATGTTATATGGTTATAATTATGATTATTCATGTGTGTTGAAAATGTAGGCCCATCTGAAAATTACACAAATAAAATCCAAACATATAAATACACTGCAGGCACACAGCATCTGACAGAAAGAGCTCATATTATACAGAGAAATGTCAGCTGAAATGAGGGAATAAATGTGTAAAAAAAAAAAAAAAGGAAAGTTAAAGAGCAATGAGAATGCTGTGCTGTCAAAAACACTTTTTCTTAGCGTGTGCTCACTCACACTCACACACATTATGGACAATAATTGAACCATGTTATGAGTCTGTGTTTAATTCAGCGTGTGTCTGATCCACCAACCAGCACATATTTTAGTGAGAAATCTTAACTTTTTAAACAGTTCGCCTCTCTTTCCCACGGTCTCCCACTAAAATAGTGCAGCTAAACAACGGAGGCTGCAAGCAAGTGGTCCGTTTTGAGCGTGCGCTGCGCTAGTACAAAATACCAACCAGCAGGTTTAAGTTGTTGGTTGTTCAACAACAAAAAGAGAGAAATCTCTTCCCACCATGGAGGTATTCTACTGCAATGGCACCTACCCCTCATGAGTCAAATAACTGGAAATTGATCATTGATCATTAACATCTATGGAATACTGGACGTAATAGTATAATATTTTGTGTTAATACCACTGCAATATACCCTGTACCCTATACAGTTCATGCACTATTACTTCATACCATAATATTATCATCAACCCGTAATCCACTTTGTACTTCGCATGTGTTTAAATTTTATACTTATACACACTGGTACTTAATTTATATTTTTTTCTGACCTGTATTTTTTTTTGCTTAGTATTTCCATTCTTGCGTGCACTGACGTGATAGTGTGCTGCTGTAAAAAAGAGTCTCCCCTCGGGGATCAATAAAGTATTTCTGATGCTGATTCTGAACGAAAGGCTTATTTTCTGCTGTGTCATTGTGTTAGCCGAATGGTAAGCTAGCTAGGTTAGCGTTAGCTCTCATATAATCAGACTACTTTTACGGGAGCGACCCGCTAGTTGCGATTATCTTGCTAATATTAGTTTTAGCTCGTTTTCATTTCTAAGTTGCATCTTGAATGTGGCAGCAGGGCAGGCAGGGTGACCGGAGAGGGAGAGGAGGCCCAGCTGTGGCAAGCAAGCGCTGTTGAGCAGGCTAAAAGACACGTAAGATTTGTGCATTGAAGTGTTTGACTTGTTTTTTATACAACTGTACTAGTTGGGATGTGTAGAGCATGTACTTTGGGTATGTCTCTTCCCCTTAAAATTAATGCCAAACACATATTTAAAAGCTTGGGGAGGTTTGTCCCCGGAATGGGTGGAGAGCTCAACAACCCCCCCGGCCCCCAGCCCCCAGCCCCGAGTGTTCAACCTAGCGTTACGCCCTTGGTATGAGAGGCTCAAACTAGGGCTTCAGATGGCCGGAGTTCTGCTTTTTATACTTGCAGCTGTTACGACGGTTTTAGGGGGCGGGGGTTAGGGGCCAGACCTTGGAGTCTTGACTGTTTTGTCACAGTTAGAGAGGGTCGAGAGAATTCGGCTGAACTAAACCTTCAAATCAAATCCAAGCAGACAGTTTGGAGCTAATTTTGAGCCGTTTTTACGCACACTGTTTTTAGTTCTTTTTTTTCCTTTTTTTTTTAATTCACAGCATTAACATCGTATACCAACAAGAATCTCTGTGATTATGTGTACAGTGCAAAATAAGTCATTTAGTGTGTGGTTCCTGTTTAAGAAGTGTCCTTGAGCAAGATGCTGTCGGCTCTGCTGCTCGATAGGCACTTTCACTTATGTGGTTTGCTAAAGTTGGACATGGATTTCCAATGAAAGTGTTCTGATAAAATCTTAATAGAATCAACTTCAGTTGCTGTTTCAAAATTATTTTAGCAGCCGTCGCCCTGACTTGAGTAAATGTAATTAGTTTCAATAATCCATCATGCATCTATGTGGTTTCTCATAGTTGAATGAATCTGTATTGGGCTTGAGAAAGAAAGGTTTCCTCTCTAATACTAGTTTCAGAATAAATCAACATTACTAAGCAGAGGAGCCTTGTCAGCGCTCTGCTGTCGCCCCTGGCACGCTTCATGCAAGTCTAATGCTCACAATGGACAGTTTCTTTCTCTTTTCACACGAATCCTTATGTTCTGCATTCTGCCCCTCGTGGGCTGTAAATCTGATGTTCCAGGTGAATACTTGATTTCATGGAATTGAATGCATTTGAATTAAGACACTATACGAAGACGACAAGCGTCCACCTACCTTTTTTAAAGTGCATGATAAGTGCTTTGTTGTTGTATTTTAACTGTTTACTGTCATGTAGCACACAGAGATCCCTATTAAAAGGGACATAAGGGATTATATGACATGTCAGGAAATACACTTTCTCACTCTATTGCCTAGAGTTAAATGAAAACACTGATCCCGCTCTCATGTCTGTATGAGTATGAAGCAAGAGTCAGGAGACAGTTAGCTTAGCTTAGCATATAGACTGGAAGCAGGGGTAAACAGCTAGCCTTGCTAAAGAATAGCCTAGCGCGAAACCTCCTGTAAAAACAAAACTTTGTTGGTTTTATACTTTTTGTTTGTATGTATTTAACAAACAAGATGTAGCATGTTAATTAGTGAGCTTTAGATGGGCTGGTAGGCAGATTTCTAGCTGCAGGCAGCGCCTGGCTTGTTGTTTACCCTTGCTAACTGTCTCCTAGATGTAGATTTGTATTTACTGTTCAGACATGAGGGTTGTATCAATCCCTTCATCCAACTCTTGGCAAGAAGGTAATTTAAGTGTATTTCCCCCAATTGTCAAACTATTCCTTTAAATATGAAGCTACAGCCAGGAGAAGGTTAGCTTAGTTTAGCTGGACTTTGGCCTCAACTGTCACTGACACGTTTAACGAAATTGCTCAATCTTGTCACATAGTCTCAGATTTAGTTTTTGAGAGAGCATCTACAGTAGATTATAACGGGACTCCCCTGAGAGCATGTTATTGAAGTGTCATGCCTCAATAACATGTTCCCATCACTTCATATTTCACATTCATTTTAACTTTGCATAGCTCTCAGGCGATTTGATATGGGTTGGGTGCACAGTCAATGGTAGGCTAAGTGGATTGCAATTATATAGCACTGTCCTACCTTAACGGACAAAGCACGTTACACCCATTCACATGCAAGGCGCTGCCGTCCTGCCCGTCGGACCGCTCTACCTCGTGAGCTGCAGCTGCCCAGGCTTCATTGATGTCGCTTTGTCTTCTGTGGTCAACTGTTTTTTTCTTTCATTTTCATTTATTTATTTATTTATTTGTACTTTTGTTTTCTATATGACATGTTTTATGTATTTAAAATGCACACTTATTTCACATGCAATGAAATGTTGTTTATATAATACATTATTTTGTTTATAATATCCTATAAACTACATTTTGTTTCTAACTTTAATATCATGACAAAATGTGTAAAGATATCAAGTGTTCTGACTGCAGTGTTTCCTCTTACATTGTGTGTGTGTGTGTGTGTGTGTGTGTGTGTGTGTGTGTGTGTGTTTCAGAGGCAGCTGTTTTGCATTGATGCGCCAACTTCTGTGGAACTGACTGGTTGGAGGAAATACTTGGATAGCTACACCCTGCAGGGTCGACGAAATGTACATAATACGCACATAATGTGTCCACGCACAGGCTCTGCTAGACATGAACATTTATAAAATGTTTGAATATCAAGTCCCCTGAGTCAGAAATATGTCCTTCTCTGCTCTCTTACAGTGTGTCGTGGTTACTTATGGGATCTTTGCTGTAACCGCAGCTGCCTACTTGCTGCACAGACAGAACAAAAAAGAAAACCAGACGTCCAGCTCCGCGGCCTGAAAGGCTGACCTCTTACAGTAATGGAGCATTATCTATGGTGTGAGGAAACAGAAGGAAACAACGTGTGAGTGTGAGAAAGTTTAAAGCTGTACTTTGTTATTAAATGCTATGTAAAATGCTCGAGGCGGTCTGATCATTATTCAAGGATTTTATGAGAAGTCACACTTGTTACCATGGCATCCGACTCGGTGTGTGTGTGTGTGTGTGTGTGTGTGTGTGCATGCGCAGTGAAATTGTTTCCCCACCAGGTGTCCATCTGCAGCTGAAGAAAACACAACCAAACCACATTTTATCTATTAGTTTTTCCACCCATTTTAAATCCCCAATTAAATGTATTTTTGAGAATTAGACCCATCAAAAAAGTCATGCAACATTTTGTAAGACTAGCTGGATTAATAGCAGTTGATGAACAAAGACCATGTTTAGCTTTATGCAGGTTTTGATAGACAATGTTCACCCTACTGGGTTTGAGAGCATTTTCTGCAAGACATACTGTTAAATAATCGCAACACAGCATTAAAAATGAGGATTTAAAATTTTTTACAGTTTCAATTTATGAATGCAGCCATTCAGCTTGCAGACACTGTTTATTCATTGTCCTTTGTGTTTATGGCTTTGTGTGTGTCTTTCTGCGCCTGAGCTAAGATTATTTACATTCCAAAGGCTAAATGCAAAAACATCCCATAATCTTGCACATTGGATGTGTTTCATGCATTTTACTAATTATGTGTGCATTTTTATACCATGAAAGCGCTCAAATAAAGACATTTGTAAAGAAATGGCTCAATTTCTTGTTGCATAGTTTTGAAATTTAGTTTGTGTTTAGTAGTTGGGTGCAGCGTTTTCAAGAGCAGAGGGCAGCCTGTCAACTAGATTATAATGAGATTCTCTAGAGATAAATTATGATTCATAGGCTAATGCTTGATTTACTGATAAGCGTTGCCATGCACTTAATGTTTCACGTTCATTGTGACAGGAAGGAGTGCTTTGCATAGCTTTCATTATTGAGATAAAAGACTGTTTGCATTCAAAAGGTAAAATGCATAAAAAAAGCCTTTAATCTTGCACATCTTGAAAGTATTTTGCGTTTAACCATGTCATTATTTGAATTTTGTAAAGAGCTAAAACATTTTTAAAATAAACACAAAGTCTATAAACTACACACACGCGCACCCGCGCGCACACCCGCTGCTTGCAGATCACGTGATTTAAGGGAATCTGCCGGCCGAAGTGAAAGCGAAAGCGGCCGGGAACACCTGAGCGCTCGTGTTTTTTTTTTTTTTTTTTTTCTTTTTCTGTGTGTGCGCGCGTGTGAGTGCGTGCGTGCGTGCGCCGCAGTCTGAAAATACATCCCTCAATGGCGAACCGCTGATAAGTATTGCTACAACCCAACGTATCAGTAAGTTGTTTGAAACAGCGACTCCGCCCCCAACACCAAACTTTAACCGAAAGTAAGATGTTTTTTTTTCTGAAGAGGAGCTGCGACCTTCGGCTGGAAAGACGCTGGCAGGAGCTGCTGTGTGGACTCGACAAGCCTCTGACGGTCCGTTATTGCACGTAAGTGAGCCTTGCGCTTTTGTGTTTAATTCATTGAGAATTCATTTGCGCGCCAGCATTGACACATGTGACTCCTTCATGCAACTAAACGCAACAGGTACAAAAGTAGCCTGCAATCCAGAAACGCACAAATGAATCTGAGTCGGACGCTCTTACTGTGTATCGTTTGCTAATAGCGTTGGGAGATTAAAAACATACAAATTACACACATTTGGTTGTTGGTCACACCAACACATATTTGTAGATTAATCCACGCCAGTCCTGGTGTCATTGGGATATTATGTCACTTAATATGTAAGCTGTGTTTTACAGCAGTAAAAGACGCATCACTAATGACAGATTCATTTGTGTGTTTGCCCAATTTTGCCGTTTTCTCATATTTTTCCTGAACTCAGCAGACTTGCAGTGCAGTCCATCAATTCGTAGACATTCACGCGTTCTTTGTTGAGATATTTCTGAACTCCAGCATATTGGCTCTCAAGTGAAACAACCGCTGTGAGGTTAAAGCGCTGACTTTCAGCTTTAATTTAATTTCAGGGTCTTAACATCCACTTTGGGTCGGTCAACAGTCCAGGAATCAAGTATCAAAAAAAGAGAAAGACAAAGAGTAAAAGAACAAGCATTTTTTTTTAAACAGTCTATCTTCTAGTAATGAGGTTGTAATTATGTGGGCAAGTAAAGCACTATACTCTAATTGTAAACTTTACTTATAGAGCACTTCTCTAAACAAAAGCTGTAAAGTGCTTTAAAACCTAAATGCAAAATTAAGCGAAATGTACAAAGTGCATTACAACAGAAAAAGAGACAACAAACAAAAAAAAGTGTTAACGTTCAAAGTATCCTTATATACTACATGTAAAGTATATTACTTATATACATATACACCTACTTGTTTTTAAGTTATTGTATTTGTATGTTAAGGCTGTTGCTTTTATCTTTTGTTTTGAGGCACTTTGTGACTGTGCTTTGGAAAGGAGCTTTATAAATAAACATTACTTACTTTTTATGAAAACTACAGCATGTGTATACTGACATGTTATATGTACAATATACAGTATTGTCACACAAATGCAATGAAGAAAGTAAAGAGGAAATCCACACATTTAGTTTTGCTTGACTGACAAAGTGAAAGTGTTCTTCTGTCATTAACTGTGTTTCATCCACCCTTCCCAGTGATGGATGATTCTCAAAAATGTAATGTGTTGTTAGTCACATGACCTCCGATTCTGCCTCGGACACGCACACACACAGACAGATTGGATTACATGTATAGCAACAGTATGCAGTAAAGTTAAAGCAGCTGTAATTGATAGTTTTAAAATAACAGTGTATCAAATGGCAATGTGAACGGGATCAAATCTGCAGTCCCCTCGACTTTATGGAGCTTTATAGTGAGTTTCAGCTCATTGTTTAGCTGTCCAGCCCCCAACTTTACCACTGTCATAGAGTCATTTTGTACCGTACACTACCTGCTCAGCACCAAACAGCAGACAGACACAGTTAGCGACTAGCTGGTGAACATATAGTGAAGCATTTAGCGGCTGAAGAGCCAGATATTCCCCTCAGGAGTTGGTGGAGTCTAAAACCGAGCTACAGGAGAGTGAATATTGGACTTAAATTCACCAGTTGGACGCAAACAAAACTATAAATGAATGACAATGTTGCTTCATAACTGCTGGATGTGTAAATAAGCAACAGTTTGCTAACAAGTTTGTCATATAAACTTAAAAGGTGATGATATGTCATTAGGTGGATTTCCATCCACCTGAGGGGAAACTCGGGGATATCTTGAAATATCGCAAAAACTATGCTGAGGTGGAAAAGTTGGTTTATCGATAAAAGAAAAATGCTACAAAGTACAGTGGAAATAGACTTAGCGAATCAATCATGACGTAACCTACAACCTACGTTCCTCAAATTAATACACGAAACAAACATAAATGGCATGTTTCCATCATGTTTTCTACATTGCTTTTCACCGTTTGATGTTTGACTGGCGCTCATTTAATTGCGTCCTCTTGTTGCGCCCTCTTCTTCTGAATTGGTTTAATGGCACCAGCTGTTTATCTCGATGAATCTTATATTCATTGAGATAAACTCCTAATATTTGCATGAGGGTAGATGACGCATGGAAACGTGCATTAATTAGCATTTTCTTTTGCCTATTTGCTTTAAATTCTGTTAAAGATTTGCGCTACATTTGGATGGAAACCTAGTTATTGTTGTGTTCACAACTGGTTTCCACTGCCCCCAAGTGGCCATAAACATCGGTTATTGCAGAATCACGATGCAGTGCAGTGGAATAGAAGATTTTGACTGTGATTTTCACCTTTCTGTGTTTCAGCTCACCAGAAATTTCAGTGATAGTCCCTCAAGGACAGATGACAGAGCAGATTCAGCCTCTGCCTCCCTCTAGCACGCTGTGGTAATGTTGTTAAATCTTTATTAAAATCTCAAGCTGTCGTTTAAGCATCATGGAGTCTCAAAGAGGACTGAGCGACAGATGACCGACCAGAAAGGAGTCAGTGATGGAGGATCTGCCAGTGAAAAGTGGAGGAACTGGTGCAACAGGTGGTCAAGAAGAGGATTCTTCTTTGTAGGATGGTCAGAGACAATCTTGATAAAACAGTAGTACAGAGCCAAAGACAGAACCGCGCCGCTGAGACACAGAGCCAAAGTCAATCCCCTGAAGGACCTGTAGGACTCGAACGAGCACAGAGACCAGAAAGAGTTAATCCAGGGAGCCAAGAGCCGACAGAGAGGCAGCTAGATTTACTGCACTGGCACAAACTCAACTTAGAGGAAGAACCTGAAACCTTGTGCCAGGTTAGTACTCAAAATCTTTTCACTGTGACTCACAGATTGTGGATTTCTTTTGCTCTGGGATGTTGATTTTTAAACAGGGAACAGATGGCTGGAGCGAGATAAAGTCAGAAGTCAAACACCAGGATTTCATTCTCAAATTAAGTACTCAGTGTAGAAGTGCTCTGTTACAGATAAAGGTTCTGCATTCAAAATGTTACTTCATTAAAAGTATAAGCATCAAAATATACTTAAAGTACCAAAAGTAAAAGTATTCATTTTGCAGAATGACCCATTTCATAATAATACAATACAACTACATAATTATTATTGATGCATTAATGTGTAAGCTTCACTTTAATGTCGCAGCTGATAAAGATGATACTCATTTTTACAACTCTATATATTGCTAGCTTAATGCTACCTTACTCTATAATAATACATCATAATTCATTTGTCAGTTATATTTTGTATTAATAATCTGAATCTGCAAAGTAACATGTAACTACAGCTGTCAAAATATGTAGTGTTGAGTAGACGTTGAAAGTAGCATAAAAGTACAAGTACCTCAAAACTGTACTTAATTACAGTACATGAATAAATGTACTTAGTTACTTTCCATCCCTGGTTACGTTATTTATATTTGGAAACACTTTTCTTAAAGCGTGGCTATGAGATGATTCATCACTTTATTTTGACAAATGACATGAGTTTGAGGAGAGCATTTAGGTTTTTGTTCCAGCGAAACACTAACAACAACGACACTAATAATAATAATACAACAACACTAATAATAATAATATTTTTCATAGTATTATTTTGTTATTATGTCAGTATGCATGTGCAGATTTTAATAATAAGGATAATAATAATACTTTTAATAATTGTAATAATACAACTACAAATTAACCACAATCATGTTGTACACGTTTTTTTACTGCTGCAAAAACAAAACATTCTGTTTTTGTTGAGAAGGATAAAACTCAGTCTTTTTCATATGAATGGAGCTTATCTGCATTTAATCCTCCAGAGAAAACAGCAGTTTCCACCACACCAAACCTCTTTGGTTATCACTGCGTCAGCCTTTGGAAACTGAACTCGAAAAATTCAAATATTTGAGTTTATCTTTAGACTTTGAGGATGGCATGGAAACCTTTCAGTCTAATTTATTACTGGCGAATCTGACATCAGCTTCTGAACACAGGGCCACTGTTATACTGTTACTCTGCATAGCGTTGACAACTTGGTATTATTATTGTTAGTAGAAGTCAGTAGGCGACTTGTTAGTTTTTAACAGGGGGATGGCCCTATGGCTGCAACAAGAATGGACAGACTCTTACATGTTCAATCTTTCCACAGGCAGTTTAAAACCAGTATGTCTCATAAAGGTTAATGTTGGAAAAGTGAGTGGAAATTAAAGTTTTCAAAAATAAGATTTCAGTTGTTATTTGAAATAGGTCTCTCAGGTACAGAAGCCAGTTTAATTTTCTTCAGGGGGGTTCTTGCAGTGTTCCTGATTGCACCTTTTTTTCTTCATTACAAAAGACTGATTAAATAATACCCTTTTCAGCCTTGAGTAGTGTCTGCAGGTATTCTTTTTTTAATGCTGCATATAGCCCCCATAGCAACCTTCACCAACAGGGTAACACATACCGTTAGAAATCCACACTTATTATCTACGTCTACTTTTTCAACAAATACTGTGTTACTGCTGCAGTCCATGATACATATCAATCTCTAACATCCATAAAAATGTCAAATTTGCTGCTCTTTAAAGCTGCGTTAGTTGATTTTTGGCCACTAGGGGGCAAAAGAAAAAATTTATAAAGCTGATATATCACCAGTTTATAAGCTTATGGCTAAAATGTCAGTGAACAGTTATTTGTTTCTGGCCACATGATGAATGAAAGTGTAATATTCTCTCTTCTTTTACTCTGTTTTGAACGGAAGCCATGGGCCGCCGTGGTTGCAATTATGTTTATAATTCTGAGTTTACAGGATTATGAGTTCATTATCTCGTTATCTCAGGACAAAAGAGTTGTTTTCCTCCTTTCAGGCTGCAAATAGCCCCAGCAACCATCAGAGTAGTCAGTATGTAGCCCGAGAGGCGAAACCCAGGGCAAAACAGTCCGTGAATCACTTTATGGATTAAGAGCTCTTTAAGGATATTCTCAGGATTCAAGAAGGCAGGAACTAGCCAATGAAAAGTTGTGTCTGATGACAGTAAAAACCTGCAGCCTCCACAGAACAGTGTGATTTGTCACATAGTTCACATCAGTTACAACACTGTGTCGTCTGTACATGTTGATTGATTATTTCTAATGCCTTCTCTGCTGTAGTCAGTGACTGGAGCTGATGCTGAGAGCTTGCCCACACACCTCTGTCCATTTAGCAGTGCAGCAGAGTATAAACTAGTGAAACACACTTACCAGCAGCTCCAACACAGTGGTTACTACTGGGGATCAATGACCATGGAGGAGGCACACGAAATACTCGCACAGGCACCACTGGGCACCTTCCTCATCAGGTATTCTTCCACTTTCATTTGAATCTTGTAGTGTTGTTTTACATGTTTATAATACACCAAATGTTTTGCTGTTCACCCAGTGCAGGCTATTAAAATTGCCATTAATTGGATTTGTAGCTCATTAATGATGTAAAATATGTATAACTTGCATTCATCACGAACATTTGATAAATCCTGTTTAGTGAACAGCTAAGGCTCTTTATACCGTAATCTATTGTAGTCACTAATATTGGGTGGGTTTGGAATGGTGTTGATTTAGTTTCTCTTTCTCAGTTTCTGCCAATAGTTTAAGTAAAAAATATTCTTAAAAGATAAAACATTGGACAAGCTTATGTGTGCATTTCCATCCTGTGCTATTTTCCTCTTCCGCAAGGCCAATAAAAAGCATTAGACAAAAAAATAAACCACATTAAGTGTGCACAGAGTTACTGTATGCTGCTGCTGTGTTGTTGCAGAGACAGCGGCCAGCCGGATGTTTTCTTCACTCTGAGTTACCAAAGCGATGACGGGCCGACTAGTGTTCGTGTCCAGCTGAACGACCTGCTCTTCAGTCTGTATGGCAGCCACAGGACTTTTCCTTCACTCTTCGCTCTTCTCACCTATTACACCGGCTCATCCTGTAAGCTCACAACGCCCTATCGCAAGCGGCGTCCAGAGTGCCTGAAGCAGCTGTGCAGGAGGGCTCTTATACGCTCATATGGAGCAGAAAACATAAGCACCATACCTGGAGTCAGTACTCAAGTTAAAGACTATGTTCATGCATACCCTTGTAGTATATAGACACGTGTGGACAGAATGCCTGTTGTTGTATAAAGATGTTGTTTGTGTTATTATGAGTAAAACAAATGTTCTGTGTTTGTGTTAGCTTGAGTATTTGATCTTCAAGTTGTTCAAGGTTTATTTGCACACATTATCAAAATGGTATGTTCTACAGAGTACACATGGCATGCGTTATTTTTTTAATGAATAACAACAAAGGTTGTCGAAAATTCACATATATTATTATTATTATCATTAGTATAAAGGACACGTTTTCAACAAATCCTGTGTATCTACTGCACCACTGCCTCCATGATACATGTAAAGTCTGTAAAAATTGCTGCTCTTTAAAGCTTCATTGATTGATGTTTGGCCACTAGAGGACAGAGCAACAAAGCATCAAAAGAAGCTGACATATTACCATCTTGTAGTGTTATGGCTAAAATATTAGCGCACAGTTATTTGTTTCTGACCAAATGATGAATGAAAGTGTAATATTCTGTCTTCTTTTACTCGGTTTTGAATGGAAGCCACAGGTTGCAATTATGTTTTTAATCTTGTTATGTCGAGATTGTGAATTAATTATCTTGTTGTCTCATGACAAAAGACTTTCTTTCTGGTAATAATCAGGTCATCTATTTAAAACAATAGGACATTTTCTCTGGATAATTGGACAAATACCTAATTTACATGAGAAAGCAAGAGGTTGTTTTCTTTAGATAAATTATTGATGAAATGAGGAAGCCTGATTTGCATGAATGTATGACAAGAAAAAGACCTTTTGTTTTCTCAAAGTAGTTAACCTGTTAAGGAAACTACTTTGTTATCCCAAGATAAAATACAATTATTGAAACCACAGCTGCTCTCAGCTTTTGTAATTTTGGTCTCCACCAACTCCTAAAAATATCTGTATCTTTATTAGATATACTGTAGGTATATGTGGGGGGTTGATGAGAGCGGCTGAGACTCAATTATACAGTAAGTGCTGAAGAAAATAATCAGCTAAAAGAGGCTAAAAAGCTCCACATTGCAGCAGAGTTGGTGATTATTCTCTGTGGGTTCGTCAACAAGAAATTGGTTTCAAATTACATGTAGTAATTTGAGTTGTAATATAACAGTATTAATGCAGTTTTAACAATTTGTTAACACTTGAAATTATTTTAGTTAGTATCTTTAGTCCTGTGGAACAAACTTGAGTTTGATGGTTTGCAAAACTTCGTTCATGTTGAATAAAAGAAAATCTGAAGTCTTTTTTTAATATAATGCATGTGAACCCAAGGCTGAACTACTGACCAAGCAAAATGGGCAAAGTGGGCAACTGCCCTGGGGCACCAGGCTCTCAGGGAGCCCAAAGGCCTCTGCTTGTGTATCAAATAATCTGAGGTAATAAGATTAATTGTCATTTTATTTATGGGGAATTTTTGCGGCGTGACCTTCGGGATGGCAATGTCTGTCTGTCGGTCCACCGCTTTGATCAGGACTGAAACAACTCAACAACTGCATTGACATGAAATTTGGTACAGACATTCATGCCCTCCATAGGTTGAATTGTCATTCATTTTGTTGATCACTTGACATTAACTGTAACGCCATCTTTTTGTCACAAGTTGAAGTTGTCCAATACTTTTGTTTTTGACCCAATACCTGCAAATCTAAAGACTTTTCCATCAGCCTCAACTGTACTTTCTGTTTAGTGCTAATTAGCTAATGTTAGCATGCTAAAATGCCAAACTAAGATGGCGACATCAACATGCTAGCATTGTCACTGTCACCATGTTAGCAAGCTGATGTTAGCATTTAGCTCAAAGCACTAAGTGCAGCCTCACAGAGCTGCTGGACTCTCAGTCTTGTTCATACTACATACTAATTGTATAAAGTATGCATAATATACTTACTACAGTATGGTATACTGTTGTTATTACACAATAAGTTAGCCATTGGACGTCCAAGAAACCGTGACTTTAGAAAGCCACTGCATGCCAATTAAACCTCACAAAGAATAAATTAACATTTTCCCAAAAATTATATGCTAATTTATTTGTTTTCCAAGATCCTTGTGGCGCTGTCTCATCATTTTGCATTGTGCACAATATTGCATACAAACAGCAGAATTCAAACTCAATATGCACACTGACTTTGAGTATATTTAACTTTGTCACTTTCCCAGCGTGAACCCACTACATAATCAAACTCTGTTTTGAATTGTATGACAAAGCTTTTTTTTAAACAATTTAACTATTTCAGTGCATATTCTCAAATAAATGTCTATTGTTGTACTCAAACTAAGTTGGCGTTAGGCCTGACTTGGGGCCCACAGCTCATTTGGGCCCCTGGGTCCCCTTAGTGTGTTATTCCAGCCCTGTATTAAGCTAACTCTCAACTGAACAACTATCTGCCATTCCAATCAGATCAGGCTTTGTGTCAGTACACAAATATGCAGAGGTGCACATAGTCTACACACAGTTTTTATTTTTTTTATCAAGTAGCCTACCAGTCTTCTGTCATGTGCTCCACTTCCTGTCCTAAATCTGACTGACAGTGGCCCCTTTAGTCTAAATTAGCCCTGCACCAGGGACACACAGACACTTTTCCTGCCCTCAAATTATCTCTGTCTCATTAACCTTTAACATGTTGATGTAAAAGCATCAACACTGTGACACATATAAGCAAGGCCAGTTTATTTGTATAGCACCTTTTAACAACAAAGAAATTAAAAGTGCTTTACATAAGATATAAAAAGGGCCATTAAGAAAATATATTACAGCTATATACAAATTATTTAAAAATAGTGGAATAAAATGAAAGATAGGCCTAAAACAAAATGGATAAAACAAAATGAGACTAAAAAATGAGGTTACAGTGCAGTTACAGGAGGTGCATGATATGAATGAATTATACCAGATTTAGTTTAATGAAAGGCAGTGTAAGTGCTAGTATCTGCATTGAGTGACAGTGCTGTGTGTCTCATGGGTCTGCGCGGTCCCGGACTCTGCCTCCCACTGTCCCGCGCTCTGAGAGCACCTCTTGCACGTGACTGAGTAGGCTACATTATTATTACGATGTCAAACGACCTACATTGACTTGTCCGCCCGCACGCGCACAAACACGCGGATTGGGATTACAACAACTGGAGTGGCGCGCGCAAGTAGCTCGTGTTTATGTAATGCCATATGTGACTCTGCGTGTGCGTGTGTGTGTGTGTGTGCGCGCGCGCGCGCGCGCGCAGAAGCTGGCGCGAGCTGGTCCAGCACCGCGTCGGCGACAGCGGTCACACGTTAAACATCAGAGACCCGTGCGTTTAATTCTGCGGACTGAGGGCTCGTGAGATTTCAGCGTTGCGGATTTGACCCGCCATATAGGAGGGCGCTCGAGCTCCACAGCTTTCACGCACGGCACGCACGTAGACCGGGTGAAATCGTCACGCGGATAGAATCTGTGGAATCTGAAGAGAGCATCCCAACAGCGCCGGGTCCGGTCCGGTCCGGTCGGTCGGTGGTCGGTGTGGGTCGATAGCACCGCGTGGAGGGGACGTAGAGCGGGACTTGCGCTGGACTCCTGGCCGAATCGGATCATCCCACTCCCGGCAGCATCCATCCCTCGGCGCCTCAGCTCCAGCGGGAGGCCCGGAGTGGCGGCAGGATGTAGCAGCGGATTAACGGAGGAGAGAGGGGCGCTCAGAGGAAGAGAGCGGGACCGAGCTGACCAAGGAGGGACGGAGGGGACATGGGGAAGGATCAGGAGCTGCTCCAGGCCGTGAAGACCGAGGATTTGCTGACAGCTCAGCGGCTTCTACAGAGACCTCGGCCAGGGAAAGCCAGTCAGTATCCCTCCATCCTCCTGTCACACACGCACACACACACACACACCGTCATTACCAGGTCAGGACAGTGCAGGCTAACTCTGATGTGATGCCATTTAGCCTAAATGGTGCACTGTGTGTTCGTGCGTGTGCGTGTGTTTGTGTGTGTGCTTTCCTGTATGCATGCCTGTATTGATGTGTGTGTTTGCGCTATGACGTTGGGTGTGTGATAGTGATGACGTTGCACATGTGTGAGAACAGTCTTAATGCAATTAGATATTAGAAATGCTTGTCACCCATTTCCCACCATTGACTGGGTGAATGCACAGAAATATGTGTGTGCGTGTGTGTGTGTGTGTGTGTGTTTGTGTGGGGTGTTGGTGTGTGTGTGTTTCAGGGAGGGGGAGCAGAGAGGATGTGTGTGTGGGCTGGTGAGAGGTGAAAGTACACGAAGGTCCTACACTGCTCTCGGGACACGGGGGATTATTGGTGTGTGAAGACGCCAGATGTTAGTGGTAATAATTGTAAGTGTACACGTGCAGACATTTGCATGCGTGCACATGTGTGGCGCTCAAATGTGCATGTGTGCGGGTGCTTGAGTTGGAGTCAGCTGGGACTTGAGGTGATAATTAGATTTCAATTACAGCCTAGAAACTGCTCTCCTCCTCTCCCATTTCATCACCGGGCCCCTCTCAGTTTCTCTAGTCTGAATTTGTCTCCTCTCCTCTAATTTCCTCTCCTCCCTTCCTTTTTCCTCCTCTCCTGTTTCCTCTTCTCTCTACTTCTCGCCTCCTGTTTCCTCTAGCTTGTCTTCTCTCCTATCCCCTGCTCTCCTCTCCTCCCGTTTCCTCTCTTTTCTCTCACCTGGTCCTGTCTTCTCCTTTCCTCTCTCCTCCCTCTTCTCACCCCTCTTCTCATTTCCTCTCCTCTCACTTCCTCCCTCTCCTCTCTCCTCTCCCCTCGTTTTCCTCTCCTTCCCTCACATTTCCATCCTCTCCTCTCTTGTCCTCTCCTCTCCTCTCGTGTGTTTGTCTCTGAACATTCCAGCAGTGCCATGGAAAAGAAAAATGCTTCTCCTCAAATGCCAGAACAGATCAGCTCTGAGTGCTCAGTCCGCTGCACACTGACAAAGAGAAAGGGGGAGGTGGGTAGAGGGTGAGAGGGGGGTGAGGGTGAGGAGGAGTGTTAGAATGGGAGAGGAGAAGTGCGAGTGTGCAGGACCGAAGGAGGGAAACATCGAGACGTGAATGCAGAGAGGTAAAGAGACAGGAAGTGATGGAAAGAGGTTAAAGGGTGAGTTATGGGAGGTGTGTGCGCGCGTGCATGGTTTATGTTTGAATAATTAAACAGGAAGCCAGGTTTCTCTGCTGGAGAACGACTGCCTTCGCACACACAAACACCTCTAACGCACACAATTACAGGCAAGCGCGCACAGAAACACGCTTGACACATCAGGTGTTAGTCATGTGCCTGACTGCGTTTGTATTATTAACAGTATGCTAATGATGTGGGTGGAAAGGGAGTTGCTGTAGTGGCTGTTTGCTCTGTCAAAATGTCACAATTGGATGTACAGTACGGGATTGAAGGAAGCCAGTTCACTACACAGTCGCTCTTGGTCACTGTGGGACAGTAGAGCTGTCTTCCCTGTGTGTCTCCAACTAATTAAAGCAATAGTTCGACATTTTGGGAAACACGCTTATTGCGTTATTGCCAAGAATTAGATGAGAAGATCAATGCTCATCTCATGTCTGTACGGTAACTATGTAGCAGGAGCGAGCAGCCGGTTAGCTTAGCTTAGCATAAAGACTGGAAACAGGGGGAAACAGCTAGCCTGGTTCTTTCATAAGATCACAAAATCCACCTAGCAACACCTCTAAAGCGCACCAATTCACACGTCGTATCTCACTTGGACAAAAATTGTAAAAATGACAGTTTGCTGTTATACGTTGGCCCAGACTGTTTCTTGGCTGGGAGCAGTAACTGGTTGCCTTAAAACGGCCAAGAAATAGTCTGGGATATAAACCCTTTTGTTTTTGTATCTCTCAAAATGTTTAGTGTATTATTTAAAGTAATAAAAGAAGCTCTGCCTAAAATGACATTTCTTTGAAGTGTCAACAGGATCCTATCACCTGAAGAAAGTTTTTCTCCCGTAGCACACCCATGCTCACGCTAAAAGTATCTGACAAATGGAAATTGAAACAGCTTCAACCTTCTTCTCTGATACCAAGAATAATGTTTGGGTAATTTCCATATTTAAATATACTGTGTATTGATGACATATTTTGGACATTCAAGTGTGAAGACCAAATGAAGACCAAAGACCAAAACCAACAATGTGTTCCACCATCTCTGTACTTTCTGACTTCACCTCCCTGTCTGTGGCTCTCAGGCCCAATCACATTCGGTCCCACTGAAGACACAAATCTTTAAAAATGGGTCACAAAAGTATAGTTTCATATTTAAAAAAGCCTCATTAAAACAGCTGGGCACTGTAGCTTTTAGCGAACATTACTCAAACGAGAGGAAATAGTGCATCTGTTGGCGACTATTTTCACTGGAGGCTTAATCCACATTTAGTGCACTTATGAGTTTTTCCAACACCAGAAAGGTGTATGTGGAATCGACTCAGAATAAACTGCAGACTGTGTGTTCATAGTAATGAAAGAACATGTCACCCAGTGCAGAAATTGAGTTCTGTGGCACAGAGGAATTGGCTACAGATTTTGGCTACACAGACAGTACTTGTTAGAAGGATCAACTCATTGTTGGTTTTGGTCTTTTCGTGGGATTTGTTGACAATAAGAAAAATATCATCAGACTTATCCTTTAGTCTCACTGCAACCACTGGACTCACTGTTTCCTGTTTCAAGAAATCGTTGGTCAGTTTTTTGGCTCAAAAGTTGATTTTGTAAAGTTTTAATGACTCAGTTCAGACAGAGATATGTTGCGTCTCTGGTACACCTAGATAAACAGATGACAAGCCAATGGCTGCTTACACAAAGTAAGGCCTATTTCTCAACCATTTGTTAATGGTTTCTTTATCTTTGGCTCAGTTGCAATAAAGCTCTTTATCTTAAAGAAAGGAGAACATCCTTATCATAGCTGTATCTCTTTTATGTCGTAGCAAGCAACTGAAACGGGCACTAAGTAATTTATACAATGTAAGGGCCCCTATCTATGATCAAGTAAGTGCAACAGTTCTGACTGTGTTTTGGCACAGCCTGTAGTAGTTCATAATGCACTGAAGTATAAAGGTCTGGTATTCCCTTTACGTTCGGTAAACAACTGTATCTGAACTCGGCAATACTGTTATAACCCGCAGTAAACCAGCAGAAATATTACGGGAAACATGCTGTTGTTGCACACTGTAGCTGGATATTTTTGCTCGTGAAATGTTAACGACCATCTCCTCAAAACTCTGTCCTCCAACTTTAAACATAGAAGATGCTCTGAGGGACGGTCCAAAATAAAGTAAAAGCTGGAAATCTCAGTGAAGTAACCAATTGAGTAATTAGCGCTGAGCACTAACAACCATAATAACCCCCAACAGGTGCAGCATATTGTAACCATTTTATAGCTGAAAGATGATTAATTGATTAGTCAATCGACAGAAATCATTTGAATCACTTTTCTAGCAAAAATGCCAAATAAATGCTGCAATTCCAGCTTCTCAAATATGAATATCATCTGCTTTTTTGTCTTACATGTCAGGAAATCTGAACACCCTTTTTTGGGTTTTGGCTGTTAGCTGGACAAAACGAGCCATGCGAATATGTCAACTCGGGCTCTGAGAAATTGTTATCGGATTTTTTCCCACAAAGTTTTGACATTTTGTAGACAAAATGATTTATTGACAGATTAATTAACAATGAAACTAATAGTTAGTTACAGCCCGACAGACTTTACTGTACGCACCAGTAATTATGTTTCCTACCTTTAACATTAGCCACGTAGAGAGAAATGTAGGTGAAGGCTGTATTCACTCATTGTCCCTCTCTTGTCCTCTGTTACATATTCTGTTTTTGATCTTTGAGAAACAAATGAATGACTTTTGAAATCTCTTAAAATGTAACCATATACTGTAACTATTTGGTGCATAGAAAGGTAAAGAGGCCTTTTTCATTGAAAAATTAGGGATACTAGACTGCCACTGCAACCAAAACACATCGTTTTCCAAAAAGGACTCCATAGTGACCACTGTCTCTCTTAAAATTGTGTTCTCTCCGCCTTGTACAGAAAAGTGCCGAATAATCTTTGGCACTTGTAGTGGCACTGTTTTCAGTTTTCTGAATTACCACTACTGAGTTACACTGTGTGTAAAAGCAATGAGTTTGATGCGTACTAAATCTTCAGAAGCTAGTGACTCCACTTCAAAATATTCACTATGAAAAAATGAAAACGTTCCATTCTTTTTGTCTTGACTCAGTCAGAAAGCTTTGTGTGCCACAGACTAATTAACTGAGAGCTACTGGCCATGACGTCATCATTATAAGTAAGGAGCACCTAAAAAAACCTGAAACATTTTAAGTACAATGCTAACATTTGCAACAGGAATTATTAAATATTCATATAATACTTATATACATATTATAATACTATTATATTATAACATATCTGCATATTGCGTTTTTGATTAAAGCCCTTAGAGCACTCTGATCACATTGGACTATATTGAGTCCAGTCACTGTAACATATGTGTGCAATCATCTGAAAACAGAAAGAGAAAAGACATGTCAGCAATGGCATTTGATTTAGGCTACATGTTACACTGAAACTCTAAATGCATGATGGCAGGCGAAGTCAGAGGTGATGAAAACTTCAGAACATGTCTGTTAATGAGAACCCTTGAGAAACCCTCCACCTCACCTCTCCTGAGGTTTGGGAATCTGCTCTGTTACACTGAAGGTTGCTTTGCCCGTAGCTACTAGCTTGTTGGCACTCTCCACTAAGATTGAAGGGTTTCAAATGTAACATGAATTACATGATTTCATGCCAAATAAACTCTGAAGTAGCTACGATTTGAGGGAGATGTTGCAAAAGTAACATCATAGTAATCCCTGCCAAGGGATTGACAATCTGTGAGAACGGCACATCGAGGGGTTACCATGGTAACCGGGGTTCGGTTGCACTGTCATGCCTAAAATGTTCATTAAAAAAATGTGAACCCTGGTCCAAGGACATCACAGAAACATTATGGTAATGCTCCTAAACACACAGTTAATGTCAGAGAAGGAAAAAACATACAACTGAAATTTAAAGGGACAGTTTTATGTAACGGATACAATTAGGCAGAGGGTTATGAATGAAATGAGTGCGGGTGTCAAGATGAAAATGTGTGTTGAGAGCGATCACTGTGGCTCCTGAAACAACAGGAAAGATGAATTGTTTGAGGGCAGAGTGATACCCCGTCTTAGTCAGCTGCATCAGAATATTTGATTAAATATACATCATGGTTTTGGGTCAGAGGGGGGAGCATTTTTAAATAAGCCTTGACCCAGACTTCCTGTAGTAAAAGAAGGATAATCTATTTAGGAAACGATAGTAATAATTGTGGATGTGCTGGACGTAGTGGGCCTGTCATACATTTGTGGTCGGGGTCATGTGGCTCTCTGATGGTGGCTGATGGTGACACAGATATATGCACTCATTGATTCCTCTGCTGGGGGGGGTGCGATGGTTCTTATTTTTAATCCAAGATGGATCATGGGGAACCCACACGTGCACTAGCACAAACACACACACACATGCAGGAGAATGGTGTCAGCTGCAGAGTGTAAACAGAAACAGCAGAACTACCAATCAGCACACGCTCTTTAGCAAATTACAGGGAAAATTAGAGTGTGAGAGCAGGATGAAGGGATGAAGTGCAGATAGAGCTGCAGAGAGAGGGAGAAGCTTTTCCCCAGATTACAGAACAGCTACAGATTACGGCCTGTGGATTATGAGGGTTTGACCAAAAAAATAAAAAAAGTAGAGGCAGAGAGACAAACAAGTCGCTCTTTCTGTGTCCTTTTCAGAGTGTGTGCGTGCGTGTGTTGGTTTTTCTGAGTGTTTGCGTCTGTGTGCTCCCTGCTGCTATCTGGTGTCTTCAGCTTTCTGACGACCCTGTCAGAGATCAAGGTTACCACACACACAAACGTGCACAATCACATAATCACAAGCACAGATGCATATACTGTATATACACCCAAACAGTCTGCAAACATACTTACCATACTGACACGAGAGGGGTTAATAAACAAAGATGAACGTGTCTGGTGCATGATCATAATATACATGTATCTGAAATTCAAATGTAAACAAAATGGTAGCCGAACACATGATCGGAACCTGCTATCTCTCTTAAAATCATTAACAGGTGTCTTAATGAAATGATTAACACTAAACAACAACTAAATAAAAAGTTAGTCATGTTGTTGCATGGTGAAATAGGTTTGTTTACATTAATGTAGTAAATTTGTAATGTATAATTGCATGTGAATATACCTCATACTTATATGGTCACAAAAAAGACAGATTGAGCTTTTATAGGTTTCCCAGACCTCTGTTGTTGTTGTTGGAGTGAAGAGACTGTTACTTGTTTTAGAGCACTCACAGGTATAAAAGTGTAGCTGTCATCTGTACCTGCAGGGAATGAAATATTAGAATATGCACAAGGAGAGAATACATTAATCACTGAATTCTGAATAGATTTATATTTGGACTGCTGCTGTAATGAGTTTGTTATTCCTCTTCTTTGCTCTCTCATTCTCGGTGTCTCTTTTCTCTGTTTGTTTCAGAGCTCCTCGGAGCAGCAAAGCGGGTGAACGTCAACATCCAGGATGCAGATGGGTGAGGGGCTACATGTCTACGCTACGCACAGATTTAGATTTTAAATTAGTTTCAAATATTTTTCAACTGTACAAATATAAACATCTTATGATGCAAATACTGTATTACAAGGATGCAACATAGTATTTAGGGCAGTGGTTCCTAACTTGGGATCCCTGCAAGGGATCACAAAATTGATACTTACAGAGGCTATAATCAATATTATGATATAGATACGAATAAATGTGACGATGTGAAAGGGGTCGCTCGTGTTGATGAACCTACAGAGAATATTCACACAAATCTGCAGCTCCCTTCGGCTTAATAGTGAGTTTCATCTCATTGTTTAGCTATCCGTCCCTCAACTTTACTGTTTTGGTTCACTGTCACTGCTCCCATTGTGACGTTTTCAGCTGCAGCAGGCAGCTTGTTATCAGAGAAAAAGCTCTACTTACCCCACTGTACACTATCTGCTCAACACCAAACAGCAGACAGACACAGTTAGCGACTAGCGGATGAACACAGTGGAGCACTCATTCTTTCATGAGTTGATAGAGACCAAAAGCAGTGCTAAAAGAGACTCAAAATTAACAATAATGTTGTTTCATAACTGCTGGAGGTACTCCAGGACCCCATGACATCACTCCTACAAGCCTCTTCGACTTTATTCTGTCACAGAATGAAGAATGAAGCTGACACACTAGGTTTTGATCACCCAACTGAAAGGGGCAAGCAAATAGGAAAAAATCTCCTTCTCAGATTAATATTCTATCAACCATATCATTTTACACATTACGCTCATCTTAAATGTAAATCTTTGAAACTTGTAGCCAGCTGAAGAGCTCAAATCTAAAGAGTGTAATTACCTTAAAGGAAAGCCAAAATTTCCTAGCTCTTAATTTGCTCAGAAATGTTCCCTTATTAATTCTGAATGTACAACTATGGCTATATTTAGGCTCATGATTGGTTAAGCTTTTTATGTGCACATGCTTGGTTTGCGATTGTGTTCCATTTGGGTCCATCAGATAACAAAGATCTTTTTGATTGGAATAAGATAATTGGACTCAACTCCTTGTGTAATGACTGATGATTCGTTGATTTGACTCCAGGGCCCGGCCCTTATATTCACCAGGGATCCATTAGACACACACACACAGGCACGCGCTGCGTGAACACTCGGCTCCGGGGTAAAGAGATTGCTTATTAATGGAAGTAGGTCATTTGCCCCCTCCCGCAGCTCACACAGAGCTGAAGGGTGGAGCTGTTCTACGCTCAAGATTATTTCGGCAAAGTTATGCTCTGGTTTTACACTACATCTTTGAATATGTGTATTTTTATGCATAATCTTTGTCTGTGGGAAGGTTGTCACCGCTGCACCATGCTGCTCTGAGTGGTAACAAGGAGCTGATCTCTCTGCTGTTGGAGGCCCAGGCAGCAGTGGATATTAAAGACCATAAAGGTAAAAATACACAAAGATGTTCACGGAATACAAGTGTTCTTAAAACTCACTATGTTATCATGACACAGGCACAAAACACACACAACAAAACAATCACAAAAAACAGGAAGACAAATACATATTTCTGGCATTCCCTGTGTGAGCAATAATACTATTTTATGTAATAAAAGGAGAGCTTGTTGGAAATGTGTTTACGAGAAGTGACAGATTTGTGTGCGCAGCAGCAAACAATAGACAATAGTAGAGGAATGCTTCACGGTGTCAGGACTGAGAGCCAAGAGGAAGCAGAGCAGCAAAAATCTCCGAAATCTCAGGGCAGATGGGAGATATAATCCCTCCAGGATGTAGGCCTACGGGTTTTTTTAAATGGGGTTGTATGAGGTACTTATTGATAATCAGTGTATTACCGACAGTAGGTGGGGTCGGCGCGCAGCCAGTTTGGAGAAGCAGACAGCCGCTCCGCCACAGACGCTCAGTTCTGTATTGTTGTGAATGCGAATCGACAGTAACAAGTAACCGCCAAAAAATATCAGTCTAAACTTGAAAACTAGAGGCCGAGCTGGAGGCCGAGAGAGAGCCCAAGCTACTTGGAGGTGCAGATGTATAAGCCCACAGACCTGGAGAGCTCCTGCTGCCATGAGAGGGACTTGGTTACAACACAACTTGACAATCTTTCTGAATCCAAGGATGCCAGTACCTCACACACACCAACCATCCAGAGTTGGCTGCCTTATTGTCTTGCAGACCTTTTTCAATTTTCCGATGATAAATTGGAAAAATCGTCCCAGACCAGAAGGGCCATAATGGCATAATGGTTTTTAATTCTCACTACATTTTATTGCATAATGACTTGATTATTAGACAACTAAAGTTTCAGGCTACATCCAACAGCACTTTCTTACAGCTGATTTATAAGTAGCGTAATACAGTGTGCTGCGAAGCGTACCCTTGGACTGATATAGATTTTTTTAGGTTGCATTTTCTTGGCGGTTATAATACATGTTACTGTCGATCCCCATTCACAACAATACAGAGCTGAGTGTCTGTGGCAGAGCAGCTGTCTGCTTCCCCAAAATGGCTCCGTGTACACACCCATCAACGGTAGGTAATACACTGACTATCGATAAGTAGCTCATACAACCTCACTTTAAAAAACCCGAACTATCCCTTTGAGGGAGACTGGCGAGAGATGCAACTCCCCACAGCAGCGTTTCAGCGTCTTTCAGCTCATTGTTTCGGTTTTCCATCCCACAGTTTTACTGTTTTGATTCACTCTCACAGCTCTGATCAGTGTTGCTTCAAGCAGCAGCAGCGAGCTGTTTCGGGTAAACCCACTGCACTCTACCTGCCCAGCACCACTCAACAGCCAGACAAAGCTAGCAACTAGCTTGTGAACATGCTAGCTGGTGGAGCATTTATCAGCTAAAGAGCCAGACATTTCCCTCAGTAGTTGGTGGAGACCATAACAGAGCTAAAACGGGAGTGAATATTGGACTTGTGTTCATCAGGTGGCTAGAAACCAAATGACTCCAAATGAATGTAAATGCTGCTCTGTGTCTGCTGGGTGTGTGAATAGGCAACTGTTTGCTAACTAGATACCCATATCAACTTAAATACCAGTGTTGTGTTCGCATCTTGTTTCCAAGTGGCCAAGAAATCCATTGTAGTTTCAAGATTCTTCCCTCACACAGATGGGACAAGTGCAACTTTCTCCTCTGACTTGGAAGTTCTGCTCCTCATCCAGACCAAGTCACGCCCATCTACAAAATGTTTTATGCACGATGCCAACGTGAGGTCACTGACCTGGACATTCTGCAGGCCTGGGCTTCGGGGCTTGATATCCTATCCAAACAAAAATCATAAACAGAAAAGAGGGCAAACAACTACTGTATGTATTTAGCAACTCTGCCAGGATACTCCTGGCAACACAGTTAAGGGTATTTCCCAAATCAGGAAACTCATTTGGTTATGATTAGCAAAATTCTGTGAGAAGATTATTATCATTATTGGTGCAAAAATAAAAAGTAGGTCCTCTGTTCTATGACCTGGTCATGATCCTCTCATTGACCACCACAGGACATATGAATCACAATAACAAATGTCCAGTTTCCTGCAACATTCTCTATGGTCTTGTTTAGCCACTATAGGGGATTTTTTTTTTGTGCCCTTTGTCTGAGAGCGGTTTGTCTGCAAAGGCCCATGAGTACAATGCTTGCACAAAAAATACTTCCATGGTCACAAAGGGTCACAAGCATGTCAGTCACAATAAGATTGCATTTCTAGAAGGAATACTGAGGGTGTGTCCTTAAATCTGTTGCTACAGTAAAACAAATATTACAGAAATGTTTGCAAAAATTGCATTCACATTAGGGCTGCAACTAACGATTGTTGTCATTATTAATTAATCTACTGATTGTTTTCTCGATTAATCCATCCATAATTTGGTCTATAGAGTGTAAGAATATAGCAACAAGGTCCATCACAAGTTCCCAGGACCCATGGTGTTGTCCAAAACTGTCTCACCAACAATCCAAAACCCATTGATATTTAGTTTACTATCATAGAAGAAACTTAAAAAACTATTCACATTAGAAAAGATGGAACAAGTGAATCTTTGCTTTAAAAAATTAAATAATCAATTATCAGTATAGTTGATGATTAATTTTCTGTCAATTGACTAACTGTTTCAGTTCTAATTCATATATCTAAAATTTAAATTTCTTGGCAATGCTCTAAATGGTTCTTACAGTGTAATAAGCACAAATTAGTGAGTTTAAAAATTGAGTTTGGTGATTCAACTGTAAAATGTTTTAAGAAAATGGGTATTTTTGCCTGGTCGATGTCCACTGGAAAACCTATAAAAATAACAATAACAGAGTGTGTGTGTTTGCATGTATTCATGTGTCTTTATATTCTCGTGTTTTTTGTATGTGTCTGTGTGCATATGCTCATTGGGTTTTGTATGTCTGTGTTTTGTTGTGCTGTCATCTTTGGCTGTGTGTTTTTGTGTGTGTTTGTCTGTGTGTGTGTGTGTGTGTGTGTGTTTTGTGTAGGGATGCGTCCTCTGCATTATGCTGCATGGCAGGGGAAGACTGAACCAATGAAAATGCTGCTGAAGGCAGGCTCGTCAGTCAACGGACAGTCAGACGAAGGACAGATCCCCCTCCACTTATCAGCTCAGCATGGACACTATGATGGGGTAACTGTGTGTTTGTGTGTGTGTTTGGTGTATAGTGGCCATGTGTGTTTTTGTGAGGTGTGTTTAACTGTTATGTGTGCCAGATGATGCAGGTATGATTTGTGGTAATTCAGGAAATTCAGAAGTGCCAGTAAGATGTGTGTGCGTGTGTGTGTGTGTGTGTGTGTGTGTGTGTGTGTGTGTTACAGTCAGAAATGTTGCTTCAACACCAGTCCAACCCGTGTATCTCTGACTCAGCTGGCAAAACTCCATTGGACCTCGCCTGTGAATTTGGACGTGTCGGAGTGAGTAAATTTGACTGAAATCCAAACAAACACACCAACTGACCGGGAGTACATTAAGATACATTTACTTTTATTTAACCTTTATTTGACCAGGAAAGCCTCACTTACGGTGGGGTAAACTGGCTGCAAAGACAGAAAAGCCAACAATAGTCAGACAACAAAACCAAATAGAGAAACATGCTGCAAATAGAGAAATACACTTTCTTAAACCATGCAAATAAGTATGACCGATCTAAAACAGTGACCTAATGAGGCTATACATTAAGACCCTAAGGTATTTCAAAACATTGGCAGCCAGAAGAGAGACAGATTGACCACATTTAAATGTAAGATTCCACACAGCAGTATACATACAAGCTTGTTTGCATAATTCACTTTAGATGTTGGGAACTGTTGCAAGGTAGTTTATGTATCATTTTACACAAGGTTGTACAATGAAATTAGTTTGTAGTCTCTTCATGCTCGATAATTCAATTGATTTTAGAATAGGGTAACATATAAATAAAATAAAATAATGTATACAGTTATTTATACATATACAGGCTACATACACGTATTAGGCTACACCCAGGAAATAATTCTGCAGCGCAGATTTGAATTTGCGTCTGGTGGAATGTAAACAGCAGATAGAGACAGTGATGACAACATTGTTTCCATGTTCACATAAAACGCTTGACATTTGGGAAAAAGTGTCCATCCACTTTGCCTGTGTTTGAGCACCAAGAATCATCATCGATGTAAACACAGAGTCCTCCTCCTTTCATCTTGCCAGAGTCTTGCGCTCATTCAGCTCAGGACACGGTCTGCTCGTCTACAGCTTGATCCAGGATATTAATGGAGCAGGTCTCTGTAACGATGTGGTTTCTGATTCCCGTTTCCTGGCCAGCCTGAGACCCATTTTGTCCAGACTGGACGTTAGCCAGGAGCAGCCTTAAGTCCAAGCTGGGCTAGCATGGCTCCTGTCCTGGCTGTCTTTCCTCTCCTCCTGTGGTGCCTGCCTGATCCGGTTGATCTGGCTCAAGGTCCGCTCCTCTTTAATCCAAACCCCGGCTTCCTTTTCTGATGACAACGATGATGTATTACTGTCATAGGTAATACATGTTTCAGCATTAAAGCCGAAAAATGAACAAAAAATTACAGATGAAAAACAAGAATGTATGTAGCTAGTGGAGTTTGAAGGAGCTACAGGCGGCAGCATCTGCACACACAGCCGTAGCCATAGTCAAAATCTTCTGATCCAGTCAATTTGAACAGTTTTGTCTTAGCCCTTTAAGTCAAATCCAATCAGACATCATTCAATAATGTTTAAGCAATAAAAAAATAAAAAACAGATTAAAACAAAATTGTAGCCAAATTTGAAGGAGCTACCGGCCGCTGCATCTACATGCGCAGCCGTTGCCAAAGCAATGTCAACCAATGTCAACTATGGAAATGACTCCATATCATACATGAACATGCTGTGTGTCTGTCTGTCGTTTAGGTGGTCCAGCTCCTGCTCAGCAGTAACATGTGTGCAGCCATGCTGGAACCGAAACCCTCCGACCCCAACGGAGTGTCACCTCTGCATCTCGCTGCCAAGAATGGACACATCGATGTCATACGGTCTGAAAAACATGTGCTTTTAGTCTGCCCCTCTCTGTGTGTGTGTCTGTCTTTATACCTACTCTATCTACCTGTCAGTCAGTCTGTCAACCTGACTTACTCATCCAATCTAATCTTAACTCCAGTGGCACGATTATTATCAAAAATCTGTTATCATCTAAAGCACATATAGTTTCTTGTCCAGTTTTTTATAGATTTTGTTTTACTTTACTTCTGTTTTTCATTTCTATTATTCTGTACAAGCACTCGGATAAAATTATGTTATGAAGGATGCTATACAAATAAAGACTAATATTATTATTATTATGTGCTGCAGGTTGCTGATTCAGGCCGGTATAGATATCAACAGACAGTCCGAGTCTGGCACAGCGCTACATCAGGCAGCCCTCTGTGGGAAGACAGAGGTAGTACGCCTGCTGCTGGATGTAAGTCTATCTGCCTGTCTCTTTATCTGTCCGTCTATCTGTTTAATGTGTTTACAAAAGCAACTGTTGTTAAAGCTGCCTCCCTCTCCGCAGCTGAGCAAGTTTACACCTCAGCACTTGGCATTCATCCCACTGAGCTGTGTGATGAAGCCTGTGGGATATGTTATCCAGTTACATAAACTGTAGCAGACTGGCCAGCACCCTACCTGTCATGCAATATTCAAACCAGCTCTGTTTTGATTTTTAATCCATTTGTCACCTTCAGATAAATAAGGATCCTGCTTTTGAACAGGGCCTGTTTTCAGTGTCCTCTCTTATCCTACCGTATTTCACTTTTGATGTTCCTGCTGCGGCAGCACACACAACAAATGTTAGCCACAGGCATGTACACACAGCCAGACTGACACCGAATGCACAGTATATCCCTATTATGAACTCAATGTGATGAAATTTCACAGTGCAGCTTTAATAATTTTTCTTCTCCACTTTCATCCAGAGTGGCATCAGTGCAGGGGTGAGAAACACTCTGAGTCAAACTGCCCTGGACATTGTTAACCAATTCACCACCACACAGGCCAGCCGAGAGATAAAACAGCTACTGAGAGGTTAGTACATGACTGCAAACACACACTCACTACCACTTAACTTAGTCACAATCCAATACCAAGTAATACTAGTGTTGGAATCAGCTATTTTGATAAAGATACTTTTTCAAGAAGCCTATTAAAAGTGGTTAATTTACCATGATGTACGGGGAGAATCATGTGTCCTGGTTTAATCATAATAGGCTACTTCCAAATGTATTTTCATTACCACCAAATAGATAGTCAGACATTCAGAATGTATCTGTGCTATATACTATTAATTACTAAATTACATGGATGATGAAAATACACGGCAGATATTAATGGTAAATACCAGAAATGTGTGAATTTTCTAAACTAATTGGGTAATTGCTAGATGCATTCATACATTCAACAGCAGCAGAGAAGCAAACTGTGCATGCACCCAACCCCTACTACTGTTCTTTTCTGCAACCTCCTCCTTTCAGTTCTGCTTTTCCAAACAACCTGGAAGTCTCTGCTGTGCTTGACTCCACTCAACTGTACCGCTCACTCATACTATACTCTTGTTTTGTAGACGCTTCGGCTGCGATGCAGGTGCGTGCACTGAAGGATTACTGCAACAACTACGACCTTACCAGCCTCAACATCAAAGCTGGGGACATTATCACGGTACATGGCTCTAAAAATCGTCACCAAAATACAATACATTTCTCAACTTGTTCTCAAAGTGCTGCACGTTTGTCTAGTGAAATTCATCAGTCAATGCTGAAAATATGCAATGTAGTTAATAGACAAACATATGAACATAGTTTTTAACACTGGTAATAGCTTTTGTATAACCTTCACTTATATACTGGGAGCCAGTTGCACCAGCTCTTAGTTCAAACTTAACCTGGTTATGACGTATAAATATTTAAAGAATGGAGATGAAAGCATCACTAAATCAGTCAGTTAGGTTAGCTTAATTGGACATTTCCCACTCATTCTTGAAGAGGAATACACACATTTTTGGCAGGGGGCGGGGGGGTTGCGCTGTACACATAATCACAGAGCTTCTTGTTGGCATATGATGTTAAAGGTAGGGTATGCGATTGTAATCCCATACACGAGTTTTTGTCAAATTCCGCGAATATCTCCTCACGATCCGCCAGCTGTCCGTTCAGTGTGTGCGCTGAAAAGAAATCTGGTGTTTGTACACAACCCTGCCTCTGTAAATGGGAAATAAAAACAACACTATTCCAGCCATGATTTGTGTGTCATGTAACATTAAATGACTTGCCCGCGGACATTCGGCCTACCAGATATGCTGTTGGTGTGATGCTCGCTGTAGTAGCTGGTGAGCTGTGAGTGTCGCTGTCTGGAGCTGCTGTGCTGCTCTGGGAAACGTCTCGTCCTCTCTGGCTGTTCGCTTCACAGCAGCAACTATAGGGACATTTTGAGAATCTACAACCTAACTAATGCCCCCCTAAAACTGTAATTTTTGGCAGTTAGGCTATGTTACAGCTTGTGACATAGCTTCAGTGATTTTGTAAATCCCTAGTTTGACACTAACTAGCGCTATGAACTTGTGTTGGTGTGTAAAGTGTTAGTTCATTGCTTGTCATGTTTAGCTGGTCCAACCCAGTCCAGGTATTGTTTTGAAAGTGTGACCTGGTTCTGATCTTTGTAAACTGTATGTGTTTGTTGACAGGTTTTGGAGCAGCATTCTGATGGCCGATGGAAAGGTTGTATTCACGACAACCGCACAGGAAATGACCGTGTGGGCTACTTCCCCTCCAACATGGTGGAAGTCATCAAGAGGGCAGGTGACCACCCTCGTCACAGCTGTGTGTGTGTGTGTGTGTGTGTACGGGTGGGAGGATATGTGTGCGTTCGCATGTGTGTGAGTTCAGCAGCTGTTCTGTAGCTATAGCTGATCATTAGTTGTAGCTAGCTGCAGCATCATCGGCCTGTTTAGGCAACCCATCCGTATTTCCCGACCTGTCAATCATTGCCATTGATCAAATACTGTCCCATATTGGCTGTCAACCCTCTCCTCCTCTACGTTTCTGCTCCTTCTGTCACCCTCCCTACTTAATACACCTGCCTAACCAACCTGCTCTAGATTGTGATGCTTTTGTTCATATTGTTTGTTTGCTTATTGCTATAGTAATATTACATTTTAATTTATAGATATATTCCCTGTGGATATATGGATGTGTTCTTTTCTCATATTTGGATTTTTAATCAATTATTATTTTATACATTTTCAAATTTGATTAGATTTGTTTTGTTTCAAGTTGACTGATCAGTTGTTGTTGTTGTTGTTGTTGTGTTGTTGTTTTTGTTTTGCACCTCCCTCCTCGTGGCTCGTGTCCAGGTCACTCCCCCTCCCAGCAGTGCCACACCCTCCTGCTCCGCAGGCCCAACCCCTGTCCCATTGCCTCAGTCAACGGACACTCATACCCCCCCTCCAAAGTCCTCCCCCTGCATCTGCCTCCCCCCCCACCCCCTCACCCCAACATGCAGTCCCTCCCTCGGTTCTCCTCCTTTGGGTACGTTCCTCTTCCCATCTCTCCTCCTTCTCTGTCTACTCCTCCTCTGTCTACTCCTCCTCCTCCTCCCCCCCCTCTTCCTCCTCTCTCCACTTCTCAGGAGCAGCAGAGTCAGACAGGTACATACTGTAGTATCACTTTAAATCACAGATAAGCATCTTTTCCACGCTGTTTGACAAGACCATATTTAGAATATATTATCTATCTGCTTGTTCGAGCACTTTACTGCAACTACAAACTATATATTATATATATATGTGTGTGTGTGTTTGTGTGTGTGTGAATGTGTGTAAATGTACAGTATCAGTCAAAAGTTTGGACACACTTTCTCATTCAAGTAAATGGGAGAGTGAGTCCAAACTTTTGACTGGTACTGTATATATACAGTATATATAATTAAATTAAAGGATCAGTTCACCCTAATGACAAAAAGGTATGTTTTCCCACTTACTCCTACTGGTGCCTCGCCATGCCAATAGACTTCTGCTGCCATTTTATTCCATTAGGAACTATTTTCTACCAAAGGTTATAAATGTAGCAGAAACCATCTACAGATAAGCCTATGGATTATCCTAATTGACCAGGACATGCGGCATCCATTCAAATAGCTTTCTTGTAATTTGAGTGAACTGACCCTTTAACTGAAATATTCAAATTAAAGGCGCCATTTTTATAACTTCACATACTGTACATATTATGGAACATTTGAGAGGCATTATTCACAATTTTATATACATTTTCCTAAATTTTACCTTTAATTATTGGATTTTTTTATTTAAAGTAAAGTTGTGTTTTGAACAGCGCTTGTCTGTAATATTTATTAATATTGTGTAGACAAGCACACAATGATGAACGTGTCTGAGGGTCTGTGGGGTTTTACAACTCTCAAAATTATCAGCAATTACAGGTGGCGTAACCACTATGAATAATTATGTGTTTATGAATGTTCAGGTGAGTGAGTGTATCTTTGTGAGCCTGTGTGAGTTAAAGTGAGAGTTAAACACATTTATATATGAAACTATAATACACACATTATCATATGGTGTAGGGTATGTGTAGCTGTTGATTAGTTACTGCAGTTTTGGTTATAAGAACTTTCTTCAAAATTTGTCTAAAATAACAAGTGTGCGTTTGCGTGTGCGTGTGTGTGTGTGTGTGTACAGGTTCGCGGACTGCAGAGCCGAGTCCTCAAGGCTCTCCAACTTTGGGACAGCAGAGCAGCACCAGTGAGGATATCTGGGTGCTACGCAAACCGCTGGCAGGTAAACTCACAAGTGTGTTTTCAGATAACAACGTGAAAGAGGATTGTTCTCTATACGATACCGCATGCTGCAATGTGTGTGTTTGTGTGTGGAGTTGGCGAGCGCAGCGGCAGTGTGGGCAGCATCGGCAGTGTTCGGTCATCAAGCAGCTTGCAGAGCTCTGGAAACACACACGTTCTGACCACCCCTGCACCCAGTCCACACCCGGCAATCACACCAGGAGTCAACACACACGGCCTTAACGCTCCAGGTCTGCACGCACAAGCTGAAGGGGTCAAGGTAAGAGATTTTTTTTGTGTGCGTGTGTTTACACGGGTTTACATCAGATTGCTGCTGGATCTTTACAAAACAACAAGCATGTCGTTTCTGGGAAACAGCAGAAGATTTTCAGGAAACAAACACAAAGTCTAGTAACCAAGTTAACCACAGTTTTGTTTCCTGCTCAGTTTTTTCTTCCGTTGGAGAGATCAGCATCGCTTTTTTTCAACAGTAGACCAGGTGCATTAAGGTGGTGGCCTCCTGGAAGGTCCTTTTAATCAGTTAGACAGTAAAATTTTACCTGTAAATGCCAACATCAGCCTTTTCTGTCCGGTGAAACTGTAACAGCTAAATTGTACCGTATCCATCCCTGAATATCTTTTTCACCTCACCCTCTCTCATTTGTGTTGTGATTAGTTTTGTTGTGTAACCATGTGTCAAATTCCCCACAGGTGTTTGAACAGTATATCTTGGTGGAATAATTACATTTGAAAGTGAAAAATTGTCAATGTAAACATGTACTGTGTGTTTATTGCTGCTACAAATGCTGTGTGGAAAAGTTACAACAGTGAGTTGTCCTAAACTACAAACTCAAATGTGGTCAGCCTGGTGTCAACTACTATTGTGTAAACTTTTACTGTTTTATTTAGTACTTGTATGATTTAAGTCTGATATTTACACATCCCCTGTTAAGTGCATGTATCACACATGGTATTTGAGCACGCGTATTATATGTATTTTTAAGGAAAGAGATGATCATTATCTCATGCAGTTGGCCCCCACAACAACACAAACTTGACACCTAGAGTCAATATAGTCAAGTGATTTTCACGCCTTGTCTTGTATGCTTTCCTTTTTTATAATCTGTGATGTCAGCCTGCAGGTCTGCTCTCTAACACCTTTAGCACATTCTAAATTTAATCATATCACCGGATATAAAAAGTCTATTGTTAGATAGTACCTTAAAAATACAGAATAAGCAATTAGCCAAATTGGATGGTGTACCCATATTATGCTGGAGGGACATCATCTATATCAAGAAGTATTAATTGTAGGATTTCTGCTGCATCAGTGTTGGTAAATTGCAGGAAATGCAGGAAGAAGAGTGTCACAAGCCAGAATCTGTCTGTTATATGTGCACTTAGTCCACTGAACTGAATCACAAGGCACTTCTGGGATTTGAATGATTAAGCTTGAGTAAATGTTCCACTTTGCGTGTGTATCTGTGTGCCCATGCGTGCGTGTTTGAGCGTATTTGTGTGTGTTTTTGTGTTTTAGCTCCTGGCCACCGTGCTGTCGCAGTCGGTAAAGGCCAAGGAGCATCTCTTGGAGCAGTCGCAGTCCGTTGAGCAGTCAGCGGGTAAGCACACAAACTCACCCAAACACAGCATAAAAGCAATATATTCGGCTTTACTTGTCGTGATAATTTGTGCCATTTTTCATTCAAGTTAAAAGTCTGTTTTGCTGCAGCCTTCTGCTGATTGATCAAACACAGCAGTGATTTAAACAAGTACTGCAAAGTTTGTCCTCACTTGCTAATATGTATACCAGTGATCTGGTGCTTCAAAAAAGGCATTCTGCCCGTAGTAAAGTGATTACAATTAAAAAAGATCAAGGCAGTGTTCACCAGTACAACAAATGCCTCAGGGCTTGTTTTGATCACTGCTTTTATGATTAATTTTTTCTTCATTTCACTTTTAGTCAACCTGGCCCTCTAAAGACCACCTGTCTGTTCATATCAGACAGATGCAGCATATCCCGCCGGTGTCCTTGTATAACAGTAATTTAAGTTATGCTTTATTTATAAAAGCTGCTCTAAAATGCTGTCCTGAACAGCCAGGGACAGGTAGCTCTTTTTGGGATAATTCCTTTTTGGTCTCCAGGAATATGTGCATTGTACGCGTTAGCTGTTTGTAATGCCAGAGCAGCGACAGCCACCATAGATGAGGAGACAGACCGCAAAAATCCAAATGCTTCAGTGCAACAGCCAAAGACAAAAAACATGACACAACGCAAGTGCAGTAGGATAACATCGGCCTTAGAATAAAAAACACTTAACGTATAAAACTCCAGTAAGTATGCTGAATAAATCAGCAGATGACGCTCTCCAATTGATGTTGAAATGAGCATTCTGGACTGGCAGGTTTTGCTATTATTTATTAACCACAGCCTATATTTGATATATTTGTTAATGATTCTAGTGGATCAGGGCCAACTTGTAAACGTCATTCCTGACACGGCATTTACAAGTTTACAGTACTGTAAGCAGCTGCACCCTTGTTAGCTGTTGAGTATTTGCTCGGGGCTAGAGTATTTTCTAAACATGTGTACGGTGTTTCAAGTATGCCACTTAAATTTGGGTAATGTGCTTGTAATCTCACTTTGAAAGAAGCATTTCAATCTGCTGTCATTCTACTGGTTTAAGTGATGTGTAGGAAGTGAAGTGCTAAAACGGCACCATTCAGCCAGCCAAGCATGAAAGGTGTTACAGAGAATTATTATGAAGGCCTACATAGGCAACATAAACCTGACTTGATTAAATTTCTCCACTGCTTCTTAAAGAGACAAACAGTTAACGAACAACGTACCATTTTAACATACAGGTTCCTTAGTTTCTCAATAATTTACTAGAACCGAGTTCCAGTCAGAACGGATTTCAGTGCGAGAAGAGTTCATAAGAAGCTGTTCATTTCTTAAATAATTAAAAAATAACAACAACACCAAACAAATGTCTTCCATTGCCACTATAATTAGTAAGCAATTAAATGTTCCTTTGTAATCTTCAGTTACAAAAAAACTCTGTTCTAAGAAATGATTAATAAACGCCAGGACCCAGAAACTAAAGAACTGCCAAGACAAGCATTTTATAAATAACTAGTTTGACAATTATATCTACTGGAAATATGAATATGTCATGTGACATCACTGCCTGGATCTTATTAAGGGCTGCTGAGGGCTTTTTTAGATTTAAACTGAATGTATACAAATTATTAAATAAAAAAGGTTTGCTAATAGAAATACACTATTTATGGGTAATGGTTTATGGGAATTAATTGCATTTAACAAAACAGAAAAGAGTAAAATAAAAAGCTGTCGTTTACTGTTAAAAGTAATATATTTTATTCTTTCCCCCTCTTGTCTCTTTCTCTCGTCTCCCCTTTTCACTTCCACCCCAAGCCTCTTCCAGTTGCACAGTTCATGAACAGCGGTCGTTTGAGCGGAAGGCAGAGGAGGATGACGGAAAAGTGAGTTTTTGGATGGCAGTTTGGTTCACTCTGGGGCCTCCTCTTTCTGTTGCTCCTGTTTCTTCTCAACCAGTGCTTTGGTTTGAGAGAAAGACATCTACATGGGTGGGTTCAGTGGTCCACGGCGAGGTATCTGCCAGTGTGGTTGCGTTGCACCTGAACAGATAACACCCTGAGGATGGGCATGCAAGTGTGTCACCATGGAGACAGGCAGAGTGACAGACACATCGAGGAGTCAGTCTTACCTTCTGTCCCTCCACCCACCCCCTGCCTGCCCTCACGCCACACTGAGACACCCGGCACCCACATGCTGCCGCTCTGCTCTAGAACCTGCCAGCAGCCCAGTGTGTTCTGTCAGGGTTAAATTCTCTGTGTGTGTTCTGGAAGCAAGCAGACGCCGTAATCTAGAATCAAGCATTTACTGGTTGCCAGGCGACAGCAATGGTCTGTCATAGAAGCAAAAGCAGTAGTGTTCTTAGTGTGTCCTCATTGGTTGATCTCATCTAACATTCTATGACAACAAATTCATTCACAAAATACAGCATGGATGCCAGTGGTTTAAAAAAGAATCTCTAATTTGGCCTGTAAAAGGGTCAGTGAACCCAGATTACAAAAACATTCTTTCCCACTTACCCTTAATGGCATCTAGTGGTATTCAGCCATACTGGTAAGTTTCACTTGAATTTGCAGGGGTTTTGAGAGCTCCACCTCTGAAACTCCTACCGCCACTACATGCAATACTGGTTAATGGAAACGTATTTGTGCTGCTCAAATCAGTGACAAAACTGACAAACTCCTTCCAGAAACAGAAACCTTTAGTCAGAATAATCCACAGCCCTCGCTCTGAGCAGTTTTCTCTACATTTACCTTCAGTAGAAAATGGTTCCTGAAGAAAACTGTTGACAGCAAGGTCTGTGAAATAGCCCAAATGAGGCAGGTTGGCCTTTAACTGTAGGGTCAGTCGTTCAATCCCCTACATGTTAAAGTGTCCACCATCAAGACAGTTAGGTCAAACAAATGTCTTGCTATGTGGGTAGGGAAAAAATTCAAAGTCACTTTGGACAAAACCATCAGCCAAATAAATGTAACAATATAGCTGTTCCCATTTCTGGACAAACACATGGCTGTTAAGGTTTTTCAAATGCAATGTTTCAATGCTATGAACGTCGTAAATGAAATTCCATTAAACTCCGTTGTATCGGGGTGGTGGCCCAAGGCAAATGAATATGCATGGCTGTTACTGCTAGGGTAAATGGGACATGTTATAGTTTCACTTAGTTCTTAATTTGTTCTCTGGTATATGTCTTGCTATTTATACGAGCCCTTATGAATCCCAAGCAGTATAGTTTGGGAGTAATGTATATTCTAGAGAGATCTGTTTTTAGCATTATTCCTGAAAACCCTAAAGTGATCTTACTGCGTATTTTAGTAGCAGCGTGTTAGAAACAGCATAAATATAGGCAGTATTGTTCTTCGAATTGGTGCTGGCATTGGGCACCTTGGAAATATTGCAGGGTTATTGTTCTGTAAGCTAAAGACAACCTGACAAGCAGAACAGCTCTCTATTGTGTGTTCCAGAGCAGGCTCCCGCTGGTAAACGCTTTCTAGATTCTGTTGTAGAGCAGGGTTACAGTTTGGGATTACAGTGGAAGTTTCTGTGCTGTTTTCTTGAACAGTCTTCTCCCCTGTGTCCTAGAACAGATCTGTGTTCTGTGCTCTAGAAGAAGCCTGTGGACTCTTCTAGAAGCAGGCAGTAGTGTTCTGTGTTCTGTGTTCTAGAAGCAGGCAGTAGTGGCGTGGCTGGGTGAGTTTCAGCTGCAGTTCTACACCACCCACTTCCTCACCGCGGGATATGATCTAGACACCATTAGCCGCATGACCCCAGAGGTAAGGTCATGACCCCTGACCCCCTCACGCCCCGCCCCTTGTCTGTCAAGGCTCCGCCCAGCACAGCTCTCAAATCAGCTCCCCACTGACCTGGATGATGTCATCATGACCCTCCTGTCTCTGTCACCTGACCCCCCGGTGTGAGTCCTGAGCCTCAACCAGTCACTTCTCATACTCCGTCTGCTTCATTTGCATACCTGTGTTCACACGTGGCCGTGTGTTCCAGTCTGTGCTGTAAACACTGCTCTGTGCTGTCCATGAGTGTGTTTGCAGTGCCAGCATGTTGCATGTGTTGCATATGTGTGTGTGTGTGTGTGTGTATTGAAGCGGACACAGTGGTATGACGTAAACCCCCTCAGGGCAGGGGACACTCATCAGGGATTATCCAAAGCAAAATATTCCTGAAGGCCTATCACATGCAGCTCATGTACAAATGTCAAACGTACGCATAAAATTGTTTGCATTTAAAAGAAGAAAACACCTACAGTAGTTGTGGTGAATTCCTGGTGAGACTAAGTGTGCTTTGCGTTGAAGGACCTGACGGCAATTGGGGTCATGAAGCCTGGACATCGAAAGAAGTTAACATCAGAGATCAGCAAGCTGCCCTCCACAGACTGGCTGCCAGACCACAAGCCTGTAAGGCTCTCACGTGCACTATACAAACTAGAAAAGGGGGGAGATGTTGACTTTTGGCAGCTGCACGCACACAAGCATATACACGTGCGGTTCTTCCAATCTGTTAAGAAAGTAGTTTTTCCGAATCAAAATTTTGTTGAATTCTACGCTGTATCTTGTAATCTGTGCACAAGCTTTTTACATTCTGTCCACGTTTGTGTGTCCCTGTGCGTGTGTTTCAGGCCAATCTGGCAGACTGGCTGTCTCACCTGGGTCTTAGTCAGTACTACCAGGTTCTGGTGCAGAATGGGTATGAAAACATTGACTTCATCTCTGACATCAGCCTTGAGGATCTGCAAGAGATTGGCATTACTAAACTTGGTAAGGCACAGCTACATTATTAAGCTGGGAAATAAAACTACATTATAAAAGAGCAAGCAAAGGTATAGAGGTATTTTATTCATTTTATGTAAATGAAAAGTATGATTGTCAAAACAATTGTCATTCATAACTAGACTTTCAGAGTTAGATATCAGTCTGTACATTTTAAGAATCCTCATCCCACTTGTTTCCAAACGTTTGGTGTCGCTTTACAACACATACAAGAATTGAATATGGTAGAAGTTCTGCTATTGTATCTGGAATATTTGGACTGAATTTATTCAGCTCATCTGTGGGGATAATAGTTGCTATCAACCACAGAAGATTCATTTTGTTAATCGAGTAAACCTTCTTAGTATAAAATATGACAAATAAAATGTAAATATTTACAATTTCATTATATAAAATGAAACTAAACACAAACTTAATTTGCTCTGTATTTCATTGGGTTTACTTTCTAAAATTTAGAAAACACAGTTAGACCCCTCAGAAAAAGTCAGGTAAAGTGATTACCACAAAAATACCCCATAATAGGATATAATATAATATATAATTATTATTCAACTTTTTACCGAATCATATTGTTTCCTTGTGGCCGTAGAAAATGCCCCGAGGCCTGGTACCGGCCCGCCGCCCAGGGATTGGGAATTTATAGGTTAGATGTAATAATCATGCCTACTAGCAGGATGAGGTTGTTGTTAAAGATTTCCAGTTTTCCAGGAAATGCAAGTGTCCATTTCAACGAATACTCTGGAATCTCTTCTAACTTTGAAGTCTGAATATGTTTTATATCTTTCTACCTCACAATGATTGTTTCTATATTCTTCTCCTCCACACCCCCTCAGGCCATCAGAAGAAGCTGATGTTGGGAGTAAAGAGACTGAAGGAGCTACAGAGAGGAGAAAGTATCTCTGAGCCTCCTCAGAGCCCCTCTACACCTCCATCCAGCCCGGGTGGCAGCACCGGGTCAGAGCCGCGGAGACAGGTGAGGAAGCAGAGGGACGGTGGCCCCAGCCCACTGGCCAAACCTCGCCCAGGTCTCACACATTCACAGACCCCGCCACAAACTCCCCCACAAACTCCCCCACATGCCCGGACCCAGCAGGCCTCCCCCAGGGCTCGGCCACGTCCATCCACCCAGATGGCGGCAGCAGATTCGTCAGTACCGCTGCTCCGCCTGCCCAGTGAGGAGGAAGAGCGGCGGAGAACTCACAGTCTAATTGGCTCAGAATCAGACTCTAGATATGCCACTGTGTGCCGCAGCAGCTCCACACATACCGCCGCCCCTAATGATGTCACTGTTAACCGCAGCCAATCATCTGTCACGCTCCGTCCCCGTCGGAAAGGTCGGCCCCCAACACCACCCAAACGGTCCTGTTCTTCCATTACTGGGGTGGATGGGGAGGGAGAGGGACAGGTGGAGGGGCTGCTAGGGCTGCCAACCTATCGAGAGCGGCGAGCCAGTGACTGCGGCAGCCTGGGATCAGCTTTAAGATCTCAGGACTCAGCGGGCCTGGAGAGATCAGAGGGGGCTTCTGGGAGTGTTCGGAGCCTCGCCGCTATGCTGGAAACATCCATCGTGGGTGGAGCCAAAACCCTGCCGAGGAATCTGGGAGGCAGCACCAACTACCTACAGGTGGGTGTGTGTCTTTATGTTTGGTTTGGACTACGAGAATCGTGTTTTAAAATGTTTATCAGCATTACAACAATCATGTGACCTGCAGGTGAGTCCGCCTACACTTCGTCGGCAGGCAGGCGCAGGAGGTCTTGGCTCTGAAGATGAGGATGTCTTAAGTCGGCGCAGGACCATCAGTGGACTAGAAGGCCTCCCTGGTAATCAGACTGACCTGTTACCTCGGCAACCAGCCCAGCAACGGCCAGAGCCACGGCCCCGCTCCACCGTAGTCTCCTCAGCATCAGAGATCACAGACGGCACAGCGACACTCCGGAGGAAGCTACGTCCTCTGCCAACAGACTCTGAAGCACCTGCATCCGCGACTACCACTGTCGTTACCATGACAACCGGCTCTGACACCATACGCCGGAGACCGCGCACGTCTGAGCATACAGGAAATGTCATTCAAAGCAATAACCAATCAGACTCTCCCAGTAGTCAAACAGATAGTAGCCGGAAAAACGGAGGCGAGCCGCAGCAGAATGGCGGCGTGGTCCTGAGGCAGAGGCCCGTGTCGGAGGTCTCTGATAGGACAGAGACCAGCAGAGAGAGCTGTGAGTGGATGGAGGCTAGGAAGTCTCTGAAGCCGCCGGTCTCACCCAAGCCATCCACAGTCACCCTGAGGAAGACACAAGTTGACCCCCCAACCCCGACCCGCAGGGTCCCCATACCCGGGCCTGATAATACTGAGTCGGCACAGAGCCCTGGTGAGATATACACACATACACATACAAAACTGAAGATTTGGTATTTAATCTTTGAGTTTAGCTTCTGTGTCAGAATTGTTTGTCTATATTAATGTATATATAATCCTTCAGTAGTCATATCACTTTAAAGCCACTGTGTGTAGATTTTTAATGTGATGATTACATTAAAGTATTCTGATGGTTTTAATTATTCTACCCATAGGGGCTTCTTTTTAGATATGTAATTGGCATTTTGCCTTTATTTCGATAGAAATAGTAGCGATACAGATAAGAAAAGGCAGGGAGAGAGGGGGATGACATGCAACAGGTACCCAGCTGTAGTCGAACTGGGGACGTTGCAGTTATATTGTTGGCTTCTTAACTATTCGGCTACCTGATGCCCCCACATTTGAGCTTTAAAGCGATCATTTGTAACGAGATTTCTTGAATTTCTTGAATTTAATAACACCTTATTTCATAAACTAGAGCTGCAATAAACTAGGGCAATTAGTCAATTGACAGAAAATTAATCTGCAAATATTTTGATAAGCGATCAATAGTAAAAAACATTTTATGGTTTCAGCTTCTCAAATGTGAGGACTTCCTCTTTTCTTTTCTCTGTTTTATATAATTGTAAACTGAATATATTTGTGTTTTGGACTGTTGGTCAGACAAACAAAATATATGAAGATGGGAAAATTTGACAGGAATTTTTCACTTTTTTATGACATTTTAAAGACTAATTGATTAATAAAGAAAGTAATATGCAGATTACATTAATATAGATTATGACTATTATATGGCTTGTACCTCTTCAACCTTTTTATATTTATTCCAAAATGCTGTTGTTGCCTCTGTAAATATAAATTACATCACAGAAAGTTAGGCATTGTTATCGAGGAGACTCACGGGCTGCGATCTTGAGGAACAGTGAGGATATCATTACAAGAAATGCGTGATAATTTAACATTGTCGTTTATAGTGAAATCGTATCGCGATGATATGATAATATTGTGTCATTGTTCTGCAGATTTCTATTGCCAACAGGAATTATTCTGAGCGAGTTGGAATCAAAAGCTAGAAATGTTAATAACTGAAGGTTATGTACTCCTAGCGTCACCTGGGCAAAGACTGGGTAATAACAATTTCTTATGGTCGGGACAATGCATGAAACATCAGATCATGAATGTTGGCGTGCCAGATTATAGTTTCCATCCGTTGTCCCACAGGATAAAAAGGTGGTAAAAGGTTGAAAAAAGTACTAAATAATTATCAGACCTCTCTTAAAGATGATTATTTATTGCTTATTTACTGGTGACGTTTTGACCAAAGATAATCTTCATCCAGCACCAGTCCCCTGCAGGTCTTCTACATGTGTAAGTGACTACTGACGGCATTCCTCTGTGACCCTCTCTGACCAGAGCCGAAACGTGTCCCTCCTCCTGTATCCCCGAAGCCCCGTGGGCCTCCAACAGCACCTAAACCAGGCAAAGCAATAGTAGCTTCAGCTACTATGAGCCCGAGTCCTGCTGCTACCAGCCCAGCTGCAGGCAGCCCCACCCCGGCCCCCAAACCCTCCTCTCCGCCCTCTGCCGCTCCTCTTCCAGCTCCTGACACCCCTTCCGCTCCCTCCCTCTCTCCGGGACTCCCTCTTACTTCCCCCTCTCCGGCCCAGAGTCCCTCCACCCCCTCTCCACACCCTGTGAAACCTCCCCGCTCCTCCATCGCCGGTCTCTCCATCGACCTGGTGGGAGGACGGGAGGTGGAGGAGGAAGAGGAAAGGAGGAGAGAGGAAGAAGAGAGCAGAGAGAGGGAGCACAAGAGGCACAACGAGCAGGAGGAGGAGAAGAAGAGAGCAGAGGAAGAGAATCTGAGAGAGGTGGAGGGTCAAGTAGAGGAACAAGAGGAGGAGGTGCATCATCGTCTGGAGGAGACCAGTGCCTCTTTGGCTGCAGCTGTGCAGGCCGTAGAGCATAAAATCAAAGAGGAGGATGCACAAAATGAGTGAGTATTTATGAAGTTAATCATCAGATTTTGCCGCAGAATGTACCATTTATAGCCAACAACAATCTCTCAGGACAACTTGTTGGCGTCCAAGTTAATGATGAGAAGATCAGAGCGTAAATTAGCTTTTCCTCACACAATGTAGAGCTGCAAAGTGAGAGGACTTGTTTCAGGCATCGAGTGTTATGAAAGTAAAAGTCCCATTTATCTTCTGCATGGACAATGTTTTGGTGACTGGCAGTTGGAGCTCTTCCAAGGCTTGGATGTACATGAAGTTCTCCTGTGCACATAAAAAGGCAGAATAAGTAGGATTTTCCTTAAAAACTATTTACAGACGCATACAAAAATAATCCCTCTCAATTATCACTTGAGACGTTGCCCTCTGTCTGTATTTTCTTAGTTTCTTATTAGTTTGCTGTGTTCAGGACATTTCTGTGCATCAACCTTTGGGCAGTGGTGTGTAGCCCCCAGCCAATAACAGCGCTCAGGGTGTGAGGTCGAGACTGTGTGTCTGTTTGACCAAGGGCGGGACTGAGCTGGAAAGGGAATATGGAGCGCCCCGGTATCTCACTTTGGTAGAGTGCGCACCATTAATGAAGGCTGAGTCATTACTGCAGCGGCTCGCCTTCGATTCCAACCTTCGGCCCTTTCCTATATGCCATCCCTGCTCTTCGCCCCCTTTCCTGTCTCTCTTCAGCTGTCCCTATCTAATAAAGGCATCAAAAGCCTGAAAACAAATCTTTGAAAAAAGAAAGAATAAGCATTTTTTCTAAAACGTTGAACTATTCCTTGAAGGAAGGAAACTCCCAATAAACATTCAATCACTGAGTTTAAAGCCAGCTGAAGCTAAAGTTTACACTTTGTAGAAACCTGAGAAAACATTCAGCATTTTAAATCCCTTTCATTCACTTTCGAATTCTGGGTCAGTGGTGCAGTGTTTCAACCCCATTTGCAACAATAAACTGTTCTAAATTTGCCACAGCTCTGATTCGCTCCTCTGGCTTGCATCTTAACCATAGCAACAGTTGCTAAGGCTGATGTTTACTGTAGTATTTTCGAGCCTTACGTCAAAACAAACAGACAGAAACAAGGTTGGAGTATTTATAACCCGTTGTCATGAAATGAACTTAAAGGTGCAGTCCTGGTTGATTTGGCGAAGCCCGTGGTTACCGCGGTAACTGTAAGTGCATTTTAATACTACAGCAAACACTCTGAGTAGCTACTTTCTCAGAAGTAACGTTACAACGTATCTGTGTATAGCACAACCAAACAAATACATTGCATTTCCTGTAGTAGTACGACTTGTTCTATTTGCATTAGCAGTGACTTAATACAGCTCTGACACGCTGTGAACAGAAAGCAGTGAGGCTATTATAAATAAGATCAAATTGGAGTGCTGTGAATCCCTCATACTAAGGTAGGCAATCTGATTCCAGCGTGGAGATGGCGGACTGCGCCTCTACCAATATAAACTACTATGGAGATAATTATTGAATGTAAATACAGTTAAAAGCCAAAGCATAAAAAATGCCAGCCATAAATAGTATAAAAAATGGGGTTTGATTTCATGAAAATTTTAAAGATTACTATAAAGTGGCTATAATCTATATTTTTATCATGACAATAAATCAAATGACAATGTGAAAGGTGTTGCTCGTAGTGGTAGAATCAGAAACAGCTTTATTGCCAAGTAGGTTTACACATACGAGGAATTTGCTTCGGTGTTTTTAGTGCAAACAATAAACATAATAGGAAAATAAAAAAGAATAAAGAAACATAAGTACTGCAGGTGAAGAAATGTAAATTATTAAACAATATTAATCCAAAATGTTATAGGAAAATAGTAATCATAGAATGGAGTCTGTACAATATCCCAACGTTATTTAAATTTCAGTCTGTGTAACATATTTACAACTGAATGTGCAGAACTGTACTGTATTACTGTACTGAAAAGGGGGGGCTATAATGAGCCAGCGTCAGCGGGGGTCCCGGGCCTTGTTGATGAGGCCGACTGCAGATGGAAAGAAACAGTTTCTGTTTCTGTGGTGTGGGTCTTGGCAGAACGCAGCCTCCTGTCAGAGGGGAGTGTCTGAAAGACTTTGCGTCCAGGGTGGGAGGAGCCAGCCACAATGTTTCCTGCTCGCCTCAGAGTCCTGGAGGCGTACAGGTCCTGGAGGGAAGGTAGATTACAACCAATCACCTTCTCAGCTGAGTGAATGATACGCTGCAGCCTGCCCTTGTCCTTGGCAGTGGCAGCAGCATACCAGATGGTGATGGAGGAGGTGAGGATGGACTCGATGATGGCGGTGTAGAAGTGCACCATCATTGTCTTTGCCAGGTTGAACTTCTTCAGCTGCTGCAGGAAGTACACCCTCTGCTGGGCTTTCTTGGTGAGGGAGCTGATGTGCAGCTCGCACCTGGGTGATGATGGTGCCCAGGGGGTGGAAGGACTCCACAGTGTCAACAGGGGAGTCACACAGGGTGATGGGGCGGGTGGTTTCTTCCTGTAAACCATCGAACTGCAAGGGATTCATGAGTGGGTCCGTGATGGTTTTGAGGTGGGACAACATGAGGCGTTTCAAAGACTACATTACCACAGAGGTCAGGGCGACAGATCTGTAGTCGTTATGTCCTGTGGTCCTTGGTTTTTTGGGGGACAGGGATGATGGTGGAGTATTTGAAGCAAGCTGACCCATGGCATGTCTCCAGTGAGGTGTTAAAGATGTCCGTGAACACCGGAGACAGCTGATCAGCGCAGTGCTTCAGGGTGGATGAGGAGACGGATTCCATAAGTTTGTAGTTGTTGATCTATCTGAGCCCCCGCCAGATAGAAGCAGAGTCGTTGGCTGAGAAGTGGTGTTGTCGTCTCTCTGAGGGCCGTCATTTAGCTTCTCTCACTGCCTTGCTGTCACCCAAATCTGCAGCTCTTCTCGGCTTTACAGAGTTTTAGAGAAAGTTTCAGCTCATTGGAGACCGTTACAGTTAAAAGGAACACGACTCTAAATGTTCTGTAACTGCTGGATGTGTAAAGACGCAACTGTTTGCTAACATGTTTGCCATATGAACTTAAAGGGTGTTTGCCCCCAAGTGCCCCCAAAAAAAACAGTTATGGCAGGTTTAAAGTATTGCTACGTTATGCAGGAGATTACTGTGTATCGATGTTGAGAAATATTGCAGTTATCCTTAAAAGAGATCTTCAAAATGCTAATTAACAATGTTGGAAAAATACCAGTTCGCACCCTCCCCTTCACATCTTTGATCTAATACTGTGACTGTGCCATCTGCCTCGTTACCAGCTAAACTCTTCCTTTTTTTTTTGCTATCCAACTCCCAGCTCTCTTTCCAGCAAAAAGACAACAGTCTCCATCTTGGACGACATCGGCAGCATGTTTGACGACTTGGCAGACCAACTGGATGCAATGCTCGACTGATCTCCTGCCCACGCCTCGATTCGAAGAAGCCCTTTCCCTCTCCCCCATCATGTGTAGGTGTATCAAGAAAACTCTCCCAAGGCTCGATGCTGGCGCTCCGAGTGTGTGTGCGTGTGTGCGTGTGCGTGTGCGTGCATGTGTGTTTGAGCGTGTGTCCCTCCTGCGTGAGCACTTCTCATGTAGCCTTGTACAGTATACTGAGGAGGGAGTCCTCCTCGTCTGGAGCTCTCGTACGCCTCCCGATGTGAGGAGGCCGCTCCCACACAACCTCTGACCTCTGCAGCCCAGCGGGTCACCGCCGCCCAGCCTCAGACGGCTGCGTGGATCGAGAAGCACAATCATTTTCCTCATCCTTTTATCTCTACAGACTCTGGCTAGGACATAGACGTTAACGTAGTCAGACAGGGAGACAGACAGATAAGCATATTGCTTGCAAAAATAAGCACAGCACATAAACTGACTGACAGACAGGCAGATAGACATCTAGATAGATAGATAGATAGATAGATAGATAGATAGACAAGATGCATACAGATGAGGTACCGGAGAGAATTTTTAAAAGCACATGGAAAGACAGGCCGCTTTCAGAGTCTGTCTCACTCCTGCGATGTCAAAAGGATGCATTTTTCCAGATGAATCGTAGCCTCTATTTCTCTTCTGTATGAGTGGAGGATTGTGATTAGCCAGACTTCCTGACCTCTGTGTTGTCTCTCTTCATGTTGTCGTTGTTGCTGTTGTTGTTATTGTTGCCGCTGTTGTCATTACGAGTGTGTGTAGTCCCTGCTGATGCTGATGTCAATGTCCTCCCACTCGTACAGTAGTTATTCTAATGATCAGAACGACGATATAGATGTGTGCCCATGAATTTTGAGAAACACAGACACACACACACACACACACACACACACACACACACACACACACATGCACATTACATTGGGTGTAATCTCGCTGGCTTTGTTGGTGTTTAGCTCCATCTATGGTGGTTTGCTTGGAAGTGAATCTACACATATAAATACCCACATTTACATACAAAGACACACATATACAAGCACACTCATGCGGTGTAACCCTTTGTCCTGCTGCAGTGAACAGTGTTTTTAAAAGATAATCCTATATTTCAATGCTTTATATAGTACATCCAGTATACATACATAGAGTTTATAATATATCTGGGTATTTGAGCTGTTAGAGCTCCCTCTAGTGTTGGTTAGTGAAACTGCCTCTAATCTGCCCACCTTCCATCTTGTCTCCCCCCCCACCTTTTTTTTTATCTCCCTTTGTGTCCTTTTTCTTAACTCTGCATCTCTCTGTGCCTTGGTAGTGTTCTGTCATGTATTTAAAATATTTTTTTTGTCTTTTTTCTTGTTTTCCACTCATAAAATGTTTAATGTTTTTTTTTCTGGTTCCTTATAAACCCTCTCTCCTTTTGTGTGTGTGTGTGTGTGTGTGTGTGTGTGTGTGAGTGTTTGTGTGAGTGTGTGATGTCAAAAGTAGCTATATAGGTTGATCTGTGAGTCCTATATGAACCCTAAAAGAAGCCTTGTACAAGCCCATATAAGCCCCCTGTAAGCTGTAATAAATTGGCTCTGCTTCTCCTCGGCTCCCCAGTTTTCAGTGGTCCCCCATGTAGGCCAGACAGTGGATCAACCACCAGTGTTCATCCCAATGAATTGTATTTTTATGCTCTTTGAAAACAAAGATATATTTGAGAGACAGATGGTTCTATGTGAATAATAATAATGATGATAATTATAGACATTGAATTGAGGTGAGCTGATTGAGCCTGTGCATTTATGGTTGAGTTCTGGATGTGTTGTGATGGCTGTTGTGCCATGGTTGGGTTTAGATTGTGTTTCTGCTGTAACGATGCATTCCTGTACAGCTGTGATCAGAATAAATGTATAAATTAAACCTTACATGGTTTTTATAAGTGTGGTTCTTTTAGATCTCACTAGCTGAAGAATTGTCAGAAACTATTTGAAAAAAGAAACTACTAACTCTTCCCTCAGCAACCCAAGTTTTATATGAATGACACTCTTAGCTCCCACACTTCTGGGAAATCTTTCCACACTATTTTGGAATTTCAAACCTCAGAAAATTGTATAGGGTTTGGTTGGTGGAGGTTGTGGTCGCTGCTAGGGGACTTTGGACTCAGGAACTCAGTATTTCGAAAATCACCTTTGTCTCAAATATCAGCGTATGCTGTAGCACTAATATTTGCCTTAATTAGAACTAAAGTGCCTAATTCAAATCAAAGGTATGTGGACAGGGGTGTCCACATGTTTTTATCATAATGCACCAGCATTAACTAGATGATATAAAAATAATAAGTATCGTCTCTGAATAAAACACTTTGGGTATATTTAGAAAGTATGATCATAATATTGCTTATCCAGCAGACTTGTTACAATATACTGCAGCACCTGAGTTAACAGAGTTAACGCCTGCAAGCATATACAACACATTACATATCACTGGTAAAACACCCTGCCTCCAGTACAGAGAGTTAAAATGTGTAGGCCTACTTATGAAACATGGACTGTTGTTTTACCCCACAAACAGACCTATTGCTAATAATACCAGACCCATGCTGATTTGAGAACTGACTGATTGCACCATATCACTGACCATATCCTTTGTTTAACCTGTGATATATTGGATTAAGGACAGTCTTTTCAGTAAGCACTTTATATGTGGAGCGTTTCAAATAGTCGTTGATACCGTGTGTCAACAGAGACAACATGTAAGAGGGCTGCCTGCAATTATTAGCAACGAACCTCTCTCGAAATGTGAGAAAATTAACCGCACATGACGCTGATTTGGCAGATGTTAAACCCATACTAAGTATTTTCACTGAAGTTGGGAAGTTGTTTGGGTCCAGAGTGTCAGGGTTATACAGATTGATCTGCTTCTTGAGACAGGTCAAACTCTTCAGGTTTCTAAAAGTGTTAAAACGATACTGTAGTTTTCTCCTGTTCGCGTTCCAAGCCAGGTTTAGTAACGTTACCTATTACTGTACTGGTTTGCAAAAAACGAAAAAACATCTCCCCATTTTGACCAGCGTAAAATGACTATTGTTTCGTTAGCCTTCATAAACTACAACTCCCAAGAGGCTTTGACGCAGCTTCGGCACCTAAGACTCATGGGAGATGTTGTTCAATGCTAACAAAATCATCGTTTTGTTTTATCACCGTGACTAGTCGTTCAGAGTGAAGTGTACAATGCATAAATGGGGGCCCGATAAGAATATAATATAGTCAGAAAATCCCATAATCCCTTTTCAGAAAGTCCGATAAACGAAGCTAGCTGGCTATGTAGCTAGCTAGCTGGCGCAGAAAGGGGAGGGGCTTCGGCTTCCCGTTGGACGGAAGCCGTGTTCATTAACGTCCTCTCGCGCTGGTGCGTTAACGTCAGTTCACCGCTGGCAGCATGGCAGGAGAGGGGAACCCTCGTTACCTCTTTAAGGGGTTTCTCCAGCTTTTTACCCCATGGCGGTAAAGGTGACCCGGGTGTTTGTTTGAAAGAAGACTAGCTGGTCACTAGAGAGAAGTCCAACCTGTGAGTACTGAGTATATTTTGACGTTGTGTTTTACATCGCCATGTTGGTTTGACCGGCACCAGCACGTGGCAAGGGCCGGAGCCACCGGGCCAACAACACGCGGGGTTTCCACCTCTGAAACAGTAACATGGGTCTTTTAAATCTATGTATTTGTTTTTAATAAGGAATGTAAAGTTAACCTTCGCTCAGTCGCTGTTCACACTTCCAGCACTAACTTTAGTTTAACTTTGTCTTCCATAGGAATGTGGTATTTTATAGTAATCTGTTTTATCCACCGTGTTAACTGTTACCTGAAAATGTTTCGTGTGAATAGCAGGCCTGCTGTTAGACGTTTGGACCTGAATTTATTCTTGACCTTTTGGGAACAGTAACTTTTATATGGTAAAGGCCCCCCTAATCACCCTTAAAAGCATGCGTGTAACATGTAGGTTGTGTTAGTACTTATGGAAACGGCCGACAACTTCCCAACTGGTGCAGCTGGAGGTATTTGTGACCCTCGCCTTTTCTCTTCCCCTCTTCAGCAAGTCACGTGGCGGCATGCCGGACTGGCGCCTGGATGGCCTGCATGAGGGTTGAGATGAGCAAAGGCTCTCACTGGATAACCGCACATGTGAGTTCGTCTGCATCATAAACAACCTCAGTGTGAATAAATAAAGACATAAAAACCCAAAGTGGCATGTTATTTTCACAAGTGCGTTCCAAAGCCAGTAATGCAACAACGCTAACTGTTCCTGCTCCTCTTGTGTGAGCCGAGCAGCAGCTCCTAATGTTAACTAATCTGAAGCTCTGTTCCCCAGCCGAGGATGGGGAGACCGAGGGACGGACGGCGCTGCGTTTCAGCAGACTGAAGACCCGGGGAGCTGCCCGAGGGCCATCCCTCGAGGACGCGTGCTGAGATTTAAAGCTGAATCCTCTTGCCAGCTGTGAGGGCCAGTGAGTTCATATTTTAACGTGTGGAACGGTTTCAGCCGGTGATGACAAACTAAAAAAAACTTTTCTGACACCTACTATGAGAGCTGAACTCCAGCTCCTGATTCTAACTATATTCTGAGGCTCCATTGTTAGCGACGTCTTCACCTCAAAATTGTCGCTTTACTGTACCATTTTATTTTTAATGCGTCCCCTTTGTCTTACAGTTGAGCCTGCTACTGGTAAGACGGAGAACTTCCGGTCTGGCTGGACATAGATCCGAGGCCCGGAGATCTAAACTCTCACTGAGCAGGCCCTCTGGATTTGAGAGCTGGTGAGTTCACTGCAGTATGTTGGCATTTGAAGAACTTGTAGCCGGTGATGACAAACTAAAATAAACTTTTCTGACACCTACTATGAGAGCTGAACTCCAGCTCCTGATTCGAACTTTTCTCCTGAGGCTCCTGCAGTAAATAAATGTGCACACGATGCTAGACGTTTTTGAACGTAAATTAAAACTGAGCTACTCTCTTACAGGGCGATTTCATGACTCAACGAAGGGGTAACGTAACCTCACATGACAGCTGGAGATCTAGTGTATTTTAAAGGTAAGCGTGTGTAGATGTGTATGTTGCACGTGTGTGGTACAGCCAGTGATGACAAATAAAAACATTTTTTCTGACACCTCGAATGAGAGCTGCTTGCTCCTGATTCTAACTTCTATCTGAGGCTACAGAGGAGCATATTTCCGTTGGTCTGTCCCAGATTATTGTAGTCTAATCTGCATTTGTCTCTTTCAGGTGCCCGAAAATGTCGTCACTGGCCAGAAAACGGCTGCCGTCGAGCTCAAAGAATAAACCTGAATGAAGAACAAAATAATGGTCTTTTGATAAATATCGAAGCTATTCCATCAAAACTGTCAACTTGCATTTGTTGAATAAACTGAGTGGCAAACCTTTTCTGAATGGTCTGTTAGTATTGCATACCAACCATAATGTGACTGCTGAAGGCAGTTTGGTTACCAGGAAAGACTTAAAGCTGGCCACGTCTTTCATCAGTTAGATTTTTTTAAATTAAGTTTTTATATTTAAACTTGGCCAGAGGCTTGGAGTTAATGTTCACCTTCTGTTAGAGGGACACACCAGAAGTGGACCTGTTCCTTGCTGTTTTAGATGTGGGATCACAGCTCGGAGTCGATCTGCAATTCGATGAACTATGAACTGTTCTCACACAACACGCGTTTGAGTCACAGAGGAATTCATTTGTTTCTCAAAAGGACATGATTTAAAATTAGAGGGCAGTTTTCCAGCGCTGTTCCCAAAGTTACTGGTGTGAAACATTTAACAGCTTCTTGGGACAACTTAAACCCTGCGGTATTATTAGCCCCCATTATAAAGTACTGGCCAACCAGTTTGAGGGAATGGCAGCTTCCAATCTTGTGCTTTGACCCTTTTAAATTGGGATTGAATGCGGTGGGGATCTACAGAACTGCACCATAAAAACTAAAGTTGCACTTAGCTGGACCTGGCAAATTGGGGAAGAATCAGATACAGTTCAGCACCTAAGCCGGTCTAACACTGACGTTGGAACCTAAGATGGATGATGATAAATCCCCATCTGATCAAAGTTGTCCCACCTCAGATTCTTTTCTTGGGACTCATCTAGAACGCAAAACCGCATAAACCCGCAGCATCATTGTTGCTGTCTAACCTCACACTTCTCCTTTTACTGGGGGTCTCCGGAGAATCGTAACACAGAAACCCGACACACTGTAGCTCCGATCATGTGAACACCAAATTAACTCCCGGCCCGTTTTCCCTTCAGGGCGCGTCCTCATTTGCGTGTTTCCTGCCTCCGCTCGGCGCGTGTCCGGATTTCCATGCAGGTGCGTCCTCGGCTCCCTCGTTTGACTGTCAAATCAGGCGGCGCGGCTCCATCTCTCCGCCCTGCGCATCCCGCATCCAGTCGCTACCAGAGAGGAGCGCAGGGGAGTGCCCTGCGCCGCGGACAGCCGACACACACACACACAGCCTCCTGCACTGAAGCCGGACTCCTCAGCCAGGGAAACTCCACCGACTCTCCGCGGTTATTGTCGCTGTCAAAGCCCCGTCCGCGTCCTCCACCAGCCGGCTGCAGACAAAATCGACCAGCGGTCCTCTCCGGTAGGCCTTGACGGTAAGGAGCGGTTGTTTGTGCGGGTTTGTTTCTATTATTCGTTTCCATCCACATATAATCACGATGCATCTGCGTTTGAACTGCTGTCTTGGTGTTTTACGTACACAGTGACTATACACACACACTCGCGTTATCCTCCCACACACTTATGTTTATGTCGAAAGCGATTTGATTTACTGTAAATGTGTGTATCAGCAGTCTGAAATATCCCTGACTGCTGAGCGATGGAGACTGATGTCACTGTAACACACTTGGAGGATATTATCATTAAACGATGAAGGCCTTTTCATGGAACAGCTGGCTCCAGCAGGATGGATGCTGGTGGAGGAAACAGACACCTGGCAGCCTGAGTTACTTTGATCCATTAAAAAGATGAGGGGGGGGAGGGATGGGAGACAGTTTCCAATCGGGAGTAGTACTAAACTGATCCATGCTCTGCCTGAACTCTCATCTGGGCCCTCTCTCTCTCTCCCTGCTGTAATGTGGCCTGTGGCAGGGTGGGGCAGAATTTACAATAAATAGAAATAAAAGAAAGCAAAGGCAGCCGGTGCACTGTGTTGGATTTCTCAAAGGTTGTTTTTTTTCTAAAAGAGCCAGAGATGCAAAGACAAAGTGCATTTCCTCAAGTATTGTACTTAAGTGGAGTACAAAAGTACTACACCTTGGAACGGGAGGGTGAGGGAGGGACGTATTCAAATGGTTGCAAACTGCAATTTGCCACTACATCCTACACACTGCACCTTCTCCACTGGGTCTTTTACGGTTTATACTTAAGGACATTTTCCTGCTTAAGAATTCTGCACTTTTACTGGAGTAAAATTTGAAATGACTTAAAAGGTTAGCCCTGACTTTTCTTTAGTCAAGAAATCCCATGAAGAGGCCAAAACCAACAATGAACCGATCCCACAAATAAGTATTGTTTGTGTAGCCAAAGTCTGATATACTGTAGTTTATTACTCTGTGCCACAGAGCTCCATTGTTGTCAAGAAACTATTATAAGACATCACTGAGCCACACTGTTACCCTGGCTGACACGTTCCTTCATTACAGTGAACACAGGCCCCTGGTTTATTTTTAGGCAATCACAGATACACCTTTCTGGTGACTGAAGAGTCTCACTAGAGCACCAAATGTGGATTAATCCGCCGGTGAAAATAGTCCCCAAATTCAAACGTTACTGTTTGAATAACGTTTGCTAAAAGCTACAGTGCCTTGCTATGGAATTACTGAGGCCTTTTGTTTGAATTAAACTATACTCTAAAGATTTTCATGTTCAGTAGGAACCAATGGGCTTGGGTGCCACAGGCAGAGCAGGGAAGTACTGAGAGACGGACTAACATATTGTTGGTGTTTTTATGGGATTTTCTGACAGTAAGAAAAGTTCTATCCTTTAAGTTACAGTTTGTGCGCAACCAGAGTCCGTCTACATTGTGGTATTCCTACTTTTACTGAAGTTAAAAGTTAAAACAACTTCTTCCAACACCGTAAACAACTATTACAGTTACAAAAAAAGCCAGGGGTAGAAACAAATAAAATGTCCTTAAGTAAAGTATCAGTACTTCTAGTAAAGTAGTTAGGGTTGCCTTTTTTTGGTAAACTACTCACAGCCAGTTACATGTGGTCTCAATTAATGGGTCAACGTGTCATTTTGACAGTAACTACTTCAATATGAATTATGCTCGATTAATCACTTCCAGTTCAGTGAAGCTCTCCAAAGTGGCGGCCATCTGGTCTTCATAAGGTTTTCTCAGATAAGGTCATAAATCTGTCAAACAGAGCGGTGTTTCCCACCAAGGGGTCAGAAGATTTATCTCAGGGGTCACAAGAGAGGACAACAAAAACAGAAACAAAGCGAAGAGGAACACCTTTTGGTTGAACTGGTCACAACTAGTAGAATTTTGCTTCGTTTTCAGGACCAAAAAGGCTGGGAACCGCTGAAATCGAGGGACATCCTGATTGTGCAATAAAAATGCAGTTTATTCCGCTCTATTCTCGTCTTTCCGAAAGTCAAACAGATGCAAAGTGAAAGCACAATTGCTGTTTTTCCAGTCACACAGTAGAACGCACCAACAAAAGACTTTACTGCGGCTGGACCCAACCGCAGAACTGAAGGTCTCTTTAACGACAAAACATTTGATTCGGATTTTTGTTGTTATTTAGACCTAAGTTTTGATGTGGCATCTGTGTGTCTGGACTCTTAATCTACTGGAGCTTCGATCTGAAGTGTGTTTTTCTTTCGTGTGCGTGAACAGCAGAAGCATCATGGAGGAGTTAGATGTTCCACAGATGAGGAGAGAAGTTGAAAGCCTTCAGTATCAGCTGGCAATCAACAGAGAGAAATCCTCCATCACTGTTACCGAGTGAGTGTGTACTGTCCACACACACACACACTCACACACCCTGGTACATCTATACTTGTGAGGAATTTCATTGACATAATGCATTCTTTAGCCCCCTAATCTAACCATCACAACTAAATGCTAAACCTAATTCTAACCCTAAAACCAAGTCTTAACCCTCAAACAGCCCCTTCGAGGTCTCTTGAAAAGTGAGGACCGGCCAAAAGGTCCTCACTTTCCAAAAATGTCCTCACTCCCAAGGTCTAAAATGCAAATTGGGCCTTACAAAGATGCACAGACACACACAAAAAAGCTCTCTTAAGTATCGAGTATCACCGTGCTGACGGTGTGTGCGCGTGTGTGTGTTTTGATTTTTGTTTCTTGCAGGCTGGTGAAGTGGATCGAGGGTTGTGTTTGTGAGGATCCATTTCTGAACCCTGAGCTGATGAGAGCCAACCCCTGGGTGGAGAAGGGCAAGTGTGTGATCCTCTAATGGTCACACACACACACACACACACACACACACACGCATGCATATAAACAAAATAATCATGCACTCCCACATTCCCTCACGCTGCACTAACTCACTCACTTTGTCTCTCTCTCTCTCTCTCACACACACACACACACACACAAAATTGCTATTATCATGTTTATTTATTGGGAGACTCCTGAATGCTTTTAATTTATGTGGAGACTACAGTGTGTGTGTGTGAGTGTACAGCACTGAGTAGCTTTCTAGAGGTTTGTTTTGACGGACTGCTGAGAAATGTTCAACAACACGTTTTTATTGGCTCTTTACACTGTCGATCAAAATAAAGACTGTTTTGAATTTAACAGCTGGGTTTTTGGATTTATTCAGAGGTTAAATTTAACACAGGACAAAGAAATACAGCCGAAAATGAGTTAACAGTTTTAGATTTAAGTGTGTGTGTGTGTGTGTGTTTCGGGCGTTACAGTAGTTCTCTGATGTAGACATTTCGTCTGACAGCGTTGGACATGCCCTCGTTGAAGCGGAACCACACGTCACTGTTGCCCACAGCCGTTCCCATAGAAAGAACCGCACACTTCTCACCTACAGAGAGAGGAAATGGGGGGCATTTTGTTAATACAATACAGGGAAAATCAAAAGAAGAGAGGGGACCCAGTGGTTCTCATGACTAGTGCTCAAAATATTAGTCACTTAATGTAAAAGTAAATTGACAGGGAAGTGATTGAAAACAAGTTAATGACAAAAACCCGTCTATGACTGCAACCAACAATTATTACGATAGTCGGCATGAACATGAAATCCCGAAATCCGAAGCCCACTGTCTTCAAATGTACTTGTTTTATCTGAACCCCACAGATATTCAGTTTATCATCATAGAAGAGGAAGAAAACCAGGAAATATTCACATTTTAGAATCAGGCATTTCTGACATTTTAGCTTAAAGTGTGACTTAAACCCATTATCAAAATTGTTACCGATTCATTTGATCAACTAAATCGAGTCGGCTCTAGTTTATTAAACGCAAAGTTACTTCTCCAAAGTGAGGATTTGCAGCTCTCATGTGATTAGAAAACCTGAATACCGTTGGGTTTTTTCCCCCTGTTCAGAAAACAATGAGCAAATGGAAGACAATAGCTTAGGCTTTGGGAACTTGTCATGAAGAAGAAAACGGCTAACTGAATAATCAATAATGAAAATAATCATTAGCTGGAGCCCTGCTTATAACACAAATCCTCTTTTCTGTATTCACTCAGCGTGTGCGTGACATTAGTTTAGTCATTTTGTCCACTCAAACATTTTGACATAATACCAGTGTGCTGTACTGTCGTATGCACCGAGCGAGCGTGCGTCCACTCATCCCTGAGTATATCAGGGACTTAACTCCAAATCAGTGCATAATAGAAAGTGATGGATGATCGTCACAGTCTCACTCCAACTGAGGTTCTCGCAAATGGTGGCAGCATCACGCTTCACAAAGGGCTGCCGCTTGAAAGCTGCAGATACATTTCGACAGGTCTCTCGCATGCTCGTGCACGTATGCCGTTTGTTTTGATTAACGAAACATGTCAAAATTAACAGGAGAGGAAATGATCTCATGTTGTAAATGTAGTGACCCTGCAGGTAATCAACAAAGTAATCGGGACGCAGGATTTAGAGCGGTGTCGTCGTTTCTGCTTTGACCTAAAAACAGCCACAGCGCTGCGTTTCCACCCTGATTACTCTGTTGATCAACTCCGGGGATGCGGTGCATTCAGGAAGGTTAGTGATTTTAATGGGTCCACTTTTAGTTGCCACAACCACTGAGTGCTGAGCCCGAGCCTGTTACCAAATGGATAAAAATGTACAGCTGTTTGTACAAAGTATGTTTTGAATCACAATTACAGTTATCACCTACCCGCACACCTGTGATACAGCCAAATAACAGCTTTGGCTCAACTAGACCTCAGAGATTTAAAATGACAGAGGCCTTTCACAGAATATTTGCAAAAACCTGTTTTTCCTCCACGTTGAGAAGAACAAGCTGCTGTGGTTGTGACACTTTATGCTCATGCAGTATACACGGAAAAGACCGCATATGAACAAAAGCGATAACTGGATACTATAAGAAGTCACAGAGGAACAGCAATATGCTTTTCCAAGGCTGTGGAAGCACTATTTTTAAAAGATTCATCCCAGGCGGCCAAGTTGGAGGAGCGATAACAAACAAGCCACTCAATTCTGTTCCTCTGTTGTTTATGCAAATGTGCTATTTTTGGTGTGGAACTGTGATGCATTTGAACACAGCAGTTTGAACACAGTTTGTTTCCAATGACAGAGAAGACACTGGGAGGTCAACTCACAGTAACGACTCTCCAAACTTTTATCAGGTTTCTGGAGCTACAGTGACTAATAGGACTTTTAAAGAAATGTAGAAAACAAAGTCATTTAGGCAGTATTATACATTTCATTTACATTAATAAAACATGAGACGGCTGTCAACTCTTTTATGTTGCTTACAGAAATATGATATTACCAATATTATAGTGGGAAAATGCAGATAGCAGTGCTGTTGACGGTCCAGATCTCCAGCCTGCAGTCTGCCCCAGGGGCTCTTAATTAGAAGCGTTACGTAACACACATCAGTAATCACCTCTGGTGTGTATGGACCTGTTGTGCCTTGAGGCATTTCCCCCTAAAACAGCCTGTGTTTTGGAAAAAAAAATGAAGTTACACTAAAGTCACCTGTGTCTGAGGACGACTGCGGTCTCTGAGGTTTGGGGGCAACAGCTCGACCGAAGAAATCCACCTCCGGCTGCAGAACACAAACACAGAGTGACGAGGAGGATGAAGTTAGTCAGGAAGTTTCTGAAAGGCTGTCCTCAACAACGAGGTCAATAGCAATGAGCCATCACATGAATGCACACACACCACCTCTCATTAGCCTAATTTCCCAGTTTCACCATTAGGGACTGTAACCCAGTGGCTTCTCATTATCCTAATTTCTGCCCTCTAGAGGTTCACTCTCTCTGTCACTCTATTACTGAACTATTCCAACGCTGCAGAGAGGCTCTGATGTTCAGTGCTAACAGATGCTGGCTGGTCCTCTCTGGCTCCACCTACAGGCATCAACTAATCCATTCAACTGTGGGAAGCTCAAACACTGGTAGAAAGAGTGCGCTACTTCCCCAATCGAGTAGGTGTTCAGTTAACCATCGCAAAAGGCCAAATCTTCGTCAATTATCCAATGAAAACTAGGTGCATAAATGTCCAACCTCTCAAGACTTATCTTCAGAGCGGGAGCACTTACGACTGAAAATGCTGCCGCCGAAACATTTTCAGCTTTTTCTACCTAAAGTTTATCAAGACATCTTGACTGGTACTGCAGGTTCATTTATTTAATTCTACCTCATGACTACAACCTGTCATGATAAATGTGTCAGAACAGTAGATGGACGGTGGCTTCTTCTTGAGTAACATCTTTGCAGTCTTGTAGCCAACACTGCGTGGACCAGTACCGGGTTGCGACTCAGTCATTGAGAATCGCACCCTAATGGAGGCTTTGTGTCAAAATGGGCTGGTAGCGCCGACCTTTGCAGTAAGTCAGTTAGTGGTGCCGACTTATCTTTCATATTGAGCTCATCACTGGCCACAGGTTGGTGTGTACCTGTATTGATCATCTTGTGGGGCCAAAACTCTGTTCACACCGTCACACTATGGCGATTCACTTCCCCATGTGTGGATAAAAATCTTGTCCATACAAGGTAAACCATCACATTTTATTAAGATTTTTTTTTGTTGTTGTTTACAGTTAGGGTTGGGATTAGGTATGTACTGTTAAAGTTAGGGTACATCTCCAGGGAATCAGTGTAAGTCAGTGTAGTGTCCTCCTAAGAGACAAAAACATGTGTGTGTCTCACCCTGGTCTCCACTGTGGTCTGCTTGACGATGTTCTCCAGCCTCTGCTGATGGTTCCTGGTTGGTTTAGGACCAGCGCTCTTTTTGTCTTGCTCTTTCTGCATCACACAGACACAGCGGATTATTAATACATTAGATTATTAACACACACACACACACACACACACACACGCACACACACTGGGACCAGATTGCCTACAGCGGCACTGTCTAGAACAAACCCCCAATCTGTCGGGAAGAACATGTTATGTATTGAAAGTCTCACCACCGCAGGGTTTCGCTGCAGTATCAGTTGCTCGGCTCTCCTCATCTTCTCTTGCTCCATCTCTCTGCCGATGGTTTGCTTGGCCTGATACGTCAGCTGACGGCGCGGCGGCAAGCCTGGAAACCTCACTACCTCGTCAACACGCCTGCAAACACACATGCTAAGTAAATACAGCTACCAAAATAAACAGAGTTTAAAACACAGACACATAAACAGCATGAAGCTGAAACAGAGGTGAACCTTGCTAGATGAAAAACACAATAATAAAAAGCTTCCACTTTTGGTGCCATAGTTTATGTTTTCCAGAATAAAACCCCAAATCTGTCATTCTCTAAAACCTTAATCCTCTTACCGCTGATCTCCATCTCTCTCCAACACACACAAAGTATGTGCCAGTAAATCTCACTCAGTGCCTGAAGGACCTAAATATAACTAAGATAATACCAGTCTGTGTGACTGTGAACTATTTATTTCAAGTTATAACTATAAACTATCAGTGGTGTTACCATCAGAACTTGGCAAACTCTAATAATGAAAGAGAAGCTTGGATGGCTCAACCCTCCCTTTACCATGATGGGTTATACACTATGCAGCTAATATTAAGTAGTTTAACTTCTGGCTAACACATTTACACTTTCTGTTTAGTTATTAGAGGTGCAAGCACAGACAACCACATCATCTACGATATCTGAATCAATCTTTTAACACAAGTTATGTATAGCTAATAAACTTCAGTAAATTCAAGTTTCATTTATTTAAACTTTACGTCACTTACATTTAGCTCTGTCTTAGTGTTAGATTGATTCTAACCGTATTCACATTCATTCTCAGATATCAAAATAGTACAAATATTACTGCAAACACAGGAGTGACTACATTCACATATTGTCAGAGTGCTGAGAATACTCCTCATTACTTCTCAACAGACCAGAGATAGAAGTTCCACGTTAAAGCACAAAATGGTTACAGGTGTTAAATTTCTTTCGGCTGACTGATATTTGATGAATGAGGTGAATCCTCTTCATCTTTCCCGCTCTTTTTCTCTGCATGTCTCTCCCTACTCATAGCCTCCGAAAACCAGGCGACGTTAACAATTCTGCCACAGTCTGACCAATCAACAACAGCGTCCCAAAAAAAGGCAGTCCAATCAAATAATCCTGTTGGGACTGGGCGTATTCTGCTGTCTGTGATGTTAAACGTCTGTATCCACAAAATTGTGTTCCAAGTCTTTATCCATGAGGTTTCAGACAGTGGTGTTGTGGTGAGCTAGAGAGGGCAGGTACAGGCAGGTGTAGAGCAGTAGAAGCAGCAGCAGAGCCAACACTAGAGGCAGGCACCAGTTGTTGGTGACCAGCACCGTGTCACAGCGAGCCTGCAGGAAGGAGCCGCGCTGCCAGCCCTGAGCCGGCATGGCTGAGCTGCACAGCTAGTTATCCCATTCTACCAGCACCAGAGTCTCTGCTGTTCTCAGCACTCCCATGCAAGAAGATGAACGACCCATGTTAAAGCCCAACCTAAGTTTGAAACACAATGTGCTCAGTTCTGCTCCTTTCCGGGGTTTTTTTGTTTTGTTTTAACATGCCTCGATACTTCAGAGTGCTTTCCTCCTAATTTCACTGCTCTAATATTTCAAACCTAAAATCGCCCATCCTTTCATCTGCCCGTTCATCCACCTGTGCCCCACCGGTGAGGCTTTGCAGCTTGCTACTCTGCTCGCACGCACACCACAACCATCACACACACAAACACACACCAGGGGATTACTCTCTAAGCCTCCATGCAGAGAACCACAGTGTTGACAAGAACAGTGACCTTCAACACCCCAGAAACACACTTCTGCTCCACATGTGTCCACATGCAGTACACAGTTGAGTGCAGGTGTGTGTGTGTGTGTGTACTCACGGCTCCAGGATGTATGTGTACTGTCCCTCGGGCGTGCGGTCCTGCCTGTATGAGAGGTTGTACGCCAGCATGGTGTCGATCAGCTCTCGCATCTGCTCCTTCTCTCTGCTGCTGAACAGCTGCGGATTCACCTGGAAGAAACAGTCACTGAAAGTTTTACTGACATTATATCCACATCAATGCAGGAATTTGATGCACCCCCACCATACCACCCACGCGCGGATTCACCAAAAGAAAAATGTCTGATGCCCATTAGAGCTGAAAACACCTCAAACTGTCAAGTACCAAAACTACCAAAATGCTCTTAATCCTGTGTACACATATTTAGATCAGAGATTGAGATTGAAATTGAGAGTAAAATCCTAGGTTTGTTAATTTTTCACTGCATTTCATTTAGACAAAGTTCTATGGCGTTTGTTTTGTGGCGGTTTGTTTTAGGAGGACATTCAGGGGTTAGTTTACAGTAATCACTACAAAAAAAAAACATTTTCAGACAGATCTACTTACAATTACTTCACACTTACTACCACTAGTAGTTTCTAGGCAGGAGACACATTTGTTATTATTTGCTGAGGTTTTGAGATATATCCTGCTGCGATTTCTGTCACCATACACATACAATTGAGATTAATGGAATTTTTTGCCATGTAAACATCAGAAAATTACAACAAAAAAAAAAAAAGCAATGTATCTCTTCTCTACACTTGGCAAAATACACTCCCTGGCCACTTTCTTAGGTACACAAATTAATGCAATCCAATACAACTGCTCTGCCACAGGGAAGATTATAATGTTCAGTTTTTGTTGACACTGTCAGAGTTATTAATTCAACTATATGTTTATTATTGAGGCAGTTTATTTCTCTCAGGTCCATAAGTGATAAATCGGTGCACGGCTGAAAAACCTAGGATTCCAGCTCCTACATTTACACAGACACATCCTGTATATGTTTTTACATACAGGCCGTAGTTTGGGACAGATGATGTCGAGGAGCAGCGTGAGAATATCAAGGGTCAGGCTGTGCTGGCTGATCCTCGTTCTGATGCATGCTGGGATGTCAGCCAACATGGTGGACAAAGCGTTCCTGCAGCTGAGGATCCGGGAGGAGGCCTGGAAAGGACACAATACTGACTCAGTGATGACATCGCAATTATCTTGTTTCTATTGGTCCCTTATTTTATTTGTGTTCACTTAGTATAACGTGCGGTTTCTTCAGTTTTGTATGTGAAACACTGTTTTCATCATATTGCTCCACAACGGCGCATGTAGGTGATTAGTACCTCGTGTTGGCTGTGGGGATAGCTGAGGCGGGGCACGTGTGTGTGGGCGAACAGGAAGTGGAAGGTGACGGCCAGGAAGGGCAAGTATCTCATGAGGGAGAAGTTCTGCCCGTGCAGGATCACTTGGTTCAGCCTGTCTGAGAACGACAGCCAATCCAGAGCCTCACACACACTCTGCATGTTGGGGTCCCTCACACGCATGGACAGATAATTATCATACAGACCCTGAGGAACAGAGACAGATGTTCGACCTGACCGAAGACATCATAATGTAGCGTTTTACAAACCATGAATCTATAGCTTAACCGTTGTTTCAGAATATTTGAATCTAACTTCTTTTTTACGCTAGTAAAGCATGGGCGTTGTTTTTAGTTATTTCTATAGGTAAAATATCGGGACGGTGTGCTGATTACCTGAGAAACCTTTTCATACTCTCCACTAGATAAAGCCAAGTGTAGAATGTGCTGAAACCTCTGAGCCCCACCTCCTGAACCTGGTGCCTCCTCAAACCCCTCACCAATACGTTTCCTGAAAGAACAAATGTCAACGTTTAGTCCACATCTAATTAGTTAGGGACCTAAGAAGCAGAGAGAGGAAACAGATAAGACAGTCAAGTTATAGACACAGTATCATGTAAGCTTTGATTTGAAGATGTGACAAGTTAAAATGTTCCCTCTACACACCCAATATACCTGCTGTGCTTTTTTATTGTGTCAAAGGTTTTACTTTCTTTTCTGACCTTGCCCGTCTTTCATTAATGCTCACAGGTCAAAGTACAAAATAAGAAAGTCTTTCACAGGCAACAGAAAGGACAGACTTATGACTGCTATAAAACTCTTTACTGTTTTCTTGGTTTGACCAGATTACAAATAGGGATTCACCAAGTTAAATTTAAGACTTTTAAAAGACATTTTTAATACCACATAGACTGGAATTTAATACCTGTTTCACAATCCCACTGGCCAAAGTATAAAAGATATAAATGAAAACCAGTATGGATGGATGGATGGATGGATAGGGCCTAGAATTATTTACCAAGTGCATGAATTTATTGACATTTGTATAACACCTTCCCCAGCAATATATCACACAACCTGGAACTGGATAAGCAAACCCTAAATGGTTAGGTCTGGAACAATAATATACTGGGGATTTTTCAGCCAGTTTTTGCTAAAATCACATACAAAAACATTTAATAACTTACATTACAGCAGCAGGCTAGAAAAAAATATTCTTAAAACCTTTGTTAAATAAATTTAAGACCTTCTAATACCTTTGAAGGCTTTTTTTTTGTTGAGGAAACTCACATTTATAAGACTTTTCTAGACCTGTAGATATCCTGACAATTTAGTCCCCAATTTCCCTGTTGGTGTCCACAGTAAATACAAATACAAAACAGTCATGGATCCCACTGTACAATCTGACCACTGCATTGTAGTAGGAACACAACAGCATGCAAATCTCCTGGTCTTTTGCAGAACCCTTGGTCCATTTAAAATGTTTTGATTAAACTTGAACTTTGGCTGCCTACAGTGAATGTGGCTGTTTCTGAAAAAAAAAAAAAAAGGTCTCAGCATTCAGCAAAATGTTTACAATTTCAAGACAAACTCCAAGAAAAGCTCTGGCAGGACATACTATACCTTTTTGTACGGTGTAACTGGAAGATCTCCTGCCACAGATGGAACAAGCCTTTGTTCTGGTCCTTCTGCCCCACAGAGACACACTGGATGGTCTTGGTGTCCACCTTCTTGTGGCCGCGACCGTGGAGGAACTGTACAGACAAGAACACCTATTGTGATATAATTATACTGTATACTAACCAGCTGCTCATGCAACAGACAGACTTTCCTTCACACTCACCTGTAGTGTGTTGATGCAAGACCTGATGTCATTGTCAGTCTTCTCACACAGTGACATCAGAGTGCCTGTGTCTGCCTTCATCCCCTGCCGGCGTGAGATCTGCAGCCAAAAGCTCAATGTCAACCTGGATTGTTGGTGTGTTCGTAAATGTTTGTGTGCTCCTGTGCGTGATTGTATTTATTTGTGTGTGTGTGTGTGTGTGTGTGTGTGTGTGAGAGAGAGCTGACCTCTGACAACCTCTGTGCGAGGCGGGAAGGCTGAGTCTGGGGGAAATTCAGGAGGAAGGCCTGCTGCCTGAGAAGTCTGAGAGCTGGAACATAACTAAAAGCAAAGCGAGGTAATCAGATAATGGCTGCAAAGAAAACTCAAAATCAACACTGAGACCAAGACAGCTTTCATATTTAGCAATTCAAATGATCATACTGCTACATAAACAAACTAAAGTCTACAATTTGCACTTTGATGCTACTGTGAAACACCGCAGTCGCTCTTACAGGTCGTTACAGATGCAGATGATTGGTCGAAGCAGCATGGACTCCTTCTTCTTTTTCTTCTTCGCAGTCTCTGCACCAGCCTCCCCGCCGTGTCCGTCTTTCCTGTTCAGTGTTGCTAACAGAATGTTGATTGCAGCCTGTCGAAACACCACAGAAGAAGAAGAAGAAGAAGAAAAAACATAACGAAGATTGATGGAGTGCATTAACGCTGCAATCACGTTTTTTTTGTGGGGTTCTTGTGTGTGGTTGTGATTTTAAGTGTCCAGAACGTACCGCAGGCGCTCCATCAATCTCATCAATGATGAGGCAGTTCGGCCTCTCGTTGGCTCCTAAGACTGACTTCATCTGCGTCGCTGTGTCGATGCGTTTCTGGAACACCTCTGCACTGCGATCGTCACTGCAAAAACATCAACAAGGAGGGTTATTGTAAACCTAACTCTTGTGATTTACTACTATTATTGGGTTCGTTCGTTTTAATTTCTTTTCTCTAACCTGGCATTGATTTCCACCACATTGTACCCAGCATGCTTTGCGATGATATGAGCCAGGGTGGTCTTCCCCAAACCTGGAGGACCAGACAACAATGCCACCTAGAGAAAGACCAAAAAAAAAATGATATGATGTATAACAACTAAAGCCCATTAAACTGAAATTGTACTGCCATGAATCTGCAGGTGTGGTTACCTTGAATTTGGGTCGTTTGTACTGGTCCAGTTCAGCCTCCAGTAGCTCCTCAGTCAACTCAATCTTGCTCTTGAAGCGATTTGTATTCTGATTGGCTTGATTGGGTTTGAATGAGTTGTGGTTGGGAGGCTGCCTGTCAGGCCGAGCAGGGCGGGACTTCCTCTCTCTTCCAAACACAACAGTGTCCCAAAGTTTCAACCACTTGAGCAGACAGCGGTTGGTAAACTACAATGAATCAGTCCCACACAACTGGCATCAGTGGAGGATACTTGGACTTATCGTTCACGCAAAGCATGTATGTAGACATGCGCAATACGTTACACAGACACACCAAACATTGCTTACATCATCGCTGAGAAGCTCTGTGTAGTGGCGGGGAGAGAACCTGTCCACCCAGAGTCGAGAGCTTCGGCCCTCTGTGTCTTCAGGATCATCCTTCTCTTCATCTTCTCGGCCTTCGGGGTCAACAAACGCATCGTTCACACTGCTGACATGTGACAGGAATGCAAAAAGAAAATTAAAAACCACGCAAATCAGATTTTTGAGGCGTCTGTGCGTGCACACGTGTGAGAGAAACAGGTGGGGAGTTACCTGGTCAGCACCTCTGTAAGGCGCCGAGAGTCTTCCACAACCTGCTGGTCACGCTGCACGATTTCAAAGAAAGAAGACATTCAACCAACTTAGCAATCTCGAGGGAGGGAGGGACGGACAGACAGACAGACAGACAGACAGACAGACAGACAGACAGACAGACAGACAGACAGACAGACAGACGTTCCTCTTTTTTGTTTTGTGAAATTAATTTATTAAATATATTTTAAAATACAGGGCATCTGCTGTAGAAGTCCTAAAGGTCTACAAGACTGTGTGTGTGTACAGTTATTAGATTAAATTATCAGTTTTTCAAATGAATGAAAGTATTGTTTATAAAGTTATAGGCTTGTAACTCAAAATGATGTAAACATTTGCTCATTACAAGATGAGATTTCTCAGCTTAGTGTATGCATTATTCTGTATCAGACATAAAAATATATATAACTTAACAATGCTTTTTTTGGATGCAGACTCAATTCTTTGTTTAAAAATGTCTTGCTGTATTTGGCTAATCATATTCAAATGTTTGGATTTAGGGAAACCGATTAAACCTTTAGCACATGTGATTACTGAGAATCAACAATGTGGTTATGTGCCGACTTACTTGTCAGAACAGACACAAACACCAGCGGCCTGGTCACTCACCCTCTCTGCCTCTTGTTCTCGCAACACACCTACAGGCACCGTCAGCAGCCCCAGTTCACCGTAGGAGTTTGGTACCATTCTGGAGTCCGCTACCTGGAGAGAGAGACACACACACACACACACACACGTAAATGCAAAGAAATACAACACATATAGGCACTGCACACCAGAGGTATGTATGCTGACAATGAATCAGGGTTTAGGATGAGGTGCTGCCCAAAATGTTTGTTTAACATTCTGCATCACCGATGAATACGATTCTTTTTGCGCTTAGTGGGGCTGCATGCATTACAAACAATACATAATAAATATTCTACAATCAGTCAGTAAATAAATGAAACTAACCATCAATAGTAAAAATTACCATCAATGGAACTACCATGAGAATTGTTATATTTTACTGCTTTTTTTTAACATCACGGCCAGGGGACTACAGATGGAAAATAGCCTTATGATCTAATTCTGGCTTTTTTACTCATGTTTATTCATGTGTAACAGCTCGTACTCAGGGCAAAGAACATGAGATGGATCGTCTAGAATGCTCTGTGCTCCTCTTAGAAACGACTGCTCATAAATGGTTTGGAGGGATCTACGTTCTTCCCTTTCTATTATGTTCATGGTTGAGCCAGTTTGGATTTAGATTGTACGGATAAGATTCCCGAAACCATGCCTGTACGGCATGTTTTATCAGACTTCCCAATACTGCCTGATAGAACATAAGCATTAGTTTCTGGTCCACACCGTACAGTCTTCTCAGGAAGTATAATCTCTGCTGGAGTCCCGAGCACCGGCTATAGACATGGGTTTGCCAGGTGAGCATATTATCAAAGTGAATCCCCGGTACCCGTTTACTTTGAATGTAATGGATAACCGCAGGGCTGTGACTGCCTATTGCATTTGGATTGAAATGAGGTGATCGCACCACTGTACAAAGTTATTGATCTCAGCTTGGTAATAACTGCTGAGGAGTTTAACCTTTGTCCCTGTGTCTTCTTTTTGTCTGAGGTAGACCCGACTCCCTGATGAGTCTGTCACGCTGATGTACTCTCCCTCTAAAGGAGGCCGCCTCAGCACATGCAGGGATGCTGGCGCCGCTGTGGGAGGTCGCCTGGGCGTCTCTGGGATTGCGGCAAAGCCGCTGATATCCAACACAGCTGGGGTAGACCTAAAACACACAACCATGTTCAGAGTAGGCTTTTAAATGGCATCGCCCATCGTCCCAACCCTAGTTCACAAGTCTGTTGAACTGTGTATCAGAGGCTGCAATTAAAAAGTATTTGTCATTTATTGATTTCTTTTTTTAAATCAACAGATATATTGTTCAATCTATAAAATGTGACTAATGATGGATGTCCATCACATGTTACAATTGGCCAATGTTATGTCTTTATATTTCTACTTTTTGTCTGAGCAACAATCAAAAATGCCAATTCTGTTCAAATCATAATCATTTAAAACAGGAAAACAGCAAATCCTCAAAGGTTGCAATGAGCAAATGTTTGGTAAATTTACTTGCTATATTCTTTGAATTTTTCATCTAATTACAAAATTATATATTATCTGTTATTGTCAATATAAATCCTGCACACTGAATATACTGTATACAACCACCCTCTTCATGTACTGTAAACAGATTAGTAATCTATTACATTACCCATTCGGTATTTATTCCTTTGCACCATTTGTATTTGTATGTCGTTGGTCATTGTTGGTTTCTATATACACACACACACCTTTGTTTCACCTACTAGTATGTACATAATAGTTTTCTGTTTATGTCTGCCTATCTTTGTTCAGCTCTGCTGTCCTTGTTTTCAGCTGTGTGTCTATTGCCACCTGTCTTCCCGTAACTTGTTCTTGGAGCCGCGTGGAACATTGAGCGCAATGAAAAGAAAGGAGTCAAATTCCTTGTGTGTGGATGTACTTTGGCCAATAAAGCTGAATCTGATCAATTGATTTTCTGTCAATCAAATGATTAATTGACTAAATCATTTCAGTGTCGAAAACAAGGTGTGCCTGAATAACTTCTTAAAAAGGTAGTTCAGTGGTCGACCCCGGTGACGTGTCACCAGCTGCAGCTCTTCCGCAGGCAACTTAAGTGCTTGTGGGTCTCTGTAAAACAGTACCCTGCCGTGGTTCATCCTTGGTGATGTATTGCTTTTATGTGCCTCTTATTTGTTTGTGAGTATCAAAAAAATTGTTTGTTTTTTTTCCCATTAAAATATCTTCCTACCGCTTATTTTGTGAAACATTTAGGTTTCCTGTGGAACCCCTTAAGCAGTGTTTATAGGTGGATATCTCTACTAACAACTGCTGTGTGTACAGACAAAATAAAATGTTCTACATTCCCAATAATGTGCCAGATAAAAAAATATATAAATCAACTGTTTCCCCGGTCAGCTCATGCATCTCTCCTACCTGAAAGTGCGCGTGGGTTCATACTGCTCTGGAGAGGACGGCGGTGTGATGTCCTCACTCTGTGCCGGGGCCCGGCTCTCTTGAGTCCGCAGTGAGTTGAAAAGTCGCTTGGCCACTCCTGCGTCCTGCTTCTGCCGCTTAGCCTTTGGGGCTGCGAGGACAACGTCAGATTTAAGACACACACACACACACACACACACACACACAAGTGCGCTCCCACTCAGGGTGAACTCACTGGTGGGCTGATCATCCAGCAGGTGCTCCACGTCAGCAAGGCCGTCTCCTGGACCCTGCTTCGGACCTTTCCCCGCCTTGGAAGAGTCCTCTAAGCCGTTCAAGCAGAGACATGCACATATAATTAACGCTGAGGAGATCAGTTGGTAACGCAATCAATAGAAAAATACTCGATAAGGTTTTAGATCAATCAATCCATCTACTGTTTCATCAATGTAATGTGTTTAGATTTTGTACTGCTAGTGAGAAAAGAAAGGTCATTTATCAATCTCACTTTGAGCTCTGGGAAACTGTGGTGGGCAGGTTTCACTACTTTCTGACTACACGATTACTTGATCTAAATAAATAAAAAGCCGAGAGATTAATCACTCTATCATAAAGACCGTACAAGTAATGCAGACAACATCTCATAACTTGCTTGGACTTTAACAGTCTACCTAAACCTCTCTGCTGCCTCTGTCCCAAACAAAGAACATTGATGAACCCCGCAGAACATTATTTAACATCCCATCGACGATCAAAAAGCTCGCAAAGAACAAGTCAGGTTGGATTCTGACGCACATGAAAACACAGAAATGTGCACAAAATGATGCGCAGGACACGTCGAGGAATTATTTTCTAAATGACTTCAAATGTCAGCCTCAGTGAACTAACGTTTAAAGACTAGAAAAGTGACTCCGATGCACCAAATGACCAAACCATTTTTACATAAGTGACAGTCTCTGGATCAAAGGGGACGGAGGTCTGCTGGCGCTGGACGTCTCTGGCGAAGTTAGGTTCATAGACCAGCAGTACGGGCTGTGGAGGTTCACACGACAGTTCAAACTCAAGTCTGGCAAACGCCTGCTATTTGGGAATACACTGTACATCCAAAGGTCCTGCTAAAGCCCGTTGGCTGGTTCCTCACCCTCCATCTCAGCCAACACTTCCAGCTCGGCGGCGAACTGGTCGTCGAAGTCGTCCTCGATCTCGAACAGTTCGTCATACTCGTCCATATCGGCTTAGACAGGCGCACGATACAACCAGAGACGCGGCAATTTTCTCAGTCTAAAGACAAACGCACTATAGCTGCTTTGCTCGTTAATATTGCCGTCGCTGTTTCAGCAGCCGCTCCGATTTCGCGGCAATTATTTTTGTTGTGAAGTATTACTTCCGGGTAAGGCGAGTGCTCCGCCCGCTGATTGGTCATTTGAACATTTCCCGGCTCCCATCATGCACCGCGAGGATAACTCCCATTTACCGCTTACAAGAAGGTGAACAAGAACCGTTTTGGGGTTAAATGTGAATAAATGGCCACGATCTACAGCCCGCAATAACCTGTGTAGCCTCAACACTCGTGACGCACCAGAAAACCTGTTACAGGCACGAAAACGCAAAACACCACGTTGTTTTTCTTGGATCGAGCAGAAATATGAAGTACAAAGTTTGGCCTGAGGGCGGCGCCATACGAAAGCCCATGTTTATATCTCGATAATAAAAGTACCTTTTTATATGTATTTTAGGTAACCCCCTTTATCACACTTTTTCAAGACACTTTATTTCATGTTGTACTTAAATGTACTTCTCTATGAAGTATTAATGTTGTCTTTCCTTGCCAGGCTTGGCTCTTAATCTGTATACTTGCATTCATTATTTAGATACATATTTTCCTTTGTGTGAAGCGCTGTGAACTTGCCTCAGAAATTTCTCTTTTGAAGCTGGACAAGGGACATTTGTTTAATTTCCAACAAGTGTTATTTAAATGTAGTGCTCCCTGCTGCGCAGAGAAAAATGGGCTTTTAACCAAATAAAAATACCATTCAGTGCTGTTCACTAACTGTGGAGGTGTGTGTCCATAGCTCCATCACCATACAGTCTGTCTCACTGCTGTTCAGATCAAAGAGACACTAGGTAGATAGGAAGTTCGCAGTTAAATCTCAGTAGCTGCTGTACAGTACAGACTCCATGTACAAGGCACACTGGTAATAACTGCTGGGTAGACGATGCTTTCCCCAATCTGTGCCTTACAAATATATGTTTGTTTGTTTTGGGGGGTTTTTACACTTAAATCTCAGCACAGATTTCCTCAGTAGAGGCGGTGTAATGAATACAAAAAAACCTTTCCAGTTAATGCACAGGTAAACTATACAGAGTAAGGTGTTTACAAGGTGAGTTGTAGTCTGTTTTGATCTGTGGCTTGTCTAAATGCTCGGCCACCAGACTGGTCATCTTTGATTTTCTGTTGCAGACTATCAAGTTACATATTCACACACACACGACAAGTGAAGCGTGTTAAGGTGTGCATGCAGACACAGATACGTGAACATGTGCAGTAAGCTTGTCTTTTTCCCTCTATTCTGAAAACAGTCATGACACAATGATATATTAAATAACATTCATTTATGTATTTAGACGTGTTACTTTCCTTGTATTTGCACTGGAATAAGCAATGTTCACAGTTTTGGAATTAAAAATAAAATTCATGTAATATTAGATATTGATTCTTATTGTTCTTCTAAATGCAAAATAATTCATGTTAATTCTCTGGACTTTTTTCTATTAAATCTTTTGTTGCACACAACACCGTTGTTCGTCTTAAGCTTTGACATTTTGTTCTCTGTCAGTGTGTGTGTGTGTGTGTGTGTGTGAGATTAATGATGATGTGTGTGACGTCAGGGTGTCTCTACCATCTGCTCCTTATAGCAGACAAACACTGGCCAGCAGTTTGCATGTGACACGGAATTCATTTCGCGTCAGGGAGCACGAAGGCAAACTCCTCTCAGTTCCTCTCGGACGTCTCGTCGTCTCATGTTGTCGCTCAGTAAAAAATGCCCAGATGTGTTGAGAATGAAAGAAAAGCGGTTTCTGATTTTGAGAACTTACACACAGCGAGGTGCAGATCAGTGTGTGTTTCAGAGTCGCACTTCTCTAGTATACCACGCTTTACTCTCAAAGTGCTTTCAGCTTTAGTCTTCATCAGGGTGGTATCTGAGGATGTTTCCAATTATTGAAATATGGAGATTGAACCTTTTTACCATGATTAAATATTTTGTAAGAAAAAAATAGAGTTTGGTAAAGTTAGTTGTGATGTTATATTGTTACATATTTTTCTTAGTTGTACCCATTTTTAATCAATAAACAGTAGATAAAACTATTTTGAAAATATAATAGTAATATTGTTTTCTATACCTAGTATGTATGGTGATTTAGAAGTGATTTAAGCCACAGAAGTCATAGACTATTTGGAGGATGTTTCCACTAAAACTTTATACAAACCCCTCCATCTAAAGAGATTTCCCCCAACCTGGTACTTTCAAATATTTTGTTTATCTTTCTCAAACATAAATCTCACACGTAGTTTGTCAGTAGGGCTGTTGTCCAACAAGTAAAGAATGTAAAGAACCCAGAGTACATGATCCAACATCTGTCACTTGCAGTAAAATAGAGCAGATCAGGGTCCATTTTTTAACTGGAAATAGTAACACTCATCCAAAAATACCAAAGAATATTTATGATATCTAGGATTATATAGTAGGATTGTATTCCAAACATTATTTGTGTCCACCATCAGTCAATAATGCAAAACCACAAATTGATCATTCCGCAAACATTTGATTATTTGAAGAAACATCTTTTGAGAAAAAGACTCTCGTGTCCGCACTTATTGATTTTAGCTGTCATAGTTGTCAAATGCTGGCTCTCTTATTGGAGTAAAAACCTTCACATAGACTTACAGATTCCTTCCTAAAAGTTGCTGAATTAAACTATATAAATGTAGGAAACTGTTTCTCTCTCACACACTTTCACTGACCCTGCTAAGCACTTACCAGCAGATGTTTGTGTCTGCTAGACGCTAATGATTATAAACTTGTCATCGCCAATGATTGACCATCTGTGTGTGTGTGTGTGTGTGTGTGCATCAGCGTGGACTCTGGTCCACATGAGCATCTGCTCTACGCCACTGCTCACTCATACCATGCACTCCATTATCCCCTAGCACAGCATGTGTGTCAGGGCTGCAGGTGCCACATTAAGGTGATGTGTTTAATCATCAGTTCAACCAGGGGACTGCCCCCTTCCCGCGTACACAAAACACTCTGTCTCAGGCTTTCTGTAACAGCGAGGTCAGCTGCTAGTTCAGCAGGGACTTTTACCAAAGGCTGGAGTGTGTGTTGACTGTGTGTATGTGTGTGTTAATGTTAGTAAGACTGTTGTTTTTGCACGTGTTGGAAGGGACGTGAGCATCTAAAAGCCGAGGTTCTTCATTAGACTGTTTGGTGGTCTGCAAGTTCTTAGGGAGTGTAATGTGTTCTTCTTGGTGTTTAGGGTGTTTGCAAAGTAGGTCTGCAGTGTGTGGCTGTAAGGAAAGGGTTTTTAAGGGGTTTTTAAGTGTGTGTGCATTGTTGTGAACATTTTGAGGATGTCTAACTCCACCACCAAATTCTACGCCCTGTCTCAGTCCTTCAGCATCTCTGACATTATCGTCATAGCAATCTACTTTCTTCTCAACCTTGCTGTCGGCATCTGGGTGAGAGTCAGACGTGTATATGTGTGTGTTTTTGTGCTTACGTGTATGCGTGTGGATGCTCGTGTGTAAAAGTTTTCTCTGTCAGTCATCATGTAGGGTGAGCAGGAATACTCTGAGCGGATATTTCTTGGCTGGACGGGACATGGCCTGGTGGCCGGTGAGTGTGTGTGTGTGTGTGTGTGTCTCGTGATCTGCTCTGTAACATCTCGAACACTACTTATGTCATTTTTGTGGATAAAGGCCAAAGAGAAGTTTCTGTAGTTTTTGTAAATGGATGAAACTTTAAACTGTAAACGCCATTAAATTTATCTGACAGCTGGTTACTTTTCAGATGAATATTTTACAAAAACCATTTGATAAGCTTATAAAACACAATATTTTATTGAATATTAGATAAGCGGCTCCCACCCTTTTTTGCTTGGGACCCCTTACAAACATAAAAAAGACAGTGCATGTCTATGAGTTGTTAACAGTTCCATTACGTGAGATTTCCCCTCTAAACTTCTCAGATTATTTAATTAAAATTGTTGATTGAGGCTCAAAGAGGAACAACGAGAAAAGTCCAACAAATGACTACAAATATCAGAATATCGTTTTTTTTCCTCTTTCCCTCCCGATCAGACATCTCATGATCCCTTAGATTTATCTTGTAACCCCCCGGAGGGGGTCCAACCCCTAAATTGGGAACCACTGGACTAAACTACCAAACTCTAAATTAAGTAGTTGTAGTAGTTACACCTCGACCAGTTACAACAGTAAAATGCTGCTTATGCATTGATGCATCAGTAATAACAACAATAAACTATATTATCCATTTTCCAAGTACTTTTACTTTTGATACTTTAAGTCCCTATTACTGCTAATACTTTTATCTAAGTTAGATTGTAAATGCAGGACTTTTACTTGTACATTATTGTATTGGTAAGTTTGATTATTACTTCCATCACTGGTGTGCACAGATTGGAGCGTCACTCTTTGCCAGTTCAGAAGGCTCAGGTTTGTTTATTGGTCTGGCTGGCACTGGAGCTGCTGGAGGCATCGCTGTCACTGGCTTTGAATGGAATGTGAGTAGACACGCACAGATACGCACACACATCCATGCATTCAACAAAACATTATGATATGCTATTCTCATTTATCTTTTAATAGTAACTATAGTAACATACTATAGTCTGGAATGAAGCAGCGCTGGCGTGCTCATCCATCTACATGTTATTTCTTTTGTGGTGTGTGGTATTAATAGGGCTGACTAGACAAACACAAACTATTGTGTAAGAAAAAACAACATACAGCTACAATAACTACAGTTTCCCTTTTGTATGTGAGACGAAGTCACACTATTTTATCTAATTACCTCTTTGAACATGGATGTCTAGACCAAAGAGATAAAATTACTTTTGCACTCTGTGTTTGTGTTTTCACCTCCTTCAACTGCTGTTGCAGGCGGCCCTCTGCAGTGGGCAGCATTGTATTAAGTGGTGTACAGTGCATGAGGCACCAGGAAGGCCACAGCAACAGTACAAAGGCTTGCACATGAGCATGCAGAGCACCTATAGAGATACATGTTTTACGCCAGTTTGCCCATCAGGTTTTTTTCTCTGTCTCCTTTCCTTATTTTTTTTCAGGCCACCTATGTGTTGCTGGCTCTGGCCTGGGTATTTGTGCCTGTCTACATCTCCTCAGGGGTTAGTTTGCGTTAACACACACACACACACACACACACACACACACACAAATACACACGCACAAACGGTTGAGTGTCTGCTTGTTAAGGCTGGTTCAGTAGGTACATTAAGGTGCCAAGAGACATTCTCCTCCCCGCCTTGAAAATTCCCTAGCAGGGTGTTACACTACACACAACTGTCTTCAAAATAACAAAGAACATAAATTACTCGCATCATTGATTTCTTTGTTGGTACATAATTCTCTTAAAAACAGCGTAAGTGTGAACAAATCAAAGCACAGCCACCAGCTGCCAATTGTCAGATCATAATCAGCCAGAGCATCTGAAGCTTGCCTCTTCTGCGTAGCTGTGGTGTGTTGAGGATGTTGAAATGCGTGTGTTCAGATCGTGACAATGCCGGAGTACCTGGGCCGTCGTTTCGGGGGAGAGAGGATCAGAACCTACCTGGCTGTCCTCTCACTGCTGTTGTCCGTCTTCACGAAGATATCAGTACGACGGTGTCACACACATGCACAAAGAAGCATCATAACACTGAACATTTGGCTGCTCTGGCTTTCCACCATTTAGCAACATCATCTGCTGTGAGACTGAATCTTTGCTGGCATTGTTGACAGATGTGCTGTGTTTCTGTCACCAGACTGACCTGTACTCTGGAGCCTTGTTTGTTCAGGTGTGTCTGGGGTGGAACCTCTACCTGTCCACTGTCCTCATGCTGGTGGTCACTGCTCTGTATACCATTGCAGGTACACAAATAAGTAATTTAATGTTTTTAGATACATTGGAGTGTTCCTTCCATAACACACACTCACTTCCTTTCAGGTGGTCTTGCTGCTGTCATCTACACCGACACTCTACAGACATTTGTCATGATTATAGGAGCAATCATCCTAACAATCACTGGTTTGTACAATTATCATAATTTCTAAACAAACACAACAACTGCAGTTAATTTGAGGATTGTAAAGTTGGAGTTGTGTGTTCCCGGTCCACAGCCTTCAATAAGATTGGCGGCTACGGCAACCTGGAGCATGTGTACAGAACAGCAGTGCCCAGTAAGATCATTCCCAACAGTACCTGCCACCTGCCACGTCAGGACGCCATGCACCTGTTCAGAGACGCCGTCACTGGAGACCTTCCCTGGCCCGGCATGACTCTGGGGCTCACCATACTGGCCACCTGGTACTGGTGCTCTGACCAGGTACTTTTCTACACACAAAACAAGCAGAAACCACCACTGCTGCAGATGTGCTGTACAATGCAGTTCCTCAAATGGCCACCAGAGGCTTGTCGCAAAAGCCCTCGCTAAATTGTAGTGAAATGGGAAAACTCTAAAAAAGACTAACCTCTTTCTCAAAAAAAAAAATCAATCTAATGTGTGCTTTGGTGGTGTTTTTTTAAATTAGCTGAGTCATTTTAGTAGTTTTTGTTCATGCTACTTGGCCTACCAGACTTCATTTTAGTAGTCTGTGGCTGCATCCACAAATCGCAGCAAAAGAAAAAAAGGTTAAGCTCCACCCTGTTGCCCAGGCTTCAAAAATCCCTTGAGAAACCTAAAAGCTACAACTATATTTTTCTGCAGTCTTTGAGGCAAAAGCAGACATACTTAAAAATACCTCACTGTGCACATACACAATCATCAAACTGGTTCTGGATTATTTCCAACAATCTGTCTTTTTATTTACAACATCGCCTTTTGGTCCCACATCAGTATTTAAAATTGCATGTATATCAGTTCTCTACATCTGCACAGGTAATCCAGTACATCTGTACATCTGAAAGCAATCAACAACCCTCGCACCACAGGTAACCAATCACAGTGGTATCAATACTAGAGCCTGACTTGTATATCAGTTGGGAGCAGGGCCTGAAATTAACTTTTTTGACCACCGGCCACTGTGGCAGGTGGATTTAAAATTCCACCTGCCACAATGACTTTTTACCAGCCAGTTTATTTTTCTTTGCTTCATAAAGGTGAAAAACAGGAATTGCACAAACATTGTTGTTTATCTTATAAGAATACACATTTAAGTGCTGTCATGTTATTAAATAAATCAATATAAGTAGGCTAATAATAATTCTTAGAATATACATTTTTAAAATATTTGTATTCATTGATTCTTTTTATTATTTTCATATACTGACTGCTGCTAATCTGAGTCCACAAAAAATATTTCTACCCACCACCATATTTAAAGTGTAAGGCACGCCCACCTCGGGAATACGGGGAAGCAAAAGTATTCCCGAACTTCCCAGTGGTAAAAAACGACATCGGAGGGGTCGTATTTCCGATAATTCCGATAGCACTTGAAGGCAGCATTAGTCGGGTCCTGGCGGCTGTTAGTTACAGCAGGAACCGTTAAGCAGAACTAAAATATTATTATTACTACTGGTAAAGTTACGGGCACACTCCCAATGCACACGCACACACATCTGTACATGCCCAACGAAATAGCGGACTTCGTTGAAATGTTTGTTGAAAAAAAATAAAAAATAGTCACTCAATTCTCATTGGCTACCCGCCACAGTGGCAGGTGTGACAGGGTTACCCGCCAAGTGCGAAATTCACCCGCCTTTGGCGCGTGGTCGGGTGTTAATTTCAGGCCCTGGTTGAGAGACATAATCGGCTGATCTCGCATGTCACGGATATACCACATCTGTGTTGTTTGGATATGGAAAAACATTACAGTACAAAATTCTACAAAACCTACAAAATACCCTCTGGTAGAAATCTTAGCACAATTCTTTGATAAACAAATTGAAGGGATCCATGCAAGTGTGTGTTTATGCATATATTTGTAAACATACAAACGTCAGCTGATACATCTTTATCAGAGATTGTTTCCTCCCAGATATCACTATCTGCTTCTAAAATTCTAAACTCTCTTCTAGGATTGGTTCGAAAGGTGATGTGATTCATTTACAGACAATACCTCTGAAAACATATCATTAAATCAAATTGCCAGTCCTTGTTAACATAGTTGAAAAATCTCAATTAAATATTTCTTGTACAGTATGTTGAGCCTCAGGGTTTGAAAACAGAAAATGACACGCATGCCAGAGATAGAGAAGATTCCACACTAAAGAGTCACCAATTGTTTAGCAGGAATTCTGTATCAATAATATCCTTGTGTGCCTATACTTCAGTTCTACCTAGCAGCCTTGTTATTTTGTGACGCAGTCTTCGGCGATGCTCCACCTCGTGCCCTTAAATGTCTTAAATTGCTAAGTTTTGAAAAAGATACTCCAAGTAACCCTGAAGGGTTGGTCAGTGGCTGTGGTGAGGTGTGATCCGTCTTCCTGTAGCCTGGGCTGTGGCGTCGTGGCGACCGTCCAGAGCGTGTCTCTACACGCAGATATGCCGAATCAGGCTGCAGCGCTTGACTTTGCCAGTAACGGTGTCCTCCAATCACAGGGCCAGCTGCTCGGGTGGGGCGGTGAAAACTTCCTGGTTTGGCAATGACTACTTTAGCTCCTCTCAGTTGCGCATCACGACCTGGAGATTTCGAGGTCTGGAACAACTAGACACAGAGCGGAAGCAGAGTAAAACTGTAAATCCCCCACTATCCATTTCACACATGGAGAACCACAGGGATCAATCCTCGGTCCTTTACTATTTTCTCTACTTAAATACTCAAATGTTTCAAATTATGCCATGAGACTGAGCAGACTACAGGTCTGCCTTACAGAAGTTAAATGATTTTTAAGGTGCATAGGGGACTCTTGACTATATTTCTGACCTGCTAACCCCTCTCCTAAAAACACATTATTTCAGAATGGCATATTTCCTAAATATGTACTGTACCGCAGTTGTTCTTTTAATTTCATCTGTTAAATTGCACGTTATTTTAATTATTTTATTACTTATCTGTGTGTATTTTATTATACTATATACACTTCTTGGTTTTACATCTTTTGAAAAGTGCTATATAAATAAATTTAGTATAATTATTGTTATTATTTGTCTATTTTTATGCGTAGGTGATTGTGCAACGGTCCCTGTCTGCTAAGAACATGAGTCACGTAAAAGGCGCATCAATCCTGGCTGCCTATCTGAAGATGCTGCCCTTCATCTTCATCATCCTCCCTGGCATGATCAGCCGAGCTCTCTATCCAGGTGCGTACACCCACATGTGGGTGGACAATCAAACACACACACACACACACCTTTTAATTAGGGAAAAGGAATGACATCGTAAGCAGGTAGTGGCTTGCTTTAACACCACTGGTGAAACACACCCATTTTAGTAAAATGTGTATGTGAGAGCGTCTGTGTCTTTCCAGTAACTCTGGAGTATCACTGAACACCTTCAACTTGTTCACTGGAAAACGATATTCCTTGCTGGGAACCTCTGCACCTGTTTTTGTCAGGGATTACTCATGAAACATTAAAAAATGATTTAAAATATTAAGACAAGCATTTCGTCAACATCTACTTGTCAGTGTTATCTAGGGCTGCAACTAAACAAAAACAAATATTTCAATGTGAACAAATAATGAACAACATCATAATTTCCTAAAGCCCACAGCGATGTGTTCGTTGTCCTTAATTTGTCCGACTAACAGTGCAAAACCAAAAGATATTAAATTTACAATGATATAAAACAAAGAAAAACAGCATGTTCTCACCATTAAGAAGCTGAAACTTGCCATTGTTGCTTGAAAAATGATTTAAACTACTGATTTATTATTAAAATGCATTTGACTAATCATTTCACCTCTACAATTTTGATGATTTTGGTTAACTAATTGCTTAATCATTTAGTCTGAAAAATGCCCATCATAATTTCCCAGACCCAGGTTTTGGACCAAGAGTCTAAAATCCAAAGTTTTGCATTGTTATAAAACAGAAAAAACAGCAAACCCTCACATTTGACAACCTGGAACGTACAAATAAATGCCATTTTTGCTTGATAAATGAGTTAAAAGGTCCAATATATAGGATTTAGTGATATCTAGCGGTGAAAATGCAGATTGCAACCATTTGAATACCGCTTGCCTCTCCCTCCCACTTTAAGCGTTGAAATGTCAAGTGACTGACTGACTAATTGTTTCAACAGCAAAGGATTACAAATATTGACATAATTTCTACCGGGTGCTCACCTGTCCTATGTGCCTATGCGGTGAGGGGTGGGCTTGTCTGCGGAGCTGCTGTGATTGGCGGATCAGATCAGCGCTGTCCTTTGACTGGCTGGGCTCCCGTAGATCCAGCATGCTCTGGGAGAGGCGGGCCATTATGTTGACCCCGTCTCCTGGGCGATGCCCACGACCTGACCCTGTCGTCACGCCATTGGTCATCCGGTCTCTTGGCTCTGGCTGGGAACAATCATAAAACTCCTCTTCTGATGCCGTAGAAGTGCTAGAGGGATCATCATTGGTTGCTCGGTCACACATGACCTTGGTGCTGTCTTGGCTGCCGTTACTATTGCTGCCAGAGTCCCCGCTGTCGTCCTTTGATGTTATGCGGCCACGACTTGGCACCAGCTCCTCGCGGGTTCTCTTTTTGCCAAAGGAATCTAGACTTTCCAATTGGTCCATTTTCATCAGAGTGACTTGTGGTTGGCCAGGCTGCTCCGACGGGGCCGGGTCAATGACTAACTGCAGCGTGCGGCGTTTAGGAACAGGAGGTGCTGCAGGTGATGGAGTCTCTGGAGTTTGTTTAGCATTGTCTGTTGGCTGTGAATCAGCAGTAACGTTGGATAGTAATGTAGGACTGTGTGCATTCGGTTTGTGTGTGTCTTGTGTTAAAGGTGTGTTTGGCTGCTGCGGGGGCCCTCTGGAATCTGTTGCATCTGTTTGGTCTTTATTCTGAGCTGTGTGTGTTTGCTCTTTGAGCTGTTTGTTGGTTGGAGTCACAGGAGGAGGGGCGTCTGTACTAGTATTCCCAGAATGATTTTTGTTTGCATCCCGACCTGAAGCGGGTTCCTCAGTCTTTGCTGGTAGTGTCAGTGGTGAGCTGAAGCGTATAGCCTGGCTGACTTCAAACCTCTCCGACCTCTGTAAGTGAACCTGATTGGCTCGCTTTTCATCCCTGATGTTGATAAAGCCAATCACGTCACTTGGTGGGTCTGGCTCTGGCCAGGTGGGAAGGTACGAGATCAGGTACGCTTTCTCCAGATGGGCCAATCCTGGATGGATGGGCGGCTCTTCGATAACCCCCTTAAGCCGTCCCTTCATCATCTTTAGCCCAGTGGGATTCTGGGAGTTTGAGTTCTTGTTGCTGGAATTTTGGTCAGAAGAAGTGGGACTATGGGTTCCTGTGGCAACAAGCGCATATTTGGGATTGATAAGCTTCCTAGCAATAGCAGCTGACACCGGAGCAGGTGCTGCCTGAGGGAGCGGGTCAGGGATCGGTTCATCTGCCATGGGAACCTTGTTGAGAGACACACCTCTGGACATGAAGTATAGGTCACAAAACTGCAGGTCGAAGGTCTCCACCGCCTGTCCTGTGATCACAGTGATGAGGTTACGGTCCAAACGAGATGAGGACCAGGTGAAGCTGGAATAACACAGACATGGAAACATAAATTCACAGCAGTGCCTATCCTATTAATGCACTCAGATTATTTTCTACTAAATCTGTCTCAGTTCATGTTTGTCCCATCTGAACTCTTTCTTCTATGTCACAACTACTGACAAAACAGCAGTGTATTGGCGTGCAATGCTGTCAAGCCCAGTGTATTTTGTTTATGCTACAACTGAGAGGTTTCAAAGTTGGACATTTTCAAAAGTAGTGGCTATAATTGATATTTTTGGCCACTTGGGAGCAGTGCAAAAAGCTGTAGATGCCGTATTGACATATCATCTTATTAAGTTGTTATGAACAGTTGTATTTTTACACATGCAGCAGACATGGAACAACATCAGCATTCATTTGGAGTTGTCTTTCTGGCTGCTAACTGCGTCTGTGTGGTGTTTGGTGCTAAGCTGGTAGTGTACAGGAGCTTTTTCGCTGGAAACTGGGCAATACTGGAAGAGAGCGATGAGACTGAAGCAAAACAGTAAAGTTGCGGGCCAGAAAACCAAAACAATGAACTGCATAGTCTGGTGCTAATTGTATGTGGGTACGTCTCTTTGTGCAACCCCTTTCACGTGTCACATAGTTATTTAATCCATGTTCATATGAAAATAATAATTAGAGCTCCTTTAAATACAAAAATAAACAATACACAGTAATGCACTGTGTTCATGCACACTCACATTCTGTGTGTCGTACAGTGCTCACCTGTATGAACCCGAGATGGCTCTGTCTCCATCTACCAGGAGGAACTTCTGGCTCAGTGATCCACACACCTTCTGTGCTGACCGTGTGTAGAACTCCACACCTCCACAGCAGCGCACACGCAGATTCTACACAAACACGCACATTCACAGGGTTAATGGTATGTAAAGAGAGGCTCCTGGGGATTTAGTGTTGGCGGGAGGAAGGATTTTAGTGAACAAAAGGGAAATAAAGGCGACAAAAGAATGGGTAGAGGGAGAAGAATGAGTTTTCTTGTTACTCAAGAACAGTTCTCCTTTATTAATACCACCATAACCACGTGTTGGCTCTACAGGTTAGAGCATGGACTGAATCTATGTATGTGCATGCTTGTGCGACACACCCTGTGGTGTTTGTCTTTGGCCATGTGATAAGGGTGTGGTTCCAGGCAGAGCGTTACCCCGTAAGTAAATGTTTTGTGGGAAATCTCACACGAGACACAAAGCATAGGAGTCGTAAATGCTCATAATTACAGCGCAGATGGCAGATAAGAAAGAAGTTGAAAGAGGAGGGAGGTCTGGCGGGTTAAAGTTGTGAGGAAAAAGGAAGGAGAAATGAAAGAGAAACATGTTACACAAAGTGAAGTGCGTGGGTTATCTAATTGCCTGCAGCACAGACGGGAATGTGCTTAGTGTCTTTCTGGCCTCCAGTCAAAATTATTTAGAAAGCCCTTATGAAACACTAAGTATTTTCTGTTACTGCTTGGACCAGTTAAACTCAGAGAGGCAACGCATAACAAAGACATTCAGCCTATGGCGAAACAACTAGCTGGTGCATGCACCTTATAAAGGCCTGCAGGCAAAAACCTGTTACACCTACGTCAATATACTTATTACTGAAAAATTTGATATTTGACATGTTGGAACAGGAGCTTTTTCAAAAAAACAGTTTTCTATTATTATAAACGTATCAAGAGTAGCCGTCTATCCAGCTATCTCATCCCCCAGACTATCAAAAGATCATCTGTGTGTGTGTGTGTGTCTGTATACATACCTTCAGGTGTCCACGGTGCATATCAGCTCTGCCACACATGGAAAGAAAGCAGGGGACTGCAGCTATGTCAATGATTATGTATACCGGAACTTTGCGTTTATAGGCTGCATCCAGCAGGTCTCGAAAGATATCCACATCTGTAAACACATCCATCACCACGGCTATCACCTACACACACACACAAAAACACAGAGGAAACCACAGGGTGTTAGTGTTTCCTGTTCTGTGAGGGTGGGTTCGATTTAAGCTGCCCTTATCAACGATATCACATCCATTAAATCGTCAAAGGAAGCTGGGCACTTATGGGAACTGCATATAAAAAGCAAATTAAACCCTCAAAGACAAAGAATATTCTAACGGTTCTGAACATAGATGTTCCACGGAGAGACTGCTAGAAACAAAGAGGGCTTCGCAGAGTGGTGGTAGAGTGTAAAGTGGCTGGTCAGTGTGTGTCCTCTGGGTTCAACAGCACAGCAAAACTAGTACCAGCATGGTGCTCTTCACACAGCGCCGTCTATTCACTCTTCGCCTGACCCAGTTTCAATCTCAAAACTGCACAACTACAGTCCCAAAGACCGACAACTTAGGGAATAAACTGGACAAGAAAATAGCTCTGGAAAAAGAGGGGAAGTGAACCTTGAGGTTAAAATATTAGAGATACCACAGCTTTCAAATCAACATTATCGTCATTATACGTGTATACAAGGAAACATGGTCTTGTCAATCCTAGTAAAAGTCGAACTTAAAAGAAAATAAGTTGCAATTAATTATAAGATTTCAAAAATGTTATTTTTTAAAAGGTAGAATAATTTCAGTTTAGCTGGGTCCTGTGGAACAGTGGCCTAGGGTTCTGTTGGGTCTTCCAAGCAGTGAAAACGCATTTCAACCCGGGACTAAGCCTGAGCTAGACTACTATATGTGCATGTGCCAGCATTGAAAGTATGTGAGAGGTAAAGGTGATGTATAGGGTCCTGGTATGTAACGTATTCGGTGACGTCAGAGCGTCTTTTTCCACTGGCGTGTCAAGATCAGACTTGTGTCATTAAAACTTTGTTGTGTGAGTGTGGCACATGTGAGAGAAAAAGCGAAAAGGAAGAAGGCTCGTAAGACGAGACTTAGAGGCAAATGACACGTAATTGGACAAAAGAAATTGAACTCTAGACGGATATAAATTAGAGAGAAACTGGTTTGGATTCAGAATGTGAGTGTGAATGGTTGTCTGTCTCTGTGTCAGCCCTGCGACGAGTTGGCCACTGTCCAGGGTGTACCCCGCCTAAGGCCCGAAGTCACCGGGATAGGCTCCAGTCACCCGCAACCCCTAACGGGAACAAGCGGTAGAAAATGACTGACTGACTGACTGACTGGTTTGGATTCAGTCCAAAGAAGATCACGTCAGAATATTTTTTGGTCGATATGAATTAGCAGAGTGTGTCAGCAGTGTGAGTGGAGAAAGCAGCAAAGGAAATCAAACCTCTGATCAAAACAATCTTTCTTAATTGTCCAGTGATTTAACATAAAACAGTGTAAAACAACAATACCGGACTATTTTCATTATCACTTAATCTGCCCATTATTTTCTTGATTCATCGAGCAATCGTTTTTTTCTTTAAAACATCAGCGAACAGTGAAATATGGTGTTTTTTATTGATTGAAATGATTGTTAAAATAGCTGCAGATTAATTTCCTGCCCATCGACTAATCGATTAATCAACTAATCATTTCAGCTCCAAACACAACAGCCCTGCGATACCTTTGTGGCGCTTTTAAAGCCGTCTTCTTTGTAGTTTGTGGTGTTGTGGTGGTGAACTGCATTATACACTGAGCAACCGGATAAATATGAAAACCATGATGTATTGTGGACTGTTAGAAACTGTTAGACTGAGACCATTTCTGTGGTTTTGTCTGTGTGTTCACTCAATGCTGTGGTATATTTTGAACCTCTATGTGGTGTTTTTGTATTGGACTGTATTACACTAAATGTGTTTTGTCCACCACATTTACATAAATGCAGGAGCCTTACACCTTACAATATAATGAAGTCCTATACAACGCAAGTGTAATGTTTAAAGAATGCTCAAGAGTTGAATCAAAGCTTCTTTGACACATACATTATAAGTTACACAAAGTAAGCAAGCTTTTTACTGCAGTGCTTACATCCAAGCATTGTGAGGTGTTTCTGTTATTTTCTCTGTTTGGTTTGATGGAGATCCCCTGAACTCCATTAATCACTGCATTATAACACCATCATCACCATCACTACCATCATCTTCTCTCCTGCCTACCTTCTGGGCTGATGCAATGCTCTTGCGCACCACCTCCTTGATGTGCGTGTGCCCGTCGGCTGGAGGTTGGGTGTGCACGGTCACGCGCGTGACCCCTCGGTATGAACTGGCCTCAGGCCAGCCGAGATCCAGCGCCGCCACTGAGGCCTCAGACCGGTCCGGCCAGTACTGGAGCGACACCTCACCATCTCCCCCTTCTTCCCCGGACCCCGGGGTGATGTTCCCCGGCGTCTCTGGCTTCTGATGATGTTCGTGCCCGGGCCGGTAGTCCTCCGCTATGTTTGCAATCCGCTCCAGCTCCGGTTCCGAGAGGAACTCCCGGACGCCATTCGCGCGGATGTAGTCCGTGAACGCCTCGCGGCCCTCGGAGATGAGAGCCTCGACCGCGCGCCGCTGGTCCTCACTGTAGAAAAACTCCGGCTTGCTCTCGCTCACGCGCCAGTTGACGTGGTGATCGTCCAGACACTGGATCTGGGACAACGCCATGACCTCAATATATCCACCGGTCAACAAATAGTTAAGTACTGAGACAACGCTGACCCACTTTCCACTAGTCGGTCCGAAGGATCAAACCTTGAAAAAGTGAGATCTGTCATTACGGTCCATAATGTGTCCGCGTGACCTGGGCCCGTGAGGCGGTAAACAGATCCCTCCGGTGCGGAAATATTTTCATCTGAGTGAAATAAACCGCTAGTTCCTCAACACAGACAGGATCTCAGGTTCCCAACACGCTCTCCCCCAGGTGTTGTTGGAACAAAGCACCCCCGCCCAGCGCCACGCCTTTCACCTGATGGGGGCCGGGCAAGCCCAGCGGCGACCCGGTTCAGCTGCTCCAGCCTCGGGGCCCAGACACGCAGGCAGGCAGCTGTCTGGAGGGATGAGTGTATCTGCGTGTCTGCCAGTGAGTCAAGCCGAAGCGGAACACGTACTTGAGATAGAGAAATAAAGTCATTAATCCTCCTTTAAATGTGTTGAAACTGTGTGTGACTCAAGCTAGCTGTTGCGCTGACGAGTCACTTTTCCTCTTTTTGGTTTTTTTTCTGGTTGCTGTTGCTGCCTGGAGCGCTGAAGCAGACGTTTCACGGCTGCTCAAAACTCAAAGATGGCAACTTTTGAGTCCCCCGAAGGACACCAAGTCGTAAATATCACTAACGTGACGCGTACGAGTCTCAAACCTTCACTTGGTCCGAGCCCACGTCGCTTTGTATTTTCTTATTTTCCGTTAAAACGCTCCTCCAGACAGAAAGTTCACCGAGGTCCGGTGGACAGAGTGGAGCTGCCGGTGAGTGTCTGACCCTGGAATCCGGCAACGGAAGCTCTGTTACCGGGTGCAGAAAGGCGGAGTGTCCGGTAGTTGGTTAGGAAAGAGAGGCTTTAAACTCCACCCTCCTGTCTGGACGGAGGGAGAGGAATCTTGTTGTACAGTTTAATAACCGTTCACCCAGTATGTTCTACAGGCTCTGTTGAACTTTGTTGTGTTTTTTTTTTTATCTGCTCCCTTCCCTTAGGGGGTTAACTTGCACAATGATTGTGGTAGCCTTTTACCCTAGTTTAATGGGCTGCTGAATAAATCAATTTAAAGTAACTTTATAATAAGGAGGAGAATGTTAGTTAGGGCCAGTGTCCTTTTTAGGTAATACAGTGCAGATACCACAGTTACAGCTGCAGCATGTGACCTTCTGGTTAGTGGTGTGTCTCTGTAAGCTCTACAGGATTTTTACTGGCAATTACATTGTGAGAAATAACCAGTGAATGTCCTTAGACAGAGATGCACCAAACAGAGAGGTGAGCCTTGCTCCTTTGTAATCACCTAACAGATAGTTAAACTATCTCAAAGTGATATTAAATTTAAGGAGAGACAATTGTCCTATTTTGTGTAATTATACATGTACAGGGTTACGTTTTCTTTGGAGCAGGTTTTGTCATCTGTGGCAAGGGATCTACCCAACGGGAGCCATTCTTGACTTAGAATAGAATAGAATAGTAGCATTCGATAACAATAATCTAGTTTAGACTCTTTAACTGCAAAATAAAGATCAAGTCCAACATTACTGTCAAAAATACGTAAAACACACTAATAAGATAAGATTCAGTTATCCGGAGGGAAATTGTTGTGCAGCAGTACAAAGTAGGAAAGAATGCAATTATAAAAATATCAATAGACAGATATCCAAAATACCGAGTATACACACTGCCAAATATATAAACAAGGTTAACGGTAAGGACCATAGGTTGCGGACAAGTTAAATGAGTTACTTAAGAAGAATCGTTGCCCAGCTCCTTTACCTCTTCATAAGTAGAAATTCGGGCAAAGGAACACGAATTCTGCGCGAGTGGAATCTGTTGTTACGTCTTCCACCCCTGCGTGTGAATGACCTGCGACTGTGTCTTCGTATATCAGACTCTGTAGGATGTGTGGATCCAGAAGAGTGTATGCGAGTGTGTGGAGCTGAGGTGGGATGCTCCAACATTGCCTTTCCCAAACTGGTCATTGAACTCATGCCCAGCGGTGAGAATACTGCTCTCAATTTCAAACACCTTTTACATGTGTTTTTATGCTTTGATAAGCTTATTCTTTTCTTTTTCCATCCGTGTGCGCGATTCACAGGCTTGCGGGGACTTATGATCGCAGTGATGATGGCTGCTCTGATGTCATCGCTCACCTCTATCTTCAACAGTAGCTCCACGCTCTTCACCATGGACATCTGGAAGAAACATCGCCCGCGGGCGTCAGAGCGAGAGCTGCTACTGGTCGGCAGGTATGACGCTCACAGGGTGGCCCGGTGGTCAGGGAACATCTGTCCTGCTTTAGTGTCCTTGAGCAGGACTTTAAACCCTGGAGGGTGCACTCTGATCATGCTAGTGGAGGGTTAACTTTTAATACCAGGATCAATAAAGAAAAGGGAAGCTTGTGTGTAGAGAAAGTGAAAGAGATGTACTGCGCGTGTTTGTTCCAGGATCGTGACTGTGATCTTGGTGGTGGTGAGCGTGGTGTGGATCCCCATCCTGCAGTCGGCCAACAGTGGCCAGCTCTATGTTTACATCCAGTCAGTGACGAGCTACCTCGCTCCGCCCGTCACTGCTGTCTTCACTCTGGCTGTCTTCTGGACTAGGACCAACGAGCAGGTAACACACATGCAAGTCCGCCAAGGGTCCATATAATACAAATAGGGTCGCAAGTAACAATTGTTTTCATTTTTCATTAATTTATTCATTGTTTTGTCTATAAAATACTGACAAATGCCCACCAAAAAGTTTCCACAGTCCAACGCTTACGGCTTCAAAACCCATATGCAGCAAATCCTCACATTTGTGAAGCTGGAACCAGCGAATGCTTGGGACTTTTGCTTGACTCAGTAAACATACATTAGTGGGTCTTGTCGCAAACATATCCAAACTTCATTCAAAGTTTACTCCATTCTGGACACCAAACTCGTCATCAGAACATTCAGGAGTGTTGAAGTTTGTCCTTTCTCCTACACTGTACCGGTGCACGGCTTTATTAGCCTCAGATGGGATCCAGCTGCCAACATCCCTCACTGCCCGGAGTCCGTGCGTGTGTGCACATGAATATCTGTGTGTGTGTTACTCACTCGTTTTATGAAGTGTATTGTTTAATATTTCCTCTGTAGGAACGTGCTGCTCTTTCACTTGAACAAGTAAAAGTGACTGTTTCTCACAGATAACAGAGTGCAATTGAGGGAAAGTTGGTTATTAGAAGATAAGGATTACGGAGTGAGGTAAAAGACGTAACACTGCCGTAGTAAGAATGCGTATCAGCACAGCGCTAATAACACATGGGTTGAAACATCTTTCAACTGCAAGTCCACTGGATAGTCACGATTGAACCCCTGTTTCATTAGAGCAAGTCCTGGGTGTGTTTGCTCTCTGCTGACATGCTGTTTAACTACTAAAATTAAGAGAATTTTCTCAGGTTTTTCAGGATGAGAGGGGTTTTCCCCTTTTTCCAGCTCCAGTCATGTTAGCATTGTCAATGTGAGCATGTTGGCAGGCTGGCATTAGCATTTACCTTAAAGCACAGTTGTGCCTAAGTACAGTCTCACAGAGCTGCCAGCATGGCTGAAGCCTCTTCAGCCTTGTTTCAACAGCACTACACATTAAAATATAGTAACTGAAATGCAGTTGAAACTAAACTTATTCGCTTTTAGAATCTTAATGGTGTTGACTCATGGGGTCAAAGGGCACACGGTACTGCACAGGATGTGTCACATGCCGACTATAGCCTGACATTGTAGAGATAATGAGCAAACAATACCGACCTATTTACATGGGAACATGACGTGTGTAGTCTTTGAACCAGAGCTGCAAATGCAAAAAAAACATTGATTAACCCTGCAATTAGCGTCATTATGTCTAGCGCATGTGGTATACGTTTTGGTGTTTTAAAGATTTATAGGAACTAAAACCAGAAAAACGTAACAGTTGGCAACGTTACAAGAATTTTTCACATGTAGTCCTTTCACATCAGAGAGAAAGAGACTTGGATCAAAGAGAGAAATGGTTTGGAGTAAAGAGTGTAAAGAACGGGAGAAGAGGAAAAGTGAGAAAATATGACAAGGAGGAAAATGGAGGTACAGATGCTTGCATTGTGTGCTGTCTTCTTTCTTCTTTTCCTTTCGGCTGCTCCCTTTCAGGGGTCGCCACAGCGAATCATGCGCCTCCATCTAACCCTGTCCTCTGCATCCTCTTCACTCAAACCAATTAACTTCATGTCCTCTCTCACTACATCCATAAATCTCCTCTTTGGTCTTCCTCTAGACCTCCGGCCTGGCAGCTCCAACCTCAGCATCCTTCTACCGATATATTCACAGTCTCTCCTCTGAACGTGTCCAAACCACCTCAATCTGGCCTCTCTGGCTTTATCTCCGAAACTTGCATTGTGTGCTGTGACGATGATTATTTTTGCGTGTGTGAAGTCAAACTGCACAGATCACATTCTTTGCTGAAGGGTTGAACAGAGAAGGCGTTATTTGTGTGACTGTATGTGTACTTAAGTGAGAAGTGACAGGTTATCATGGTGGGAAAGTGAGAGTGTTGTGAGCCGAACACACCCGAGTGTGAACCAGCGCTGCAGCAGGAATTATACTGACTCTTTCAGCAGCAGGACGTTCCGCATGTCAATTCAGGAAGGGATCTAATGTAACCTGTGTGATTTTTATATGCGTTTGTGTGTATTCAGGGTGCGTTCTGGGGCCTGATGGTGGGTTTGGTGGTGGGTGTGTGTAGGATGGTGCTGGAGTTTGCCTTCCCGCCTGCCAGATGTGGCGTTTTGGACTCGGCACCCGCAGTGCTGCGCAGTGTCCACTACCTCCATTTCGCCATTCTGCTCTGCGGGCTCACTGCTATCGTGATTACTATAGTATCACTGCTCACACCGCCGCCCAGACATGAACAGGTGTGTACACACAGATACAGTAAATAACAAAGCCATTAGGGAAGTAAGTGGTTTGCTGTTGATACGCCTGTAATGTGAAGGAACAGGCATTATCTGAAGGTTGGACTCCATGGTACAAGGCAGTCAAAGTCTAAATCCAAAAGATCAACCATCAACCACAGCGCAAAACCTTACAGTACTACTGTTGCGCACAACAGAAAGACTTACAAAATGCTTCATATTTCCAGTCTCATTGAAACCAGTGGCCTGTGTATGAACTCAAAATGCAAACAGCAGCCTTTCTGATGAAATACCCTGTTTTAAAGAGAATTAGTAAAAACTATCAAAAACAGGCAGATTGTTTAACCTCCCCCATGTACAGACACCACACTGTCATACACCCAGTCACTACATTCACCCGACAACTAATAATCAAGTTTATATGTTATATTTAGCTTTAAGAGGCGCTGGTAGGCTAATGTTGTGACCTTTGTAAAGAGCCAGTCTAGCGGTTTCCCCGTTTCCAGTCTTTGTGCTAAGCTAAGGCTAACAGGCTGATGGCTCCAGTTTCATAATTACTGTACAGACATGGGAGTGGTATCGACCATCTCATCTAATTCTCTGTAAGAAAGTGAATAAATGTATTTCACAAAATGTCAAACTATCCCTTTACGTCAGGATATTCGCAGTAGAGACACACGTTCTCTACATAAAGGTCGTATTTATGCCAAAATGTTGTTACATTTCCATTTTCTCCTCTCCCAGGTGTATAACCTGACCTGGTGGACTCTGAGTGAAGCCCCGCAAAGAGAAATTCCTCTACAGAAAGTGTCCTCTGTCAGCCACCGTAGCCCCCAGGGTAAGAGTCTGAATATTCACGCCACTTGGAATAAAACCAGCTATCATGTGATAAACAGTCATCTGCACACAGATGCTGCTGTAGTTACTGTTTGGGTAACTTCCTGTGTCTGCTGTGTGTGTGTGTGTGTGTGTGTGATGTTGCAGGATCTGAGCCGACACGGCGGGTGACATGTGGTCAGGGGGCAGGATTGTGTATCTCAGCAACGCAGCGATCAGAGGAGACTCCAACTCCCAGAGTTCAAAGTGTTAGAGAGAGTGTGTTCTGGTCCAGGTTCTGCTGTGTCAATGCGCTCCTGCTGATCGGCATTAACATTTTTCTCTATGCATACTTTGCCTGAGCAGAGGGTCAGATTTAACATCCTGCCTCGCCCTCCTGCTGAACGCCTGCCAGTCTCTCCAACACGAACTAGAAACTCTGCCTGCCTGCCAAACAGCCACTGACTCCTCCAGATCCAAGAAGGTTGGGAAACAAACAGATTTTGATTTTGATTTTAAATGAATCCTTCAAAACCAAAAGAAAATATACTGTGTTTCAAGTGAATCATGCAGATGTAGCTTCAGGAGCTGTAAAATAATCACGTTTCAAACTGGAAAATAGTGAGAGAGCACACATACCTCCGCCAAGGATGCACAAACCTCTAATTGTATTATTTTGATAAAAGACACGTTGAGAATTGTTTTAATCTGCATCTGGATCCACATTTGTATCAAATTACTCATAATGATAGGTAAACATTGGATACACAAGGCACAGTTTTTTGCAAAAGGTCACGAAAAACAGCGAAAATGTTAAAAAAAGATGCATCTCACAGTGTAGAAATCCTGAGCAGCTCAGGCTGTGTTCAGTGTTGCTTTTAAAATCACTTTATTAGACATACAGTATTTCTACAGATGCTTTGGTGTTTGCCTTTTTACTATTGCCCCAGTAGAATCTATCGGTTTGTTGTAACCTAGTTTTAAGGTTTCAGACGGGTATTGTACAAATTACAATGAAGCTTGTAACCATAGACTGTATAAAACCGCTTGTAACAAGCTAACATGAATGTGCAGTTAGATAAAACATGACATCTAAATAAAAGGGCATCACACATCATCTGAAATTTAAGGCTTGACAAATATATAGTAACATTATATAGTGCGAGTAATTTTATGTGGTTTAGGTTGTGTGTGAGTAGCATAATTCTATTTATATAGTAATGTTTAGGGTTTTTTTTAACCTTCAGTTATTGTACCAGTATTCTTTCATGCTATTTAGCTTGTTTATGAGTATATATGAGAATTTCTCAACCTTTTCTGGTCCCCAAATTTTCATGACTCCAGCTTTTAGTGTTTTTAAATTTCTTGTAAATTTAAATAGGCACCGTTTGGTGTTTTGTATTCAGGGGTGCAGTTGGAGCTCCAAATGTATCCAAGTTATATCAAAATAATGAGAAGTTTTACATAATTAGACATATATCAGATAAATTACAGTTCATCAGTATTGAAAATGACCTCTGCTTAACAATAGACCCCCACTAGGGGCATCAACCGCAAGGTTGAGAAACTCTGTTAATGTCTATGTTGCTGTTCATTTGATTTGATTTTTTTTTATTGCTGAAATTCATTAAAAAGTATTGAGAAGTACAGATTGTTGGTGGTAAAGAACCTGACATCAGTCAAGACAAAATATCCTGACGACTTGTCCATCAAATGTTTGTTTTTTTCTTGTGATACCTCAAATAAATTTAAAGATATGTGCGTCAAAGCCAGAAGTGTTTGTCCACAAATGAACGCAGGTTAAAGTATTTATAAGCAGATAATCTCACTCTTTATTTAATTTCTGCACAGTTTACTTACTTTTACTAAAGAGAAGGTTAGGGGCATAGAGAAGATAGTAAAACAAAGTGAACATAAGGTTAGATTTCACTAATATTTTCAATACAAGCTGTTGGTGACAGGAGGAGATTAGGGCTCTCAAGACGGGTTGTAAAGGTTCACTCTAGGGCAGCAACAATTATTTTCATTATCGATGAATCTGTATTCACTGCTTAGTCTGTGAAATGTCAGAAAAATATGAAACCCACAGAACCCAAGGTGACGTCTTTGAATTGCCCGTTGTGTATGACCCAACAGTCCAAAATCAAAAAGTATTCAGTTAATGATATATGAAAGTATATCATTAACATTAAAATTTGAGCAGCAAATATTTGGCACTTTTTTGTGTGATACTGGAACTGACCAAAATGAATAAAGCCCCTGAAAACTTGAGAGTACTGCACCAATTTATTATTGCCTCCTGTAACGCTGCCGGACTCCGGATGGACAGCTTTAAAAAGAGAATCAGAATCAGTGCAGCAGAACCAGAGATATTGTCTTTTTTATTCCACGCATTCTTCTTCCTTGTTCTGGCGCCTGCATTACCCACAATGCAACTCTGCAAATTGAAGGCTTATAAAAAAAAGAAATGCATATGAAGTAGTACTCCCAAAGACAGGTAAACAGACTATGATGTAAAATTTTTAAAAAGACAAAATTTTTAAGGTATTATTTAGAGTTTGACATTCAGGACTGTGTGGGTGTGATTTGATCAGATTTGATTGACAGTGACCAACCAACTCATCAGATTCAGATACAAATGTTGCTAAATCCTGATTGGTGCAAGTATTTGACATCACTTTTTTCCCAGACTTTAAAAGAGTGAGAAGAGCTCAGAGAAAAAGACAAACGCAGAAATATCTCATGTGAAAAATCCAAAACTGCACCAGTGTGCCCGGCCCCATAGCTCGTGGTAAAAAGTTTTCAGGCCCTTAAATCAATAATGGACTAATCGATTATTGGACTAATTGTTTCATCGCTAGTTCAATCATTGCATAAGTAAGGTAAGTCACTACAGCCTGACAGATAAGTGTCATCGATTCAGCCATGGTGTTCAGTTCGATACGGTGTCAGTGGTACAGTGGTTGGACGTATTCTGGCGGAAAGATTCCTACTCGGCCTCGACAGCGCCCTCTCCAGGTCAGTGAGCTCGAGCAGTTCAGAAGATCGATGACGTCACCACGCAGGAAGTGGAGGTGGGCGGTCTGAGGGGGCGTGTAGTCACAGAGGGCCTGAGCCAGGCGAGGTTTCTACACAAAGACAGAAAGCGAAGCCATGGCATCAGACAAACGGGTGCGTATTCAACAGAAGCACAAGATGTCTATGAAGATTTATGATGGCTCGTGATTCGTCATACCCCCAAAACTGGTTCAGGTAGATGCAGGGAGGACTTTCTTTCTGGGTGAGAGTAGAGGCGGCCTGAGGGGAGGGACTCCTGAGAGCTGCTTTTATAAGGGTTGGGATAAGGGTTACATCCAGGTTGGGGCAGCGGGTGAGGGGATGAGGGAGGGTCTCTGAGGCAGACCACTTTCTCCACAGCAATGCTGTGAGTTTTGTAGAAATCCACCAACCGGTTGAGGGAGCAAAACGACTCGTCCCAGATGCAGTACTGACCGCCCCCCTCCAGCACTCGGAAATGTTCCACCCTGTCACCATAGCTGCAACGTCAGAGAAGTGAGAAAGGTAAAGGGGATAAAGGTGAGTATGCATGCTCCTTTAACCTCCAACACCTGCTGAGAGGTCATCCCTCTGCCTGATTCTTTGTTTAGGAATGTATGCAGAGGCTATGTGCATATCTCGGTCAGTGTGGGGGTGTAGCTCCAAATCCATCACAGGGGGTTTTCTCACAGGCTAAATCTCAAATCTCAAATGTCAACACACACATACACACACACACACGTGACTAAACACACGTGAATCTGCTCTGAGCTGTTTGGAAAAGCTCACATAGTAGTTCAGTAGTTAGGAAGGCGTTTGTCTCATCCTGATACTGTGCAACTCACTGAGGGAAGAAATGAAGCACAGAGGATACAGAAAGAAGAGCTGGAACGATTAGTTGCCAAACATTTGCTGGTTCCAGCTTCCCTAAATGTGAAGATTTGCAGCTTTTCTCTGTCTTATGTGAGCGCAAACTGAATATCTTTAGGTTTTGGATTCTTGGTCAGACAAAATAAGCTATTTTTTCACTCTGAATTGCAGACGTGTTGAGGTTTGAAAGAATCTCCTTTAATAAGTCGCTGCAGCTTATAACTATAAAACACGTCTTATTACACTTCTGAACGCTTGAAAATGATCACCCTCTGTTGATCATTCTGAGGATCACACTGCGTTAAGTGTCTGAGTATGTGTGCACGCACAAATAAAGCAGCTCTCAGCCCTAGCAGGCAGACAGAGGTGCCTTATAACATTAATATGTGCACAGTATGTACATGCATGTCTGTGGCACGTGTCCATTGCATAAAGTACCTGTGTTTAATTAAAGACTGAGTGGTCTTATGTAATGCCCCGATTATTGAACACATTTAATTTACCCATAATGATTAAATGTGTCCTGCGTCACTGTGGTGACCCGATTAAACGCGCACACACACACACACACACACACACACACACACACACACACACACACACGCTCTCTCTCTCTCGCGCTGTCTGTGTGGCTGTTATATTTTTAGTGCAACGCGTTGTCGTAGAAGGTATTTAAATAGCCTGACTCTCCCCTCCACTGACCCTGACACACACTCAGAGACACGTGGATGCTGTGACTTGCTAATGGGCTCAATGTGATGGGAATGAGAACATAACATAACAAGGAGATGCCGCTGCCCGGGTGTGTCATGGTTGTACAGTATACTCTATCAGCAAGCTGAGTGCTGTGTTTTCGTTTTGAGACCAGACCCAGGGGCGGATGCTTTACCTCTCTGGTCATTAAAGACACTCTCTGGCAAAGCAGAGCAGCTTCTGTGAGGGAAGGGTGGTTGAGTGGGATTTAACACATGCTGCACCACAGCGCGCAATCATTCGGGAACTTATTAACATCACAAAATAGGGGAATGGCACAACATAGGACCGTCAGTGTGCAGCAAGAGATTTGTCAGACTTGCCTCTTGCGTTTGTGTGTGTGTGTGTGTGTGTGTGGTGCGTTTACTGACCTAACGGAGACAGAAAACTCTCCAGGAGCTGATTCACTCTCCCTCACTAGGAACACTCCTGTGTCCTGCAAGTGCAAACGCTTTTCAGCTTCAAGTCTTGACACCCGTCCAGCAAACCACCTACATACACACACACACACACACACACACACACACACACAAGCATGTAAATTATACTCTCCTCTTGAGCTAATGTGTTTGAGAATGACAGTATGTTCATGTTCATTTTTAAACTGGCATAAGCATACCCTTTGAATGAAAAATCTACTCAGCTGTGTCAGTGGTTCCCCAAACTGAGGGTCACGACCCCAAAAGGGTTCTCAGAATAACTCCCCAAAATGATGCTTATTTTTACTAACGTTTCTCTCATTTCAGCTTTTTGTTTTGTGAAACACTGAATACTTTCACCTCTTAAGGCGTCGAGAATTTCTTCAAATGAAACAATCTGAGCAGGAAAAATTGCTTTTTGGTTGAACACTGAGATCATAACCTGCGATGAGGAGGTCACAAGTAGGTGTTGCTTCATCTTAAGGAGCCACAAGCATAAAGGTTTGGGAACCACTGATGTCAATGATCGCAGTTAAAACAATCCCACATATATAATAATATAGAATGGCAGTGTTTTATCCTCAATTGATTTGTATAACTGATCACAAGTATAAAATATGTAGACAATTTTTTTTTTTTTTTACGGATAAGGAAGGAGGGAAATGTAGTTTTCTGGCACGAAGCCACGCTTCCCCTGGATCTCTGCTGTGAACCAGCAAGAATCATTCTCCATTTCTGTCACCTACAACACACATGCACAATTATTCTCACTATGCAAACTTGCAATCTTTTTGTTAACTTTGGCCAATTAAATTTTCAAATCAACCCAAACACTTACGCACACATACCTTGATAACGTCCCCTTTCTGAAAACTGATCTCGTCTGCTTCTGATGCTGTGAAAGAGAAAAGAGCCACCGCCTCCATGCCGAACAGAAGAGTCGAGTCAGGTACGAAAATAGTTTCCCTACATGAATGAAGAGAGAGAACACAGCTGTGTGATTAGAGCACAGCAGGATGATGACGCTCTATTACAGGATGAGATAATCCGTGTGTTTGTGTGTGTGTGTGTGTGTGTAGGCAGGCGCTGACATCCTCCTCATTAGTTAATGAGGAGAGTTTTCTCTGCGCGTGTGCCCCTCTGTTCTTCCATGTGACTGCGTTAGAGTGTGTGTGAACACGTGGAGGAGGTGGCGACTGCCCTTTCCATCTCCATCTCCATCTCTGATGTCCACACATCTTAAACTCAGGGGCTCTAATGAAGCATTGGAAGGGATGAAAATAGCCTAGAATAGAGTGTGATGACCAGGTCTGTTTATGACACAAAATGTGTCTTTTTATGATTATAATCAGTCTTTGCAAATGTTAGCTAAAGGTCCTCAGCTCTAGGCGTCATTTGCTCGACCATTTTTCCTATTTGAAAAGGTTTAAAAAAACAACTTAATCATGACAGCATCTGGAAAAACCTGCCTAAGAGACGCTACACCACTAGGTGAAAAGATGTCACCTAATGTATGTATCGCATGTTCCTCATGTTACTAATCACACCACTATGTCACTATTGCCATCAAATTTTGAGTTCTTCTAAATTTTAAATGGTTAATTTTTTACTTTCTCTATTTACCTGTACTTGTTTCTGTCTTTGTGCTGCTGCACCACCTGAATTTCCCCTATGGGCATCAATAAAGACTTATCTTACATTATCTTAATTCAAAATACGATGTCAGCACAATCAACACAACAGCGCAGATGTAGAGGAAGCATAGGAGAGGTGGTTGTTTATCTGTCAGTACGAAGCTGTTGGACCAAAGAAATAACACAATTTTCACAAAGATTTACCTGTATATTTACTTAAAGTAGGTGCAGAGTACAGATCTCAGTGGAACCTATTGATGTTTTGATTAAACTGTTAATCGATGTGTCACATAGGGCCTGGTGATATGAGAAAGCGTTAGGTGAGTTCTGCTACCCTACAAAATATCTGTTTGGTTATTTTCAAATGTCAAAAGGTATTAAGACATTTTTCCCTTTCTTTCTCACAGGAAATGTTTCAACTGCGTTTTTAAGTCATCTTTCTCGCGCACATCCTTAAATCAATACAGCTGTCTACACCTGTAGGACTGAAGCTACTGCTGCTGATGTGTTTTCTTTCTCTGCATGGCCACTGTGGACAAGGTGTGACAGTGTGTGATAGAGAGGCAAGAGTTGAATCAGTGAAAACTGTGAGTAATGGATGAAATATAGCAAACATATAGATTACGGCCTCAAATTTGGCACTATGGTCAGGTTGTGTTGTAAAGACATGGATCCGGGCTTGTCAGTTCTCAGGCTTTAGGCCCGTGCAGAACTCTATTGTTGAGTTGTGACTGACCATTATATGCTAAACTTCAACAGAAACATTAAATGATGAGAAAGCCAATAAAGACCAACAACGTCCTGCTTGGTATTTAATGAAATTGTAATATCAAATGTTATGTAATTCTTTAAACTGTTGTTTTTCCAGTTGGCTTATTCACTGAATGCCAATAAAAAGGTGAATATATTGTTCAAATCACAATGTGAAAATGTTGTAATCGCTCAGCCTGAGATCTCAGGTCTGTGGTCACGTAACTTTCCAAGATACTTTCTCATGTTCACAAATACGCACAGAGCCTTGTTACACTGGAGAAACAAAATACATGTACAAATCAGTAAAAAGCAGGGCAACTCCTCTGTTACTCAAGTAACAAAAATATCACAACAACACGAAGGCAAAGAGTTAAGAATGTGTTGTTCAACACTGATAACAAACCAACATAAGGCAGTGTGTGTGTGTGTGTGTGTGTGTGTGTGTGTGTGTCAGTAGCAGTCCACTATGACCTCTTGGCCTGGTTGTGTGTCTGGATTAGTGTGAGCGGCACTCGCAGTCAGTATGTCCTGCAGCAGAGAGAGGGGAGAGTTGTGGATGTGGTCGCTGCTTTGAGTCAGGATGTCCAGCCTCTCGTCTAAACCCGGAGACCTCAACACCTCACACACACTAACGATCACACTGCCACCTGCCGCCTTCGCACCCTCCTTCCCCGGCTGGCCACAGTCTTCAGAATGAACCTCGTCGGCTCCACTGAAGCTTCTCTGTGCTGCGATGTCCGCCTCCCTGGCCCGATCCCTCTTCTTCAGGCCCAGTATCTGCCTGATCTCCTGCCCCCAGCCCCGGCCAGGCAGTTCACAGGACACCCTGGCAACTGTTGCCATGGCAGCATCAAGCGCCCCTAGAGGGCAGACTGTCTCTCTGAGTGTTATCAGCAGTCGACAGGCCTTCAGACCCACAGGCCTATCGCAGTCAACCAGACTAATCAACAAGGCTGAGATGACTCCCAGCTCGACCAGAGTGCTTAATGCTCCGGCCAAATCTGACTCCACACCCTCTGTGTGCGCACCAGTGTGAGTGTGAAGCGCGGAGGCCTGGTCAGAAACTACACCATAGGGGTGCGGTAGAGCATGACGTGTGTCTGAGCCCTTCCCGTAACCCTGGTGACCTGAAAAGGCCTCATCCAGCAGCAGCTCGGCCAGCTCCAGCGTGTGAACTTTGACCTCCCAGTCCAGATCTGCGCTGCCTTGTGAGAGGGCGGAGCGTACACACTGCATCAGGAGAGCTGTGGAGGAGGCGAATGATGACGTAGGGGAGTGTGAGGAGCGTGAAGAGAACCAGGAGATGAAGTATCGTACGACAGCCCTCCTGGGGAATCCCTCCGTGTCCTGGGACAGGATTTCAAGCAGCCGGCTCACTATTTCAGTCTGGAAGGACACTGAAGTTAGAAGGACCAAGTTTACATTGTACTGCAGCCACCTGAAAACCTTGTAACTCATTGTTTTTATTTTTTATATTAAATCATCCAAAATCAATTAATCAGAAGAAGGACCAAAATCAGATAGCATCCTGCACCACAGCAACTTCTTCCCCATAGTCTCGTGCCATCTGGTGTTTCAGAGTCAAATGTAAAACCTATTTCTGCCTACCTCCTCCGGAGTGAGTGCTGCCCCCTGCTGCCAGCTGTGTGCCAGTGTCTTTGCCAGTGCAGCGACGGCACTGGCCCTAACGTAACTCTCCGTATCCTGCAGTGCCTCCTTCAGGAGAGGAGTGGTGCAGCAGCCGCCCAGCAGAGCCCCCGACGCGTCGCCCACCCCCTCGGCCAATTTCAGGAGGACACGCACACCTGCCAGGTGTCCCAGAAACTCCACCGTCGAGTCCCTCACCTCCCAACGCACGTCACACACACGCTTCTTCACAACCTCGACGAGATCTAATAGGGATGCACATACATGTCATTTCGGTAACACATGAAATAGCCACAACAACGGCAGAGTCTGTGTGTGGATTCATCATAGAGGAGAGTATTTATGAGCCTCAATGAAGAGACTGCTGGGGAACCTTACCTTGTCTGAGCTGGTCTGTTATAAAGGAGAGGTCTGTGCACACACTCATCCACTTTACTATGGCCTGGTAGGATTTGTGGAGAATCTAAGAAAAACAGACGGAATCATTTCAAGGATAGAAAACCACCCGAGATAGATAACGATTTACAGATCTTTTCAGCTAATGTTTGTAACCCTCCTAAGGAGACTCAAGACTGGGACTACATCTCAATGTGACTTCAGCTGACTATTTTCTTGATTAAACGTTTACGTCTATGAAATGCCAAAAAAATACTGAAACAATACTCCTCACAGTTTCTCAGAACCCAAGGCGATGACTCCAAAAAGACCAAAGATATTAATTTTGCAATGATATTCAGCAGAGAAAAGCAGCCGATTCATACATTTGAGATGCTGGAACCAGTGAATATTTGGTATTGTTGCTTGAAAAAGAAAACAAAAGAAAATAGAAACAACTAATCTTTTATCAAAAATAGTTGCCGATTAATTTCCCATCGATCAATCATTGAGCCTTTTCAGCTTGAACAGTATATACAGTCAGCTCCTCCAACAGGAGGCCATGAGATTTGGCTGAAAGCTCTGGAAAAAGATAGTAAATGTCCATTTAGTCAAGATTGTTTTGTCATACTACAGTTCCACTCTCAAATATGCAGCGTAGCCTCTCTGTATGACAGAATGTGTACATCAGTATGGAAAACAAACATCTAATTACAGTGTGGAGTAGAAGTTTTGAAAAGCTGTAAAACTACAATAAAAAGTTAATTAACTGAAATATTATGACTTTATTCTTGAAATACCATGACTTTTATCTCAATAAATTCCAACCTTTTCTCAAAATATGACTTTTTCCTCGATATTAAAACTTCTCCTCACATAATTATAACTTTGTCTTGAAATATATTTCGACTTCATTCTTCAAATCTCTTTAAACATGTAGGACAAGACCATCAGGAAGTGATGGTGTCTCCAGCTCCCCAGTAGTAGAGGGTCAGTGACAAAATAAATATATGAAGTTGTGTCAAATTGTGCTTAGACAGAAACAACGTACAGTAGGGTCAGAATCAGGATTGTCCAGGTATTTTATGAGAAGTGTGAACGCCTCACTGATCTTCTCCTTCGCTCCTGAAACACACAAGACGGAGGATACACGCTGAATGGAAAAACACACATATCATTACGTTTATATACTGTAGAATATGTTTTTGATGATTTTTTGTTGGAGAATTCTAATTTCATTCAAATTGTTTAGACAAATTTACATTTTTTACTAGCTTATATTTAGTTTTATACTTGGAGAGATTTGGCTACTCAGTACCGAGAAAATTACTTACGGTCTGTTGTATGTTTCCAGTATTTACACGAGTTGTTTGATTGATATACAGTAGATTTTTATAATGTCACGCCTCATGTTATTTTGCTTGCACAGGGAAGAGAATATTTTTCCTATTCGGACCATCCCACATATGCAGTTTTTAAAGTATATTTTTTGGGCTTTTTATGCCTTTATTTGGTAGAGACAGAGGATAGAGACTGGAAATGGGTGAGAGACAGATTGGGGATGACATGCGCCAAAGGGCCACGGGCTGGAGTCGAAGCCGGGCCGTCCGCGGCGAGGACTAAAGCCTCATACATGAAGCGGGCGCTCTACCGACTGAGCTAGCCGCGCTCCATATGCACAGTTTTACCTGGGCTGCTGCTGAGAGCTGTCAGAGCCTCCAGAGCACATTTCTGAACTTTGCCACTGCCGATTACATTCCTGCAAACCTCACTAGAACCGGTGGATGCGGGGGAAGAGAAGCCGCTGCAGATCCTTAACAATGAAAGAACTGCAGTGACAATTAAACCCGGAGGACAGGGGAGGACGCCAGAAGGCTGTAGGGGGGAGAGACACAGTGATGTTAGTCTGCTTCACATAAAAAAATTTAATAAAAATACAGTCCACTTCCTCTCCTCTGTTTGCTGTTTTCCTTACATCCTCACCTTGAGGGTGATCTGTGGTGTGTTTGTCAGGCAGACACAGATCACAGAGCGACAGGAGGTTTTACTCTTCAGCTGCTCTGCCATTGAAAACCGATTTTCGTCTGCTGCAGGAGCAAAAATACATTTAGTTATAAAGATTCTGAACAGCAGGCTGTTTTCTTTTTATTTGTCTATATGTGTGTTTTACCAGTGGTGTTTGTGCCCAGTAGAGTCTGACCAGTTGTAATGTCGAGCGGTAGCAGTAGTATTCTCACAGCCCGGGCTGTGTGGACAGTATCACTGGACGGAAAACACAGAAAAGAAGAAAACGGCACCAATGGGAAAACTGGTAAATAAATACTGGTTTTCTTAAACTACTTGATGTCAGAAAACCTCCGCAAACTGAGCTTGCACAGGTGACGGTGAAGCCACATTCTGTCTGAGAGTGTGAAGTCGTGCTGTGAACAGATGCTTACTGATGACTTCTGCGAAGAAAAGCAGCTGCAGCGTGAACGAGGTCAGAGGGTTTGTTAATGTTCAACATGGACGATAGAAGACGGGTGACGCGTTGGTCTGGGACACGTTCATCAGTGCCGGAGCTGCTGACGACAAACATGGACATTATTTAACACTGAACCCACTCATTATACGTATAAAAGGGTGTCATACTGTATGTTCAACTAATTGATTAACCGACTGCTCGTTTCATCGTCGCAGCGCCATTTTCCCTCCTTCTTTTCGCATCATGTTTATGCAGCGGTTGGGGGAAACTGATACAGCTTCTCTTAACTATTCCTTTAATCCTATGTTTACATGAAAATGTGTTGTGCTATTTTCTATAACTTATATACAACCGCGGAATTGCTTTTTCACACTTAACTACTAGTTACCAAGTCCACTGTAAAAGCAGTAAAAGCACAAAAAAGGCAAAGAAATGTCGACAGAAATGCACTCCATCTCTGAATGTTTTAATCATTTAGGGAATTACAGTATTATTCACAGGTATAGACCATAGCAACATATGGGGCTTTAAGTAAACTGGCTTGATAAAACTGCCTATGAAGCCAGTGGGGCCAGTCAATATAATTTAGCCTAAGTGGATGCAATGTAGATATAAAGCCTGAATAAGCAGCGGAGTATCTGCTCTTTGCTCGGGTAAGGGTGGGATTTAAAGGCAGTTTAACGGTGTGTTAGGTCAGACAATAGTGTCACGTGTCAAAGGGAAAACTGTAAAAGTCACAGATGTCAGTCTGAATTATCTTAGTCACTTGTATCAAATCAGAGCAACACATATACAGCCTAGATGATATTTTACAAACTCCCAGCATCCTTTACACAGTGAAATCTAATTTCTTTCCTCAAGGTGGAGGTTTTACATCTAGAGGTGGCCATAACAGATTCAGTACCTGAGCTATTTTATCCCATCATCTATTTGCTTTATCAAAGTGTGAAACGTGTAATGTGGCCTGTTGCGTGCGGTGTACGTAAACAGGGCCATCTGTTAATTTTCATTTTTCTATACTTTCTTTTAGGTGGGTTTGGTGATCGGTTATGATGACACACAATGTCAGCTTCAGAATTAAATTTATTTTTTGTATTTACTGTCATTGTTTATATTCCTGCATTTACTTTTTATTTGACCACTGTCTGTAAACCAAATGTTCCCACGTTACTCTGTGTGTTTGTGTTCATGTGACACAGCCGGTCTACCTGTGTGCGGCCAGAATGACTTCCATCAGAGGCAGCGTGAGCTGACTGCAGCCTGCTGTCACCAGTTCCTCCAGAGAGTCTGCGACTGTCTGGAGCAGCTTGTCCCGGAGAGGAGGCCCGGCCTGGGCCAGGAGCAGGGCCAGAAGTTTGAGGTTCTGCAGACTCTGATGGAGCTGTGTGTTTTCTTTGGGAACCAGTGACTCCTTGAGGTACTCTGTGATCGCCGCGACGACAGCAGTGTACTCTGCACTGGTTTCCATGGTTACGGTTGGGTGTTCTAAGCCTGTGATGGAGGCATGTGTCCTCCCGCAATCTTCTTCTTTCTTATCTGTGCCGTTACATCCTGCAGATGAGACTGGCTGAAAGAAGAGCAGGATGTGGGCGAGCATTTGATTGGCAGCTGAGGCAACGAATAGACTCGTGTCTGTCTGGAGTTGCAGGAGCGGTTCAGTGAAATCTGGGGAGTGAGGAAAACAGATTTTATGAAGAGGTAAAGTTCTTAGTCTTTGTTCCTAAATATCACCTGCCTTTCGCTCATCAAATTGTCCTTTATAATATATTACATACAACGTAGTGGGAGAGATAATCTCATTTCCTACAGGACGTGTCACCTGATTGTGCAAAAAAACGGAGAGCCTTTGGGTGCTGCAGCAAGTTCTTTAAGCCCTGGATCCAGCCAATCCGTAAACAGGGATCCTCCCAGAGCCCTGCATCTTGCCAGTGCAGAAGGTTGAAGACCTGGTCCAGAACGGAGCATTCCTGCAAGGGGGGACATCACCAAAGTCAGAAATAGTTTGTAACCACTTTTTAGCAAAAGCACAAGGTGTCATTCACTCCACCTGAAGCCTTTCGAAGCCGTCCTCAGTGGCAGCCATTAAGCCGGTGACTTTAAGAGTGAAGGAGAGGACAGTGGGGTCCGGAGCTGTGTTGTAACCCACAGTGGATAGGAACTCAAGCAGACATGGGCAGGCCTTCAGCAGAGACCCCCCTTCATAAGGCGAAAAGGCGGACATGAGACAGAGCTAACATTCACGGCTGGAATAACACTCAAGGGTTTATTGTTTTGTCTTTGCCAGACTACACATGACAGCTGTTTTTTTCTTTTTTTAAATCAAATTTAGGATTATTCCCCATGTAAGCGTTATATCAAGAGAAATAGTAAAGGTATCAAAAGACAAAGGGCCCCTCGACTGACAGAGAATAATCAATGAATCTTTTGAGTAACATTTCAAGCAAAAATGCAAAACATTCATTGGTTCCAGCTTCTCAAACGTGATGATTTCCTGCTTTTCTTTGTCTAGTATGATATTATACTTAATATCTTTACGTTTTGGTCTGTTGGCAAGCAATTTTAACGTGTCACCTTAGGCTCTGGGAAAATTGTGATGGGCATTTTTCACTATTTTGTGACATCTTTATAGACACATTGATGAATCAGTCAAGTAAATTGGAGTTGCAGATCAAAATAATGGTTAGTTGCAGCCTTATTTCACTTTATGTGGCGCATATTCCCAAACAAAGTGCCAAGTAATCAGATTACCACAAATGTATTGCCACACTGTGAACCTTGAGCCTCCGGGGCCCCTGGTAACTTAATCACTTCGCCCAGTTCGTAATCCAGCCTCCTATCCATCCAGTTACCTGGGTGTGAAGTGGGGACACGTTGTAACTTAACTGCCGTTCACCTCACATCTAGCTGCAGTGGTCCACAAACAAGGATCTAAAAGCGCACACCCGAAAGCTCCACCTTGAGAGGTCAGAGAGGGAGGAAACCAGCAAGAGAGGAAGGCTGGAATAATTACAGATAGACAAACCAAACTAAACCAACCCGCCAAATCCAGCACTAACCAGCCTTGGTGAGCCCTGTGAACCAGTCCAACAGTTTCTCCAGGCTGGTGTCATCGGGCAGAGACCTCCCTGAGTCCGCCAGCACCTCACACACACTGGGCAGCAGCGATACACACTCTCTGTCCATGGCCCTAGCGTGTGTGTGTGTGCGTGTGTGTTGATAAGACCTCAGGATACCTTACAGTAGACAAGGTCACTAATAACTTTACAACTAACGTAAATAGTTACATCGACACATATGTAACGCCGACTCACGTATCTGGAAATATATAGCTAGAGGCTAAGTTATGTTGTACAGAGTGAGAGGCCACAGCTAGCTAAAAATAAAAACATGAGGGCTTTCCTAGTAGCTTTACTAAACGTCCATCTCGCGGGAAATAGGTTCGGATCTACCGGTGCGTGGCTTCCCTCTTCTTTCTTCTTTCAGTGTAACATTTGAGAGTCATAACGAGGGCACCTGCGCTTCTTACTGATCTTTAACCCCGTGGATGTGTTAAATTACGTGCGCGGGCGCCACGTACCGCCGGATCCATATGTTTTACAGCTTTAACTTTTCCCCGCGGCGCGTCCTTGCCCCCGAACAGGTTCCGGTGTTGCATTTCCGTCACGTCGTCCATTTTCACGTTCCTCGCACATGGTGCCGCACCGGCCGAGGACCGTCAGCCTCTTCATTTTTGGGGATTTTGTTCCGTTGTGGCGAGAAATACGTCTCGCACTCCTGATAAATGCAAGATACGGTGGATATGGTGGACGACCCCGAGTATGACGAGGAGGAACCCTCCTTCAGCGACCCGGAGGACTTCGAGGATGACGTCGACGATGAGGGTGAGCGGCGGCAGGAAAATCCCCGGCTTTCTGGCCTGTTGCTAACGGCTAGCTAAGAGCTGCACTAACGGGCTCAACGGTTGTGGTACTACAGATGCTACAAGCGACCAAGTCACTTTGCCTTCCGGACCTCAACGTCCACCGTTAAATGTTGAGCTCTGATTACCAGGAATAAAACGGATAACGTTACAGCACCATTTTCCTTAAATGTAACTCCAACATTAGCTAGCATTAACCGGCGTTATCACGGTTTCATTCCACGTCCATTGAAGCCTCACCCAGACCCCAGACATCCTCTCGCGGTGGCCTTGTCGCTGTCATTTGGAAAACTGAAACAGCGGCGAAGCTGACTAATGGAAAACATAGTCTTGTAACGTTAGCTGTCTGAATGGATAATTAAGGCCAAGACCACCACTGCGACCCTGAAGTCTGGTTTGCAGGAAACAGCCGGCAATAAAAGCTAGCTTTCACACCACCGTCACGTTAACGTTAATCCTAACCCAGGGTTGAGGGGAGTTGGTCCATAATGCCCCTCAGTTATCCAAATAAAACGTGTACACATGGCACAGTAGTTTTACCATAGAAAGTCCCCTTTTAATAGGATGCTTTGCTCTAACAGACTCCAGGGATTTCTGGAAATTTGGTAACACTTATACACACAGCTGTCAGTGTATTAGGTCTCCGAGCAGCAAGTGGTGAAGTCTAATACAGTGAAATGACAATGAACTCTCCCCATGTGATGTGTGTAATGTTAAGGGTTTGTTCAGAGAGCTGTGTGTTCAACCGTGTGTTCAGTTTGGAGGCTGTGGTGCTGTTGAACTTGCATTGAGTCACTGAGAGTAGTATTTATCATTTTGTCCACCCATCTATACCAGTGAGGGTAGACTAAAGATAAGAAACCCCTCTCAGTACAAAGCAATACAATTCGACGGCACCACAAACTGCAGTCTCCAAAATAACCATAAAGTTGGATGAGCACCTCTTTAAAACACTAGCTTGCATTAGCTTAATCACTGGCAACAGAGTAAAATGCACTTTTCAAAAGTTACATAATTCAGACTATTAATTACTATTTTCTTAGTTTTCCACCTTTTACCTGCCAACTGGGGCTATAGATATATAGGTAGAAATGTAAATATGACTAGTGGAAGTCCCGGGGGCATATTGGTTAAGGCTCGTAATTTTTATTTGCAACATCCCTGATTCGATTCCAGCTGGGGACCTTGGTCGCATGTGCCCTCTCTTTTCTCTCTTCATGTTTCCAGTCTGTCTTTTACTCTGCCACTCTCCAGTGACAACAAAATCTCGAAAAGAGAAAAAAAAATCATAATAATGCAGATTTTCATGCGATTGATCTTCAAAAATGAACTAGTGGTTTCATTGCAGTTTGAATTGAGAGTCGTCAGGGTATGAAAAAGTATTTGGAAGCCCAGGCTAACACAGATCAGATAAGTGACTAACATTACTGTTTTCCTCCCTGATCTTCCCCTGTCTCTCCTGTTCAGAGCTGCTGGGTGACCTCCTGAGGGAGAAGCCCCAGGAGGCTGACGGCATAGACTCAGTGGTGGTGGTGGACAACGTCCCTCAGGTGGGCCCAGAGCGTTTGGAGAAACTCAAGAACGTCATCCACAAGATCTTCTCCAAGTTTGGCAAGATCACCACTGAGTTCTATCCAGAGGCTGATGGCTTGACCAAAGGGTATGCGATGTTGCTCTCTACACTGTTATGGCAGGATATTGCTTCAATGTTGAATTAAATGTTAAACACCCATATCTCACGCAGCTACATCTTCTTGGAGTATGCTGCTCCCACCCAGGCCCTCGAGGCAGTGAAGAACGCAGATGGATACAAACTCGACAAACAACATACATTCAGGGTCAACCTCTTCACTGACTTTGACAAGTAAGTGTGCAGTGTCTGATAAGAAATGCAGCAACTGTCACGGCAGATATATGCGAGACAAGAAGAGTAATTCTGTTTGCTTGTTTCCCCAGGTACATGAACATCAGTGATGAATGGGAAACTCCAGAGAAGCAGCCTTTCAAAGATTTTGTGAGTGTCTCTTTTATTTTAACAAATACTACTTTTACTCTTAATCATAAGTAGTATATTACAAGGTTTTTTTGCCCCTATTTACCTCTATTAAATTGTCCATCGAGTATCAACAGAACAAATAATATGCCAAAATGCATTAAGGACCACTAACTCTGTATGTCTGTCTGTTCAGGGAAATATGCGCCATTGGATTGAGGACTCAGACTGTCGCGATCAATACAGTGTGATCTACGAAGCTGGAGAGAGGACTGCCATTTTTAATAACGATGCTAAGGAGCCAATCACAGCTGAAGAGAGAGCAGTACGTTTTTTGGATCACACTTTGAAATGCGCCGTTATTATGATCACATTAATTGTGATTCAGCAATAGTGGTTGGCTCGCAGACTAATATTGTTTTTGTGTCTTGCCGCAGCGCTGGACAGAGACGTACGTGCGCTGGTCTCCTAAAGGCACCTACCTGGCCACCTTCCACCAACGTGGCATTGCATTGTGGGGCGGCGAGAAGTTCAAGCAGATTCAGAGGTTCAGCCATCAGGGTGTGTCCCTCATCGACTTCTCGCCATGTGAGAGGTAATCAACATTGCTGTTTAGCAGTACTAATTTACCCTTTCGTTGCATTAGTCATTTCCTTAATTATCAGTTACTGTGTGTGTTATTGAGTGATGTGAATTGATGCACTATTTGAAGTTTAAGAGAGAATTTACTGCTCGACATTCTGATGCAGCTGTTTGAATACATGTTTTAACTAATGATGAAATTGGGCAAAATACTTCTTGTGTGGCATCCAAAGGAGAAATGCACAAACATAGTCCCCCTCTCACTTGTCTCTGTTGTTGAGCAAAAATCACAATATTAGATATAATTTTATAAATGCATCAGTCATCTTATTACTTTTCTGCAATATTTGATTCAAATATGGTTCAAAATGAAAAGAGATGTAGATTTTTTTACTAGCTTTATGTAAGTCTGATTTCATTTTTTGCCCTTTAATGCAATAGACATGTACATGACATGAGTTTAACTAGTGCCCTTATCAGCCTGCAGCCACATCAGTGTGAAAAATACTTGATTTAGAAAGCAAACCAATGGAATATCATTCAAAACACAAGTGACTTACAATAAACTAGGGATGTCCTGATCAAGTTTTTTGGGTATCTGCCAATACCAAGTCCAATACTTTTATTTACCTAAATGTTGATTTAAATATGTATCTGACAGCTGTCACACCTTATTTTTCATGAGCTACTTGATCCAAATACCGACGGTCCTGGTTCAAGATGATTTGAAGTTGATAAGCTTAAAGTATTGATAATGAATGATAGATAATGTTAGATGAACTGTGTAGTTTCTGAGCTGTCTGAAACGTCATGTGTGGTTGTGATGCCTTCCAGGTACGTGGTGACCTTCAGTCCACTGATGGACACCAAGGAGGACCCGCAGGCCATCATCATCTGGGACATTCTGACAGGACACAAGAAGAGAGGTTTCCACTGCGAGAGCTCGGCACACTGGCCCATATTCAAGTCAGTACTCTTTGCTTGTTTGTCTATTTTCTCTCGCCCTCTCATTTACTTCAGTGTTATTTGTACATGTGTTACTCCTGCAGTGATTGTATATATTATAATGGAACATATTTTTTCATAGATGGAGCCACGATGGGAAGTTCTTTGCCAGGATGACCACAGATACGCTGAGTATCTATGAGACTCCAGTAAGTAGACTTTACAGAAAAAAGTGTGGTTATATTTATGTAAAGTGTGCAAGTGACATGAAAGACATTCTTATGCTCCTTTTAGTCTATGGGCTTGCTCGACAAGAAGAGTCTCAAGATTACCGGGATCAAGTAAGTCCCTGATAATGCTTTTATGATTTGTTTCTTGTAATTACATGAGTTTAAATTATACAGTATTCTGTATTGAAATATTGACAGGAATCTCTGTGTGTGCGTATCTACAGGGACTTCTCGTGGTCTCCTGGTGACAACATCATAGCATTCTGGGTACCTGAGGACAAAGATATCCCAGCCAGAGTGACTCTGATGCAGATGCCTTCCCGTCACGAGATCCGTGTCCGCAACCTCTTCAATGTTGTCGACTGCAAACTGCACTGGCAGAGAAATGGAGATTACCTGTGTGTGAAAGTGGACAGGACTCCTAAAGGAACACAGGTACACAAGTGAAGACAGAGGGGAAGCAGCTGAGACTTTGCTGGGAAAAAAAATCCAATGCTAATTTTGTTTTGAAATCTTCTTTCTTTTTTTTTTCAGGGTGTGGTCACCAACTTTGAAATCTTCCGCATGAGGGAGAAGCAGGTTCCTGTTGATGTAGTGGAGATGAAGGGTAAGAATGTAATAAACACACAAATGTAACAGTGATTGTGTCCAATGGGGGGGAAAAACCTGATCTATTGTTTGTTGTGTTTCTGTCTTTCAAGAAAGCATCATAGCGTTTGCATGGGAACCCAACGGCAGCAAGTTTGCTGTTCTCCACGGAGAGGCTCCCAGAATCAGCGTCTCCTTCTATCATGTCAAAAACAACGGCAAGATAGAGCTCATAAGTGAGTAGATTGGACAGACGCACTAACTGTCCTAATTGATGCGATGTTGCACAGTCTAGGAGGCCCCGTATACCTCCACTGAATGTGACGCTTTGTTCTATTTCTACAGAGATGTTTGACAAGCAGCAGGCCAACAGCATCTTCTGGAGCCCCCAGGGACAGTTTTTAGTTCTGGCTGGACTCAGGAGGTCAGTTAAATCTTGCGCGTGTGTTTGTATTTGTGTGAGTGACAGACACAAGAAGCCGCTGATGACAAACTAAATAACTTTTCTGACACCTCGTATGAGAGCTAACGCTCGTGATTCTAACTCTGATCTGAGGCTCACAGCATCATTATATTTGCGCTTGTGTGTGTGTCAGTTCTGATGACTGTCATCTTGTGTATGTGTTTAAAAATATGTTGTTCCTGTGCGTCTGCAGCATGAATGGAGCTCTTGCCTTTGTGGACACATCGGACTGCACCATGATGAACATAGCAGAGCACTACATGGCCTCAGACGTGGAGTGGGACCCGACCGGTCGCTATGTCGTCACCTCGGTCTCCTGGTGGAGCCACAAGGTTCATGCTGCTCCTTTCCTGCCAGACCCAATCACTCTTGATGGGTGGGAAATCATACTGAACTTGCACTCACATCCTTGTCCTCCACCTTTTTGCTATGTGTGCGTCTAGGTGGACAATGCATACTGGCTGTGGACGTTCCAAGGCCGTCTTCTTCAGAAGAACAACAAGGACCGCTTCTGTCAGCTGCTCTGGAGACCTAGACCTCCCTCCCTGCTCAGCGCAGACCAGATCAAGGTACCATTTTATCCTTATTATAAACTGCGTGTGTGTGTGTGTGTGTGGAGCCGACGATGACAAACGAAATAACTTTTCTGACACCTCGTATGAGAGCTGCACTGCGGCTCCTGATTCTAACTCTGGTCTGAGGCTCACAACTACAACATCCTGTGTACTGGTGCAACACGTACTTTGTCATACTTTTGATTTGTGGCTGTGGAACCTGCCTTTACTGAAGAGATCTTTTGTGCCTCTTTCAGATGATCAAGAAGGACCTTAAGAAATACTCAAAGATCTTTGAGCAGAAGGACCGTCTGAGCCAGTCCAAGGCCTCTAAGGTTTGACCTGTTAATTTCTTTAACTGATCCAGGCACACATCTATAGCTTACCTTTTTATTTAGTAGTTTGCTGGGAATTGTGCTCTCAAAACTATTTTGGTGTTTTCTGCTCCCTCCATTAACTAGTTAACAGTGTTAACACACAGTTTAATTCAAGTTTCTGTGTTTAAGCATTTGTCTTTTATTGCTAATTGTCATTTTAAGTAGTGATTCAATAATCTGTCTTGTTTAAAAGCTCTTTAAAAAAATTGTAGTACAATTGTAGTTTCCACTAGACAGACAAACCATTTGTTAAGCTCCCTTAAACGCTTTAGATATTTAAGTAATATCTAAAAGTGATATAATCCCAAACATTGTTCTGTTATGAAGCTGAACATTTTATGTGTCTGTCTGTGAGTAGGAGCTGGTGGACAAGCGCAGGTCCATGATGGAGGACTACCGTCGCTACAGGGAGGCGGCGCAGCAGACCTATCAGGAACAGAAGAGCATCCGAATCGAGCTCAGAGGAGGTGGGACCCCTCTCACTTTTCTACCCTTGAACCTTTGCTTGCCTCCCTCCGCTGAAATTTGTTTCTGTCTTCCAGGAATGGACTCTGATGAGCTGGACAGCAATGTGGACGACTGGGAGGAGGAGACCATTGAGTTTTTTATCAACGAAGAAATCATTCCCCTCGGAGATCTGTAGTCCCCTACGCAGGTAACACTTGCACACGGACACGCAGAAAGGCTGATATGTCCAACACACAATTAATAGTGTTTCGCAGTCAGTGGTTTAGTGGTTAAAGGGTTCATCAAATTACCCCACAAAACATATTCCCCCCTTTTTGTATCTGACCACGTAGGTAGCGTGTTTTGAGGTGCCTGCCAATTAATATTCTGCCACCTTTCCAATACAATGGAGGTGAATGTGTTTTTAGGATGTGCTGTTCAAAGCACTGAACAAGCTGCTGCAAATCTCAACAATGTTTTTGAGTTTAAATGTCCCCGTCACTTTAGGTAACCCAAAGTACAAGCTGTCAACAGTTTTCATAGACTGTTTATTCAGTGGAAAATGGCTGCATGTTGTGTTTGTTGTGCACCGACTCTTAATTCCTTGTGCAGCTGCTGAATTTGATGAATGACAGTTGTTCTTATTCTGTGTACGCAAACAAAACTCAGTTATTAGACAGCAAACATTCTTCACAGTCCTGCATCTTCCTTGTATAATTAAGTTTGACAACCATTGCTGGTGTACTATTCGCTCTTTCCGTTCCTTCATGTATATAACCCAATGTGGGCATTCACGCTGACATTCTCGTTCTGTATTTAACTCGCTCTCTCTCTCTCTCTCTCTCTCTCTCTCTCAGTCCATCCGTTTTTGTGTGGAAGGAGGAGAGAGGAGCTGTGTCATTGACTGCAGAAGGACGACGGCCACGCTGTGAATCTTGGGGTTCACGATCTCGAGCCTCAACATTCAACTTTAGCGACATCATCAGAGCACGCCTTGCGGATCAGCCGTCACATCAAGGGACAAGAGAGAATACTTTGTATTGAATATTTTCTCTTTGTCGCTCACCATCATCCGCCCCTTTTTTTTTTTTTTTTTTTTTTTTGAACTTGATTTTCTATTCATTAATTAGAGATACTCACTCTCTAATCTCAGCCCCGTCTCTTATTGGACCACCTCCTTCCTGGGGTTGTTTATGAACTAGCCTCACCATGCTAGTGTGTTATCACAGGGCAGCACAGAGTGCCATACCAGTGGGGATTGGAGGTGTTGTGACTAAACAAGTAGCCTTGTTAATAAATGTGCTGATGTGGCGCTATAGTGGCCTGTATCCTCCTCCTTTCAGGCTAGGCTTTCACACGGAGGTGGGGTGCGCAGTGGGATTAACTTTAAATAAACATTCAAACACAATACTGCCTGGCTGTGTCTCTGTGTTTGGTTCTTTGTTATAGAGGGAATCATCTGTTTTCCAGCCTTGTTCAGACCTGGCACTGAAATCCAGCTCGAGTGACATGCTCACAACCGTAGAGCTAAATACCGTATGTACAGGTAATGTTCACCCATTTGATTGACAGAAACCATCAACATTTTAATAATTAATCTGAAGTCCTTCATCAAGCAAAAATGTCAGACGTTCTCAGGTTCCAGCCTCTCAAATGGGAGGACTTTGCTCCTTTTCCATGTTTTACATCACTTTAAAGTGAATATATTTGGACTGAAATCGAGCAATTTAAAGACATTACCTACCACTCTAGGAAACTGATGGCATTTTTTTCTAGGCATTTTATAAATGAATTCATTAATTTATAGTGACGGTATTTGTTAGCCGCCCGTTCTGAACAGACACCCGGGATCTATTGAGCATTCGATAACTGCCACGCTGACAGGAGGTCAGAGATGCATGTGTTGAATAAATGATTAGTGTGGGTGCACGGATGCATCGCTTGCACATACTGGACCACGTTCGTATTCTACATAAGTGGAAAAATGTTAACATGTATTATAACTGCCACCTAACAGCTGAAACCCAGTTTGACATTCATTTTTAATTTAGTCTTGTCACTTTTTGTCATATATCATTTATCAGACTGACTTCTGAAAAATCGCTGCGGTGGCCTGTATGTAGTATTCTGCATGTTAACCAGCCTCATCCGTCAGTTTGTCTAAAAACTTCGAAGCTTTTGTTCCGTCATTAGAGAAAGAGTTAGAATTTAAGATGAGTATAAGCCTTCAGTTGTTTGGAACAAATCACCTACCGTAAACAGATTGCAGAAACTGCAGTCTGTGTTTCAGCCTAATCTCAGCTGCTGGAACATCCTCCGGCTGCCACTAGAGGTCACTGTAACGGAGGTTTAAAAAAAAAAAAAAAAAGGTTGGTGCTTACGGGTAAATTTCTTTCTGCTCACGTCATTGCAATATTTCTGTCTTTCACCATAGTTCACAATATTTGGGAAATCAAGGTCCCTCACTGCTTCGTATCTACTGTGTCATTTGTGGTCCTAAAAGATTTTACGCGACCAGGATTGTGGGGTTTCCTATTCTTCTGGACAGCTGGCCTGTCATTTAGGTGAAAGTCTTGTTTAAGTTTCGTCATACATCTATCAAGTGATCCCTAGCGTGACTCACAAGTCGTTTAATCTGCCTGTGGAAAGCAAGATGTGGTATAATTTCTTTTGTAAACCTTTGCTAGGAGGTTTTCTCGCAGGTTGGCTCTACCAAAGTCTTTAATCACAGTACAGTTGTGCATTTCATATTCAACATTTGCGTCACTGTTCACAGCAGTTAGTTCTTGATGTGCCATCGCCTTTTAGGTTCATTAGTCTGCATGGTTAATCCCTAATGGAAATGTGAGGTCAGACAGTGTTGATTGACTGTTTCAATATTGACACTGTAGGCTGCAGAGATCTTTTACCTCATTAACCTGATGCAATGTTCACACTCTCTTGTACAGATATTCACTGTGATGTTTGACAAGGTCAACAGAACAGTCAACTAACAATGTATTTATAGAAGATATTATCTACCACTTAGGAACCGCTTTGGTGAGGTTTTATATACTGTACTGCTTATTAAGGCCATAGCCAGGATTTTAGAAATACTGAAGTCATGAGTCACCTTAAACCACCCTCAGAAGGTCTCCAAAAAGGTCTCCTTGGTGATCTTAGGCCTACTACCTCCCCCTTGTTTGATTTGGATTAAGAGAAGTTATATATCAGTTTTGGATTTGACTCATGCAGTATATCATCCTTGTGAGTTAAGACAGCTTGATCGGACTGAGCTGGCAATGATTTGTCCAAATATTGATTCAACTGGTCCTCAATTAGGAGGGGTCAAATCTGTAAATCTGATGCACTTGTGGCACCGTATAAGTCTTTTCAAACTTCTGGGCAAAATGCCTTCACTGAGGTTTCTGCCTGTTTTTTTTTAGTAACAGGATGAGTGTGTTCTTGACTTTCAGCAGACTGCTGGTGAGTCGCCTGGTCCTCTTGATGCGGAGACTGCGGCCACCCCGTCATTTTCCCATCAGCTCACAGATGGTATAAATACTCATTAAGAGGCGGCTCTTGAGCCCTCATTCAAACATGGGTGATATACCATGTTTAGACTTTTATGACTGACAAAACAAGTTCAGAAAAGAAGAGGGCATTTACGTGAGTTGTCAGAAAAATAGAAACACCTGTGCAAAATAATGCAGTTCAGTACAGCTCTGCAGTAAATGTCTCCTTACTCAACGTATTATGTTTTTGCTTTGGTTGTTGGTGCTTTGACTCAACCTTATTTAGGCTGTACTTCATAGTGGTTTTGTGTTAGACTATTATATATGTATGTTTTTAATAATTTGTACACCTCATTTCTTAGTATTAGTTATTTACATTTAGTCATTTAGCAGACACTTTTATCCAAAGCGACTTACATATGAGGAAGACAGTGGAGTACAATGCAACTAAAACAAAACTAGAGGCTCAAACGTGACCAAGAAGTTCAATCAGCTGACTCTCTGGCACTTAATTTGATGGTAACTGTAAGTAAGCCTATAAATAGTACCTGTAATATTTGTTTTCTGCACTTTTCGGGAGGTTTGGTGAGATTAATGTCCATCTTTTATATACTGTACAGCTTATTAAGTATTTCTACAGTCCTGAGAGGTATTTTATTTATTCAGTTAACTGTTCAGTTATACTTGATCAGGAATAAAATGATGGGGGATTAATGCTAATGCCTCTCTATTATTTATTATTTTGTTGGCCTGAAATGTTTTTTATTGGAGAACGTTAACTCCCCTCTGTGTTGCTAAAATCCATAAATTTACAAATAAATTCTTAAAATATAAATTTCATATATATGTGTGTGTGTGTATATTTCGATTTACAGTCCATAATATTGACTTAGTATCTCATCATTTTGATTTAGTATCTTGTAAAAAGGTATTGACTTGGAAGGCTATATCATAATTTGGATTTATAATTCTGAATGTCTAATGTTGACTTAGTATCTCGTGATATTTATTCAGTATAGATGATCATAATTATGACTTAGTAGGGGCCTCTGGGAACCAGTGTCACAGGCGGGTGAGTCCCACGTATTCTTATCCAGCCATGCTGAATCCGGGCAGTAGCCTACATGCGCTGCGGTGTGTGGAAGAGTGGGTAGCTGGTTTCCCCAGGTCTCGCGAGACCTTGCTCCATTCTCTGGAGAGCGTAGAGCGACCGCCACAGACTCCTGTCGTGCCCACCCGGTCCCATCACTGGGCTGACGGACGGACGCGGAGGGGGACACCGAGCAGGCGACAAAAGGCTGACCGACCGGCACCATGGAGCTCATCTGCCGGGTGAGATTAACCGTAAGATTCCGGCCATGTGTTGTCTTTTTTCTCAGACAGACCGATACATGTTCAGACTGGCATAATTGTCGACGTGAATTTGCTCCCGGCGTGAAGGGCATAAAGGGAACAGAAGCGGGCTTTCCTGCACCTCAAAGGGAGCATGATGAGGAGGTTCGCGGGGAGAAAAAGCAGACGAGGCGGTGGAGAAAAATAAGTTCGGTCTTTCTGTCGTCCGCTGCAGCTGTGGAGTAAAATCAAAGTGTCCGTTTGCACGAGAGAGGGACAGTGTCCAGTGAAAGGGCACATTGTAACGTACTGTATAAATTAAAGTAGTTTTCCGACCGATCGGGAAGAGGTGATGGTGATGGAATATTAACTTGACAGGTAGCTGAGGTAGCCATGCAGGCTACCTCCACGAAGAGCCGACGTTTTATAAAAAAATAAAGGTAAAAAAACAAAGCTACAACACCACAAACTTGTCTTTGGGTTCCAAAGACACATTAAAGAGTTCACATAGGAATATTTTAATGTTTTTACCTTTCGCGCGTGCTGTGCGCACGTGTGTGTGTGTGTGTGTGGGTTGGTAAAGCGCGTGCCAAGACACGAAAGAGTTTGTGGATGGTGTTGATTCCTTAAAATAGGCCCCTCCAGTCAACGTGGAGTTTAGATTTTAAACCTAGTGGAAAGAAAGAAAGAGACCACAGAAACCCCCCCCCCAGTAATTTTCTCTGTCAAACTATGAGCCGTAGGATTTTCTGCTTTGCTCTCCACCAGTCTGGATGTTTTGTTTTTTCTTCTGGTTTTATTAGGAACGTCATTTTTTCCACACTTTTCCCCGACAGCAGATGTTTTTATGGGACAGACAATAAGGGGTGTAAACCCCTCCAGCAGGCACTGGACTGAAGCTGCTTCCACCCCCACAGGCCCGTTTGTTCACATCTCTGTGACAGCTGAGCCCCCCAGGCAGAGCCTGAGGTTCCCAGGGCCCTGGCCAAATGCACACTGGTCAAAACCATTTATAGGCTAGCACATACTTTTAAAATTATTCTGTTAATGATTTGGACAATGTCCATCACAAGTTGAATTTAAAGTCCTTTATTTGGATACATCCCAGGAAGAAGTATTGAGATATTTTAGTAAAATATAGCCTACCAAGAGTAATGTGTATATATTTGTTCTCCAAACTCACTCACCACTATCCTTCAAATGAAATAGTGGAGTAAAAATTCAGAAGTGCAATATTTCCCCCTGAAATTGAGTGCAGTGAATCTACAAAGTAACATCAATTGAAATATGAAGTATTTTGAAGTATAATATACCTCAAATTCAAGCACAATGCTTGAATTCAGTACTTATATATGCAAATAACAACATTCCACTGATGCTGCATCTTACTTGGAAAATATAGCCAAAAGTCTCAATATAAAATGATATTTTCCAATGTTATTACATATCACAGTTTGGCAAATGTATAGTCACGCATAAACTAATCAAACTGATGTTCAGAGCTATGAACTGTCAAATTTGAAGAGTTATGGAACAAAAACATACCAAGATCATATCATCATAATACAATTCTGCTGAAAGCCCAAATTATATTATTGAATTGCCCAGTCATTCATGGATTTCCCTACATACAGTAAGCTCCAAGCCTGTGTAGAATACTCGCTAACACCGCTCAGTGTTACTTTACACTGTATGCATTTATTCACTCTGTTGGCATTTATAAACACCACCCCTTCACCAGTTAATTTTGCCTTTCCATTTTGATTGAAAAGAGCACCTGTCACATAAACAACTGAGTGTTGTGTTTAACTCCTCAAGAAATTAAAGGGACAGGTTACCCCAAACTCAAAAGTACATATTTTTCCTCTTACATGTAGTGCTATTTATCCATCAAAATTTTTTTGGAGATATTGGCGGTAGAGATGTCTGCATTTTTTTAATACAATGGAACTAAATGGCACTCCATTACAAGTAAAAGTCCTTCTTATTTTTTCTTAGTAGAAAAACTATTAGCTTTAAAATATACCTAAAATAAGTCAAGGCAAGTTTATTTGTATAGCACATTTCAAAAACAAGGCAATTCAAGTGCGTTACATAAAAGGAACATAGGGCAATATAAAGACATTTAAAAACACTTAAAAAGAGTTCAATAGAAAAAAAAAACAAGATATAACAGGAGAGTGAAAGTTACAGTGCAGTGTAAGAAATGAATGTTTATTCGATTTAAAAAACAGAAAAGCCTTGATTTAAAACAACTGAGAGTTGCAGCAGACCTGCAGTTTTCTGTGAGTTTGTTCCAGATATATGGTGCGTAAAAACTAAATACTGCTTCTCCATGTTTAGTTTTGACTCAGGGGACAGAAAGCAGACCTGTCTGGATGGTTCATAATGTAGCAGAAGATCAGAAATGTACTTTGGCCCTAAATGTCATGGTTTTGGGTTTGTGTTTAGTTATTTCCTGTTTTATTTTGAAATACTCTGCCTCCCTCATGTGTCTGTTAGTTTTGCTTCCTGTCTATGATTGCTTTGATTGTTTTCACCTGTATCTCATTGTCTCCCTCACCTAAGTGTATTTAAGTCTGTGTCCTTCCTTTGTTCATTGCCAGGTTGTTGTACTTTGTGTTCGTTCCCCCCAGTCCTGTATTTTTCCAGTGTCTCTGTGATCCTCATTGTGTTCCTGTGTTATCCTGTTCCCTGTCCCCTTGTTGGGTTATTCTTTGTTTGGACTTCTGTTACTCTTTTTGGAACTTTCTACTGGGTTTCTCAGCGACACTTAGTTGTTTTGTGTTTCCTCCTTAGTAAGTAAAAAAGTCATCTTTTGTTAATTTTACCACTTCCCCGTGTGTCTTGTCTGCGTTTGGGTCCACCTCCTGAACTGAACACAACACTAAATCATTCAGTGCTTAATAAACCAACACTGGTGCTTTAAAATCAATTCTTTGACAGACAAGCAGCCAGTGTAAAGACCTCAGAACTGGAGTGATGTGATCCACTTTCTTGGTCTTAGTGAGGACGCAAGCAGCAGCGTTCTGAATCAAGGTGTTAGGAGGGTGAATTTGTAATTGTTTTAATGTGCTTTGGTTTCTGGTTTTTAACATTACTGATTGAAGCTGAGCGCTGACTTTTAATCATTCCTCCTTGGCTTCAAAACAATGACTTCAGTTTTATCTTTGTTTAATTGAGGACATTTCTGGCACATCCAATCATTGATTTGTTCAATGCACTTCCTCAGCTAGTGTATTGGAACACAGCCCCCTGGTGACATTGGTATGTAAATGTGTGTGTCATCTGCATAATTATGGTAAAATATTTTGTTGTTTCCATAATCTGAGCCAGTGGTAGCATGTAGATGTTAAAAAGAAGAGGCCCCAGAATGGAGCCTTGGGGAACTCCACATGTAATTTTTGTCCACTCAGATGTGTAATTAGCTATAGACAGAAAGTACTCCCTGTCCTTTAAGAAGATTTCAGATGTTGTATAATGTCCTCCAAGTTTATATGGTTAATGGGATCCAATTGTGTCATGCTATTTGAATTGATTTTAAGTGGACACACTAACAACACATATCCTGTACCTGATATGGAGGCGCTCACTGCCTGTCTAATTTTCTGAATTTTGTAAGTGAAGAAGGAGGCAAATTCATAGCAGGCCCTGGTGGATAGAAGTTCAGAGGCTACTGACACAGGACGGTTTGTCAGCCTATCAACAGTAGCAAATAAGGCACCTGCATTATTATTGTTTGTGGCGATGTCAGAGAAGAAGGATCCATTGTATTTCTCAGTTCTAAATTATGAATGCAAAGTCTCTGTATAGATGTCATAATTAACCTGGAGATTTGTTTTTTGCCACACTTTACTACACTCTTTTTTTTCTATTCTTACCAGTGTGGCATTTCTCCATGGAGATATTTTCAGAACAATTGCCTGCCAATCGGAAGGTCAGCGGTTCAATCCCCCAGCCATGCATCGAAGTATCCTTGAGCAAGATACTGAACCCCAAAAAAAATAAAAATAAATGCTCCCGAAGCTGCACCTTCAGTTTGTGAATGTTCTCATATGTAAGTTGCTTTGGATAAAAGCGTCTGCTAAATGTAAATGTAAATGTCATGAGTGCCATTAGCCTTGTAGCCTGGACCCGGCAGTTATCGGTTAGTGCCCGCTTAATCAGGCTGGGGAGGCAGAGGATGATTCTGAGGCCGACGTGGAGGTGGGGGCACCGTAATTGTGACAAATGTGTCAAAACTGGCTGAGGACTTAAAGCCAAGGGTGGAAGTGGACACCGAGGGGGGGGCACCGTAATTGTGACAAATGTGTCAAAACTGGCTGAGGACTTAAAGCCAAGGGTGGAAGTGGACACCGAGGGGCGTTTAGAAATAGAAAATCGGAGTAGGTTCGAGGGAAGGGACGGGGGGGTAAGTTTGGTTCCAGCAGTGACCCAGCTCTTTCATCTGGTCAGTGAATTCCAAGAGGGATGAGGAGGGAGAAAGGGTGACTGGAGATGAGGGTGACCTGGATGGGGTTTGTGTGGGTGGAGAAGGTGAATCCTCACCGGTGGTTGTTGGTGACGGGGCTGGCAACTCTTTCTCTCGGCTCTGATGTCTCTGAAGATTGAAGCTGTCTTCAGGGGGTTGCTAAATTTGCTTCAAGGTTTCTGCCGCGCTGTGTTATGTCTCCTCCTGTTTTGATTCCTCTTGTATCTTGTCCTTGGCACTGGGAACGGTTGGGTGACGCAGGAAGTAAACTAGGTTAGAGATGAACAATCAAAATCATAAGTTCTTATTAGGCAACAGATAGGCCCCTGAATTTTATATGAACGGATTATTATTGTTGAGGTATTAATATGAGTCTGTGTAAGTTTTACTATAAACAGCGGCCACTGTGGTCACAATTGGAAATAACAGGATAATAGTAAATGCTAGATTTTAGTGTAATAGAAGTACAAGTAGAGAAGAGTCAATTACGTTGTGAACTGACTCAGGAATGTTAATAAAATGGCAGTATCTACTGTTAAAGTTTTACTCTTCAAAGTAACTTGTAACTATAGATGTGAGTTGAATGCATTGGATAAAAAACTGGAATATTTCTCTCTCAAAATGTAGTACTAGTACAACATAGCATAGTACAAGTACAGTACTTGATTAAATGAACTTAGTTACATTCCACCTTTGGTTGAACCCCAGTTTGTGTTTTGTGAAGTTGAGCTGAAGATACCACCTCATGCTTTATTTTCTAAAACTTAATCTGGTATCACACTGCTTCTGTTTGTTTTACACGCTATAATATCCAGTTCTTGTATTTCATAATCATAATGTAATGAAATTGATTAATAATTTTTCTTCATTTTGGCTCTAAAAGAAGAACAGGGGTCTTAGTCACATTTCCTGTCATTTTCAGTTGCAGCTGGCAAGCAGGAAGTGTCTCCTTCCGCGATAGATAGCAGCAATGGAGCTGAGATAACCTCTTCCTCTTTCTTCACCAATCACGGCTCTGGATCTAGAATAACCATGGGAACATGGCGCGGTCTACGAGTGGCGTTCATCTTGGGGTCTTTGTTTATGATCCTGCTGATCATCATCTACTGGGACGACGTCGGGGGATTCAACCTCTACCCGCTGCAGGACCCCAAACACGAGTCACTTCACTCCGATTCTTACCCTCAGGCGACTACTGGCCCTTCACGCTGTACATCCACCAGCAGATCCCAGACCAGTTCTTCCTTCCCCACTACTGTCTCCAGTACAACACTGGTCCCTGAGGAGAGAAGAGGAGCAGCTGAGGAACATACAGAGGAGGAGGGGAAGGAGAAACAGGAATGGAGGAAGGAGAGGAGTCGTGCTGCTGTCAGTGATAGCGAACAGGAGGTGAGGAAGAAGAGGATCATGGATATGTGTTCAGGAAAGGACGCGGTGGAATTCCCCGGAAGGACTCGGGCATTTGAGAAGATCCCCAACAGGGAACTGGATCACCTGATAGTGGATGACACACACCGGATTATCTACTGCTATGTTCCCAAGGTACAGCCCTGTATTTGTGTGAATATATGAGTGGTGGTATGCATGTGGGTGGTGAGTTAGTTGTTGCTCTGTGTGGGTGAAAGCATAAGAAAAATTGCAAGAAAGTAAGAAGAAAATCGCAGTTCTTCATTTAAAAAAAACAACATTTTTTAACAGGTCAAAACACATTCACACACACACGTTCATAGTCCCTATTGTCTTTCTGAACACCTTGTCTTTCCTTTTTCTTTCCTTGTTGTTCTCCATTCAGGTAGCGTGTACCAACTGGAAGAGAGTGATGGTGGTTCTGTCTCAGTCTCTGATCTCGCCCTCTTCAGGAAAACCTTACACTGACCCAGAGGCTATACCTCCCGACCTCGTACACAACTCCTCTCTCCACTTCACTTTTTCCAAGTATGACACACACACACACACACACACACAAATACATGTACAAACTCACTAAGTCGAATTGATGAAAAGTTTTTCATTATCCATTAAAACAAACCACATACCTCAATCCCACAATGACAGCAAATCAACGAATAAATCAGGGTGTCAAGTCATAAGTAAGCAATTTTGAAATACAAGTGAGTCAGTCTGACTATATTATTTGCACAGATCTTACAAAATCTATTTCTAGAATTACAGAAATCACAGTATTATTTCTTCATTTAAAACTTAAGGACACTCAATTTGTAAATTACTGTATGCTTTCTCTCTCTAGCAATGTATTGTTTCTGCCTCCACTCCTTTTTAAAGGGGCATTAATTAATGAAGAGTTACATTTTCCTTTTTTTAGAAAGTTCTACGATAACATATACAGTATATTCAGTTATGCTGAGACTGTGTTTGACAAACTACCCGTGAGCTAAAGGAGTTATTTACTAAATTTAAACTTGGAAGAGGAGAGTGGAAACGACAGGCAGAGCTTGGTGCTGCAGTACAAACTAACCTTTCTCTACCCATCAGGCACTGTTTGGATATGAGTGTCTGAACATATGTGTTTCTATCTGCACCGTGCACTGATCTGGCATTATTTTCAAGTAATTTAGTGACACCACCAATGGGTTCAATATTGCATTACAATCATGATCTAAGAAGGAAGACACTGAAGATCTGCTTTCATGGTGTTGTGTGCTGTTTGTGTGTCTTTTACCAGGTTTTGGCACCATTACGGTTCTCTGTCCCGCCACCTGATGGCACTCAAGCTCCAGCATTACACCAAGTTTCTGTTTGTACGAGACCCTTTTGTTCGTCTTATCTCAGCCTTCAGGAACAAGTTTGGAAGGTGTGTGTCTATTAGTGGATGGGTAGACGGAGTGAGTGTGTGCCTGTATTAGTGTGTGTGTGTGTGTGTGTGTATGTGTGGAGGGCGAGGCTAAGGAATGTGTTTCACTTTTGATTAAACAGCAGTCCTTTCATTCTTGAATTATTAAAGTGTGTGCATTTGTGTGTGTGTTTTAAGGCCCAACGAAGACTTCTACAGGCAGTTTGGTTCGGTCATGGTGCGTCGTTATGGTAATGTGTCTGGCAGTTTGCCAGAGACGGCGGCTGAGGCCTTTGCAGCAGGAATCAAACCAACGTTTCAGCAGTTTATCACATACCTGCTGGATCCAGAGACCGAGAGGGAGCGTATCTTCAACGAACACTGGCGGCAGGTATTTGTCTCACTCAGCTACAAGCACACAAGCAGTGTAGGGCTACACTTAATACAGTGTGACATTATTTTTAGATGATTGGATTTCATTAGATCACTGTATACATACTCAGCCCGTATTAATTCCCAGGGCATCATATGGTGATGTTTTGTCACACCCCTCAGCGTTATATACAGACACACAAGGTACTCTTTAGCGTCTAGAGGAGACACTAAGAAACTCCTTTTGCATCTGTAAATATGCCCCTTCAGGGCACAGGGCTGCCAGAAAGGAAGTCAGGTGATGTAGTATAAAGAGCGAGTAGTCCGCGTAAGGTAAGAGTAGGAACGTAGATCGACTGGTAAATAGAGAGCTTTGCCTTGCAGCTCAGCTCCTTCTTCACCACGACAGACCGGTACATCGACCGCATCACTGCAGAGGATGCACCGATCCGCCTGTCGATGCACCGATCGATCCTACATTCCTACTCTCACCTATGGCCATGAGCTTTGGGTCATGACTGACAGGACAAGATCCTGGATACAGGCAGCCGAAATGAGTTTCCTCCGCAGGGTGGCTGGGCGCTTCCTTAGAGATAGGGTGAGGAGCTCGGTCACTCGGGAGGAGCTCAGAGTAGAGCCGCTGCTCCTCCACATCGAGAGGAGTCATCTGAGGTGGCTCGGGCATCTGTCCCGGATGCCTCCTGGACGCCTCCCTGGGGCATGTCCAACCGGGAGGAGGCCCCGGGGAAGACCTAGGACACGCTGGAGGGACTATGTCTCTTGGCTGGCCTGGGAACGCCTCGGTATTCCCCCGGAAGAGCTGGAGGAAGTGTCTGGGGAGAGGGAAGTCTGGGTGTCTCTGCTTAGACTGCTGCCCCCGCGACCCGGCCCCGGATAAGCGGTAGAAAATGGATGGATGGATAGTCCGCGTAAGGGGTGGCACAAACAAATGCAGGACTTTCACCCAGGAGACCGGTGGTCCCGGAGGTTCCAGGAGACCAAAAATGAAGGTTATTTAAAGTCACGAAACATCACTTCCGTTACGTGACGTGACGTGACTTCCTACTACCTTTCCAAGTAGCTTTTTTCTTAAACCTAACTAACACTTGACTTAGAGGTCACACGACTTCCCTCTACCTAACGAAGTCTCTGAAGTAGTCTCTTACAGACGCAAAAGGAGTTTCTTACAGCGTCTCCTAAAGATGCTAATTGTACCATGTGTGTCTGTATACAACGTTCAACATGACAAGACGCTGCTATATGACTGGGATGAGAACGGTTTGGCATACTCACCCCCTCTGTTGGTTATATGCCATTTCCACGTCTGTTTTTAAAAGCCCATACCTTTTATGATGTGGACTTCTTTCCATGACTGAAGATTTAGTCATTCATTTGCACTTTGTGTGTGTCCCGACTGTTTACAATATACTACAGTAATTCTATGAAATATAGTATACACAGTGTACTAATGTTGACATTTTGCACAATTTTGGCAGTTAATATACAAGAAATCAATGTATAATTTTGTACTAATTAGAAAAGATTCAAGGAAAACTGCAAGATATTTTGCAAGAAGAAGACATACATTTGTATTTCTACTGATTTGTTTCTTGTTTGTTTTGTCAGTTGTTGGAGCCATCGCAACAATTATTTAATTTTGTTCTGGCTGTGAGCAGCTCTTACATTCTTTTTCTGTGTTGTAATGTGGGACAACTGCATCCATTAATTCCACACTCAAAAAATTGAACCATTTGCATCTGCATGCCGAGATATTTTAGCATATACATTCTAGCCTGCGGACCACTCAATATCTTGGAATGTCTCAGCTCAGAAAATAAATCTTTCCTTCACCTGTTTCCATTATTACTTTTTTCATGTTTTATTTTGTCATGTCCTCATTATTTTTCTACCTCTGCTCTTTATATGATTATTGATAAGAGCTGTGTGACCTGTATGTATGCCAATATTTGTACACACACACAGTAGAAACAGCCATGGCACAGAGGCAGATATTGCATTCAAAGTCACAAAAATATCCACAAACTGATACAGTTTTAAAATTGTAGACCTGCTTTTTGTGTGTTTCAGGTGTACCGTCTGTGCCATCCATGCCAAGTGAAGTATGACTTCATTGGACGACTAGAAACCCTGGAAACGGACGCGGAGCACCTGCTTAAGCTTCTGGAGGTGGATCATCTGCTCCGCTTCCCTTCAGGGGCCCGAAACCGCACTGCAACCAGCTGGGAAAGAGACTGGTTTGCACGGCTTCCTATTTCAATGAGGAGAGAACTGTACAAGCTGTATGAACCTGACTTTGAGCTGTTTGGCTATCCCAAACCTGACAGTGTGCTCCACTAGCAGACCACACCGAGCCAAATGCCTGGGCACTGCACTGTGTGTAGAGCCCACACCTCGCCTACCTGCACACAGCCAGCATATGCCTTTAAAGACCATTGGATGATGCTGTTTTTTTCATTTGTTTTGTGCATACCTCAAATGATAGAAGTGCCTGCCGTTATTATTTTATTTTTGTCATCATTTCATATCTGAAGCACACCTGCTTTCAAGCTACGTTATCCCAGTCTGTTTTCCCCTTGCAAAGGCACTTTGAATAGTATTTTGTGAATATTATTTTGGTAAGTCAAAGGGAAATAACTCGGGCTAACTGTTGGCAGACATTTCTGAAAGTAAATAAAGTGTTTTTGTAAATGTTTGACTTTCTATCTATCTAATTTTACTACGCATGTGGAAGAAGTATTCAGATGTTTTACTTAAGGAAAAGTAGGAATACCACAGTGTTAAAGTAGTCCATTGCAAGTAAATGTTCTCCATTAAAATTGTTATTTAAAGGGCTACTCCACAGATTTTACTTTAACTCTGAGATTCTCAATTTAGGCTCAGAGATGAAACATTTTTAACAAAAATCCCTTACATTGGCTTGCAAAAGTATTCATACCCCTTGAACTTTTCCACAGCAACATTTATCACGTCATGTCATGGCCTGAGGACGGCCAGTGGAGCCTGAAAAACACAACTCTATATTTTTAATTGTTTCATTTGTTAGTTTTTTTGTATATATCAGCCAACTTGGTTGGTAGGCCTATTATTTATCTGGTTCATTAAAACCTGACTATTTACATTATTTAATTTGTAAATAATTTAATGATTGCTTTTTTATATTATAACCAGGTTATAAATATGTTGCTTTATTTAATTTTGTTTTTTTTAATTCTGTAAATATTTAATAATTTGATCATTATGGAGGGTCTAATGTAGGAACTAAATACACAGCCACACTGGCCGGTACTAATACAACAAAATCAACACACACTTCCACAGTCTTTCGCAAACACACACAAAACAAGTGTTCATTGTTTTTTGTGTTTTTTTTTCTGCTATTTTCCTGATTGTATGAATTGCCCTTTTTTCTTTTTCTTTTAATCTCATTTATTACTTGACACTTTGGCAACATTGGCTTTGTTACAGTCATGCCAATAAAGCATATTGAATTGAAAAAAAAAATTTGAGAGAAAGAGAACAACCAACAATGACGCTCTCCACTACTTTCTATTGCACAAAAAGCCGCTCTTGTTGCGTTCACAACTGTCCTGCTGTCCGTTTCCACATGTTCCAGCCGTTTCTACAGCTCCTCCCCTTATGCTTTAAATCGCTCCACCCATTGGCTGAGGCTCCTGTCACTCAGCGTTGACAGGCGGAGCCCCGCCCACATCTGGGTTTGACATTTGGCTCCTGACGTCACTGGTTCCGTCCCAACACGGAAACATGGAAGAGTGACAACGGTTGCGTTGCTGTTATGGATTTAAAGCGGTACCACTAGCTTAGATTTCGCCGTGTTTGTTAAGTATCCGAGGGGCTTTCGCGATGTTAGAAGTCCGGTGTTAACTTTCTCTGACAGATGGACGCCCACGCTGGAAATGGAGAGAGAGTTCGATCTCTTTTGCTAGTTCAATAGCTTTACCGTTATAGTCCTCCATTTGTTCAGAGCCATGAAAGAAAGGGTTTTGAGGGTCATGGGGGCTCTGGGACGCCTGCTGCTGTCTCTTCTCCTGTTGTCCTGGGAAGGCAAACTATTTCAGGTAACGTTAAACTTTGAAACGTTAAACTGCGTGGCTTCTTTCTGTTGCTGTTGTTGTTGTTGTTGTTAATGCTGTATGTGTCTTGCTATTTATGCACAGCGGAGACCGCAACTGGCATCCCACTGCGCTTCTGTGTCTATTTCAGGCTCGAGTAAAGTTGCCACGATATGATACGACGTTTAGTCTAAATTGCCTGGAGAAAGTTAATACTGCCTGCCTGTGTGTGTGTGTGTGTGTGTGTGTGTGTTAGCGTCTGAGCGCGTGCACGAGCGTCTCCATGCACGTCTTGACTCAGTGTTTGCCGTGGTGTGGTGTTCAGTTCTGTGTTGCCAGTTGCCACCCCTTGGTGGGTAAATATGGGAGCGGTGAACACACACACACACACACAAACACGCAGTGCAGTGCAGTGCAGTAGGCTACAGTGTTGGGAGAATAAGGATATCCTGCTAAATGAGGAACACAGTAAATTAATGGAGCAGAAACCCTCTGCAGACTTAGACTGTACAAACCCCTGGCAGACCTGACACACCTACTCACACAAACTCACACACACACACCACAATCATGCTGGAGTCAAGCTATGCAGAAATGTCAGATGACAGGGTGACTGAACTCCCTGTCAGACAGCTGGCCTGAAGTTTCTTTCTCTCTCTCTGGCGACCCATCAGGTCGGAGGGGTCAGATCAGTCACCCTCCCAGAATCCCTCCTGTTCGTCTCAACACTGGACGGTAGTCTGCATGCTGTCTCCAAACAGTCAGGAGACATCAAGTGGACCCTGAGAGAAGGTTCATACATGTAAACGTCAATACTATGTACTAATTTTTATTTTCATCTTTAAAAAATTTCTCATGAAATTGTTATTTAATTTCTTTCAGACCCCATTATTCAAGTACCTGTCTACCTCACAGAGTGAGTAACACACATACAAGTACACAAACACATACTGTATAAACATGCACATAACGCATAGGACTGTAGGAGTGTTCTTATGCCTCAGCGTGGGCGATAGCCGTGGCTGGAGGCATTATGTTTTCGTGTAGTCTATCTGTCCCATTCTCGTGCGATATCTCTGGAACACCTTTAGGGAATTTCTTCAAATGTAGCACAAACGTCGACTTGGGCTCAGGGATGAATTGATTAGAATATGGTTGTTAAAGGTCAAGGTCACTGTGACCTCACCGCCACGTTTTTTGGCCATAACTAAAGAATCAATGACCATATTTCACAGTTGGTCGGACAATGAATTGGTGACCCTGTTGACTCAAGGGTCAAGCTCATTGTCACCTCAAAATGACCTTGAGAAACACGTTTTTAGCATGCATGCATAAAGAGAATGATACAGCATCGGAGGCAGGCTGCTGTGGAAAATTACCCGGCTCTTCTGCATCGTGTGGCCCATAGAGCAAGTGCATTAGAGACTCCGCCATTGGCCTTAACTCAAGAACTGATGCGGTAATTATGATACATTTCACACAGATGTTTAATGGGATACCACGATGGCATTTTTTTTACCCAAAAGGTCAAAGGTCAACTTCACTGTTTATTTTTGGCCATTATTCAACACTATGACCATACCCTTCTGTCCATGAACAGAAGAGATTGTGACCATATTTCACAGTTGGTCAGATTACTGAATACTTTTGACTCCAAGGTCAAAGGTCATTATGACCTCAAAATAGGTTTTTAACCATAATTTAAGAACGAATTGGGCGATTCCAGTTTTCTTACACATGTTGACTGGGACGACACAACGAGTAAACAATACCTAGCTTTCCTCCATCTCGTCCATTCTGCCTTTCAATTCCTGCCTCCATTCTGAATTTCGAGCGTCATCGGAATCATGTGACTGCAAACAACTTATTGGAAGGGCGCCTAACTAATCGTGATCCCATGAGTGAGTGAGTGACTTTCACCTACAAGTCACAGAGAGGCTTCGCATCTAAAAATGCCAGGAGAAAACAAAAGCACCATATTTTGTGTAGCTGTACTACATCTTTACATAGTAATCAAGTACATGTGTACCTATGTAGCCAATACATCTATGATAGTCCTTTATTAATCTGTTCAACAATGTATATTCACTGGAATCATTCATATTTATCATCATCAGTATAGTGATAATTTCCATTTAGCCAACAAAAAAAATGATATACCTTTTTATTCAATTCCTTCGAAGTATTCATTACACGTTTTATATGAGTCTGGACAGACATGCATGTAAACTGCAACTTGACTGGTATTCATAGCACAGTGTCGAAAACTGTCAAGAACCAAAAATATGGCACATTTGTAGTCTTGTTTACTTATTCTTGGATCAGATAATTCTTGGTTTAAATCAAAATGTTTCCAATTTTACATTTTTTCATTAAGTCAAAGCCTTGGTAGAGCTGCTTATTTTAAGAAACACATTTATTAAGGCAAGGTAAGGCATTGGAAAAGGTATCGGTGCAGAAAGAGGCAACAGCATTGAAACATTTCAAATGATACCAAGCCCTACACACATCTAACCTAATCAGTGAACTGATGTATGAATGTTGTTTTTGTAGGCCGGGTTTTCTCCCAGACCCGAACGATGGCAGTTTGTATGTCCTGGGCGGCAAACACAAGGAAGGCCTGATGGTAACGACTGCTGTGTGTGTGTGTGCGTGTGTGTCTGGTTTTCTGTGTCCGTTTTCAACTTATGACCCCATTGTTTGGATGTATCTGCAGAAACTGCCCTTCACCATCCCAGAACTGGTTCAATCAGCTCCCTGCAGGAGCTCTGATGGTATTCTCTATACAGGTGAGCCGTGTGTGTGTGTGTGTGTGTGTCTCTTTGTGTCAGAGAGACAGAGAATGACAGATGAGACACATAAGTATTTGACATACTTCAGTGCTGTTGGCTAATATTTGTCTTTGCCTGCGCACATGTGCGTCTGTGTGCGTGTGTGCACATGAAGGTAAAAAGCAGGATGTGTGGTTCGTTGTGGATCCTGAAACAGGTGAGAAGCAAACCAGTTTAACCACCTCCTCCTCTGAATCCATCTGCCCCAACACTCCTCTGCTCTACATCGGACGCACAGGTATGGCACACAGTTGCACACAAACAAATGCGCGCACACGCACGCACGCACGCACGCACGCACGCACGCACACGCGCGCCTGAGGTGTTTTCAGTCATGCATCTTGGCTTACTGTTTATGAACTATCACCTGTTTTTTTTTTTTTTCCAGAATACATGGTTACCATGTTTGACACCAAGACACAGGAGCTGCGGTGGAACGCTACATACAATGATTACTCAGCTCCACCTTACGATGAGAAACAAGACTACAGTACGTCTCTCTCATGAACACATGCAATTACACGGACTGACATGGCAGGTTAATTCGCTGGATTACTTCAGTGTAAACATGAAGTGATGTCACCCTTGCAGAACCTGCTTTGTGATATGTTAGAGCATTAACAAAAACATGTCTTTGGATGTATGTCTAGATCAAGTGCATTTGAGGAGAATTAGCACTGCATGGAGTAAAAAAATCGAGCACTGTAGCGTGTCTCGCCACGTTTGGTTCACTTTCACCCTCAAACGCTTAGTCGTTTATTTGCAGCAAAGAGTTGTTTTCAGTCCTGTTTGTGTGTCCGCAAGATTTCAGTCAAATAAAGTCAAAAGTTAAACCACAAGTCAAAGAACAAGTCTTTCATATTTTGGTACAGATCTGAATCCAGGAATATATTTTTAAGGATTTCTCAACATTGTGAGACAGAGCATTTTTGGAACATTATTCCTACTTGCTCATCAAACTACTGCACTTACTTGAATGAAAAACATCTGGCACGTGTTTGTTGTAGTTGCACTCAATGTTATTTAAAATTAAAACTGCAAATTTAGAGGATTGTGCTTCCTTGGTGGACAAGATTGAACGATGAAACGATGTTGAAAACTGGAAAAAAAAGTGTGAAATCTCTTGAAACGTGTCAAAGATGTCACTTTCCAACTTGTCCAAAACTGACCTATCCTGCCTGTCGTATTTCCAGAGATGGCCCATCTTGTGTCGAGTGGTGATGGTCTCGTTGTGACAGTTGACAGAGAGTCAGGTAGGGAGAGGCGATTGGTTTTTACTATGTGAATATTTAACGCTAAATGTGTGAGAGGGTTGATGTGTTTCTTTATTTTCATCTCTAGCCCCCTAGTCAGGCTGTAACGCGTTGTGTGTTTTTCTCTTCCAGGTGACGTCTTGTGGAGTCAGAACTATGGATCGCCCGTCGTCGGGGTCTACCTGTACTCTGGCGACTCACTAAGACACGCCCCCCGCCTGTCTCTTGCCATGGAAACGCTACGCTTCCTCACCTTCTCCTCTGCCAACGACCAGGCAGACACACATTCTACATTGAAGTGGAGCTATCAGTTTGTGAAGGAGCAAGCGACTGCACAAACACAACTTGTGTAAGAGAAATTGTACATTACACACACAGTAATTTATTCAAATGGTAACTGAAAGGCTCTCAGACTGCTCAAAGCTTGGCCGACACCAATTTCCTCCTACAACCAAAGGCATTGTTCCAGTCACTTCAAATTTAAGTATGTGATAAGACACTAAGAGGTGTCCTGACATACAAATTGAATGGACAAGGCAGAACAAGAACTACCGAGTCTGTTATTTTCTCTCTCAGGATACTTCGGGTTATATCATCACGCCTGCTCATCCACTTACTACAGGCAAAAAGATAAGCTGTGTTAAAACGTTACCCATTTTTTAAAAATTTTGCTCAGAGTTAACCAGTACTGTAATGCAGCATAAAGTCCTAGTACTGTAGTTCAATGGACTGTACATGTATAGCGCCTTTCTAGTCGTCTGACTACTCAAAGCACTTTCACATTACATATCACATTCCTCACCCCACATTCATACACTGATGCCAGTGCTAACTGCCCATCAGTACAAATTAACACACACTCACACACCGAAGGCGCAGCTTCGGGATCAATTTGGGGTTCAGTATCTTGCTCAAGGATACTTTGACAGATGGCTGGGGGAAGCCGGGCTCGAACCGCCGACCTTCCGATTGGTGGACGACCCGCTCTGCCACCAAGCCACAGCCGCCCTAGTTAAATATATTGTAGATGATGCAACTGTTTAAAGGGACACCTGCCAGCCAATCAGAAACATGTATTTTCTGTGGCAATATTATAACGAAACCTGGATTTCATGTCCCTGTAAACATACAGTTTTGATTCAAAACTAGTCTGTATCTTCATTTTTGTGTAACTGTGGAAATCCCAAACTCTCAATCCATTATTTCTTGCCCTGAGCTATCCATTACAATAAAGACCAGTTTGTACATTTTTGAGGTATACTGCTGATATACACACGAGGGAATAACCTAACCTTTTTTCTTCTTTAAGACCCACTCTCTATGTGGGAAAACTGGACTCCCACCTGTATGCCTCCACCTCCCTTGTCCACCATGGAGTCTCGTTAGTGGTGAGTTTAAATATATAATCTGTTTATCATATAAGTGCATTCACACAGCCAGTTTTCTTATACATCCAGGTCATGCATCCGTGGTGGTTCTCCCTCCAGCTTTAACAGAACACTGATCGTTATTGCAGTATATCATATCAGTTGTATCGGACAGTAAGGAGCTGATACCGATCTAGGTGATAACAAGATACCTGTTATGTGACTGGTTTGTGCTTCTTGTTGCCATGGCAGCCTCGGGGACTGACCTTGGCTCGAATTGAGGGTCCAGAGACGGCTGGAGTGACGGTCAGCGAGCGAGGGGAGTGTGAAATTACACCGTCCACTGATGTGCGCTATCCACCAGGGAGCACAAACAGTCGGAAAAACCACTGGCTGCTAATAGGTAAAAACACACGCACACACACACACACACGCTCACAGCTTACACAGCCACCGTGCCTACATTACTGGATGTCATCCAATAGCAATGGAAACTGTCTGATCTAACTAAATTCTGTAATTTATGTATTAAAATGTATTTATGATGTAGTAAACTAGTGTATGTCACTATTAACAGGTTTCCTGGTTACATGTTTCTACAGCCATAGCAAACCAATATGAATATGTGTACTTTGTACATAATTATAAAGGTTCTGTATTTTCATTTAAAAACATATAAGTTGAGAAAAATGTTAACTTTAAAATGACCGCTGCAAGGTATTTCGTCCCTGTTGTTGCAGAAGGTGCATTTTGTCTACCTTTAAGCAGTAAAGCTACTGGTTACATGGGAATCTAAGTATTGAGCTAAAACAAGCTAATATCACAATAACTTCTCACGTTAAATCTCCCGTTATGCTCAGCATGTCTTAAAACTGCACGCAGAGACATAAAAAAGCACCCGCAAGTTAATATTTTGCTGAGGAACAGTTCAATTCTCCATCAAACTGAAGTACTACTTTAACAGTGTGACCTTTTCTCAAGTGTCCAAATCTGAAAACATTTGACCTTAGCTTGGTTTTTGAAAGCAAGAAGACAAAGGTCACAATATTTCCTCAAAACTGAAATGTCTCTTTGATTTATTGACCAGACAAGAAAGTGACCCCAACACTGACACAAACACGGACGTTCATACAGCTCTAAATGGATTATATCTGTGTGTTTGTGGGTTTTAGGTCATCACGAACTTCCCCCATTAGCTCACACCACCATGCTGAGGGATTTCCCAGTCAACCTGCAGCGTTCGGGTGAGGCAGTCATCCCCCCTCGACCTTCTGTCTCCCCTGTCTCCCCCGCCTCGTACTACCACCAGCGCTATGTGAGTCACAGCTCCAAACTACTTCTGTCTCACTACTGCAGTCTATACCTGAGAGTCCATAAATTACAGGAGTGATATCAGACAATGATCCTCTTCAGGCTCTCACTGTCCATTATAGCCTACTTCAAGCTGTCCTAGAGACCAAATCATTGATGTAATAAACTACTAAATGCCCCTTTAACAACCACTTTCATTGTGAACTGCTTTACAGAGAACAATGATGACAAACAAAGCAAGTTAAACCTCATTATATTTCCATTGTTACTTATCCCTGTTTTTGTTATTGTGTCCTTCAGTTCCAGACAGTTACTGGTAGCCATAGTGACACTAATGCTAATAGAGAAGGGGTTGATGGGAGGACATCAGGACAGGCCCAGAGGCCGGCCACTGTGCTGCCTGTCTATATGACTCAGGACCGTCTTACTCTGGCTGTTCTGACGCTGCTGCTGGGAGGATGGCTGGCCTTCGTGCTCACGTACCCAATTGTGAGTGTGCATGTGTCTTATGTCTGTCTGTTGTTAGATGCGTGTGTGTTTTTAGCGCCTAGTTTTCCTCAGCCTGCTTTGTCTACTTTTAATAACGTTACTTCTGTCATGCACCAGAATGTTCTTCATAAAATGAATATTTCATCTTCAGCTGTTGTTTACACACGTACGTAGGTGGAAAGTACAAGCAAGAGATTAACGGTATCCTGTGGAGTCTTTTTACTTCTACCAGTAACCAAGATACGCAGCAATAAGCTGCCAAAGACAGAGAAGAAGAAGACTGATAGCTAGTAAACATGGATGTAAACAGTGGTTGATTATTTCTTTTAAAAAAATCTGCTTTTATGAGAAAGAAAATGCCTTCAACACATTTGTTAGACCGCAAGGATACACCCGCTGCGCTTCAGCGGGTATCACTGAATCTAAAAAGAACTTCTGTTTGTTTGTAAGTAAACAGCTCGGGGCTCCTTTTAACAGATTTGCCCCTTGAGGAAAAAGTTGGAGCTGTAACTCTTACTAAAATGCAACTTCTTCTGTGGCTGCATTTCAGTTTGGTCTGTTGAGGCTTCTCTCAGTGAGCAGAAAACCTCACAAATATGTTTTCTGATGGATTTCTCTCCAGATACTTGAAATAGCTCTGTGTGATGTCTTGTGTTATACATTTAACTTATTAATAACAGGAATAAGAAAATATAACAAACCCTGACATGCAAAATTCGCCAAAACTGTAGCTGTTATCATGTCCTGCTGCCATGGTAGACATCATGATGGGTTAAGATCAATACCTTATAGACACATTATATTTACACCAAAGCTTTTCCCTACAGACTCAATGATCTAATTAGAATTTAGAGAATCTGCCTGCATCAATTAGCGTATTAATAAGGGGTTCCGATTTATTTGTAGAGCAAAATGTCACTCGCTTTTCAGTGTTTTCGGGTGGAGTTTTCTTTCACGACATTTGGGCTGAAAGGACAGAGTTGCAAAGGAGACTTCATTTATTCACCCTCTTCAATATTGTCAATGCTGATCTCTCAATCGCCATCTTCTAACAGCATTTAGTGTGATCGGCATCTGTGTGTGTTTCTCCAGCGTGCAGCCCAGCAGCTGAAAGCTCAAAGGCAGATGGAGGAGGCTTTTGAGTCTCGTCTCCAGCGCATGCAGACCAACATGCAGACCAACATGCAGACCAACACGGAGACAGCGACCTTGGTTTCTTCAGAGACGACCCATTCTACTGACCCAAACCTCTCCAGTGGTAAGTAACTAATAACACAAGTTCTCTGTTATGCTGTATTCCCTTTATTTAATGACCTTGGGGTCCAGTTCAATGATTCAACATTTTTCTTTGCATTGCACTTGTGAAATGAAGGATTATTAAATTGCATAAAGTAACATTGAGGCAGCATTTTTCTCAATGCCTAGAAATCTTAAATATATTATTCATTCCTTGATTAAATTGGGTACAGAAAATGTTAAGGTTACAGTTTATTTGGATATTCTGCCTGCAACAGCACATTAGTTGAGATTGAACTGTTTCACAACTAAAACGGTTTTCTTGGTTTGGTTAGGTTTAGGCACAGAAAACCTCTTGGTCAGGGTATGTTCATGAATTGTCACATATACTCTATTGGTAATCTGAGAAACATCTGCAGACAAATGCTCTCAGTAGGCGGACTATCCAAATAAAGTATATTTTTACTGTTCTATATATGCAGACCCTCCGCCTGCATCTGCGGACCCTCCACCTAGTCCTCACACTCACAGCAGCAGCATCCCAGATGTCGATATAAATGGCACCACCGGGCTCAAACCCACAGCAGGTAACACACCAAACTGCGTGTGTTTAGACATACTGTATATTATTTCCTTCTCGCTCCATTAAGATGAGATTAATTTCTTGCTGCTCCGTTCTTTCTTCCTAGCTCTCTCAGAAGGAAACAGTGAGGAGGTGCAGGTGGGAAAAATCTCCTTCACTCCGTCTGAGGTGCTTGGACATGGCACAGCGGGAACCTTTGTCTTCAGGTGCAGTGTGTGTATTTTAAGACAGCGTTGTTTCAACAGTTAATCCTTAATCCAAGGACCATATTAGTGGATTTTCATGTTTTAGATCATAAAGTGCGAGACAGGCGTACTTTTACATGTGTGTACATTTCTGTAAAGCATTTTCAAGCATAGCATAAAACGGATTTCTTACCATCCAGTGAAACATTTGTTTATTACCACCTTTATTTGGTTATTTGTTGTATTGGAACGGCTGCTGTCATATATTTTAATGTTGGAGTATCAGTGAACACAACACCACCAGAGAAGCTGTTTTCTAAACAGTCCCTGCTTGAAACTGCATACTTCCGCAAGGAGTATGTTACATAATCTTTTGCAAAATATACAGTATATAATGCTTATAAATATTAAACAAAATATAAAGGTGACCAAATGGTCACTATGATCCCAAACAAATTGTGACCCCAGCAATAGGCCTCTTGACATTTTGACTTGTCACATTAGGAAAAGCACAGGTGTCACTGTTCTATTCTAGTGTCCCAGTAAGCCGTGACAGTGACAGTAAGGCAGCATGCACAATACCAGGACCATGAAACTTAAGCAGCTTAATGGCATCCAGCCGTCATTTTTATGTTTATTTATTTTTTACACCTGTGCTTTTGCTACTGTGACATGTCAAAATGTCATCCGAGGAAAAAGACCAAGTTGTTCAAACATAATACTTATGGTATGTTTGGAAAATGGTCAACACTAACATAACATATTCATAGCTTTTAACCGTACAAAACCTGTGATTTACTGTAAAAAAAAAACTGTTCTTGTCTCAAAACAGTCAAATTAAATGTCTTGCTGCTCCAGAGAGCATTGTCTCTGCAAAAAGTACTTTTTTTTTTTTTTTTTTTTTAATGTCAGTATCGAACCTAAATCCAAAATATCCTGGGTAATGCCAGCCTTACTAGTCCAAATAAAAGAAGGGAGGAAGAAGAGGGGGGTGAAGAAGAGGTATGCGTGTTCACCAACAAACCACTGAATCTCTGATCACCTATATTGTTCAGAATTGGAATCGGCTGTATTGGCCTTTGACTCCGGTTTTCCCGTTGCACTGTATGTGAATACACAGCAGTAGACTGAAGTATGGCTGAAAGATATTTCTGTAAAAAGCTCCAAACAAAAATGAACAAAACAACAGTAACATTTGTAAACAGTATGACAATTACTCCAAAAGGTGCTGAAATAAATATGATTAATGTAACAGGTGGCTTTATATACATGAGGTAGTTAGATATGACAGTATATACAGTATGTACAGCGTGCGTAGATTTAAAAAGTGTTAATATTTACATAGACCATGTGATAAATGTGCAGGTACAGTGGATGTTTGAGTCACAGGGTTACTGCGCAGGGATCGTTCCTGTCACTGTGTGACTGGTGTTAACTGTCAGAGTGACGGCCTGTGGGTAGAAACTGTTCTTGTGTCTGGTCATTTTGGAGTACAGTGCTCTGCGGCGCCTACCGGAGGGGAGAAGTTGGAAGGGCCCGTGTGCAGGGTGTGACGGATCTGCGGTGATGTTTCCTTCAGAGGCACACACGGTGCTGTGCATAATATGTTATGACAGCTGTTCTTGTGACTTTAGGGGTAACTTTGATGGGCGCCACGTAGCGGTGAAGCGAATACTGCCGGAGTGTTTTGAGGTAGCAGAGCGTGAGGTGCAGCTCCTCCGAGAGTCTGACACACACCCGAACGTCATCCGATATTTCTGCACAGAGAGAGACCGCCTCTTCACTTACATCGCCATCGAGCTGTGCGCCGCAACCCTGCAACAGGTCGGTGCTGTGGGGCCTTCTTAGTTGACCTTTAATTATCGTTATTGAGCATGTCATATTTAAAATGACACCCGCTTAGAACGACACTAACATGTTCTTGCATGTTTCTTGTGTGTTTGTATTCTCTGCAGTATGTGGAGGAGCCATCTTGCTTTCCTCAGCTGAATCCTATAACTCTTCTGGAACAGACCATGTGTGGCCTCTCACACCTCCACTCGCTCAACATAGGTCTGAGATACACACACACACACACACACATATATACACATACAAGTGCATATAAAAATGGTGTCTAAATGCTTTCTCTCTCCCCACCCACCCATCTTTCTGAAAAAACCCCACAATTTTGTTCTTCGCTCCTCCTTTAGTCCATCGTGACCTGAAGCCTAGAAACATCCTCCTTTCTGGTCCCAGTGCGCTGGGTCGGGTCCGAGCTCTCATCTCTGACTTTGGACTCTGTAAGAAGATCCCAGACGGTCGCACCAGCTTCTCTTTGCGGTCAGGAATACCAGGAACTGAAGGGTGGATAGCTCCCGAAGTACTGCGGGATACTCCCTGCAACAAACCGGTAGGATGCACAGCAATATTGCATACAGCAGAGTTTGTCTTTCTTTGAACATTCGGCCCACTTGTTAGCTTAAAGGGTCACAGCTGGTCAAGTTGATAGTATGAATGGGACATACTTTGGTATTTTATGTTCAAGAGCATGGAGCGAGTGCCAAATGGCCCGATAACAGAATTTTTTTTTTTTTGGCCCTTTGATCGAGTGTTTCTCCTCTTCCCTCTGCAGACCGCGGCGGTGGACGTGTTCTCAGCAGGCTGTGTGTTCTACTACGTGGTCAGCAGGGGGCAGCACCCTTTCGGTGATGCATTGAGACGACAGGTCAACATCCTGTCAGGAGAATATTCACTCTCGCATTTTATGGAGGATATACACGGTGAGGGCGGTCTTTGGTTCAGTCCTAATTTTTTATTTTTTTGCTCCAGTATTAAAGCTAGTTCGGTGAATTCCCGCATAACTTTGGAAGATTTAAACCCCACAATACGGCTACATAAAATTCTCAAATAGAAAGACTTTCCCAGTAAATTCACCCCACCACCTCCCTTTCCTGCATTAAACGATCGAGTCCATGAGCCCAGGTCAAATCAAATCACATCTCAACAATCCAACTTCCTTGCAAATACACTCAGCGCTCAAGGGATTTTCTAGCTTTGACTCGAGCCTCTCAGGTAGAACCGTCTCTCAAGATGAGTCCCTTAAATAATCACAATTTCTTAATGCAATTTTAAGGCATTGCAAATAATTGCGAAGTTGAACAGAAAAATGTGTTACAGGCTGTATTTTGGACATGAATAATCACAAAAAAATCTGCTGACGGCCCAAAACCTGAAAAATGGTTTCTCTCTCAAATCCAGATGACGTCATAGCACAGGATCTGATTGAGCAAATGATCAGCGCTGATGCCGAGTCCCGCCCCTCCACCGCCTGTGCGCTCAAGCATCCGTTCTTCTGGAGCCCCGAGAAACAGCTGCTGTTTTTCCAGGTGTGTTACATCGGTTCTCTACGGTCATCAGGTCATAGATACATCAGATACATTAGGTCATAGTTACATCAGCTCTCTGTGGTCATTAGGTCATAGATACACAACAGCTGTCTCATTCGATGCTCATTCAATGCAATCGGTCCTTCTTCACAGGTTAAAAGTTTGGGTGTCATCATGGATAGCACACTATTCTTTGAAACTCGCATTAATAATATCACGCGGACTGCATACTTCCACTTGCGTAATATTAATTGTCTCCGTCCCTTCCTCTCATCCAACAATACCGCAAGTCTTATTCATGCATTAGTCACTTCACGTAAAGACTATTGCAATGCTCTTCTCACGGGGGTTTCCTCTAAATTGCTACATAAGCTTCAAACGTCTGCAGCACATGTTCTTTCTAGATTGAAATTGCAGCAATTGCACTGGCTTCCAGTAAAGTATCGAGTTGAATTTAAGATCTTGCTACTTGCTTACAAGGCACTTCATAATCTTGCACCCCAATACCTTACTCAACTTCTTCATGTTTACACTCCTTCGCGTGCTCTTTTCGACTGGCTACCATGGGTGCCAGATCGTTTAGTTATGCTGCCCCCTGCCTATGGAACTCCCTTCCTCTTGATGTTCATGATAGTGATTGTTTGACTTTTAAAACGCGTCTTAAGACATATCTTTTCATACAGGCTTTTTCATAACATGTTTTATTGAGTCTTGACTGCACTCTGTCTGTATATGCTGAGTGTCCGTTGTGTGTTTTGTCTTGTGTGGTGATCTGTATTTTTGCTTGTGAGGTGACCTTGGGTGTTGTGAAAGGCACCATTAAATAAAATGCATTGTTATTATTATTTTTCATTTTCTAATAATCAACCCTGAGCAGGAAATGTGCAAGAGTGGTGTGAGTATATGCCTGGGTAGTGTAGGTTTTCCGTTTTATCCCTTTTTATTTAGACTCATGTGTCTGTCTGTAGACTCCAAAAACTATTTTTTTTGTGGATGTAGGACGTGAGTGATCGCATAGAGAAGGAACCAGCGGACAGTCCGATTGTGGTCAGACTGGAGACTGCAGGAAGAGCAGTGGTTCGAACCAACTGGAGGATGCACATATCTGTGCCTCTGCAGACAGGTACACACATAGTATCACATAACTGCACTGTTCCCATCTGTGCAGGATGACAAAGCCATTACTGGTCTGTAATCCATTTCTTCCTGTGTACATTCCAGACTTGAGGCGGTTCAGGACATATAAAGGAAACTCAGTCAGAGATCTGCTGAGGGCCATGAGGAATAAGGTCAGCGTGCATGCTTACATGACATGCACTCATATTTGTTTTTTATACAAGTAGACACACTTTGACACATCGGTACGTTTTTTTGACCTTTTTAACAAGTTAACATTGCATGTTACAGAAGCATCACTACCACGAGTTGCCACCGGAGGTGCAGGAGACTCTTGGCGAGCTGCCCGAAGGCTTCGTCAGCTACTTCACCTCACGGTTTCCACGGTTACTGATGCACACACACACTGCTCTGCACGTCTGCAGCCACGAGAGACTGTTTCACCCCTACTATCTGCCCCAATGGCAAATAGCATCCGCATGACTCTGCACTCAAAACTCTGTACGCACACACGTACACACGCAGACATTGGTGGACTCTTTTGTGGGCTAAAGAAATCCCTGACGGTGCCCCATTATTGCTTTTGTAAAGCTCATACAGTTTTCTGGGGGAAGATACAGTGCTGTGAAAAAGTTTTTATATGCCTTGAGTTGTTTTTATAGATTACATTTTATTTCTCTGCCGCTATTGATCAAAAAGCGATTTTAAAATTAAATTAAATGGCACTGAGAGTGCATACCTCCCCAAAAGCTGCATACATTTGTTATATTAAAAATATAAATTGTTTTTAACCTATATCTTAATGTGTAACTCCATCAGAACACACGTAATGAAAAATTGAATTAGGTGAATGTGTTTCTCCCAAACCAACTCAGGAAAGTGACTTTCGGTGAATTTTATAAAGTTCACCAAAACGTTCAAGACATCAGGTGATTCTTTCTTTTACTGAAGTGCCGCCTGATTTTGCTTTGGGGAAACAAAAACTTTGCAGAGACATGGAGAACACGGTTATAGGAAGAGCTTTTTAATAAGGTGCAGCAAAAAAATCTATAACCGTGTGTGCTGATGTGTGGAGATTCCTTCATCCTTATTCTACATTGCAGTCCTTTTTTGGTTTTTTTTGTTTTGTTTTTTGAGGCAGAGCAACCAACTAAAATTCATTGTAGGAAAAGTGCACCTGTTTTCTCTCAAGTGCAATAGTTTATTGGAATGAAGCAAAAATGTTCCATAATGGCTGGAAATGTCCTGAAACAACTCACTTGTTCCTTGGCCCATTCCACCAGATTTCATTAAAACATATTTACAGTTTTGAGATATCTTGCAAACCGACAGAAAACATAACCTCTTTGACAGAAGGAAATATTTTAAAGGCATTATTTTAGATTATTATTTGAGCATTTTTACCTTTACTGGATAATTAATGTCACTTATTTTATGACGATACACATACGAAATAAATTTAAAAACCGTGTGCTCAGGTCTCACACTCAGGTTGTAGCTACATGTTTAAAAGAAAATTGCAGTTGTAACAGCCCTTCAGACTTTTTTTGGCCATTGCAACCTTCTAGCAGATCTAAATGGAACCATGCTGGATTTCAGGGTATCAACAGTGTGTGAGGTGCAACAAACTTTATCACAGCACTGTAGGTAACGCAGACATCGGACGACAGATTTCATAAAAAAGTGTTACAAGGCTGCATGTCCTAGAAGAAATCTCCATTATCCAGTTAAACGGTTTACTTCCCTGTCCCCCCCCGTCCCTGTGCTTCTCGCAGCCCCTCTGTAGAAAGTGCCAAAGCCTCCACAATATTTACTTTGTTGTGTGTGTGTGTGTGTGTGTGTGTGTGTGTTTGTGTTTGCCCGTTACTGCAATGCTGAATGTAGCTACACTGACTGAAGAATGTCCTGGACCTTGTTTTTCCCTAAAGGCAGAACATGGAGCATAATAGTCAAACATCACTCGCACTGTTAAAATGTGGGCAATGTGCACATGCTGTGAAAATTTGATTTAGCACCAGTGTGTGCAGGCAATAATGTAACGCTGGCAACTGTCCATTTCCTTTTAATTTATGGACGTTTTACCCACTCTGTTAACAGAAATGCAGTATATTTCACCACTCCTGAAAGTTGGTTTTGCTTTGAGCTTTTGAGCTCATCCAGCCTCACAAAATGCCACTAAATGCTCTCAGAGCCAGTGCGATCACTCCCTGTAACTACTGGATGAAGGTTTGTTCATAGGTCTGCAGTAGAATGAATGATGACGAATCTAACTTTTGTACTTTTTGTTTCGAATGGGTGAATTAAATCGATGCTTTGGTTCTGCCAAAGAATGACGTAAATCAAGGCTTGTCGTCAGTTTGTAAGCACAGACGGAGAAAAGGGAACTGTAAAATAAATATTTGGTATTTACTCAAATACAAATGGGTTGTTCATTTTAAACAAGAAACTTACAAATATTTGGTTGACTTCCTTGTTCGACCGCTTGTAGAGAAGGGAGTGGGAAGGTAAGACTTATTTTAAAATGCTCATCTTAAAGGCCCCGAAAACGTATTTTCTCAGTGAGCTACTTGCTGTGAGGGATGGGGTCCTACAGTACATTTCACATGAGAGATTTCTGCATCTGTGTTTCAGTCTGAACTGGTTGGAATTTATATATAATGTATATAATATTTGCCCCTCTAAGAGACCTTTTAAAAATCTGCACTATTCAATTAAATATTTATTACATAAAACAGTTCTTCACTGTCCAGTTTTACTTTTTCTCTCATCAACACTGACCAACAGAAAAGGTGTCATTTTAAATGTCAGTGTGAGGCCTTGCCTCCACCTGGATCCGTTCTTTAAATGATCAATTCCATCAATAGAGCTAATGTTTTGTGCAGTTTTGACAGGGCTCTTTGTCTCCTCGAGGGATAACATTTCTGTCCCCAGTTTGCTTCACCTGATATTACTGAGAGAGTTATTAAAATAAAATAGGTTTGATCATAAAAGTCATATTTTTCAGTGATCAGGAGTAACCGTAAAGGATGAAAACATGCAGTGACTTGAAAATAAAAGTCTAAATTATAGAGATTTGTAGTATAGTGGTCTCGCCTCTTTAAACAATGAGACTAATTGCAGCTGGTTATTTTCATTCTTGAACCAAGTGGAGAGGAAAACCTCATGCTGTTAGTGTTGATAGACAACTGAAAGAATAAGAGTGGTGTGTGCATTTAATTTACATAGTAAATGATGCATTCTGATACATCAATTACACACTTGACATTTGAAATCTGATAGTTTTTCTCCACACCATGAAACAGCAGCTTTAACACCGCTCTCCAGGGTTTTAGAAGCTATATATATAAAAATAGGCAAAGCTGAGCGCCTGGCAAAGACTAAGTTACTTGTTTGTTTTTTTTAGTTACAAGATGAAAGATGAGAGCCCAAATTAACAGGCACTGCAGCGCCACAGTATATTAAAATGTTGCATTGCTCCTTTTACACCAGCAGAGGGAGGCATCCAGCGAGTACATGTCTCTCTTAAGCTTCCAAACAGCCTTTCTTGAAAATCATCAGGGTATAACTGAATAATAAATTGTTTCCATGTGTTCAACTTAATTGTTGTAAGAGGCATAAAGGAAATGTTTTAAGATTCTGCATGCATGCATGTGGAGCTTTGTTTATCATCATCTGTCCGTGTGCAAGTGTTTATCCGTCATGCTCATGTCCCCTGATTAGTAAACAACCTGCCCTCAAGGCTCTGCTCCAAGAGAGAAACGACGCCCCGCAGAGCAGATAAGATGCCAGGAATCACAAAGTTGAATTCACTGTCAGTGTGAAATAAAACAGAAGTGGTTTAATGACGCGACGGCCGGGGGTCCGGTGATGTGTCATGGCCAAATCATCAGCTAATGAACCACTAGTTGTTTATATTTCACTGTATGATGCAATCGTTTGGTGTGTGTCTGTGTGTGTGAGAGGCAGAAACCGAGGGAGTACTTGGCTCATTATTAAATATCAGAGTTCAGCTGTAGGTCCAATCAAAACAGCCTTAGAGAAACATCAGCTTAACCAGAGTCATGAGACCGAATTCACTCACAGACATGTAGCCGTACACACACTCAAACACACACACACATTCACCCACACATACAGCTATACAGATAAGTGGTGGCACTCAGGTCAGTGTAGTGCACTGTATAATCTATACTTTAATATTAGTAATCTATAACCTATTGAACCGTAGATTATAGAAAACAGCTACATTTTCTAAATATATGTGAGCTTGCTGACTAAGCAACCAGTTTAGGCTAGTGTTACATTGAGGCGTTTGCTAAATAGTTGGTAGATCATTGATAAGTGGTTGCTAATGTGAGACAAGGCAGTTGCCATGTGGCTGCCAAGGAGTTGCTAGATATTTCACATTTGGGTGTCACCCAGGTTTTTGCTCCAGGTAGCTGGCGTGACACACAAGGCTGCCAAAATGTCGTTTGTGGTGGTTCGTTGCGCGTTTACAGGTGGTTGCTAGGTGATTTACATGGTGTTTGGGGTGGTTGCTGGTGAATGCTGATCAGCTCTGATCAGTTTCTAGGGAATAACTGGGTGGTTTCTATGGCTACTAGGTGGTTGCTAAGGTAATGTAAGGAAGTTGCCATGTGGTGTTGCTAGTACATTTTGAATTTGCGTGAGTTGCTGGGACATCACTATGATTTTGCTAGGTGGTTGCCATGGTGTTCTGGGTAGTTGGCATGACATACAAGGTTGTTTGTATGCTGTTTGTGGTGGTTCGTTGCGTTTTTTTCGCTATAGATTTCTATGGTCTTTGGGATGGTTGTTTGTGTGTTAATAGGAAGTTGCTACTATATTTATGATGCTTGCTAGGCGATTGTTAATGTGCTCTAATTGGTTGCTAGGGTATTACTTGGTGGTAACTAAGGTCTTCTGGTTGTGGTAGATAGTTGCTATGGTGTTGCTAGGGTGTCACTCCCCTTGCTTCATTGGTCATAGCGTAAAGGTTGTGAGTCCTGTCTCTTTTTGACGTTAAATTTGTGTAGTACAAGGGAAAATTGCTTTTCTTTTATTCAGAAAACCACGGCAACAGCCAGTCTAGTGCAACCAATTACCTCATGATGGGTAAAAATGACCTCTTCAGATGCATAACTCATCTCATAGCTTTCAAACAGCTGTGAAAATGACAAAGGTACATGACGACATTTACCTGCCCCGTGAAGAGAGAAACCCTGACCTTATTAGATCTTACTACTGGGATTTTGTTCCATGGATATTAAAACCGACACAATGCAAGGTACACATGAAAGGTATTGTGCCTTTCAATTTATGTTTGAGGAGCTATTGAATGTTTGGTTGCGAAGTTTTCTGTGTGTAATATTGCAGTTGTGAATCCAAAGAGACTGATCCATTCCACACAGAAACCATATCTGCAGTTAATGACTCATTAGTGCAGTAACATTTGTACAATTAAAGTTTTAAAAAAAATCACATTAGGAATAGTTGGATCATATATATACGCCACACGGCCGCAGTGCATCTGTCTGCCTCTATAAACGAAGGCTTCCTTATGTTTCAGAGACCACTGGGGATATATTTTTCTGCTCCCTGCTTTTCCCTCTCATCTCTTTTGTAGGAAGCCGCGGGAGGCTGGTTTGGGTTTCTCTGATGTATGTATGTGTGTGGGAGAGGGAGGGAGGGGGGAGACTGAAACTGGCAGAGGGATGTCGTTCTTACATCTCTCCATTTTGGGATCAGGGCAGGAAGTGGGCTCAACAGAGGAAACATGACCTCCTCCCCCTCTCCTCTCTCCCTCCCTCTATCCTCTTACTTTTTCTTGTATTCCCTCTTCCTCCCTTTGTCTGTCCCTCCCCCAGTCTTCCAGTGCATACCCATTCACAAGGTCATTTATGTATTTCTTTGGTTGCAGAGATCCCGTAGGCTGTCACATGTGTTTGTGCGGTGTGCGTGTTTAGACCCTAAATTACATTCTACTCACTTCCTGTGTAAATAAATCTATGCTAACCAGTGGTTTCTAAAACAACGCTGAAACTCTGGTCTAGTTGTTTCTGGGCTCCCTCCCTCTCTCTTGAGACTTGCAGTCTGTTATGTATCAGAGCTCCTCTGATTAAAAGCCAAAGCAAAGGTCAGACTCTGCTGGCTAACGGAGATATCGCCCGACTTCAGCTTTACTCTTCTGCCCAGCGGTTCGATATCTGTAGCTGATGAGCTTCATATTACATTATGTGGAATGAAAGCCTTTGGTTAGCCTCCAGGCTGTACATCAGTATGACATTACTTATCCAGAGCTTCAACTCCCTGCTTGCTAGCTTTGCAAGAGGGCTTCTCGTGTTCATAAAACTGCCCCAGGACACCAGAAAAACATCTGAATGTATTTTTGCCCTGCCATCTCCCTCTATTTCCCCCTCTCTGCTAATCTTTCTACCACTTTTCACTTTCCAACTCAGGTCTTGACCTCTTGCTTTGACGTACACACACACACACACAGACAGAGACGCCCACACTGAGAAAATAAAGAAACAGCATGTCAGCAAACGGCAGTGTATTTCACCACAGAGCACAGAGCCAAGGCACTGGGAAACAAAAAACAAAAGCAGCAGACCTCCCTCTTTTCATCCTCTGCCTCCCTCCTGCTCGCCTTTAAAAGTCTGCCGTCTCTTTATTTGTTTCATTGGCCCCCCCCAGACGTTTTCCTTTCTGGTCGTTTTTCCTCTCGGACACATCCAGTGCAATGACACTTACAACAAACTTGTGTGAGTGGAAAAGGTAGGTTAGTTAACGACTTATGTTGCAGCAACGTTACAGTTACAGTGATACTGTTAGACGGAGTGGTGTTTGTATTGTAAGGTTTACCACATTACACACAGTGTCAGTCAAATACTTACAGTATTGTATATACAAGATGTGTGAACATGCACAAAAGGGCCTTAAGTCACTGGAAACACACAAATACGTACAAATTACACAGTTTAATACAGTATTATAATAAGGCGTGTGGAAGTGCTCATGATTAGCCTCATTCCCCTCGAGGCCATTTGGACTTAATACTCGGGGTTGGAAAAGCAGCCCAGCTGTGTCCTACTGCTGCGTACCAAAATGCACGTCATGTTAGGAATCAAATCAGCATTTTCATTTCATAGGTTCTCCACTTGAAAACATATTACAAAGAAACTGATTTGAAGAATCCAACGAAGGATATGGGTTCAAACATATTTAGAAACCAAATGTTTGTGTTTGGCTGGCAGGCATCCATTAAAAAAATCACATAACAGGACATCTCAGACATCGTTCTGCTCAACAGTTTAACCACCATCATAAATCAGTGCGCAAAAGGTATATTAAACTGCAAGAAACCCTCGCAACAGTACTTTTTCTTTATGCTACATTACCAGCTAACTCTCACTGGTGAAACAGGGATACAGCTAGTGATTATTGCCATTAGAAATGAATCTGTCGGTTACTGTTTTGATTAATCATTTGGTCTTCAAACCTGCATTAAGTGATTTTTGGGCCACCTGGGGGCATCGCGACAAGCTGTAACCACAACAGTGACATACACTCAGGGGCCACTGTTGTAACGCCTGGTTATTTGAGTTACGATCACCTTCCTGTCAGCTCGAGCCAGTCTGGCCATTCTCCTCTGACCTCTCTCATTAACAAGGCGTTTTCGCCCACAGAACCGCCGCTCACTGAATGTTCTTCGTTTTTCATGCCCTGTAAACTCAAGGGTGTTGACAAGACTGTTGTGTGTGGAAATCCCAGGAGACCAGCAGTTCCTGTGATACTCAAACCTCCGTGTCGGACACCAACAATCACCCCACGGTCAAAGTCACTTCTACTACTATCACCTTTCCTCCCCATTCTGATGACGGTCTGAACAACAACTGAACCTCTTGACCACGTCTGCATGCTTTTTATGCATTGAGTTGTTGCCACATGATTGGCTGAGATATTTGCCTTAACAAGCAGGTGTACCTAATAAAGTGGCCACTGAGCGTATTATCACCTTATAAAGCTGATATAGCGAGCGTATTAGAAAACAGTTGCTTATTAATACATCCATCAGACACAGAGTAACATTCATTTGGGGTCATGTTTCTGGTCACCTCATGAATGTAATAACAATATTCACTCCCCTTTTAGCTCTGGTTTGGTCTCAACCAACCCCTAAGGTGAATAGCTGGCTCTTTAGCTGCTAAATGCTCCAATATGTTCGCCGATTAGCTGCTAACTTTGTCTGCCTGCTGTTTGTTGCTCAACAGGTAGTGTAAAGTGGGTTTATCAGAGTTTTTTTTGCTGAAAGCAGCTGTCTGCTGTTTGAGTGAACCGAGTTGTGGGACATAAAACCAAAACTAGGAGCTGAAAGGCGCAAAAAAGGTCTGTAGAGCTGAGGGGAACTGCAGAGTCAAGTGATAATTCCCTGTGGATTCATCACTATAAATTACTCCTTTCACATTATCGTTGTCCTATTGTTTATATATACAAATATTAACTAGTAAAGCTTTAAAATGCCGTTTTTAAATGACTTGGTTTGCCCAACAAACAGTCCGAAACTCAAACACATGCACTTCACAATTATATAACAATGATATAATAAAAAATACAGCAAATTGTCACATTTGAGAAGCTGAAACCAGCACGTTTTCTTGATAAATTACAATTAATTGAATAACAAAATTGTTGCTGATTAATTGTCTGTCAATTGACTAATCTATTAATCAAGTAACTGTTGCAGCACTACACCTGACCAGTGGTTTAACCGACTACAAACAAACTTTATAGAAATGGATGACGATTTGTTCTCTATGGTATTAACTTGGTATTAGTGTGATAATAAACTCAGAGGTGTCCTGATAAAAAAAAAAATAAAAATCATTGGAGGAAAGAAACTCATTGTGTATGAACTGCACATGTTAGCAAACGTCCCTGTGTTCTTGTTCAATCTGGCTTGTTTTGAGGTTTTGTGCCAGTCCTCAAGGTTGACTTCCCGCCCCGACTGCTACATAAGTCCAAAATGGCCGCCGGCAACGTGGGAATAAGGTAATTTACAGTTCAACCCTGTCATTCTCTGCTGTTCCCTTCACGTTTACACGACAAAAGAACAGGCAAGAGTAGAGTAACCGTATACCAAAGCCTTCTTGTAAAGGGCATACTTATAATATGCCTCAGGTTACGTCTAGGCTATTGTGGTACTTCAACTGGGATGTTGGTGGGAAACAGAAGAAAGGCAGAGTGAAAGAGATGAACCATAATTCATGCAAGACCAGGAGCTGTAGGTTTGCTGTGTGTGCGTATTTCTTTAAACTAAGAAGAGTCTCTAATTTGACCGTCTGCTGCTGGAGAGGGAGGAGACGAACAATCTGTCTATTGTGCCGGAGAGCCGAGCAGAGCGGCGGAGAGGGAGAGGATGAGGCTTGTTATCTGCAGCTGTTCATCTCTTGTATGATGGCGGCGAGAAAGGAGGCTAAGCCCAAGCTGGGGACGAGAGGTGAAGATAGAGAGAGAGACAGCACAGGAGAGAACAGGGGAGCGTAAGAGCGTTTTATCTATTCCCTCTGTTAAAGTTCACTGACGGGAACACTTGTGCAACCTTATCACATAACACAGCATATGACCAGTATGGGCCCAAACCCTCACCCCTCTCCCTCTGTCACATGTACATTAGGAGAAGGCATTCTTCAGCTCGCTCTAAACTTTCTTTCCTCCCTCCTGCTTCTTGCTCACATAGCTTGATCCAGCTACATTTAAACCGGCAGAATTCTGACTTGGTTTAGTGACAGGGTTGTCATTAGTTATGCATACTGTATGCACACATCTGAGAAAAAAAAAACACTTTCAGTGCTCATGTCGTGTAGTTGGTGCTTTTCTCTATTTTTTTTTTCTTTCCTTTTTTAAAAACATTTTCTCACCTGCGTATAAAAGGCTTGAAGACTCAAGAGCTACAAGAAGGAGAAGGTGACTGTCTTTCCAGCATACACACATTTATACAGGTTAAATGCAGGATCTTTTCCTCTATGACCCTCACGGTTTCCGCTGGGGTCGACGTAGGACAACGGGTCCAGAGTCAATTCAGGGCTCCACAGGTTCAGAGTTCAGTTGAATCAACTGGCTGCTCCACAGGTCAGTGTTAATATGCACCCGTGTGGCTGTAGTGTCAGAATGAGGCAGGCCTCTCCTCCAGGCCTGGATTTGTGGCTGGTTTCACAGTTTACAGTCAGAGAAGCCGTCGTCTGCAGCGTGAAAGGTCACTGCAGCATGATATCTTTGAGGTTTTCCTGCAGGATGGTGTCCTTGACGGCGTGAAAGACAAAACGGATATTTTCTGTGTCTATCGCAGTGGTGAAGTGGTGGAAGAGCGGCTTCCCCCGGTTTCTCCTCTTACGGCTGAACGACTGCACCAGGAACGCCTGGAAGGAGCAGAGCAGGGATACTTAAGTATCTGATTCGAATCTGATTGTATCATGTATATGAGAAACCCTGTTTCTGTAATCTGGGTAGGGGATTCGACAAAACCTGGTTTCCCCTGCTAGATTTCTTCTGGCGAAAGTCGATCTCTTGGCCAGGGTAACCTGGTTCCTAATCTGCTTTTGGCATATACACATGAGCATGACAAAAACTTCAGACAGAGAAAGGATGAAAGGAAAAGATCATTATCTCCATTTCGTGCGTTTGGTCATGTGTGTGTCCGCAACTAATCTCGCATTTTACTGGACGCAGCAGCCTAATATGTTTTGTGCAACATTTATGACCGTATGCTCAAGGAGCTCTCGTGGTTGCGGTGATTCACAGTATTTGAAAAACCTATTTTATTGACCGAGCCTATCATAAAGCTTAGACGTTCATCTTTTCAGCAGTATTCGCCATTTTACGATATGCTTTACGACATAACAAAAGGCATTCTCGGCAATCGGCTAGGCTAAAAACAAGGCTGCTGCAGGCCACATTTTGGCCTGTGTCGTGGCTCAAAAAATGAAATCCACAGAAAAGTTTGGTTTCATCGTGAACTGGAGCATCTGGAAATTGATTCCATACCCGATATGTTATGATCCACTAAAGTTAGGCACGATACGAGATGAAGAAATCTCCGGTTTTGTTTTTTCCCCTGCCATCTTGCCTGTAATTGAGTGAGATTCAACTCTTCTCTGTTTGGGAGGGGAGAGGGAGGTACGGAGGGGTTTTATTTTGTGTGGTGTGTCACAACAAATTGTTCTAAATAAATAACAAAATGTTCTACATAAATAAGGATGTTTAAATTCAGAAGTTAGGACTTATCGTCCCGATTACTGTTTCCTTTTTAAGTTTATACAGTTCGGCTAACCCAGGACGCTCGGTTACAATACCATTACACTATTATATGCATCTTAAAGAAAACCGAGACTATACTATACAAAGAAACTTTCTCCCCTTCATACAGGCTGGACAACCCGGCCTGCCCTGCACCCCCTGTTTCCCACCCACATGCCCCCAAACACACCTGATGAAGATCTGCACTCTACTGAGTCTTCTTGCTCAAAGTAGCGATACATCCTCATATCCAACAGCTGTATCATGCATCAAGATTCAACCATCATCATTATAAGAAAGGGTTCAAAGTAAAACATTCATTAAGGCCTCTGGGGTCCAAGGTGTTCAGTCTCATCAGAGGAGGTGGTATTTCAAAATATTTTTCCCAAAGAGAGATGGGTGAACTACATCAGCAATGACATTTCAACAAAGTGTGAAACTCTACAGGCAGTGTTTGCTTCAATGGTGTGCCACCTTTTCCACTTTTTGAACTGATTTGTTATTGTGAGGTTGATCACCCATCTGCAACGCACACTTTCCGCCTATTTTTTTTTTTTGGGGGGGGGGTTAACATGATTTCTTGCGTGCATGTAAACGCACTGCCCGAGAGCCTGTGTGTGTGTGTGTGTGTACCTGTACGTCCTCTAGCCTGCGTGGGTCTCCTCTGTATTCGGGAAAGTTCTTGCGGATGTCCACCGTGCGAATCTTTTCCACCAGCAGGTCTGTTTTGTTGAGGAAGAGGATGATGGACACGTTGAGGAAGAGCTTGTTGTTGACGATCGTCTCAAAGATATTCATACTCTCCACCAAACGGTTTGTCCTTCGATCCTCCATCAAGACCTAGAATCACACACACACACACACACACACACAAACACACACAATTATCCTTTGGTTTTTTTCAGGTTTTATCTGTGCGCCAATTAAGGATTCAGTCGTCATCATATGACTGTTGATTTGAACCGCAGCCACGACTGAGGGGAACAATCAAGTCTCCACAGCCAACCACAAAGAGCGCTTTGTCCAAATCTCAAATGTTGCGTCTCTCTGATGTTTCTTGTCCATTTTGTAATCCTAAAAGTCAAGAGAATAATGATCCGACTGTCTCACTAAACCTCTTGACATCTCGACATCAGCGCTGCATGATCAGAAACGTACTGTGTGTGTGCTTGAATGGTACCTGATCGTATTCTGACGACGAAACCATGAAGAGTATCGATGTGATCCCGTCGAAACACTGAAACCACTTCTGCCTCTGGGACCTCTGCCCTCCGACGTCCACCATCTTGAACGGAATCTTCTTGATGATGAAGTCGTGCTCGACGATGCCTTTAGTCGCCTTCCTCGCAAACAAAATGTCCTGCTTGCTTGGGATATAGTTCTGAAAAGGGAGGGGGTATGAAGAGTTTCTTACAAGTTGAAAGAGGTGAAGAAACACAAAGAGCACGTGGGATTTAACGAGTCACTGTGACTCACCAGTTGACCAATACGATCCAAGTTATCCAGGAAGTATTTGACCGACTCACTCTGCAGACAGGAAGACAAAATGCATCTGAGTCATCTTATTATGCGTTAACCAAACTTAAAAGACCCAAATAATCAAATTGAAGCACTTAGTCCAATTATTAGAACAATTTCATTAATTGCATCTTCTTCATGGAAGCTGCCACAGTGTGGTTAATTATTTAATAATACATCAATCGATGCAGCAAAAGGACAGAAAGCATGTGACCAACCACAATCATATCAGTCCCATCATGTTTTTTGTGACATACTATGCTATTTGTGAAGCTACTTTTATAGGACAGGCTTGACCAACAGCACAGTATTCTTAACAAAAGTGACTCAATAAACATAACCGGCTCATTGTGTTTATATGACCCATGTTTTCACTCATAATCCCATCTGGTGTACTTGTTTGCATTGCCACACAGAAACTGACGTGACTCTGTGAAGCTATAAACAGACATTAAAGCTGCACTAATCAATAGATTTATATTAACAATGGATCAAATGGCTATGAGTGTTTTAAGGGGGTTTTCCCTGTGGGTCTTGTAGTTACAAACCCACAGAGAATTATTGCCCGACAAAGCATTTTAGTGGGGGTTTTTTGTGTGCATTATTTGGTTTTTCTGGCCCACAAACTCCGCTCTCATCAAGCTTGTTTCCAGCAGCAGCGGTTGTTTTTAATGAAAAAGCTCTGATAAACCCGCTGTACCCTGCTCTGTCCAGCACTAAATAGCAGGCGGACCGAAATTGGTAATTTAAGTATATTTTGATGCTAAAACTTTTGTACTTTTACTTAAGTATTAAGAGTTTGAATGCAGGACTTTAACCTGTAAATAAAAGATCTGAATACTTCTTCCACCGCTGCTGAATTCTAAAACGATTCTCACATTTCTTCCAGCTCATGATGTAGACAGGCCTGATCCCTGTAATAAAAATCAAACACGTCTGCAATAATGTTCATGAGAAAGGCAGACACCACACATCTTCCAATTTTATCTCCTGACTGTCAACATCCACTAACACTAACCCTAACCTGACTGGAAGGGACTCGTTCCAGCTTGTTTTGATGCGTTGTGATGCCCAAATCAGAACTACAAATCAACCCAACAATTATAATAGGTGTCCCTGCAACAAAGCACACCAAGTTTTATTTGGTGGAGCATACCAGTGTGTATGCAAGTTTTAACTTTAACTACAAATCATATATAGTTTAGATTTTGCTGATTATTTAGCTGTAGAGTTTAGATTTTTGGGTGGATTTTTTCTTGCCGTTTCAGGCAGCAGTTGAGCTCTTCTCATTTCTGTAAAGTGTGAAAATCAATTAGCAGACTCTTGAAACTTGAGTTGTGTAATCCATCACAGTGAACATCAAGCCTGCATTCATTTTTGTCAATGCTACGCTGTTGTTGAGCGGTAATGGGGTTCAACTGCAGGCTGATCTTCCCTCTAATGGATTACACAGCCCAAGGAAGTTTTTAAGAGGCAGCTAATTGGTTTTCATACTGTTCAGAAATGAATGGAAACCACTGGGTGCCTTGAACAGCAGCAGAAGTACATTTAGTTTTCTAAAGCACAACAGTTTGATTGGCAAAATGGCTCGCTGTGGTGTTAAGTATATGTGAGTTTGTAGAAAATGGGCTAAAACTTGCTTAAAGCTTCTGTCTGCAAAATAATTCACAATGTACGTTGAACATAAAGGTTAAACATTAGTTTTACAATTTGTCGTTACACAATCCACGCAATAGTTTAAAAGTGAATCCCCCCCCCCCCCCAAACATCCAACAGGAAACAGCTGTGTGTGTGAAAACAGTGGGAAGAGACATGGGGGAGGGAGGGATTAGTGAGTCAGACAGAACACAGATACAATGTCATTTTAGCACTCCCATCACACACACACACACACACACACACACACACACACAGAATTATTCCTCTTTAAACCCGTGTTGACAACAACTTTTTCCACACTTTCTCGGTTTCTGTCACACTGGTCGAACAGAATCAGTGAAAACTCTCCACGTAGCTGTCAAATTCATCTCGACCCTGACATGTCGCGCAACAACCAGGAAAGGCGACCGCTGTGCTGAGTGAGATGTGACCCCGTGACCCCGCCGCTGACCTACAGTGTCACAGCAATAGGAAACACAAAGCCGGGGGCTCTGATTGGTTCAGCTGGACGTGAACAGGAGGGGCTGGTTGGAGGGAAAAGCAGGGAGAGGGGAATTCCCAGAGATGAAGGGATCCACAAACACAGACAGAGACACAGACACACACCAACACAAAGATCATTTCCACAGACGCTTTAACTGCCATCAGCAGAAACGAGACAACCCGATCATTGATGCACTGGAAGCATCAAACTAAATATCAAAATAAGTTAACCACATTAGGCCAACGGATGAGGATCCGTTGTAATGCAGATCTATAACTATTAAAACTGTAAAATAAGGCTGTGTGTGTGTCTGGATTTGTGTGCGAGTGTGTGTGTGGTTGAGTAAGGCTGCAGGAATGTCTCCATTCATGGCGTGTATGGGTAGATTAGGGGCTTTACTACAGCAAAGACCTGAATAAGCTCACATTCTGCAGCGTGTGTGTGTGTGTGTGTGTGTGTGTGGCCACAGGTGTATGTGTGCCACTATTGTTTAACCACTGCAGTCCTTTCACTACAACCAACAACAATGTATTAACTCACCTTGTGAATATAGTGACTAAACATCAGGGCTGTAACTAACAAATCTTTTGATTATCGATCCGTCTGTTGATCAAACTTTAACTCATTAACCGTTTAGGACAGAAAATAGTGAACAATTCGTCACAAGTACAAGGTGACGTATTCAAATTGCTTGTGTTGTCCAACCAACAGTCCAACATTGGAATACATCCGATTTGCAATGATACAGCCGATTATCACGTTCAAGAAGTGAATGTTGTGAATATTCGGGTGGAGCTCTGGTGGCAGTTGCATATCACCAATTAGGTAAGCTGAGCCTAACAAATCTCTTATTGAATCTTTTATTTCCTGTTTCTTTTTGAATATACAAGACTTTCAGATCATCATTTAACTAAAAAGCTAATATGTAATCGCTACCTGTGTTTATGATTGTCAATCTTTTTTCAATTTTAGTTCTTAAATATTACCATAAAAAAACAAAACAAACATATAATCTATACATTTTGTTCCATAAAATTGTTAAGAGTTAAAACTAAGTCAATTGGATAATGGAACTGAAAGTATTCAGATCTCATGAATTAATTCTATACTGGATTAAAATGTCATAAAATGCTATAAAACCGCAACACTATAATTGACTAATCAATTAATCAACTAATTGTTTCAGCACTATACCACTCATACATGTATTTGTATGTTACATATTAGCTATAAGTGTGAATAATAATTCTATAATTGTAATTTTTTGTTATATACGTTTGGTTTATTACAACATGGGTCTTGTTGTCATAGTTTTGGCAATAATCCACGTCAGTAAAGCTAACATTGTACTCGCCAGGTTAATTAACGAAATCACTAAAAGAAGTCCAACTGGTGGAAAAAGCGGGAGCAGTCAAACAATCAGGCAGGTTTTATTTCTTATTTGGAAAAGAAAACAAAGGCGAACAGTAAAGTTATGCCCCAAACTGTCTGTTGTAAACATCCATCGGTTTACAGACCGACTTCCTGGTTCAACTTTGACCTACTGTTCTTGTGCAATGAGGCATTAGTACCAACATTTCGGGTGCACTCACTTCCTGCTGTACTGATGTTGCCGTTTCCAGATCTCAGCTGTCACTTTGGTGAGAACAGTGTTCAACGACGCTGACAGGAATGATGGCAAAAACTATGAAACTACAACTCAAGCAATAAAAACCTGAATCATTCTTTAACTCTCAAACCAAAAGAAAAAAACGTTTATCAATACATATGATACATGATACATTACTTTCTGGTTGTCATGGGAACACGGTTCGGGCCCATCACGCACATAAGTGAGTGTGCTAAGAAAGAAGAACCCAAACCCGGAGACGGCGATGTACAGACAAAATATTTTTCCACTCTGTAAACACTTCTAGATAAAGTTACATACTTTACAGACAGTACGGGCGACATGAACTATTAACGAAGTCCAACGCCTCACTGACAGCAGCAGCAGAAGCACATTTCCATATCTCATATAGTCAAACATGTGGGGCGGGTGCGTGTGCTTGAGCATTTAAAGCCTCTTTACATCTTTTTTTTTTTTTATTAAATACAAAGTCTTAGCTCATACCTCCTTTATTCAGGTAACAGTTTACCATCACAGCATGATATACAGCCTTGTTTTTGTCAAGCAGAAGAGGTTTTTGGTGTTTATATCCTATATCAAACTGCGTGTTATCTGGGTGTGGTGGGAACACAGACAAGTAAACAAAATCCTTGCATGTGCCTGCTTTCAGTTTGCTTTTCTCTCACTATCTCCTTCGCTGTGTTGTTCTCTCTCTCTCTCCCTCTCTCTCCCTCCCTCCCTATCCCCGGCTCTTCTCTACTTTCCATGGCCTCTCTTTCTTCCTCTCATCAGACTCTCTCTCTTTCCTCCCTCTCTCTGTTCAGCCCCAGCCGTGCCTGGGAAAAGCTGACTGTGGCATCCCCGGGAAAACCTCTGAGAGTGGAGAGAAGGGGGAGGTGAAGGGCACCTAGCTCAGCACATTTACGCCACAGTAGACATTTTGTTTTTTTCTTACTTTGAAAGAATGAGGCTGATGTTATATCTATTATGTTTCTTATTGTCAACAAATCCCATGAAAAGACCAAAACCAACAATGCTCCATGCCTCATTGCTTTCCAGCTTCCCTACCCTGTCTGTGACACTCAGCCCTCAAGCCCATTTGTTCCTACTGAAGTTGCAAATCTTTACAAAGGGTATTCCTGTATTTTTTAACCTAGGTGTTATTCTCATAATTGTGGCAGTTCTGACTATGGGTCGTGCTAACTTTGCCCTGGCCACCTCTGTTGTAGAGATTCAGGAAATGCGATGTTTAATGTTTTTAGAGCCTGCTGGTCAAAGTGGACCCAAAACAGAAACTGACATTATGGGCTGTAAAAACCAAAACAATGAGCCGAAAGAGGCTACATTTCAAAAGTGTTTACCCAAAATGACAGAGGGTTTGTCGTCTTCTGAGGCAATTCAAGAAAACTAGGCGCGACAGCTGGTTAGGAGCTCGACTCGCGCTGCAGATCTACGTTGTTTTGCCCGGCGTCGCATTTCCTCGAATCTCTACAACGGAGGTGGTGAGCGCAAAATTAGCATGACTCGCTAATCATTAATGTTATACTAATGAAAATGAGACCTAGGTTGAAAAAAAAAAAAAAAGGTGAATATTTACTAGTGAGTATTTACAGCAGCAGGATGGTGTGTGTGGGATCGACTCAAAATAAGCTACTGTGGCCCATGTCACCTAGTGCAACAGTTTGGCGGCTCATTGATGTCTATGGCATGGAGGAAAAATATAAAATATCACTGGCTTTATCCTTTAAGCCAGAATGATGTCTACAAGCCTGTGCAGCTATGCCATACTAGCCTTATCATACAGGGACTCCAGATAAGACAAGGCTGTCTGACCCAACCCTGTGCACTGACATCTCACACACACTTACAGTATGTTAAGTGAGAGGGAGACGGAAGTAGCTTCTGTCTGACTTCAGATTGTTTTTTCACTGATAAATGTGGAACAAGGTAAAAGGTCAAACCTGCAGCTCTGAACAGAAAGTATGGCTGCGGAGTCACGTGCAGCGAAGCGGAAAATAAACTAGCTGCTACAGCGTACACAAACCGCACTGACAACAAGACCAGCTGGCGATGCCGATGCTCTCAGACATTCGCTATGTTGACAATATGGTTAGCGATCATTTATGACATTCTGTCGAACCATTAAGTGTCATTAACAGTCTGCCTGCCACTTCACAGCATATTTGTAGACACTTGTAGAGTAACTTGTATATACCAAGTGGTTCTCCAGCTGCTCTTACAACAGTGGCTGCTTTAAACAAGCTGCAATTTGTTTGGTTCTCTTCAAGTGGCAGAGAAAAAGATGAACTTCGACATCTGGGTGGG